>OU343218.1:96679464-96795174 GCA_910596185.1 Chrysanthemum makinoi | reverse complement strand
TATGTATCTTCTTTGTTTCATCATCAAAAACTAGAAGACCCGATGTTGTGTGATCTGTTGAACCGGTTCTTATTAACCACCATTGTTAACTACTTCAAGATTCTCAACTAACTGCCCGCGTGTACTATTTCTTGAATATGGTAAATCTGTACTAATTATCACTCCCACTTCTTCAATTGAACAATAACTAGTAACATACTTAGTTTCTTGGCTATTCTCAAGTCAAACAAAACTGACCATTCAACCAAAAGCAGAGGATTTAAGCACTAATGCGCTGCTCTTGTGGTCGCGATGGATACTTGACAAATAGTCGTATTTCTGAACGGATAGTACACAACTAACCAATATACCAGTGTAGTATTATCGATTAGAAATCAGAGTACCAGTGTAGTAACTCTTGATTTACCAGAATTGTTGATCAGAAAATAACAACCTCCACCAAAAGTGGACCAGAAATGTGATTGTAATGGATGTAAAATATGAATGAAGACGATATAGAGCCAAGAAAGTGCTCTGATACCACTTGATAGACACCAATAGGGATCAATTAAGATCCGTTAAAGGATTACAAACGGTTAGGCAATCAAGAATGAAGAAATAGACCGCCAAAACCAATTTTGTATTATCAAAGTGTGAAATGTTACAAAGACAGCTGGAAGATTACAAGAGTTGAGAGAATTGTATTTCTAAAGCTAAAAGTGAAAGTAGAACAATGCAAGTATTTAAACTCTTGGTTTTGGCGGGAAAGGTTGTTAGGATCAGTTGAGGAGTAAGTCATGTGCACCTCTTGTGTCTAGTCTTTAGACTATGCACAAGCACCTCACATGCCATCAACATTCTAACACCTTATCACTTAAGTACTTATCATTACCATTTTATACTAGTAGTTATCCTCCTTTCATTAACAACAATATCGGTAGCAGTTCTAAAATACGACAAGGCAGGCTGCGAAGATGCGTGTGGGGACGTGACGATCCCATTCCCTTTTGGAATCAGAGCAAACTGTTCTCTCAACAAATGGTACAATGTTGATTGCAACTCTTCGAGGCCATATCTATCGTCACTCAACCAGCTCGAAGTCTTGCGTGTTGACTTAAAAAATCATACAGTCACTGTTCAAATCACGAGAAGTTGTCTAATTGCAGCCAGACGACAAAGAGTGTGGATCTGGGCAGGAGCCCCTTCCTGTATTCCAAATCACAGAATACATTTGTTTATGAGGGATATTGTGGTAATGCTGTCATGATGGACAATCATGGTAGTGTGCTCACTGGGTGTTCCACCACATGTAGGAATGACACTACCAATACTGATATCATCGATACAAGCAACTGTTTTGGCATCAATTGTTGCCAAACAGATATTCCTCAATATCTAAAGTCGTACAACATGAATCTCACAGGCACAGAAAGGAAGATGGGTGGAGATGGAGCTTGCGGGTCTGCGTACATGTTGGATAAAAGTTATTCATACATCTTTTCTGTCCAAGTGTATGTTCCAACATCACTAGAATGGATCCTATCAGACCGCGACCAAGATCAACTAAGTTGTTCTGCTGGTAGGTGGATTTCAGCTGTAATGGATCTGGGTAATGGTACTCTGATGAGTTATTGGGATTGTCACTCCTATTACGAAGGGAACCCTTATTTAATAGATGGTAGATATGGTACGTAACTCTATATTTAGCATTTATCTGTTTATTTTGATCAAAATATTCATTTCCAGCATCGTCTGTGTGTTTGTTTTCTTAAAAAATAGACCTAATAAAATAAGCTTAACTATCATATCTATACTATTTTATAATGCATTTAGGCCTTCCAAAATTAGAAGGCTTAAAAATTCAGACTTTTTTACTTGCTTATTATTGAAAGAGTTTTTTTAACCAAAAATTAAGATAAGGAGTTCCAATCATGAGATGACATGTGTCACTTCTTAACAAACTCCAAGCCTAACTTTTAACAAACTCCAAACCTAACTCCTAACCATTAAAAATTAAGATAAAGAGCTCCAATTATAAAATGACATGTGTCATTTCTCAACTAAAATTCATCTTTATTTTTAAATTAAAATATCTTTTTATCTACTTTTTTTTATAATCTAATTTCACCATATTTTCTAAAATTTAATGCTCTTTAATTCAACATCCATTTTGATATATTTTTATTAGTTTTTTTTTTATATATTTTAATAGGTTTATTTTATTTTAATTCAAAATTTTACAACTTTAACCTTTATTTTATTTATTTCAATCAATATAATCTTGATTCGTCAAAATCATATACTTTTGGGGTAGTGTTTGACGTAAGAGATTCGAGGGTATTTCTATATGCGGGAATAATGATGTCGGGAAAGCTACGGAAAGATTCTACGGAAAGTTACGAATGCTAACACAAACACTTACAACTAACACATATAAATTCGAAGTGTTGTGAAACGAATTCACTAAACGGGTAAGCAAACACAAATAACTATATTTATCGCCGCCGCTGTGCGCGGGTACCCGGCTAGTATTTACCAATTTACTATTACTATTCGTTATAAATATATAGGGCCCAAATATATATAAATACTCTTTTTTTTTAGAAAGGCATCAAATATATATAAATACTAGATGAGTTATTGTGCATAAGGCGGCCGTGTATAGTTTTTGATAAAATCAAACTTTCGTCGATATTGTGTATGTGTGTTTTATAGGTCACTAGCTAAAAAACTTGTGAAAGGTTTTTAGAAGAGAGATGACAAAATAGATGATGACTTGTGCATTTCGTAATTATACATTTGAAAACAACACATAATTACACGAAATTGTAAAGTTTGTACAAATGAACCGATGTGTAAGCTGTACGATGTAAACTGTAAGCTGTAAATTGCAAAACTGTTAACATGAGTTACAAGCTGAATTTTTTTTTTAATAAAAGTGTTTGGTAAATTAGCTGTTAAATGTAATTATAAGATGTAAAATGATATAAAATGAGAAATCTATAATTGTAAACAAATGTTTGAAGGGTATATTAGTAATTTAAAGTTTTAACAGCTCATAGACATTTAAAAAGCTTCATAAATCAGCTTTTCATTTTGAAGTTATTTGTTTGAAATAAAAGTTTGTAGGTAATGCATCCAAACGAAGCTACTTAGTTTATTGAATTTTATTTTAGAGTTAATTACATAAATCGTCCTTGTGGTTTGGTCAAAATTACGGATTTTGTCCCTATACTTTTTTTTCATTGCGTTTCGTCCTTGTGGTTTACAAATCTTACGGATTTTGTCCCCGATCCGACCCAGTCCGTTAAGTGTTTTCTTGCTGTTAGTCCTTCGTTAGTGTAGTCCGTTAAGTGTTTTGCGCTGTTAGTCGTTCGTTAATAAATTTTGCACCGTTAGTCCTTATTTTTTAAAATATAGTTTTCCCTAATTAGTCCCTCCGTTAATAATAGTTTTCACCCGTTTTTGTCCGTTTTTATCCGTTTTGTTCGTTTTTCTCGTTCGTTTTTCACGTTTTTTAATGTTTTCTTTCGTTTTTTTTTTTTTTTTTAGTTTTTATCCATTTTTCTTACGTTTTGTCCGTTTTTCTTACGTTTTATCGGTTTTCATCCGTTTTTGTCCGTTTTCTTACGTTTTTCTTAAATTTTTGTCCGTTTTTCTTATGTTTAGTCTGTTTTCTTTCGTTTTGTCCGTTGTTCTTACGTTTTGTCCGTTTTTCGTACGTTTTTATCGGTTTTTCATACGTTTTTGTCCGTTTCAAAAAAAAAAATTGAATAAAAAAAATATTTTTCAAATATATATTTTTTTAAAAAAAATATGTCCGTTTTTTTTCAATATTTTTCGGAAATTTTTTAAGATTTAAAAAAAATATATATTTGAAAAAAAATATTTTTCAGAAATTTTTTTTCAATATGTCCGTTTTTTTTTAAAAAAAATTATTGAAAAAAAATATTTTTGTTCAAATTTTTTTTTTTTGAAATTTTTTATTCAATTTTTTTTTAAAATTTGATATTTTTTTTTTCAAAATTTAAGAAAATAGACAAAAACGTAAAACAACGGGCGAAAACGGAAAAAAAACTTAAAAAAAAAACGAAAGGCGAATAAAAATGTAAAAAGCGTTCCAAACGGATAAAAAGCGAACAAACGGATTAAAAGCAGACAAAACGGATAAAACGGACAGCGTAAAAAGCGGCATATAAAAACAGGCGAAAAGGATAAAGCGTAAAACGAAAAAAAACGAGGGGAAACGATAAAAAAAACAGCGGATAAAACGGACAAAAGCGCAAAAAATGGGCGTCTTTATTAACGGAAGGACTAATTGGGGAAAACTATATTTTAAAAATAAGGACTAACGGTACAAAAATTATATTGAAGGACTAACAGCGCAAAACACTTAACGGACTGCACTGAAAGGACTAACAACATAAAACACTTAACGTTGGGTCGGATCGGGGACAAATCGTAAGATTTGTAAACCACAGAAACGAAACGCACTGAAAAAAAAGTATAGGGACAAGATCCGTAATTTTGACCAAACCACAAAGACGATTTATGTAATTAACTCTTTATTTTGTAACAAAAAGCTAAGAAATCCTCAAAAAAACCCTTGCCAAAAAGGCCCATAATGCATCAAGATCGTGTTATGTTGATATTAGCATAATATGTAGGTGACTTTGTTAATTCCTGTCATGAAAGGAAACGTTGATAGTAAAATACTCAAAACTAAAAGTAAATTGAAAAATTCTTCCTTGTGGTTCGTCCACTTTAGCAAAACCATATCTAGTAAAGTACTCAAAACTAAAAGTAAATAGTAAAATACAAAATCATTTGTATGATCCATTCTTACGAAGAGAGTATTTTTGCATCACTTTTCACCTGACGTTTTGCTATAATTAGCTTTGTTCGGGTGATATGCATTTCATAGGTAGCTTTAAATGTTTAGTGTGAATTGCGTAAAATACATGTGAAATGTCAAACATTCCTAAATAAGAATTTATTTTACATACTCTTATTTTTTATATTTATCAAAGAACAAATCCTAATTATCGATTTAGTTTGATCTAATGAGATTAACCTAAGTCCATGTCTTTTTCTTACATTTTTCTTGTCTTTTTGTCTTTCTTATTTATTAATTTTTTTTAATTCACGTTTTTTTCTCGCTTTCATACGTTTTCGTCTGTTTTCATATGTTTTCATCTGTTTTCGTCCGTTTTCATACGTTTTTGTCCTTTTTCTTACGTTTTCGCTCGTTCTCATACGTTTTCGTCCGTTTTTCTTACGTTTTCGTCCATTTTTCATACGTTTTCGTCCATTTTCATCCGTTTTCATACATTTTTTACGCTTTCATACGTTTTCGTCCGTTTTCATATATATTCGTCCATTTTCTTACGTTTTCATTCGTTTTCATACCTTTTCGTCCGTTTTTAAATGTTTTCGGCGTTTGCTGACACTTACATACGTTTCTGAATATCACAAGTAATTTTCAACTAATGTTTTGTAACATGAAAATCACAAGTGTTATTCAAAATATCACAAGTAATATCAAGAATATCACAGAATATCACTTGTGATATTAAGAATATCACTTGTAGAAACGTAGCGTGAAAACAGACGCGTGAAACGGGGAGAATATATGAAAACGTATGAAAATGGAAAGCGAAACAAACGGGGAAAACGAAAAGAAAAGAACTAAAATGAAAACAACGCGAAAAAAACGAACGAAAGCGTATGAAAACGTAAGAAAACAGAGGAAAACGTATGAAAATGTATTAAAACGGACGAAAACATATAAAAATGTCTAAAAACAGTCGAAAACGTATGAAAGTGGAAAAAACGCAAATTAAAAAAATTAAAAATAATTGAATTAAAAAAAAAGAAAAAAATGTGAATAAATAAGAAGGACAAGAAAAATGTAAGAAAAAGACATGGACTTAGGGATGGCAAAAGCACCCGAAACCAACGGGGAAAATCGAAAAAATCGGTTGGGTCGGGTTAGGGTGCGGGTTTGGGTATTGTTAAAAAAAATTAGTCGGGTACGGGTTCTAGTAATACCCGCCTGATTACCCGTAACCGTATCCATTTACCCGAATCAATACCCGCTTTACTGATATTATAATTAACTAGAATAAATATACATTATATATAATTTCTTCCATTATATTTTTTTTATATAAGTATCTCTATTATACAACACATTTTAATTTGTACATGAATAATTCAAAAGTGTTAAATCGTTTGATACGGTATTCATTTTCTATAAAAAGAATTGAATATATAGAGTGTTCTCTTTTATTTTGTCGGTTGATTTTAGTGTGACTTAATTTTAATATCGCCATTTTGCCCATTTACTATTTAATTAGGGGTAACCGATAGCCACGAGGAAACCCGAAAAATCGATAGATAATATTAATCGGCTATCCGACGAGTAATGGGGTGGGTCCGGGTACACTAACCCGACCCGAACCCAACCCGTGGCCATCTCTACATGGACTTAGGTTGACATATGAAATATTAGATTAATTCTTACCATTAAATCAAATTACATGGATGGTAGGGATTTGTTTATTGGTAAGCACCAAAATAAGAGTAAGCAAAAGAAATTTTATCTTTATATAAATTTGTTTTCCGATCTTTTTCACAAAAAAATAATAATAATAATAATAAATAAAAATGTTTCCGATTTTTATATGAGGAAACACAGAAGTTACATTTAGGTAGCACCTTCTTTTCATCAATCATGTTCTATGCAGTGCCGTCTCTAAGTTTGCTAATTTAATATTGTTAGAAAATGAGGCCTAATAACAAAAGTTAAATAATATTTAAAGCGATAAAATGAGAAATAATCATTAAAAATCTACTCCCGCTAGGATTTTCTAGATGCAACATCTTAAATCAAACATTTATAGTCACTTTCTAAAACACGTATGAATATATATACATGTTACATATAAATTTTGAGACCCTAATAATTTGGAAGTCTTGTGCGACTGCACACCTCGCACACCCTTAAATACGGCTCTGATTCTATGCATTTCGACTTGCGACAACAAATGAGACATGTAAATATAAAATAGTTATTAGAGATATAAATCATATCATACTATTATTATAAAAAGTGAAACACTATTAAAATTTCGACACTTCTTTAAATACATTCTAGAGTAAATTGCAGAAATCGTCCTTGTAGTTTGTTCAGATTACATGTTTCAATCTTGGTTTTTTGAAAGTGCAAGCGACCTTTCTGTGAAGAAAACTTAGGATTGATTTGGTCCTTATATTAGTCCTGGCGGCCTCTCTGTGGTTTGTCAAATTGCACATTTCGTCTCTAGTCAATGACAAAAAATGAACGCAACTTTTCCCCACAGGAAGGCTGTTTGCACTTTCGAAATACCATAGATGAAACATGCAATCTGAGCAAACCACAAGGACGATTTCTGAAATTTACTCTAAATTTTAAATACTAGATTGTATGCATACGATACAACCCCTAAAAACATTCATGTTTGTCTCTTCTATTTTCTTATATTTGCGCAATCATCCTCATACATCCCTTCTTTTTATACAACAAAATGTTTGAAAATAAATTTCATGTTAAAAAATAAAAAACTGTTTGGGAATTATATCCAGTAATCAACAATCTTTTCTATTTAACAAAAATGTCTCTAGCATTACTTGAAATTTGCTTATTGTCAAATTGCAGCCTTATCATTTTGTTGTGTAATATTGTTAAGTTTGATAGTATGATTTCTAAAATCTAGTATCAGCTCACTTTTAGTTAATATTTCATAATTTCTTTTTTCTTAAAACTAAATTGTATACCTTACGAAATATCGACTACATACTTGCTACCGTCAACCACCACCAACCATCACAATATCCAACTCCCAAACAATTAATCATTGTTTTTTGATACCGCCTCATCACACACGAAGCCTTCTAGTAGTTACTAAAACAACCGCGTGGCTAGTTTTGAATGTTTTAAAATCAATACAAATTATGAAAAAATATATAATACCTCATTTAAATAAGCTTAAATAGTTTATGAGAATATTAGGGTGCGTTTAGTTGGAGAACAAATTCTCTTATTTTCTATCTTTAGTTTTGTAAAAATTTGGAAGGATAATTAATCTTCACAAAACACTTGAAAATATAGAAAACGCGTTTAGTTGATGTTTCTATTTTCTGTTTTGAAGAAATGGAAGGAGGGTTGAGGGTTACAAAGGAAAACAAGTAAAACAACTAAAATTTGTTTTGTAATTTTCTTTGTTAAGTTAGGAAATAAGGGATTTGTGTTTTGCAAAACATTTTTGTTGGAAAACGTTGATTTGAACGCGATCTCTGTTTTTCTTGTTTTCCATAAAACATTTTATGAAAAATAAGGGTGTTTTCCCTCAACTAAACGCAACCTTAATATTTCTAAAATACGCATTAGCTAATTTTGAAGAGTATTCTAAATCATTTATGAAAATGTCAAAACTAACCTCACGTAAGCACGTCTAATATGATAATGTATTCCAAAACTTATAAATTTTTTTCATGCTCCGATAATACAGAAGAAATTACCAAGGGTGTTATATTACTTTTAAACCAAATTAATTCAATTCACATATTAAATGTGATTGATTCTGCTAATATATTTGGTGGTGGCCAAGAGTTTGAAGATGAGTATGATGACTATGACTTCGATGATTATGCGAAACAGGTTCGTGATCTTCCGGGGAATTTGGATGCCTTTAATGCCATGTATGGCACAAAGTTTCAAGGTCCTAGGAAGTAATTTTATTTCGTTGTGTCATTTGTTATCATTTGAGTAGTGGTTTGTTTCTTGTTTAGAAAATAGGAAGTATCTTGTTATGTAAGCTTTTGCCTATATGTAGCGGTGAGATATGGGATTTAACTCATATCCATTGTACTTAAACGTTTATTTGGTTAATATATTTACCAGGGTGCAGGATTACTCCCATTTACCCAAAAAAAATGTGATTGATTCAACTTTAAAAGTTACCGAACATACGTACCTTTAGTGTTTTCACTCTTCTACCGTATTATCTTTAACCCCTTTTGTCACTTCTCCAAAGATAATACGGTAGAAGAGTGAAAAAAAGTGAAAGTACGTATTATCTTTAACATTATGTTTAGTATCAGGACAAGTCTATCTCAAATCTACAACATAATAATCACAATAAACCTCAAGCCCATAACAAAAACATAAACGAAAATAGATAATCAACACAAGAGATAAATATGATGACGATGGTGGTCACATGAAACAGTAATGATAAAATGATCCATTTACTGCATTTCATGTGGTTTGTAAAAACAATACAATAACTTTCTATTAAGATAGGAATATTACCAATAATTTTGTTGTGGAATTTTCTTCAAATTAAGTTCAATGTCAAGGCCAACCAAAATATTTGATTATGCAAAACCATTAACAAAAATTCAAAGCAGTCGATTAAACACTTAAACGGAAAGATGCATATCGTAGGAATGAATTGAAATTTTTTTTAGAAAGGCAACAATATATAAAATAACACTTGTATGCAACGAAAAAGATTGAACTAATGAAGCATTAGTTCAATGGTTGAAACACTTGTGCTTGAATCAATTGACTCAAGTTCAAGTCCCATCTTTAGCATTTGCTACATATGAGTCTTCACATTCAAAACCTATGGGCACCTGGAGACTTTGTGGAATAGAGCCCGGGTCCGAGTCTTGGCTCATGCTCACTCAGGTTGGTCTTGGCTAAGCAGAAGAGTTGGCGGAATTTATTCCTTGTGAGGTGAATGATAAATGGTGCAAAAGCGCCGGGTCAGGTGTTCATAGTCTACATCTTTTGTGGAATTTTTGGAAAATAGAGCTGAAAAATATATATTATGAACCAATAAAAAAACTTCATAACCACACCTGAATCGAAGAGTCATCAATGCTTCGAAGTATATGTTGTTTGAAACGGAGGTGCATGTTTGTAATGCTATTACAAATAAAATGAATAATTTAGGGTGGTGGATTATTTATTGTGAGATATTGATAGTAGAGTTTGTTCGTATGCTGGAAAAAAAAAAAAAAATAGTATTGACTCAAGATGGCAAGTTCACCCCACATAATCGATGGTAAAATGCAACCACCAATGTGCTTCGTTATTGACATCTATCACAACCATTCATTATTTCTTTTTCTTTTTCTTTTTTTTTCTTTATTCCATTGCATTTCTTGCTAAAAAAATTTTTACGTTGCAACGCATATATTTTTTTATTTCACTACATCGCTTGTATAAAAAAGAATAAAAACCGAAAATTGATGTGTTTAAACACATAATGTTTTGCAACAATAATTGTGTTCTAAAATAAAACATTATGCGTAAGAAAAACTCTATGTAATTACCATTTACCATGTAATTAATAAATTTAATCTCATTAAACACCTATAGTAAAACTTTTACATAGAATGAAAAACACAACAGAATAATTTAGATATAAATCATTATTTATCAGGTAATTGATGATTTCGATTAAACTTTTTTTAACATGGTGTAAGAATTATATTAGTGAATGACTGAATGCAATGGAAACACCATCAGTCTATCACAATATATCAAGTAAGTTTGGCGAAATAAGGTAAAGTTAAAGCTAGGGCTGAAACTGTAGTTATAGTTATATATTATATTATAAGTTGGAAGGTGAAACTTATACTTTATTTATAACAAGGTGCAGGAACCCGCCGCGTTGCGGCGGAGGCCTTTGCTCCTGTTTGCAACTGTCAAACTGGCATTTGCAAGCAACACGACTTAACTTGAACCCAAACTGGTTTTTGTACTACAGGTGTCGCAGAATAGCGGAAGTTGCAGGCTTGTACATAAGTGCCGTTGGGAAAACTGAATTAAATTGGAAAACTGAATTAAAGGCAGCATGTTTATGCGGCATTTGGCGGGAATGTTACATCCCATGTTACATTAATTTATTTCTACTTACTGCACATACTGCATACTACATACAGTGGTTTACTTTTGCGTTGCTTGGTGGCTGGTGGACCTTCATTTGTGCTTTGGCTTTTTAGCATCGGGACCAGATGGTTTTTCTTCTGTGTCTTTGAACAGCCCTCTTCGGACAGTTGGACACGCGGTTCAACTTTTGTTTTTTCTACCCCTTCATAAGTTGTCAAAACAAAACGGGAAGCAAGTAAATATTTAGAGTACCATTACCAGTTATTGAGCCTGGGGGGAGGGGGTAATAAAAAACGTTATGGGAACTAAAGTTTTAATTTTCTTACCTCCATATTCCCAATATCAGGGGCCTCGCAGTTGAATACCAGTGTAACCCATACTGAACGACCCATGGTCTTCTTTGGCTTCCATGGTGGAACGAAACTGGTTCTGTTTCACAATAGACAAACGAAATAAGAGAGAACAATGAAAGTTGCTCTAACAATGTAGCTTGCAAACATGTGAAAATATGCCGTTGATGTAATGAAAATAAGAAACCTGTGATACTGTTACTTATGTCAAATAAAGAAATTCCAAGGACCTCAAGTGCGTCGCATTACAAAATTGCCGTATCGTAAGAAACCCCATAAGTAGTTTAAATAGCATTCCCAAACAGCTACCAAGCTTATGCTACCGGTTTACTTGTATATTAAATTCTTCATTTTTTGCATTATTTGCAGCACACCTCATTTACAGTCATAAATCAAACTCATTTAAAAAAATTAAAATGTTAGACTAATGAAAGTTACCATGTTGATAAGTAGTGTGGCACCATAAGCTTTTCTATGAAGCTTGCCGTTTATATATCTATCTCGCGACAACCCGTGCACCATAAGACTTTTGAAGAAGTTTACGGCTTTGGATGTTTGGAATAGGAAACAAAAGGTTCATAAAAATCAAAACTTTGATACCACATTCTTAACCTTCAGTTGTAATGCGTAATATACATACTTGGTTTATACACATATTAAATGACTCATCTGTAAAAAGAAAAATTCCTATAATCCTAGCAATATCGGTATCAACAAACGCGAAATTAGTAGTTGTACCTGTAGTTGATTCTGTGGCTTGGATATCAACCTGTTGGCAATGGTAGTGTGGGAATTCGTGACTTATCTTTGTGTCATAGGTACGACATAGTTAGATACCAACGTTTGGACTCATCAAATTTTGTGATGACGAATTCTGCGGTAAACTGTTGTTGCTGATACAGGCATATGCAGGCAGTTAGCACACATAGGTGTGGATATTTGCGTGCATAATTATCGGCCTCACCTCATGAGTTTCGGTATTGATTTCCAGTCATGCATTTAATGGTATGTGACCTTGGGAGGTCTGCGTTTCTGGATTCTGCGGTGCGCGTGATGGAAGCATCAAAGGTGGTGTTGGACCCATGAATTTTGCGTACGTGTACACATGAGAGTCAAATATCAGCAGGTTCGTTTGTTTTTTTAACCCCTGTAATTTCAAGAGACCATTTACATGAGTGACATCATATAATTTAGCCAAATGGAAATTTTCAATCGCGGTTATGAAATCAGAAATGTCACATGTCACGGTATCCCAGTACAATTCTAAAGTGAAGACAATTCCCTAGTCCATCTGCTTGGCACCAGTGGCGGACCCAGGATTTTCAAGGGCGGGGGGCAAAAAATTTTTTTTTGATAAAATTTGTGATGAACTTTAATAAAAAGGTCATAAAAAAAAAATTTACACTAAAAATTGATAGATTAAGATAGAGATCTAAGGTTTTTACATTGTTTGATGTTAAGGTGGGGGGCAATTTGATTTTATAATGGGGTGCACTTTAATAAAATGGTCCTAAAAAATTTTTTTTTACACTAAAAATTGACATTTTTTGGCGAACCATGGAGGGCACCGCCCCCCCTATCCTCTATGTAGTTCCGCCCCTGCTTGGCACCACATTTTTAATGAAAAAGAAAATAGATACAACAAATATAAGAAATACTACACATTGATTGAATACAAAGACAATGTAATGTCCTTTTTTAGGTACCTTCATTACATCAGCGAAAGCAGAATTCCCGTCAGGAGCCTCATTAGCATTCAATTTGTTGCTTCAAGAAACTGTAAAAGCTCCTTCGCAAGCTATAATTCCAGCCATGGACATGTGGCATGAGTAACAGTCGAAGACCATGATTCCCGTCTAACAATTATGTGCTGGCCCTTGTTTTAGCATCCACACACCCTGAACGCACATCCATTTGAGGCTCTAAACTAACCTGTTTCAGCTTCCAAACCCGCCCTTTGCAACCCCTAAACACATGCATTCCAGACCCCATTTCGGAACCCACACACATCGATTTAAACCCCTATTTCAGACCCCAAACTCATATTTGCATGAAAACATAAAAACCACCCGATACGCAATCTTACTTACCTACAAAAGGGTTTTTTTCCAGATACGACATACGCAAAAGGAACCTGTCGACTGATGGTAGTTCATTGTAAAAAAGGAGAACAAAAAAGAGAGGTTGAAAGATTTTTAATAAGAAAAAAGAATTAATGAATTCACTTGCCGTGTGGCGTTTAACGTTTCCAACTATTGTTTTTACATTAACTGTTGGCATCATCTTCTGGTAGTTCATTTACGGCTGCAACAACATCAGTGCTGAATTTTGTTTTTATAACCTAAATTAGCATTCATATCGTGTATGGAACAATTAAAGAAAAAGGTACCTCAAAAACCCCCAAACGGTTCACGAATATCACCGACCCCATAACCTCAATTAGTCACTGAATTCCTCAATTCCTGTAGAAACACAAACTATATATAATCAAAACAATAAAGATCGAAACTTTATAGTAATAATAAAGAAAAGAAATTAACCTTGCGATAAAGAGACAGTTAACAACCTCATAAGGGTGTGTACCGCCTTTCTTGACCTCACCGGAATCGTAGCCTAAACGACACCGCCTACACGCAACATCATATGTTTCAAACTTTCAACAATCCTAGATAAGAAAATTAATTATAAAACGAAACCCTGGAAGTCAGACTAACATGGCTGCTGGGTTTGATTAATCATACATAAGAGAGGAGGGATAAATCTGAGAGTTATTTTGTGTCCGGTGAGTTTTTGTGGGTCGAGTGATGATTCATTGGGGTGTGTTGATGTCTGCTAAACACGTGTATCTCTTTCTCTATCAGTTGAGATTATCACTTTTGAAGGCGGTGGAACTTAATTTTTACAGTATATATCTTGGGGTTTGGTTGACAGAGAAGGATAGAATATTTATTTAAAAAACAATTTCGACTCCACTCTAAAGGAGTAGAAAAGAAATTCTTTTTTATCACATTGTACGCCTCTCAGTGAGTAGACGAAAAAGTATTTTTTTATTACACTGGGATACTCTAAGTGAGTACATACGAAGTTTAATATAGATTGTGAAAACCAAATGTTTCTGAGTAAAAAAAAGGAACCATTTTTTTAATGAAGCTAAAGCACTCTAACAGAGTGTAGTGGAAACTAATATTCAATACACACCCCCCACTCTGCGTGAGTACACCAAAAATGGATTTTTTATGTGAGTTAGACACTCAGCGTGAGTAGGCGCCGACCAAGTTTTTTACGTAGTATTCAACAATATGGAAAAGTTCCTCCACAAATGTTATATAAAGAGAATTTATAAAGTTGTTTTGTAAAATAGATGGAGCTGAAGCTCATCTATGTAAAAACGCATAATACTTATTCTTTCTTTAACATATAGAATGAAAAACACAACGAAATAATTTAGATATAAATCATTATTTATTAGGCAATTGATGATTTCGAATAAACTTTTCTTAACATGGTTTAAGAATTATATTAGTGAATGACTAAATGCAATAGAAACACCATCGGTCTATCACAATATACCAGGTAAATTTGATGAAATGGGCTAGAGCTGAGACTGAGACTGGAGCTGTAGTTATAGTTGGAGATAATATTATAAGTTAAAAGCTGAAATTTTTATTTTTATAAAGTTGTTTTGTAAATTAGTTAGAGTTGAAGTTCATTTATGTAAAAATGCATAAAAGACATCAAATTAAGTTTGATATATTTTTAGCTTTCGTATGATAATCCACTATATTTTAAAAAATATTTAAATAAATTGACTAAATGTAAGCCTTATAAAATCATCAATTTGGCTGATTCGTACAAAAATGACCTTGATGAGGTTGTTTTCACATGCATCAAATTAAGTTTGATATATTTTTAGCTTCCGCATGATAATCCACTATATTTTAAAAGATATTTAAATAAATTAACTAAATGTAAGCCCTATAAAACCAGTTGGGCTAGCTCAGTTGGCCACCAAAAGTGACTTTGGGGAGGTTGTTATCACATGCGGAAAGAGTTAGTCTCCATGAGGGTTTTTTCTTCAAGGTGGAATACGTGGGTTACCATACGTAGATCTTCGATTTGAGGTTGGCATGAACTACCTTCTGAGTATGTATTGTGGAATCGAATCACTAATTATTATTCGAGGTTGGCAGAGACTACTTTCTGGGTAAATACTGTAGAATCGAATAACTAAGTTAGTATTGTATTAACTCATCGTTCAAAAAAAATGTAAGCCCCATAAGCATATTTCAATGGGCTTGAGCATGTAAAGCCTTATGACTTATAAAAAATTTCATAAATATGTGTAACAAACAAAACTTATTTTCCCTACTAATTTAGTTTTAAAAACTCAAGTCCTTATAAGTCTTTTTGAGTCCCGCACCAAATTAAAAAATAACCCATATCCACATTAACTAAAATATGAGTTTCTTAAAAACATTCCCCTCTTAAAAGAATCAAATTCACAACTTATGGGACACGAAAAGGCATGTGATTATCACATTAAAATACATGATATCTCTAGTTCAATTTATGTTAGTACGCAACAACCTTGAAGCGACTAAACTAATTTTCATAAATAGAGGGCTCTACATGATTTGAGTCTGTATGACGTTGGGTTCAAACCATGTTGATTAGTCGGAAAAAATAAAAATAAAACAATTGGTTATCAATAAAAATCAATTTTACAAAGATGATAAAAGAAATTTGAAAAGAACATAAATGTGGTATTTAACTTGTGATGTAGGTGAGAAGTAAACATTTATATTTTTATGACTTTACAATCAAACTGTTTATCAATATTTTTTTAAAACGTATATGTCATTTACACTCTAACTCTTTATCAATATTTTTTTTCCTAATATTATCTTAGATTAACTCGCATCCAAACAAAATTAATATTTTCTTTTTAGAATGTTTAACGTTTAGGAACAACGGTCAAAATGGACCAAATATTATAGTACCATGTAAATTTAATTAGGGTGAAGACTGAATATACGTAACAAATTTTTTCAAATTAACCAATATACGTAACATACTTATTTTATTCTCAACATACATAATCTACTTTCAAATACGGCAATTGCATATATCCCTAATAAAACTTGCATATTTGCATATATACCGAAAAATGCTTAAGTTTGCATTATACATATTTTTAAGTTTTAATGGATATATATGCAATCCCTCCTATACGTAATATTGACAGGTTACCAACTTTTAAAGTTATAATAATGGTCCCTGTCGTTTGCGTTAATTTTCATCGTTGGTCCTTCGACATTTTTCACTTAAAAAGTTACGATAGTCAGTAATGGTTTTCTTTGACTTTCAGTTAGTCGGCTGACACCATATTTTTTTATATACGTTTTTATATATGGTGTTATACACATTTTTATATACGTTTTTATGCACATTTTATACACGCTTTTATACACGTTTTACATACATTTTTATATACGTTTTTTACACGTTTTTATATCATTTTTAACACGTTTTTATACAATTTTTTTACACGTTTTTATATACGTTCTTTTACACAATTTATGCACGATTTTATATACGTTTTTATACGTTTTACACGTTTTTATATACGTTTTTATGCACGCTTTTATACACATTTTTATACACGTTTAATAAATGTTTTAAAAACATGTAAGCATATAAACGTGTTTAAAACGTGTATAAAAGCATTATATAAACCCGTGTATAAACGTGCATAAAATCGTGTAGCGTGTAAAAAATGTAAAAACATATATATAAACGTGTACAAAAACATGTAAAAAATATACATAAAACCATATATAAAGACGTGTAAACGTGTATAAAAACGTATATAAAAACTTGTGTAAAAAACGTGTAAAAACGTATATAAAAACGTGTGTAACAAACGTGTATAAAAACGTGTAGAAACGTATGTAAAACGTGTGTAAAAAACATGTATAAAAACGTGTAAAAAACATGTATTAAAACGTGTAAAAAACGTATATAAAAAATATGAAAGTCAAAGAACTAACGGTGAAAATCAAAGCAAACCATAGGGACCATTACTGCAATTTTTTTAAGCGAAAAGATGTCAAAGGACTAACGGTGAAAGTTAACACAAACGACATGGACCATTACTGTAGCTTTAAAAAATGATAGCCTGTTAATATTACGTATATTGATAAGTATTTGAAAGTATATTACGTATGTCGAAAATAAAATAAGTATGAAAATTTGTTACGAATATTCACCTTTCAACTTTCTAATTATAAGATAATTCGTCAAATCCTGTTAGTTTACGAAACTTTTCTTTATCATTTTGAGAACAACTTGTATATGCATTGCATAAGCATCGTCATAACAGTATCACACTTTGAGGTATTAATTTTTTACGGTTATGTCTCAACAATAAATACATTGCTCTAGCCACTATTGATAGACTCGGGTTATAATTATTTTATTTTTGGGTTGTGAAATGAAAGTTTACCAGATTCAATAAGAATAAATATTTCATTTTTATTATGATAAACTTTCAAAAAATTAAATATCTCCATAACCGTTAATCGTTCTGAGATAAAATTATCACCATGTGGCGAATTAAATTATCTTTTCATAGATATGCACTACTATATATTTTAACAACTTTTTTTTTTCAAAATTTCGGTCAACAAAAATCATATATGATTTTTGAAAATCATATATGATTCGATTTTCTGAATCACATATGATTTTGAGAATCATATATGATTAAGTAAAATCGAATCATACATGATTTTTAAAATCATATATGATTAGTAAAATCATATGATTTTTGGACGGAATTTTTGAAAAAATGTTTGTCGAAAATATGTAAAAGTCGCATATCTAGAAAATAATTTAATTCTGCATCCTTGTATATTTTGAAGATTTCCGCTTTGTAAAATATGTTGTTTTAAAAAAAATGTGGAAAATGATTTTGTATTAATTTAGATAAAAAAATGAAGGGTTATGATTGGTTCATTTGTTCTGTAACAAATATGAGTTCTATATTGATCTCAACTCTTGGGTTGTGTTATACAGACCCTCCTTATTAGGGATGATTTATATTTTTATTTCTTTTGTCTCTTATTTTTTCAGTACAAAATAAATTTTTGTCAGTTTTTGTTTCATGTTTCTGATAATTTTAAGCGTTTGGCTTATTCAATTTTATTATTTATGTTTCGTACTTTTAGGTTTATAGTTTTTAATTAAAAAGCTCTTTGTAAAAATAAAAAGGGTCTCAATAACTTGTCCTTTTACTTTTAAATGTTGTCCTTTACTCAATGACTAAAAATAAAAGAAAAAGATAAAACCAGTGACCAGGTTGTTTGTATTACAACTGCATTGACTTTCATCATGTCTGAAGTAGAACACCATTCATTCGTCAATTCGTGTCCCATTATTCTCTTGAAATTAGGAAGATCATCGTTCATTTGGTCTTTTTCTCAAAAGGTTTTAAAACCCGATTTTTTTATCGGCCCGATTTAATAGCCTGTTCACCAAGTCACTGGTTAATCGGTTGAAATGCAAGGTCAAACTGGTTCGATACATATATATACCATTTTTTATATTCAATATGTAGTGTTGCATTATCTCATGATTTATCCGATTTTATTTCTACATTTGACTGAATTTGGCTGAAACTGATAAAAAAGATTAAAATTAATAAGTTTTGTTTTTAAGTTCTATATCTATAATAATATAATATCAAACATTTGCAACTAACAATCTAATTATTTAAACCTTTGCCTACTTACCATCCTTTCATTAACATAAACCGCAACTCTGAAATACGCCATGTCAGGGTGCAAAGACACGTGCGGAAACAACGTGATTATTCCATATCCTTTCAGAATTGGTGCAACATGTTCTGTCAATGAATGGTACACTGTTGATTGCAACTCCAAGAAGCCATACCTGTCTGCATTCAACCACCTTGAAGTCTTGGGTATTGACTTGTATAATCAGATAGTCACTGTAAATATGCAAAAGTTCTCTAATTGCAGTAAGTTGATCAATAGTGTGGATCTTGGTGGCAGCCCCTTCCTATATTCCAAAACAGACAATAAATTTGTTTATAAAGGGTACTGTGGTAATGCTGTCATGATGGATGATGACGGTAGTGTTCTCACAGGGTGTTCCACTACTTGTAACAATGACACAAATACTAATGTCATTATCGATACAAACAAGTGTTTTGGCATCAATTGTTGCCAAACAACAATTCCTCGTTATCTAAAGTCTTACATAATGAATCTCACGAGTTTAGAAAGTCAGCTGGGTGGAGATGGAGGTTGTGGGTCGGCCTATTTGGTGGATCAGGTCTACGATGAAGATAGCTTTTCTCGCCAATCATTTGCTGAAGAAAATAGTAGCTCTTATGTTTCAACATCACTACTGTGGACCCTTTCAGACCGTGATAAAGACCATTTAACTTGTTGTGATGGATATGGCGGAATGGGGCATAAGCCGTCTAGCCTTATAGTAGATATGGGCAATGGTATTTCAGTGGATACTTGGAGATGTTCCAACGATGACGCGGGAAACCCATATTTGGTTGATGGATGCGCTGGTATGTATTTCTCTAAAATAAAGTATTTGTTTGCTTGCTATAATTTATATTTGCTTGTTTTCCAAAGGTTTTGTTTTTTTATTTATTTGTTTGTTTTCTTATACTGAATGCAAGAATAGTGAGGGAGTTTACCCAAGAGTGTGCAAGGTGCGAGAATAGGTGGGGTTACTGTGACCATTACACAGTATATGACGTTGATGGCTTAGTGTTCAATAAGACCTTCGTTTGTAATAGAGGTTATCATGAAAGCAGAAAGATATCATTTGGTGTTATTCTAGGTAATGCCTTTTCTTTATCCTTATAATTTATCTTATACGTACCCTGCTACTTCGTATTATATTCTGGGCAAGTTCTTTCTATTAGACCGAAGGGAGTGGTAGCAACTCACTCTGCGCCACCTCAATTTTCTTTCTCCTTTTATTTCCACTCACTCACACTCACTATACAAAGGTAGTGATGACACCTACTCACCTTTATAAAAATATACCACATTAAATACCCCAACACACTCACAATATAAATAAAAAACAATTACTTTTTCAATTTAGGCCCACAAAATTGTGTTTCTTTGCATGGTGAGTTACTCACTATGCGACCTTTTTTTTTTGCCCACTCACGAGTGACTTTGACATGGGGAGTGATACTGACACTCAAAAACTACTCAACTCCCTCCTGCCTCAATTTGTAAAATAAATCCTACTGCAATCACTTTTTTTTTTTCCGAACGAGAATTTACAAAGAAGTTGAAATAGCTTCACAAGGGTTACTAGACGAAACAAACTAATGACTTTGACTGAGGTTTTAGTGACACAAAAGAATATCAATAAATCTAATATTTTAATAACATTTTTTTAAAAAAATGTAAAATTGTAGGTGAAAGTTTAAAATTTTGAGATTTAATGACATTTTTTATGTACAGAATGTGTGTAAAGGCAAAAAATGTATCCTCACACTTTTTTTACGTCACTATAAATAGACTTTTACATGCCGGACTTTTACCTACACTTTTAAAGTGTAGGAGGAGCATATAAAAAATTTAGTGATACTTTTTTTATACTTTTGTTGACACATTTTTACTTTTAGTGACGTTTTCTTTTTTAATTTTTGATGACACGTTTTTAAGTGTACGTCTTTAAAAGACTATATTTTTGTAGTATATGCTACTCCGTATTATCGTCATTGAAGACGAGCTTTTTTTTCCCGGGCCCAATATAAATATGTTTTTTTGTCACTTTCATATTTTTATGTTCATAGAAAAGCATAAAAAAATATTCACCGGTTTTATATTCACTAAGCTCCCCTTTGTTATCAACTTTTTTTGCAATGTGTCAGTCAGTTTTTACGTACAGGTTCGTATTTAGAATCCTTACTCTTTTATTTGATTGTAGGCTCCATACGACTCAGTTGCAATTATTAATGTTAAATCAAATTACAATTGTAGTTTATCAAACGGAAATGACGATTTGATTCGACATTCTCCAGAAGTTACACTAGTTGCATCTTTTGACGATGGAAATATATCATTCTTTGTGTATAGCAAGAAGGCAAAAAACTTAAGATTGCGTTTAGTTAGTGGAAAAATACTTGTTTTAAAATGTTTTGTACAAAACAAAGAAAATATAAATTGCGTTCAAATTAAATGTTTCTCATCAAATTACAAAACACAAAATGTGCATTTCTCAACTTAACAAAAGAAACTACAAAACAAATTTGTTTTTGTTTTCCTTTTAACCTTATTTTATTAGGAATATAAAACAATATCACATGAACGCGTTTTATATGTTTTATAAAAAAAATTGATCTCCTTCCATTTCTTTACAAGTTAAAAAAATCTCTAACTAAACGCACTTTAAGAATTTTGAGCTTATAACTTTCGGACAAGTTCTGCCTTCAAAAATTATAAGGAAGTATACAGATTTTCTCTGTCTTCGTCATCGAGTAGCTTCCGTTATTAGGAAAAGTACATATGAAAACCTTCAAACAATAACTAATTTGGAATTCCAGATACTTTGGACATTAATCGTTGACTTTTGAATCAAATTATGGCTACTTACTTTTCGTTGTGTATTGGCCATGTTTCAGGTGTTAGCATAAGCATGGGTCTACTTTTTCTTGTAGCCATCACCTATATATTATACAAGGTGATCAAGAACACAAAAGAAAGGAGACGAAGAAAGAGGTTTTTCAAGCCCAACGGTGGTTTACTTCTAAAACAGCAAGAAGAAGAGCCACATCTTTGGTTGATCAAACCATACTTTTCACATCACGTCAATTGGAGAAGGCCACTGACAACTTCAATGAGAACAGAATTCTTGGTCGAGGAGGCCAAGGTACAGCTCTAAGGTATGTTGGTTGATGGAAGAATTGTGGCGCTTAAAAATCAAAAATTGTTGATGAAAGCCAATTAGAGCAGTTCATCAATGAGGTGGTGATTCTTTCACAAGTCAATCATAGGAATGTGGTCAAATTATTGGGATGTTGCTTAGAGACCGATGTTCCTCTACTAGTTTCAGAGTTCATCCCAAGTGGAACATTGTATGATCGCATTCACTGCGAGACTGATGAGGACCCAATGTCTTTGAACATGAGACTGCAAATTGCTCTGAGAGGTTGCGGAGCACTTGCTTACTTACATTCACCACATCCATTCCGTATACCATAGGGACATCAAAGCGGCTAATATACTTTTAGATGATAGATACAGGGCAAAAGTTTCTGACTTTGGAACTTTAAGGTTCGTATCAATAGATCAAACTCACTTAACTACCTTAGTCAAAGGTACATTTGGCTACCTTGACCCCGAGTATTTTCAATCTAGCCAATTCACCGACAAGAGTGACGTTTATAGTTTTGGAGTTGTTTTGGTTGAGCTTTTAACAGGGGAAAGGCCAATCTCATTAACTAGATTTGGTGAAAAGGTTTGCTGCGCACTTTATGTTGGCTGTGGAAGAAGGACGGGTTATGTCTATATTTGACGCAATGGTTATTAAAGAAGGCACTAGAGATGAGCTATTGGCAGTAGCAAACCTCGCCATGCGATGTCTGAATTTCAATGGAAAGAATAGGCCAACAATGAAAGAAGTAGCTGTAGAGTTAGAAACCATAAGAGCGTCTCATATTCCATCAGTGACGTATGGGCATGAATTATCGATGGGCATGAATTATCGATGGTATCGTATGGGGAATCAACATCAACATTCTTAAGTTCCGATGAGAACTGGCCAACAATGGAAGAAGTAGCTGTAGAGTTAGAAACCATAAGTGTGTCTCATATTCCATCTGCGGTTCAGACTAATACCAAGTCAGTGACGTATGGGCATGAACTATCGATGCTATCATATTGGGAATCAACATCAACATTCTTAAGTGCCGATGAGAACTTTACTCAGTGATGCAAACAGGACGGTTTTTTGTTTTTTAAGTTGTCATACAATATATCATTACTTGCACTTAATTATAAGTATATTTTTTTGAAGGGCTGGTTGTACTTAATATTGATATTGTTGTTGTTCCATACGAAAGAATGTACATCAGCTGTATTATATTTTTATATGCAATGTTGCTATGGGGTGTCTCCATGTAATATGATATGCTATTTTACTTTGTATATTGGGAGTGATTTAGAATCTTCAGTGGTTAATAATAATGATAATGATGTGATTTTGGGGAAAAACAATGGAAGATATGGTAGAAATAGTGATGGTGAAAATAATGTATACAAAGTGTTCGATGAAATGTCAAGTATCAAATTTATCAAACAAGATAGGTCGATTCGAGAGTATCATGATGCCTTTGATCCTTTGGCTAGTGAAGTGGGTTGGAGTGAATTATGTGCCGTTAGAGCATCCCCATTCATAACACCATAACACCAATAACACCGTCCATGTCAGCGCCACATCAGCTTTAACATTTAACATTAACATCCCCAAAAAACACCCACAACCATAACATCCCAATAACATCAATAACACCAATAACATTTCATATTTTCAATTTCAACCCCTAAACTAAAACAAACACTTCATTTATTAAACCAAAACAAACATTTCATTAAAATTGAAAACATATTACAATACGAGATTAAAAAAAAACTTACAGCGAAATAAAAAAATACATTGAAATTAAAAAAACATACCGTAAATTAAACGTTACAACATAAAGGAAATGACAACGAAAAAAAAAACAAAACATAGCAAATGCTTATTCATCATCGTCGATCTCTTGTTGTTGTCCATGTCGTTCAAGATTTTTCAGCCAAACATGCTCCATAAGGTCCTGTTGGAGTTGGGTATGCGTTTGTCGGTCGTGTATTTCTTTTGCCTTACATTTGTGAGTATCACACCTTCGACCCATCTTCGTGCCTCAAATTTCCGATGGATCCACCCAGTTCATTATAGTCACGTAATGCAAATTTTTGATCTTTTATAATCATGTTATGCAAAATAATGTAACAATACATGATTCTCATTATCGTGGCAATATCCCATTGGCGTGCCGGTTGTTGTAGTATACCCCAACGGCCTTGAAGAACACCAAAAGCACGTTCAATATCCTTTCGGGCACTTTCTTGTCTCCTTTAAAAGCGTATGTTTTTCATCGAGTTGTTGCCGTGAAGGATTTGACGAATTGCCCTGTGGATAAATTCCATCGACCAAGTAATACCTGTTCATGCCTAGTTCCGTTGACCATATAAGGTGCTCTTGGGGCATTATCAGGAAGAAGGTCGTCGAATAACGGAGAGTTATCTAAAACATTAATATCGTTATTTGCCCGCCATCTCAAAAATGCATGACAGATCCATAAATCTTGAGAAGCAACGACTTCAAGCATAATTGTTGGGTATTTTTTATCACCCCAGCAAAATGCCCTTGCCAAGCCATCGGACAATTTTTCCATTGCCAGTGCATACAATCAATGCTACCAAGCATTCCCGGAAAACCATGTTTTTCTTCATGTTGTTGATAAATTTTTGAATGTCGGCCCATGTTGGTTTTCTTAAATACTCCGGCATAAACAAATCAATAATACATTTGTTAAAATTATCAAGACATAATTGTGAAGTACTCGCACCCATTTGCAAGTATTCATCAAATGCATCGGGTGAGGTGCCGTACGCCAATTGGCATATGGCGGTACACTTCATTAGAGCTCTTTTACTCATTCGACCACAAGCATCGGGTGTTTGCCTAAAGTAATTAAAATGATCCGGAATATTATCGGAGTATAAGATTCAATACCTTCAACTATTTGCGAGGAATAGTTTCGGCTCATACGAAATCTTCTACGAATATTCCGGTTTGAATACTTACAACCTTGTACGAAATAATCGTTCTTGTGAGACGTTCCTCTGCAAGCTCACGTTCACGATATACATGGGTGCGAGCAGTAGGATGTTGAGATTCAATACCTTCTACTTGTTCCAACTCGAAGGTGATACTCGTACCTGGGACGCCATAAATTGGAAGCCTGCTAAGTCTTCTCTGTCTGACCAAGACAGAGGAATATCACCAGCTTGATTTGGATCCATTGTGAACGAATTTGATTTTTGAATTATGAAAGTGTGAGAGGAAGTGTGAAAAAAATAGAGTTTTAGTTGGGTATTTATAGTGGTAAAAACTAGCCGTTAGGGACTAATTTTGAAACTTTTTTGAAAATTTTTTTAAACCTAACGGATATTAGCCGTTTAAGGGGCTAGAAGTGAAAATTTTTTGAATTTTTTTTAAACCCACTAACGGGCGTTAGTGGAGCAACGCCCAGCCTTTAACGGCGTTATAACACCACATTTCCAACGTTCAACGCCACTAACGGGCGTTAGTTTAAACTGCGCTTTGCAGCGTTAACGATGGGGCTGCTCTTAGTGTATTCATTTGGGGGTTACAGCCGGAAATTGAAGAATGGATAAGTTGGTTACCGTTTAGATAAGTTGAAGATGGATAGTGGGGTTTGTTATGTGTAGAAACAGGGGAATATTGAAAGTTGCATGGAAGCCGTTGGTAAAAATGCGGATGAATGGGAGTATTATCAGCAGATGAAATATTATAAAAAAGGAAGTGAAGGCTTAATTCATGTGGTCAGTTAGGTTAGGAGTCAATCATCAGTTTCAGTAAGAAAAGTGATAGACACCAATAGGGATCAATTAAGATCCGTTAAAGGATTACAAACGGTTGGGCAATCAAAAATGAAGAAATAGACCGCCAAAACCAATTTTATATTATCAAAGTGTGAAATGTTACAAAGACAGCTGGAAGATTACAAGAGTTGAGAGAATTGTATTTCTAAAGCTAAAAGTGAAAGTAGAACAATGCAAGTATTTAAACTCTTGGTTTTGGCGGGAAAGGTTGTTAGGATCAGTTGAGGAGTAAGTCATGTGCACCTCTTGTGTCTAGTCTTTAGACTATGCACAAGCACCTCACATGCCATCAACATTCTAACACCTTATCACTTAAGTACTTATTAGGTAACTTTGAAATAAGTTCATTGTTTTGTTAAGAAAAATGGTATGATTATATTTGTAACAGAAAATGGAAGGAATTGCATGTGTTTATATATAACTGTAGGTATGATTAATAGGAGGAACCTACTACGAAATTATCCGGAGACCCGAGAGTCTACGCCGTGAATGACAATCTGAAGTTTTGGAAGATCAATAACTATTATTTCTTCATGTGATATTAATGTCCCAGTAATAATAACTTTTAGCTCATTGTGACATTCATTGTGCAGAAAACTCTAAATGCATGCTAAAATAGTAAAATGTTTGAAGTAATCTTGATCATGAGTTTGCATGGAAAAAGCATAATAAAAAATCAGGGGGTGTTCTTCTAAGCTTATTTTATAGTAAGCAATTTATGGCTAGCATGAAGTTACCATTTGAACAAATTGAATTTTGGTTTAAATAGACCCGACCCGATCAGTTGGCTATCTTGAAATTACCGGTTACCAATTATCCAACCCAGCTGTTTTACATACTTGGGAAAACAGTGATAAAACTAAAGGCTCCCTTAATCAGTAAAATATTATCCAAACAAACTGTTAAAGAACAAATATATGGTGGGCAGAGGGTCCAAGTATATGTAACGAGAAAGAGACCCAATAGTCTACGCCGTGCATGATAATCTGAAACTTTGGAATTAATATGTGGGGTATTATCTAACTCCAAGATTAGGATGGTTTTGGAGTATTATTGTGGTCAACTTGCTTCAGTAATTTTGAAAAGTATTAATAACTGTTATTTCTACATTTAAATTATATATCCATATTTAGTGTAAAAAATACCATACATTGTTTACTGTTGTAATTCTTTTTTAATTTACCATCATACTTTATAATAAAGTTAAGATAGGTCTATTACTTCTTCTTTTTGTCAACAACGATTAATACTAATTATAAATTATAAAAAAGGTTTGTACATATGATTATTTTACAAAAGACTTATCACCTTGAACAATGCATGAAAAATCATTTGTGATTAAAATTAGAGAAAAGTTCATGCAATGAAAATTTTGACTTGATCAGCTGATAAGTAACACTACGTCTAACCCTATCAACCTGCAGCATCATTTATATATCTATTAATAACATCCATTGTCCTCCAAACTTAAGCAATGATCAGTCAAACAATTAATGTTAAGTAAAACTTCACAGTACTAAACAATCTGAATTTTTTATAAATGTTACAGATTAATAATTTAGCTAGAAAGAATGACCACAAATGTATTGAGGACCACATTCCTGTGATGGATTTGTGAAAGAATGAATATTACATTGACCGTTACAATCCCTTTTACTCACTATACAAAAAGGATTATTTGGAACGCATTTTTTAGAACGGTTTTTAGTTGAAGCGTTCCAAAAATTCAAAAAGTGAGGCTTATAGATAAACAGATTTTATGGAACGGTTTTTAGGTGAAGTGTTCCAAAAAATAAAAAAGTGGGATCAAATCGGTTGTTTGAGAATTAAAAGAATAAATAAATAAATAAATAAATAAATAGCTTGTTTCATATTTTATGGATCGGTTAAGCTATAAGAGAATGAGCAATATACAAATTATTTGTTCCATATTTTATGTTATCAAAATTTCATGCTTTTCAGCTTTACGTACGTTATCTAATCTTGCAACGGTACTTCTTCTTCTTAATCATTCTCGTCACTAGCTTGATCATAACAAAAGCTTTGAACAAACCAAAGCTCTCAAACCATATGCTCACTTTACTTCCAATCTAAAAAGGTACTTAAACTAATATCTTTGCTTATCTATGCGTGAATATTTACCTTTAGTTATATATTATATTTACATTACATATATTGGTAAATTGATATGCTTACATTTTTATATATTAACAAGCATTGGATTACCGCATTACGATGCAGGTTTATCTTTAAATGACTATGTATTATTCGTAAGCTCCTTAATCTTTCTACAACCAAATATTAGTTAATGCACTCGAGCTTTATTGCATTCCGATTTGAATTTATGTAACCCATGTCTATACATGTAAAGTAGTCAACTCACGGATTGTTAAAAATAATTTTTGATCTTTGCGAGAGTTAACTTTTTCTTAAGAATTTCACTTGCTTCATGATGAAAGGTTATTATAAACTAAAAATGGGTCTATATTATTTCTGAGACTGGTCAATTATGTTTGCATTGTGGCTGCTTTGGTTTAGTTCATTTGATAGTGTTTTATTTAATATGTTAGTGTATCTTCAATAGTCTTTAAGCGAACGTTAGTCTAATTTATTTGGTTGTATTTTGTGTTTTGTTTGGTCTCCTTCTCTTTTAATTATCCCGTTTAATTGAGGAGGGATGACTAGTATTGTACACTTTTTTCCGTGTAAGATTTTTTTAAAAATGGGTCTGTGGGTATGCAAAAATAAGTAAACATTAACTTGAGCATAACTTAAGAACAATTGATTGTATAATATAATTGTTACATTTGTATATATGGTAAATAAAATGTATATGCATATGAGACAAACATATTCAAAAGTAGGTTAAAAACAGCTATAACCACCTTTATTCTTATTATGTGTATGATACATACATTTTATTATTATTGTTTTTCTAATTTCAGATGAATCGTATACATGGATGTACGATATCCGGCTTTCTGATCCAACTTATTTCAAAGGCGTGCAAGATTTTCTTACATTTGATGGGAATAATCACATGAATAGATTGCAATAACTTTGTAAGACTTAAAGATATCAAAGATATTTAGTATCATTTGATTACACGTGGTTTGTGAAAAATTACACATGTTGGTCAAAACACGATGAACTACTAGTTGATAACAGCGCATCAATTCGTACATCTATTGATAATGAAAATGGTGATTCATACATTAATGATGACTGTGAAAAATCAAATGATATGTCTAATAATGTGGAGGATACGATTGGTGACAATGATAAAAAAAATTGCAAACACTGCTTGACGACTCACAAAACCATTGTATGGTTGTTGCACAAAATTTTCTATTCTTTCTGGTGTTTTGAAGTTGTTTGGCGTAAAAGCAAAACATAGATAGACGGATAAAAGTTTCACAGACCTGTTAGAGGTTGTGCATGAAATGCTTCCTGAAGATAATGGAATACCTCTTTCGTTATATCAAGCCAAGAAAATGATGAGTCCAACGGAATTAGAAGTTGAAAGAATACATGTGTGTCTGAATGATTCTATATTATACAGAGATACGTATTCAAATATACATAGATGTCCTATTTGTAAGAGTCGAGGTACGAAACTAAAACAAAAATAAACGATAACGAAATGAAATATGCCCCCCAAAAATTATTATGATATTTGCCCATCATACGAAGACTGAAACGATTATTTGCAAACGAGAAAGATGCAAAACTGTTGCGTTGGCATTCTGATGAGCGTAAAAAGGATGGAAAATTTAGGCATGTGGCTGATTCACTTCAATGGAGAAATATTAATAATAAATATGATAAATTTGGTGGGGAGATTAGAAATATACGGTTTGATCTTAGTTCAGACGGAATTAATCCATTTGGAAACATGAGTAGTAACCACAGTACTTGGCCGGTTCTTTTATGCGTCTACAATCTTCCACCGTGGTTATGCATGAAACGTAAATACGTCATGATTTCATTGTTGATTGAAGGTCCAAAATAACCTGGTAATGACATATAGGGGTGTTATTCGGGTTGACCCGGTCGGGTTCGGGTCAGTCGGGTCGGGTCAATTCGGGTCAAGGCTAAAAAAAACATACCCGAACCCGACCTTGTTTAGACTCGGGTCAATTCGGGTCGGGTCAATTCGGGTTCGGGTCTGTCCCGTTTAAGAACTATGCAATTTTTTTTTTTTTTTTTTTTTTTAAGAAATTTGATTTCCTCAGTTTGTATTTTAAGAAGGAATATAAAATTTCACCATAACACATGACTCCATTCTTAAAAAATATAGTGATCAGCAGATTACATCTTTCATTGGTTTATAAAGTTCTCAACATTTTTTTGTTCTTTGTTGTAAATAAGCATCTCTACTTGCCACAATATTTCACACTTATTCATAATAATCTTAAGGAAACATGCCCAAACACAAGAAGACTATAACAAAAATTATAACCCATATAATTTTAAAACTGAGGATCAATTAATTTCATAATTTTTAACATTAAAATAACCTTAAAACCCTAAAAACCTTAACAAAAAATCAACTATAAGGAGTAATACCGTTAGTACAAAAATGACAAATCTTTAAAGGAAAGTAAGAAATTTAAGTTAGGTTTGATGATTAATGTGCTTTGATCATTTGGAATCGGAACGTCATTCTTGTTCTTTAGAAGTTAGGTCGTGATTTTTTATGTAAATGTATGATCTGAACATTATTATTGATATTGGATGAGACTAGCGTTGGGCTTGACTTTGGAACATAGTCTTTTTCTTTACATGGGCCTTTTAATTAAAAAGAACGACATACAAAGTTTACGTAAAAAAACTTCGGGTTAGTCGGGTTGACCCGAACCCGAGTAAATGGTAATTATTAAACCCGAACCCGACCTTGTTTAGAACTCGGGTCAATTCGGGTTGACCCGACTGACCCGAATATATTTTTGAACCCGATTGACCCGAACCGAATTGACTCGGGTCGGGTTCGGGTTGGCCCGAATGACACCCCTAATGACATAGATGTTTATTTGGCTCCGTTGATTGATGACTTGAAAATTTTATGGGATAAGGGAGTTGATGTATATGATGCATATAAAAAGAAGAACTTCCATTTGTGAGCTATGATTTTTTGCACCATAAGTGATTTTCCAGCATACGACAATCTTTTAGGGTATAGTACAAAAGGTAAATTTGTGTGTGCTGTTTGTGAAGATCAAACATCTTCGAGGTGGTTAAGTAATTGGAAAAAAACTGCTTTCATGCGGTATCGAAGCTCGCTTGAGAGAAATCACCCGTATCGTAAAAATAAAAGGGAGTTTGATGGGACAGTGGAGGATGGAAAGGTAAGGTGTAGTCACCTGGAAAATTTCACCATTTTAAATCTTCATATTTATGAACTAGACCATTTATCAAATCTATTTGATCTAAATTGAGCATTTTAGCATGTACATTTCATTTTCTTGCATAAAAATTTATGCCTGTCCGAGTAGTCTTATCTAACTATGCCTAATATTTCTGATTCTAAATCGGTCTCACAAGAAAGATTTTTCTTGTCTTATGAGTCCGCACGCGTACCAGAATAAAATAAAAGAAAACGCGAGAAAATAAAACAAACTAATAAAAATCAAAAATTACGCCATCATGTCAGTTTATTTATAACGTGTCCGGAAATTAAATAATACAACTTTTCCGTTTAAAGTTATACCTTCACGAGTTAACAACGAAGTACCAAAATACATCTATTACCAAAATAATACACCTCTAATAACAAATTATAACTTACATAAATAAATAAATAAAAACCAACCACCCTTATCTACTCTAACCCACGCCCCCACCTTCCCTTTCTTCCTCTGACTCTGAAAAACCTGCAACCCTCCTTAATCGCCTCCTTCTTTCCCTCTTAATCCCCTGCATCCGCTGCGCCATCTCCAAAGGAGTAAAACCTCCAAACTTCTTTCCCAAACATCATAAATAACTTCTATCCAAGATTAGTTACCTCTTTGGCTCATCCCATGGAAGAAACGACAAGGTATCAAGGCCCCCATCTGATTCCCTTGTCTCTAGGGTACGGTTGAAATCAAAAACTGAATAGCCACGTGAAGACCTTGTGAGTTTTCCCAAGAAGGACTCTTAAGCTACCCCCACCTTCGAATGGTCCAAGAGAGGACTTCCCCTTCTACATCTATTTAAAGGCCACAAATGACCTGGGTATTCACACATTGCTCACTCACTTTCATCACAAAAAAAAGAGGAGAAGTTACGTATTGGAGTTGGAGTGCTCGGTTAAGCTTTTGGGTGAAAGTTGTGTGAATCCCCAAAGAAAGGTCTTCGTTGGCTTGGCAAGGTTCATGTTTCCCCTTTTCTAGTTTTATTCTTGTTGTAATATTGATATTAGTTTAGTCATGAAAAAGTCGAATCGTAAATAAATGGATGGTTAGCTCTTTTTGTCACTGTGTTGCGTACGAGAACCAAACAAGAAATTGAAAGCAAAGTTTAAAACTTGTTAAAGGCTTATGTGAGTTTGTTCTTGTTTTCTTTTTTGAAAATGTGAAAAACTCTTGATGATATGCTGCTTCGAGTATATATATATATGTAGTCAAAATTTATTAACTTTTGTTAAAGGAATTGACCTATTCGAATTAGTTAAAAACAAGTCTTAAGGAACGATAAAATGAGACTCTTAATATAAATGTGTTGGAATGCATTGGCTTAGGCTATGGAAGTGTTAATCGGTTATGAATGATTGATGGTCTCTTTCGATTAGAGTCTTGACCCGTGGTTCACCCACTTCGTAGTTAAAGCATTTGTCGTATACTCGTTAGGTCCTAAGGCTGAACTAGATTATTAGTTGGACTCGCGAGACATGAGCAAGGGTCTCACAATGGCTCACGACACCTTGTTGAGATTGTGTTTTGAAACAGATTCTCCAGCCCCAATGTGGTGCATTTGTTTACCAAATTCAGCACCAATTAGGTGTGTTTGGTTGCTGCAGTCAAGCCCACAACGGGGTGTCCGTTTCGACTCATTTTCAGCCCAACTTAGGGCGTTCATTTCACTTACGTGCAGCCACCCAAAGGGGGTGTTTAACTGCTGCAACGCAGCCACCCAAAGGGTGAGTATCTGCTGCAACGCAGCCACCCAGAGGGGTGTGTACCCGCTGGAACGTAGCCACCCGAAGGGTGTGATTGGTAGCGAGTCGTGCCCTCGATTCGGGTCGTAATCGACTGACACGAGACGAGGTTCAGTCTAAGAATCTTTATACCTTTTTGACATTAGTATTTTGGCGAAATTCCTGGTCACTAGTTATGTTAGTCGACTAATGTTATTATTGTTGTTTTCGGTGTACCAAAGAACTCTCAAGAGTGTTTGTAAACCGCGTCTAGCTCAAAACCACGAGTGCACTCGCATGAGTCTCGTGTGATTGTTTTTACTAAACCGAATAAAGTCTAAAACTTTCGGCATTCCTTGCGTTTTGGTTAGGCCCCTTGCGTCAAAAATGACCTCAACAAATCATGACACAAAGTTGTAAACCTTCAAGTCAGATAGGTGTTTGCTGCTCTTCTTCCAAGATTTCCCATTTGAATACATCTAGTAATGTTTTCCCTCATATGTCAAGATTGTTCAAAAGTGTGCTGCGTATCTCTCTTTACAATAGGGTGCGTTTTGGCTTTGATCTGGGCCACGAAGCCCACCACCTAGTGTGATTTCCACTTCTTGGGCCTAAGTCCATATCGTGGGCCTTGGGGCTGAAACCATTCAATATTTCATGTACTATTTTGTCGAAGAATAATACATCTACAATTCAAAGTTGTTTAAACATAGGTTTTACAAAGTAAGGCAAACAAGTAAATTACATAACACTAAGTATAACGAAATCGTCATTTCATTTCTTATCCTTTAATCTTTCTCACGCCTTGTTCAAGACATGCTCGCCTACTCGCCTTGACGCATTTACTTTAAATATTCTTTCATGATGCCTCATTGTATAAACATATGATATAAACAAATGATGACGTACAAGTAAATTTTAATGTTAAATTTATACAATATTCCATACTAAACGAAATCACTTTAAACCAATAATAATTTCCTACACTTCGTCATCAAATATATTTTTAGACACATAAACGAGTCATACTCATTTTCCTAAAGGACAATTGTAACATATAAAACGAAAAGTTATCTTATTTTTACCACTATAACAAACTATTACTTTTCCATTATATATATATTTTAAACGACGTCTTTATAACCTTGATACATTACTATTTATTTATGCTATTTTCCGTACGTCATCTCCGGGTTACGACAAACCCACGACTCACTCGTTTTAATACTTTTGTGTGTGTCTAAGCACTTCCATAAGCCAAAGTTAATCATATTCAATAATAAACGATACACATAAATAACTTAAACTTTTGATGTATATAAATGTTATCAAGTCAAAATGCAAAGGTATTAATTAAAGTATTGGTACACAAAATATAGGTCGCGTGACGGTACTTGGTGCATCATTTACTTGATCTTGTTCACTACTCGGATACTGCTTTACTAAGGTGAGTTCATAGCCTCGCCTTTACTTATTTCTTTTAAACCCATGAGGGAGATGCATGCTATAAACTAGAACACAAGTCTTTTCTTAAAAGCTGTATCTTTGCTTGATCATTATTATTATAGCCTAAGTTACATGCCATAAGTCCCTTACATCATGAACCATTAATCACTTGCGAGTGAACGCGAATATTGTGGATAGTACTATGGGAATTAACGAACCCGACTCGGTTATCGGAAATAACCGGGGCGCACTATATTTGGTTAACTATGGAATTGGCAATTCCATCTTTGAGGGCAATATTATTACTTACACCAGTAATTAGGTGTATGCAGTTAGTTTGGTGTCATGAGCTTAGCGCATAATAATAATCTTTGTTTTCCATGGTGATTGTATCCGAAGCAATTATCATCTTTTACTTGTGTTCAACCCCTTTATTTAAACCTATGAATATCACTCAACATTTTGTTGATCTTTTTAAGCATGTTCATCTCAGGTACTAATTAGATATCATGAAGGCGTGGAGTGGACGTCAAGGGACGCTTTGAAGTGGTGTAGTTTTCAATTAAAGTTATCATTTCGTAAACGCTATCTTTTATGTAATTTCAAAACATGTGGTATTCCCTTTTGTGTTTCCAAAACACCGAGATTTATGAAATGGTAACAACTTTTATTTAAAACGTCTCTTTAGAGTCGTTTTCTATAACTTATGACTATGATCCTCTACGTAATACCCCAAATAGTCTTCCTCTGTCACATTGTGATTTTGGGGGTGTTACAGATTGGCATCAGAGCCTAGGTTATAGAGAACCAACTTGTATTTTCAAAAACAAATTGGACTATAACCACGTTTTCAAATGGACCGTTTTACACCACCACTTCACGTCCTCCGCCTACTTAGACCCGATGCATGTATGAGATTCGCTTGCGGATAATACATGACTAGTAAAACTTTGCATGATAAAAACTTATGATGCTAGCTTTCATTTAGTTAGGCATTTAGATTTGCGTGGCGGTTATGCGACTAACTAAATCTTATTTATTGCATGGCATTACTTATACTTACAAATGCACATTTTCTTTTAGGTTGTTACAGTACCATGTCGACTTCTACTCATCCTATCGACTTGACCTCCGATACTGAGATGGAGGATACTATGTCCTCTGCCTCTACTCCTTTGGTACCGGCTCTCACTACACCTGCGTCCTTTGAGACGGAGCCCTTCGAGGAGGGTGAAGTCGTTGTCACCCCACCTACTTGGACCATACCCGAGTTTCTGCCCGTCTTTGGCCCCCCACTTATGACCGATATCTGAAGTCACAGCAGTGGCTATCACCTTCGACATTATGTCTCGAGACACACTCATCCACTGATTCGTGTCTTCTATTTCTTGCCCATCACCACCGCCGTTGGCGGATGGCGAAGGCGAAGCTAGGTTCTCAAACCCTACGAGCTGCGCCATTTGGCCGACCATTCCGTTACCGTGAGGATGGTGCTACCTTCATGCATACCGCCGGAAGCGAGTGAGGGCACCCATCACTTTCATTCCACCTTCGGACATACCATCATCCTCGCTTCCACCATCACACTGCACCACCACTCATACCGTTTCACCATTACCACCACCTACCACATTCATTTATCGGACCACCACTGCACGGTTTCATCCTCACCCGTGCATCATCACCCCGGTGATGCATCTTGTCCGGTGACATCTCTTAGGGAGAGAGTCCATCTTTCACCGCACATTCGACCCATACCACCATGTTGTGTTTGGTACCTCTCGGTAGGGAGCCCATAGGAGGTCGATGCTAGACGTTGGTCTTACATGGTGCTCCATTAGTCGATGGAGGTCGGAGGAGGGTGCACCTAGCACTATGGAGCTTGGAGAGCATCGGTTTTTGCTGCTGAGACTCTCCCATTCGGAGAACCCCTTCATCATACCATTCCATTGTTGGTGCCCGAGTCTTTGCGCTGAGGATCGGCTTGAGGATGTTGTGGCATTTGTTGATGAGGTTCCGTTATTTCGTATCGAGAACATTGAGGATGAGGTTGGAGAGCTCCTCGCGGGAGGACCACGATGGAGGGAGTGCTTGACAGGATTTGTGCCCAGAGTGAGAGAGCTAGTGGAGCATTTACTGTGTTGGAGAGGAGGATGGAGTCGATAGATTAGACTGTTGGACGAGTGAGATGTTGGAGGGAGTTGTGCGACGGCATGATGAGAGGATGATGATCATGGAGACTCGTGCTACTACTTTGGAGCAGAGATTGGAGGCACGAGATAGAGAGGTGGATGATCTGGCGGAGCTAGTCCGTGACCTACAGGCCGATTGAGGCACACCCAAGCGACCTCTAGATTGGTGACTCATCTATTTAGTTTCCTAGTACTTTAGCCTGCCGCATGTGGCACTAATAAAGGCTTTGTATTCGCATGTTTTGTAAACTATCGAACAAGCTATTTATGTGACATTGTATGGTTATCGTATCACTATGTATGGATGATAGGCCTATGACATTATGGTTGTTGTTTCTTTATGATTCTTATGTATGGTGATCTTTCTTATTTATCGGTTGTGTGAATCGAAGTGATCATTTATATATATTCTCTTGTGTGGTTCTAACCTATTGTGATTCTTTCTTATGATGATTATACTCTCTTGATATAATGTGATGATCTTGACTATTATGAAATCATTTTTATAATAATACACACTTATGTTGAATGATTCTAAAATCTGAGTGTATGTCTTTAGAAAAATGGCAAGAACAAGAACTACCTCTACCCCTACTCAAACTCCCGAGATGACCCCGAAGCAATTTGGAGGCTAGTTACAAATGAAATTGGTGTTGCTTTTGCCGCAAGACCTGCGAGGCAACTCGAACAAATGAAGCACCAAATCAAGCCAACCGAAATGAAGCTGTGGTAAATCGCAAGTGTGGATATAAGGAGTTCATGAACTGCAAACCTACCTTCTTCAAAGGAACTGAAGGCGCTGTTGGCCTTATCCATTGGTTTGAAAGATCTGGAAACGTGTTTTCGCTAAGTGATTGCTCGAGAAGATTGCAAGGTGAAATTCGCTCTGGTACTCTGGAAGATGCATTGTATTGGTGGAAGGCTCATGCCCAACCTATTGGCATGGAAGAAGCCTACAAAACCACTTGGACTGAACTAAAGCAATTGATGATGAAGCAATACTTGTCAAGGACCGAGATCAAGAAGCTTGAAGATGAATTCTACCATCTGACTACTAAGGGCAATGATCTCAAGACCTACTTCAAGCGCTTCCAAGAATTGAAGGCTCTATGCCCTTCCATGGTTTCTGATAATGTCAAGTTGCTAGAAAATCTCATTGGGGATTACCGAAGCATTGAGGAAATGTTCTTGCATCAAAGCCCAAGACCATGGAAGAAGTGATCACAATTTCCTACCAACTCATGGATCAAGTCTTGAAGCATGGATCCGTGCAAGGCACTAATGACAACAAAAGGAAATTTGATGACCGCCGAGGCAATACTTCAAATAACTTCCATCACAACAACTCTTTCCATCACAACAATAACCGTAACAACAACAACCAAGGCCGCAAAAATCACAATCAACACCGCAACAACAATCCCAACCCATACCACCAAAACCGAAACAATCACCACAATCAACAAAACCGTAGGCAAGAAGTTACGCGGGCTTATGCTGCTACCCCCGCTACTGGAAGAGGCTATGCTGGACCACACCCTTTGTGCACTTGATGCAACCTGCATCATGTGGGACGTTGTACTATTAAGTGTGGAAAGTGTAACAAGGTGGGTCATACCCACAAGGATTGCTTAAGCCACTGCTACTCTTGGAAGTAACCTCCAACCTATTGGGATAACTTGCTTTGGATGTGGAGAATTGGACATGTTAAGAGTAGATGCCCAAAGTCATGTACGGGAACAACAACAACAACAACCCTGCTAGAGCAAGAGCTTATGTGCTAGGAGATGGAGAAGCACAAGAGAACCCGGATGTCGTTACGGTGCGTTTTCACTCAACCATCATTTAGCTAAAGTGTTATTTGATTCAGGAGCCGACAAAAGTTTTGTGTCTTCTAAGTTTGCACCTTTGTTAAAAGTCACCCCAACTACCCTAGATACCACTTATGAAGTAGAGCTAGCCGATGGAAAAATAGTAGGAACTAACACTATCCTTCGAGGTTGCAACCTATCCTTATCAAATCACGCTTCGATATAGACCTTATGCCTATCCAACTTGGTAGCCGATCTTTGTCATTGGCATGGATTGGCTATCCAAGAATCGTGCAAGAATCATCGTGACGAAAAGTCGTTTACATTCCTCTCGATGGCGAAACTCTAATCATTCGTGTCGTAGTAAGACCGATTGAACATCATCTCGTCGCGTTAAAGCGGCGAAGTACATAGAAAAAGGATGCCACATTTTTCTAGCACAAGTAACGGAGAAGGAAAAAGCGGACGAGAAGCAACTAAAAGACGTCCCCGTGGCTAGGGACTTTCCCGAAGTATTTCACGAAGACTTGCCGGCCTTCCTCCAAGTCGGCAAGTAGAATTCCAAATCGAGCTAGTCTTGCGGGGCGGCGCCCGTGGTAACGAGCACCCTATAGATAGGCACCTTCCGAACTACAAGAATTGTCTGACCAACTTCAAGAACTGTCCGAAAAAGGATTTATTCGACCGAGTTCTTCGCCTTGGGGAGCTCTGGTCTTATTTGTCAAGAAAAAGGACGGATCTTTCCGTATGTGTATTGATTACCGAGAGTTGAACAAACCGACGGTGAAAAATCGCTATCCATTGCCTAGGATTGATGATTTGTTTGACCAACTGCAAGGGTCAAGCGTCTACTCGAAGATCGATCTGAGATCTGGCTATCATCAACTAAGAGTTAGAGAGGAGGATATCCCAAAAACTGCTTTCCAAACACGATACGGCCACTACGAGTTCCAAGTGATGCCATTTGGTTTGACAAATGCACCGGTGGTATTTATGGACACGATGAACCGAGTGTGTAAACCCTACTTGGACAAATTCGTGATTGTGTTCATTGACGACATTCTCATCTATTCCCGCAACAAGGAAGAGCATGCGGAACACTTGAAAGCCATCCTAGAGTTGCTCAAGAAAGAAGAACTGTATGCTAAATTTTCCAAGTGCGACTTCTGGATTCAAAAGTTCAATTCCTTGGTCACGTGATAGATAGTAATGGTCTTCATGTTGATCCTTCAAAAATCGAAGCTGTCAAGGATTGGTCATCCCCTACTACCCCTACCGAGATACGCCAATTTTTAGGTCTTGCGGGTTATTATCGAAGATTTATCGAAGGGTTTTCGAAAATCGCTAAACCTCTAATCGAGCTAACCGGAAGAAGAAGAACTTTGATTGGGGAGAGAAACAAGAGTTAGCCTTTCAACTCTTGAAACAAAAGCTTTGTGAAGCTCCTATCTTAGCCTTACCCAATGGAGTGGAAGATTTTATGGTCTACTGTGATGCATCACACCTAGGGTTAGGTGCGGTATTGATGCAAAGAAACAAGGTGATCGATTATGCTTCGCGACAACTCAAAACTCATGAGAAGAACTACACTACCCATGACTTGGAATTGGGAGCCGTGGTTTTCGCTCTCAAAATATGGAGACATTACCTATATGGAACCAAGTGTATGGTGTTTACCGACCATAAAAGTCTCCAACACATTCTCGATCAAAAGGAGTTAAACATGCGACAACGCCGATGGCTAGAATTGCTTAGTGATTACACTTTGTGAAATCCGTTATCACCCGGGAAAAGAAAATGTTGTAGCTGATGCTCTTAGTCGAAAGGATCGACCTAAACCTCTTCGAGTAAGATCCTTGGGAATGAAAATTCAGTCACCCCTTCCATAAAAAATCCTTGAAGCTCAAGCTGAAGCTCTCAAACCTGAAAACCGTCCCAATGAGAGAATCTTTGGAATGCCGGAAAACGAGAACGGTTTTGTGCAAAGATCGGATGGAACCTTATGTTTTGGCGATAGAAGTTGGATACCACTTTGTGGAGGAATACGGGAACTCATTATGCATGAGTCTCACAAGTCTAAATATTCCATCCACCCGGGATCCGACAAAATGTACCAAGACCTCAAGAAGCTTTATTGGTGGCCAAACATGAAAGCTGGAATTGCAACGTACATTGGGAAATGTCTCACCTGTTCTCGAGTCAAAGCCGAATGTCAAAAACCTTCCGGATTGTTAACTCAACCTGAACTCCCAGTTTGGAAATGGGAGAGAATTACTATGGACTTCATAACCAAACTACCAAAGACTGCTAAAGGTTACGACACTATTTGGGTTATCATTGATCGTCTTACCAAATCCGCTCATTTCCTACCCATCAAAGAAAATGATGAAATGGAAACACTTGCTCAACTATACCTTAAGGAAATTGTATCCCGTCATGGAGTACCAATTTCCATCATTTCGATCGTGGCAATCGTTTTACTTCACACTTCGAAATCTCTTCAAAGGCTTTAGGCACTCATTTGGATATGAGTACCGCATATCATCCCCAAACCGATGGCCAAAGCGAAAGGACTATCCAAACCTTGGAAGACATGCTTCGAGCATGCGTGATCGACTTTGGAAAAGGTTGGGATAAACACTTACCGTTGGCGGAATTCTCCTACAACAATAGTTATCACGCGACCATCAAGGCAGCTCCATTCGAGGCACTTTATGGTCGAAAGTGTCGATCACCCGTTTGTTGGGCTGAGGTTGGAGATGCCCAACTCAATCGTGAACTTGTCCAAGAAATAACCGAGAAGATTGTACAAATTCGTCAACGACTTCAAGCTGCTAGAGATCGACAAAAGAGTTACGCCGATGTTAGAAGGAAGCCCATGGAATTTCAAGTTGGTGATCGAGTTATGTTGAAAGTATCACCTTTGAAAGGAAAGGTTCGGTTCGGAAAATGAGGAAAGCTACATCCTCGATACATTGGCCCTTTCAAGATTCTCGAAAGAATCGGCCCGGTTGCCTACAAGCTTGATCTCCCGGAAGAACTTAGTAGAGTACACCCTACCTTTCACGTTTCAAATCTGAAGAAATGCTTGTCGGATGAATCTCTTGTGGTTTCACTAAAAGAGATTAAGCTCGATGACAAGCTCAACTTTGTCGAGGAACCAATCGAAATCATGGATAGGGAAGTCAAGCGACTTAAGCAAAGTCGCATCCCTATCGTCAAGGTTAGATGGAACTCCAAGAGAGGACCGGAATACACGTGGGAACGCGAAGACACCATGCGTGTTAAGTACCCACATCTGTTCACAAATCCAACTCCGACAACCATCAGTAACTAGAATTCGGGGCGGAATCCTCTTAAGGGGTAGGTACTGTAGTCACCTGGAAAATTTCACCATTTTAAATCTTCATATTTATGAACTAGACCGTTTATCAAATCTATTTGATCTAAATTGAGCATTTTAGCATGTACATTTCATTTTCTTGCATAAAAATTTATGCCTGTCCGAGTAGTCTTATCTAACTATGCCTAATATTTACTGATTCTAAATCAGTCTCACAAGAAAGATTTTATTGTCTTATGAGTCCGCACGCGTACCAAAATAAAATAAAAGAAAACGCGAGAAAATAAAACAAACTAATAAAAATCTAAAAATTCATCATCATGTCAGTTTATTTATAACGTGTCCGGAAAGGTAAATGATACAACTTTCCGTTTGAAGTTATACATTCACGAGTTAACAACGAAGTACCAAAATACACCTATTATCAAAATAATACACCCCTAATAACAAATTATAACTTACATAAATAAATAAATAAAAACCAACCACCCTTATCTACTCTAACCCACGCCCCCACCTTCCCTTTCTTCCTCTGACTCTGAAAAACCTGCAACCCTCCTTAATCGCCTCCTTCTTTCCCTCTTAATCCCCTGCATCCGCTGCGCCATCTCCAAAGGAGTAAAACCTCCAAACTTCTTTCCCAAACATCATAAATAACTTCTATCCAAGATTAGTTACCTCTTTGGCTCATCCCATGGAAGAAACGACAAGGTATCAAGGCCCCCATCTGATTCCCTTGTCTCTAGGGTACGGTTGGAATCAAAAACTGAATAGCCACGTGAAGACCTTGTGAGTTTTCCCAAGAAGGAATCCTAAGCTACCCCCACCTTCGAATGGTCCAAGAGAGGACTTCCTCTTCTACATCTATTTAAAGGCCACAAATGACCTGGGTATTCACACATTGCTCACTCACTTTCATCACACAAAAAAAAAAGAGAGGAGAAGTTACGTTTTGGAGTTGGAGTGCTCGGTTAAGCTTTTGGGTGAAAGTTGTGTGAATCCCCAAAGAAAGGTCTTCGTTGGCTTGGCAAGGTTCATGTTTCCCCTTTTCTAGTTTTATTCTTGTTGTAATGTTGATATTAGTTTAGTCATGATAAAGTCGAATCGTAAATAAATTGATGGTTAGCTCTTTTGTTACTGTGTTGCGTACGAGAACCAAACAAGAAATAGAAAGCAAAAGTTTAAAACTTGTTAAAGGCTTATGTGAGTTGTTCTTGTTTTCTTTTTGAAAATGTGAAAAACTCTTGAGGATATGCTGCTTCGAGTATATATATATATATATATATATGTAGTCAAAATTTATTAACTTTTGTTAAAGGAATTGACCTATTCGAATTAGTTAAAAACAAGTCTTAAGGAACGATAAAATGAGACTCTTAATATAAATGTGTTGGAATGCTTTGGCTTAGGCTATGGAAGTATTAATCAGTTATGAATGATTGATAGTCTCTTTCGATTAGAGTCTTGACCCGTGGTTCACCCACTTCGTAGTTATAGCATTTGTCGTTTACTCGTTATGTCCTAAGGCTGAACTAGGTTATTAGTTGGACTCGCGAGACCTGAGCGAGGGTCTCACAATGGCTCGCGACACCTTGTTGAGATTGTGTTTTGAAACAGATTCTCCAGCCCCAATGTGGTGCATTTGTTTACCAATTTCAGCACCAATTAGGTGTGTTTGGTTGCTGCAGTTCAGCCCACAACGGGGTGTCCGTTTCGACTCATTTTCAGCCCAACTTAGGGCGTTCATTTCACTTACGTGCAGCCACCCAAAGGGGGTGTTTAACTGCTGCAACGCAGCCACCCAAAGGGTGAGTATCTGCTGCAACGCAGCCACCCAGAGGGGTGTGTACCCGCTGGAACGCAGCCACCCGAAGGGTGTGATTGGTAGCGAGTCGTGCCCTCGATTCGGGTCGTAATCGACTGACACGAGACGAGGTTCAGTCTAAGAATCTTTATACCTTTTTGACATTAGTATTTTGGCGAAATTCCTGGTCACTAGTTATGTTAGTCGACTAATGTTATTATTGTTGTTTTCGGTGTACCAAAGAACTCTCAAGAGTGTTTGTAAACCGCGTCTAGCTCAAAACCACGAGTGCACTCGCATGAGTCTCGTGTGATTATTTTTACTAAACCGAATAAAGTCTAAAACTTTCGGCATTCCTTGCGTTTTGGTTAGGCCCCTTGCGTCAAAAATGACCTCAACAAATCATGACACAAAGTTGTAAACCTTCAAGTCAGATAGGTGTTTGCTGCTCTTCTTCTAGGATTTCCCATTTGAATACATCTAGTAATGTTTTCCCTCATATGTCAAGATTGTTCAAAAGTGTGCTGCGTATCTCTCTTTACAATAGGGTGCGTTTTGGCTTTGATCTGGGCCACGAAGCCCACCACCTAGTGTGATTTCCACTTCTTGGGCCTAAGTCCATATCGTGGGCCTTGGGGCTGAAACCATTCAATATTTCATGTACTGTTTTGTCGAAGAATAATACATCTACAATTCAAAGTTGTTTAAACATAGGTTTTACAAAGTAAGGCAAACAAGTAAATTACATAACACTAAGTATAACGAAATCATCATTTCATTTCTTATCCTTTAATCTTTCTCACGCCTTGTTCAAGACATGCTCGCCTACTCGCCTTGACGCATTTACTTTAAATATTCTTTCACGATGCCTCATTGTATAAACATATGATATAAACAAATGATGACGTACAAGTAAATTTTAATGTTAAATTTATACAATATTCCATACTAAACGAAATCACTTTAAACCAATAATAATTTCCTACACTTCGTCATCAAATATATTTTTAGACACATAAACGAGTCATACTCATTTTCCTAAAGGACAATTGTAACATATAAAACGAAAAGTTATCTTATTTTTACCACTATAACAAACTATTACTTTTCCATTATATATATATTTTTTAACGACGTCTTTATAACCTTGATACATTACTATTTATTTATGCTATTTTCCGTCACGTCATCTCAGGTTACGACAAACCCACGACTCACTCGTTTTAATACTTTTGTGTGTGTCTAAGCACTTCCATAAGCCAAAGTTAATCATATTCAATAATAAACGATACACATAAATAACTTAAACTTTTGATGTATATAAATGTTATCAAGTCAAAATGCAAAGGTATTAATTAAAGTATTGGTACACAAAATATAGGTCGCGTGACGGTACTTGGTGCATCATTTACTTGATCTTGTTCACTACTCGGATACTGCTTTACTAAGGTGAGTTCATAGCCTCGCCTTTACTTATTTCTTTTAAACCCCGCGAGGGAGATGCATGCTATAAACTAGAACACAAGTCTTTTCTTAAACTGTATCTTTGATCATTATTATTATAGCCTAAGTTGCATGCCATAAGTCCCTTACATCATGAACCATTAATCACTTGCGAGTGAACGCGAATATTGTGGATAGTACTATGGGAATTAACGAACCCGACTCGGTTATCGGAAATAACCGGGGCGCACTATATTTGGTTAACTATGGAATTGGCAATTCCATCTCTGAGGGCAATATTATTACTTACACCAGTAATTAGGTGTATGCAGTTAGTTTGGTGTCATGAGCTTAGCGCATAATAATAATCTCTGTTTTCCATGGTGATTGTATCCGAAGCAATTATCATTTTTTACTTGTGTTCAACCCCTTTATTTAAACCTATGAATATCACTCAACATTTTGTTGATCTTTTTAAGCATGTTCATCTCAGGTACTAATTAGATATCATGAAGGCGTGGAGTGGACGTCAAGGGACGCTTTGAAGTGGTGTAGTTTTCAATTAAAGTTATCATTTCGTAAACGTTTAAAACTGTCTTTTATGTAATTTCAAACATGTGGTATTCCCTTTTGTGTTTCTAAAACACTGAGATTTATGAAATGGTAACAACTTTTATTTAAAACGTCTCTTTAGAGTCGTTTTCTATAACTTATGACTATGATCCTCTACGTAATACCCCAAATAGTCTTCCGCTGTCACATTGTGATTTTGGGGGTGTTACATAAGGACATGATTTGACGGAAAATATGCACTTTCCCGAGTTCAAAATGTACACACCGTGTTTGGAAAATCAAAAAATAGTCGAATCCTAAAAGGAAAGTGAAAAAAAGTCAAAATTTTGGGACTTAGAATATTGGGAGTTTTTAGAAGTCCGACATTGCCTAGATGTTATGCATATTGAAAAAAATGTGTATGATAGCTTGATAGGCTTATTATTAAACATTCCTAGGAAAAAAAAGACGGGGTTAATGCTCGAAAAGACATGGTTGAAATAGGTATTCGATTACAACTTGCGCACGAAGAAGGGCAAAGGGGCACATATCTTCCACCTGCTTGTTATACTATGTCGAAAGCCGAAAAACACAATTTTTTCAATGCTTAAATGGTATTAAGGTTCCGTCAAGCTATTCTGCAAAAATTAAGAAGTTGGTGTCAGTTCAAGACTATAAATTGGTTGGTATCAAGTCACACGATTGTCATGTGTTCATGACACATATGATTCCTATTGCTATTCGCGGATTATTGCAAAACAACGTCCGACATACAATAAAACTTTGCTTGTTTTTTTAACATGTAACATGATTCATTCAAAAGTGATTGATCCTGAAGTGCTAGACTCATGGCAAAGCGATATTATCCTCACGCTTTGTGAACTAGAGATGTATTTTCCGCCTTCCTTCTTTGATGTCATGGTTCACCTTGTATCTCACATTGTAGGAGAAATTAAGTCTTGTGGTCTAGTATTCCTACGTTATATGTACCATTTTGAGAGATATATGGGTGCATTAAAAGGGTATGTAAGTAACCGGGCACGACCAGAGGGTAGTATCGTAACTGGATACCTTGCTGTGGAGTTAATTGAATTCGGTAATGACGTTGTGAAAGGTGTTGGGAATATTGGCATTCCACTTTCTCGTCACGAGGGTAGACATTCAGGGGTTGGGACAATTGGATAGAATATGATCGACCCAGGCCGTCATGCTTTACAAGTTGCCCATTCTCTAGTCCTACAACACATGACATGTCTTTCTCCATACATTGAACAACACATAAAAAATTTACGTGCGACATATCATGGGAGAACCAACAAATGGTATCAAACTAAGCATAACGAAGAGTTTGCATATTGGCTTAAAGACATCGTGGCAAAAAATTTAGGTCAACCAAATGTTGATAAAACAGTGGAAAGGTTGGGAGAGGGCCCAAGATGTGTTGTTAGATCTTATCAAGGATACGATATTAACGATTATACATTCTACACTGAAATGCAAGATGAAAAAAGTGCAATGCAAAATAGCGAAGTTACAGTAATAACCTCGACAATGGAGTTCGATAGAAGTAATCATAATGCAAGGGATACAAATGCCAATAACTCATTTTATGGTGTTATACAAGAAATATGGGAGTTGGATTATAATACTTTCACTATACCCCTCTTCAAATGTAAGTGGGTGACTAACAACTTACGAGGTGTTATGGTAGACGAAAAAGGTTCCACACTTTTAGACTTTTCAACAGACGACTATACATCTGACCCATTTCATTCTCGCAAAATTAGCCACTAAGGTATTCTACGTTAAGGACCCAAGTAAATCAAGATGGCACATTGTCTTGCATGGTAAACGACATATACCTGGTGTTGATAATGTGGTCGATGAGGATGAATATGATCACTTTGACGAGTTACCACCTTTTCCTGATGGCGTTCCTCCGTTAGATGATGATACTCTTGAAAATACATACGATCTGACCATAACGAAGGATTATGGGTTGAGTGAAGTCGTGCTACAACGAAGGTTTGATACAAATTAATTCGTTTTTATATTAATTATTTTGTTAATATACATATTATGACCTACATAATATATTTATATTATTCTTTTTATTTAGAGGATTGTGTAACATTGAAGAAAATTAGAAGGTTTTTTCAAGACCGGAGTTTCACTTGAGAGCTGTACTTTATTTTCCTTCTCCAAGGATTTTCTCACTGGGTTTTTTAGGGAATATTTTTTAAGGAGGCAGTCTCATTTGGTATCTTATGCTCCATGTATGTTGCTACTGGATTGGCTCGGAGAGTTATGCATTGGTGTTCGTAGTCTCCTGGATGTTCTTAACGTGGTCGTTTTGGTAGTCTTTAGCTGTTTCGATTATTGTTTGTTAGTTGTAGCCAGAGTTGTTTGTATTTATGGCATGTCATAAACACTCTTTATTTCATAGTTATCAAGTTTAGCTGGAGATTAATGTGACACATTTCATTTGTACTTAACTTTTTTTGTGAGTAATACTTTTTATTGGGGTTACCATTTACTAAAAAAAATGTTTATATGTAGTAAAGAAGATGTAGGTATTTATATAATTCAATAAAAAGTAAATTGTATTTAATTTAATAAACTTAAATTGTTTTTAAGTTCAATCTTTTTAATAAATACATTATTCTAGAATATAACAGTTTTACTTATCTAAACTCTACTCAAATAATTACAATTATTAGAGGTGACATTCTCTTACTAATATCATTAGCTCACTAAGCTCAACAAACCAAAAATAAAGTGATAGATATAAATATTGTTTCATAACTTAGAGTTAATATTTTAGGCATGGTTCTAAAAGGCTTGCAAAAGCGTGAGGCTTGGTCATACCGTCATGCCATACCATCATGCAGCCTTATGTCACGTAATTTTGTAAACTCAATATATATCAAATATGATATAAATATATAAATATTTTAATATTTTGTGCCGTCAAAATGTGAGGCTTAGTTATGCTGCCACGTCACGCCTCAGCACTATTTATAACACAATACGTACTCATGTGTAGGGGTGTTATTCGGGTTGACCCGGTCTGGTTCGGGTCAGTCGGGTCGGGTCAATTCGGGTCAAGGCTAAAAAAAAACATACCCGAACCCGACCTTGTTTAGACTCGGGTCAATTCGGGTTCGGGCCTGTCCCGTTTAAGAACTATGCAATTTTTTATTTATTTATTTTATAAGAAATTTGATTTGCTCAGTTTGTATTTTAAGAAGGAATATAAAATTTCACCATAACACATGACTCCATTCTTAAAAAATATAGTGATCAGCAGATTACATCTTTTATTGGTTTATAAAGTTCTCAACATTTTTTTGTTCTTTGTTGTAAATAAGCATCACTACTTGCCACACTATTTCACACTTATTCATAATAATCTTAAGGAAACATGCCCCAACACAAGAAGACTATAACAAAAATTATAACCCGTATAATTTTAAAACTGAGGATCAATTAATTTCATAATTTTTAACATTAAAATAACCTTAAAACCCTAAAAACCTTAACAAAAAATCAACTATAAGGAGTAATACCGTTAGTACAAAAATGACAAATCTTTAAAGGAAAGTAAGAAATTTAAGTTAGGTGCTTTGATGATTAATGTGCTTTGATAATTTGGAATCGGAACGTCATTCTTGTTCTTTAGAAGTTAGGTGCGTGATTTTTTTATGTAAATGTATGATCTGAACATTATTATTGATATTGGATGAGACTAGCGTTGGGCTTGACTTTGGAACATAGTCTTTTTCTTTACATGGGCCTTTTAATTAAAAAGAAAGACATACAAAGTTTACGTTTAAAAAAAAAAAAAAAACTCGGGTTAGTCGGGTTGACCCGAACCCAAGTAAATGGTAATTATTAAACCCGAACCCGACCTTGTTTAGAACTCGGGTCGGGTCGGCCCTAATGACACCCCTACTCATGTGTACCTTGAAGTTAACCCGGTCCATAGTCAAAACAAGCATATTTGCCCGCGCGTTGCTACGGGGTGTTTTGTTGCCAAGTCTTTCATATGATAGTGTAATTCATTAAGTTATGTGTAATAAATTACAGTAACCACAGTAGATAAAAGAGGGCAACGAACAAATTATACATGCATAATGAATGTGCATTAAAAGTAACCATATTCTATAAAGACATATAATTATGCTACATGTAATTTCCTTGAGCAATGGAAAGAGTAAATGGGATCATACGAAATGAAGTCAGGGTTTGAGCAATTTAATAAGTTAGCAGACTTGCATTTCTTTAACAATCAACGACAACCTATAAATTGCACATAAGGTGGTCATTTTATGGAAAGCCCATAAATTCCGCACTTTGCTGTTGTGTGATGTGCAAAACTTATATTTATGTTGTACATTTATGATACACTAATAACTTATTTACAATGCAAAGCCACCAAAAGCTTTATATAATTTTTGGGAACCACAACAGAAGGACTTCGATAACTGATAGTGCAAACTTTGAATCTGATTTCGGGGAGCGGTGCTGCAAGATTTGCCCGTAGAATTTAGTGTGTCTTTAGCTTGCTTATACGATTCGGTCTTTGGCTTAGGAAACTGCCTGACATCTACCACATTCCCAACCTTGTTTTTAAAGTCATCCGCAAAGTAAAATCCATATTCGACCACCAACATTCAATCCCATTTAACACTCGTAAAACAGATTCCCAAATATCCTTTAAATTACATATATTATGATACATGATACATATGAACCATTTACCTTGGCTTCTCTCTTAGGGCCAATTGGAGGTGGTTTAGGTGCGGCTTCTTTCTTAGGTTCAGTTTCAGCTGCAATTTTAGAAAATTTAGAACCTGAAAATGTAACCAAAACATTGAGTTGAACTGACCAATTCAAACAATTTGCTCCTCACAACTAAACAATTAACGCCAGCCCATTAGGTACTTTTCAGTAACTTGACTAAGCATGTATAATACAATTAACTTAATTATTTATCCTCATAAATATATTACAGTAGCTTTCACTAATGATCCTAATTAGTAATAAGTTGCATAATGCACACATTAGACCTACTAATTTAGTCAACTTTCATGAAAAATGCAACATGTGATTACGAGGTGTCACCGGTGCATTCAACCCTTTTTACATTATGGAAAATTCTTAACGTAAAGAATCTTATCAAACCTGTAATTTTGAGAAAGTTAAAAAAATCAGCACGAATATTCAGTTTGGGGTTTGTTACTACTTACTATGTTATATGTGAGTACTTGTCTCAAATTTTAATCACATATTTCATTCAAATCCATCTTTTTTTTCTATAATAGTTCGAAAGAAACGCTCAAAGCCTTGAACCATTGCATACCAGTGTATCCTAAGACTTTACACTAAGGATTTGTCACAACAATATAACGTGGAAAAAAAATTGAGTTGTAAGAGAGGGCCAAACCTTGAACCACTGAGAAGATGTCGCAAATCTTGAAAACCCAAACGACTCAGAAGAAATCACCGAGCAATGGCCCTTTTTTCAGGGAAAGACTGAGCATAGCTAAGAAATGCACCAACACACCAACCGATGGAACTATAGTGTATCACTACCTACGGCATTAAAAGACAAATTTTTCCCTTTTTTTATTTGCAACGATTACACTAAAGTCATGCACATGAAGTAAGAAACACCTTTGTTGGCGTCAACAACCTTCACATATATGTGGATAAGATAATAGAGTATTTAAATTGGATAATATATATAAGAAAAAAGTTCATTAAATAAATGAGATTACGATGCATTAGCTTTTATGAATTTCCATAAATGTACCTTTGCCATTGCTGAAAACATTGTCCTTGAGACCTCTCGTGGCAAAATAGTTGTGATTTTGCGCCTTTTTTGTGGTTGTCATATCTTTGTATATCACTACATGAATATCCCCATCCTTGAAAATTAGAGATAACCACAAAATTTTCGTGGCTCGAAGGCATCCTGATGTCCACATGTGAGATACTGATTAACGACCACTATCTCATTATTGAAAGCAAAGGCTGCACATAAAGTACATTCATCTGGACTAAAATAGCTACATTGAAAATAATTAAGCTTAGATGTCATTTCGGATATAGGAGCGGAATCAAAGAAGCATGGAAAAGAGTCTTGGTAAAGCAGTCATGAGGAGAAAATATATGTATTCCAAGACGATAAGCAACCAAATGATTGAGGTTTATTATTTCTACCATTATCCAACTCATAATACTTAAAAATAATGCAGACATCATACCTATATCTAGACACTCTGCCTTTGAAAACTGCTGTGACTGTAAATTGTCGGGTAATTTGACATTTGACATTATGAGTTCGATGTCACAAAGTATCCAAATTAGCAAACTTCTTCTCATCTTCGTCACCACTTGGAGTTCCTGATCATGATCACTGTTATGTTATTATCCCAAATCTTGAAACTTTATTAGAAATTTATCAATTTATTGAACACATATAAACTAATATAGCTACCTTTATCAACTATCGATCTCCTTTATTAAAAATATCAAGAGGGGTGGTAATGCAGTCACTATATTTATCATTATCAAATATACTTATCCCATTGGACCAACCTTGACCATGGTCGAGGTATAACAACACCACCGTAATATCCTCATGGATGCTTAATTCAGTTGCATAACCTTCTCATATTTCAATTATTTCTGCTACACCTTATCAAAAGACTTTATATCTATGACTAAACTATAATATATGTTGTAGATGTTTTCACTTAAAAGACATTTCAAAGCATGGCATTTCTTTTTGACAAACTCTTATGCAAAATTCAATTTAAAATAAAATTGCACTTGTTTGTCTATCAGTCGCAAGATAACTTCATATGTTCAAATATTATACTCATATAAACTACTTTTTTATAAAAAATTTTACTTAAGACATTTCCTCAAACAATTGGTGTTAACGTAACCCAAAATCGCAAATCGTATACCTAAAATTGATATTGGAACCCATAAAAGCGCTTCCCGGCACACTCCGGAGGTGCTACCGCAACCTTGTCACTTGTCACCACACCTTCGAACCCATTCAGCATCTTAACATTCTCATCACCATGACTCAATCAAATAATCTGCACAATATAAGTTTAACAATTAGAACAAACAATTTTAACAAACACAAAAAAGTCACACCTCTTTCTGATTGGTACTTTTTTTTATGATAAGTGAAAAGAAAAAAAAAATAAATAAAAAAAAAACTCAACTGCACTCATCAGCATCTTTACCAACCTACTTCCCCAATAATCACCCCTAAACAAAACCAAAATATGTCAAAAAAATTTAAGATAAATCAACCATTAGAAACAAAACAGGAGACTGAATCATGGCTGTTTGTAGCTTTTCAAATGCTTCCTGAGCTTGTGAATTCCAACATAAAGCATTCTTTTTTAAGAGAGCAGTAAGAGGATGACTGATCATAGCATATCCTTGAATAAATCTTCTATAATAGCGGTGAGTCCCAAAACCCCTTAAGCGCTTCAAAGTTGTGGGTCTTGGCCAATCCTTCATTGGTTGAATCTTACTTGGATATGTGGCTACTCCATGTGCAGAAATTACATGACCCAAGTATTCCACTTGTGTGGTGCCAAACACACATTTAGACTGTTTTGCAAACAATGTGTTGTCCCTCATAACTTGCAAAACCATTCTAAGGTATTGAAGATGGTCCGTATGGAAGGGCAGTATACCGGGATATCATCAAAAATACTAGTGTAAATTTTCTCAAAAAAGGCTTGAACACAGTGTTCATGAGAGCTTGGAAAGTGGATGGGGCATTCGTCAAACCAAAGGGCATAACCACAAATTCATAATGCCCTTCATGTGATTTAAAAGCAGTTTTAAACACATCCTCTTCATGCATTCTGACTTGATGGTATCCTGATCTGAGATCCAATTTAGGGAAGACTATAGCTCCTTGTAACTCATCTATAAGCTCCTCTATGACTGGAATGGGAAACTTATCCTTCTTGTCTGTTTGTTTTAAGTGTCTCGTAGTCAATGCACATTCTCCAAGAGCCATCTTTCTTTTTAACCAACACTATAGGCGATGAAAAAGGACTATTACTGGGCCTGATGACCCCTGACTCCAAAAGCTCCTTGATCATGGTCTCAATGGTATCCTTTGAGTGGTTGATACCTGTATGGTCTCACATTCACAGTCACATATGGTGTTATCAAAGGTATTTTATGATCAAAACTTCTGTGGGGTGGTAGTTCCTGTGGTAGAGCAAACACATCTGCAAACTCTGTAATAACTGCTGTAATTCTTCTTTCATTGCTAGAGGTTCTTCACTTTGGCATTGCATCCAATTGAGAGTGGCGTAAGCTCCAAGACAACACATAGAAGACGACTTAGCACCCCATTTGACATAGACACTTTTCCCAAACTTTTGCCACTTAACCATGCTATCTCAGATTGGTGAGTGCCTCTTAACACCACTGTCTGCCCCTCATAGTTAAATTGCATCTTTAAAGTTTTGAAATTCCACTTAATAGTTTCAAGAGTAGAAAGCCATTGAATTCCCAAAACTAAATCACAACCTCCCAAAGGTAGAAGCATAACATCTATTTTGAACATCACTCCATTCATCTTCCATTGGAAAGCTTTGACCACATATTGACTAACCATTTTAGTGCCTCCAGCCACTGAAACTTGTAGAGGACAAGTTTTCCTTATGTGACACCCTAACCTCTTGGCTGTGTGATAATCCAAAAAATTATGTGTACTGCCTGAATCCATCAAAGTATGCAATGGTTGATTCAAGACATGGCCTTTAATCCTCATAGTATTGTATGTAGGAATACCAGAAAGAGCATTAAGGGATATATGAGGTGTGTGCAGGCTATTATCTTCCCCAAACTGACTGACTTCATTATACTCCCCTTCTTCCAAACACTCTTCATCCTCCTCTACCTCTATGCCACTTACTTCTAAGGTAAACATCTGACCTTCACACTTATGGCGTGCATGTATCTTTGATCGCAATAAAAACACAATCCTTTTGCCCTTTTTTCATCAAATTCTTTTTGACTTAACTGTTTTCTTGGACTTATTCCATCATCAGTGTTATGTTTTGCCAAAGTATGATTAACAGGAGCTGGTAAGGCTAAAGTAGTAGTTTTGGCAGGATAGGCTACATTTCTATTCATAAAAGTACTGGTAGAAATAGTATTCTTTGGAGTAGGCAAGAGTGGAGTATACCTTTGCTTGGCTAAAGCTGCAGCAGTTTCTTGGAGATTTGAAAGACTAAAAGCATCTGCAAGGGTTCTTGGCCTGAACATTCTAACATTCATCTCCATTGTAGCAGGGAAGACCGCAATATACATACCATAGATTGAGCCTCGTGATATTTACTTGAGTCAATAAGGCTTCAAAATCACTTTGATACTGCTTCATTGTTGTCTTATACCTCAAGTTCTTAAGCTCAGCCATGGGATCCTCATTAGCTTCCCCAAACCTCTTCAAGATGCTTCCTCATAAATGGCCAAGTGACCTCTTCACCATGAGTTCTTGTAAACTGTAAATGCCAAGCCAATGCTCTATCATACATGTGGATTGAAACTATCTTAACCTTCTCTTCTTCAAGCACATTATCAATGACAAAAATCGCTTAACTCGCATACAACCGACCTTTAACATCATCTCCATGGAATTTTGGAAATTCCATTTTCCCAACCTACTAAATCGCTAGTACCTTCACCATTAGCTAATCTAGTAGTAAAATACTTGGTTTTGTGTTACCAATGATGAATTGTGTTATTCATTGTAGGTATTTGTTGAGATAACTCAGAATAAAGATTATCAACATGATTAGTGACCCAATGTTGGATATGAGCATCAATTTGTGGTTCCAAATGATTATTCCTTGTGTTCACCATTTTTACCACAACCTGAATCAAATGACTAACAATTGCGGTTGTAATCAATTGAATCATGGCTGAATAACCGTTTTAACAACCTTCTAACAGAATTTCAGCCATTAATGGTGACAAGGTAGCAGGATGATGCTCTGATACCAATTATAATGTGCTTAACTAGAGTTCTTAAAACTGGTAGTCAAACACTCACAAATCACAGAATTCACAATAGAGAATGTAAATTGGAGTGAAATGTGGAAAAGGATTTGTTATTAGTCAATGAGTTTGTTACAATGATTTGAGAGAAACTAAGATGAAATCAATTAAGCTAAAATGATAAAATGAACTGATGAAACTATTTATAGAGCTGGGAAAGGTAGTTGTGACGTGTCTGAACCAATGAGAGAATGCCATCTGGCGCTTGGTGATGTTTAGGAGGAAGGAGGATGGGAAGAAGGAGGATTTAAAGATGCACGTGTATTTCCAGTTTGAACATATAACAAAACAAAATATTCATAACACAAATCATTACCTGCAATTCATTATTGAAACTAAAATCCTAAAAAGCCTTTTTATGTAACCACACATTCGGAGGTTTGATTGCGATGAGTGTGCGCATTTTTTTTTGTAACCACACAGCCGGTGGTTTGAAAGAGGAATAGAAAGATGAGTTTGTATTTTGATATGAATATTTTTTGCAATCAATGGATTTGTAGAAGAATGGATTGCAGATGTACTCAAAAACCACCGATGATGGTGGTGCCCTGTGATTAGGGTAGTGAGAAAGTGTCTTTTTGTTGCATGTGTGTGTGCGTGCGTTTTTGTGATGGTGACGGATTGTCTTGGAGAAGAACGGTGTAGAAGGGTCTAGATTAGGAGAAAACTCAGTTGTTGTCATATATGTATAGATAGATTATATGTATCTGTTGTAATGTATGTATACCGTGAACAGTAATCTTTGCAACACACATTAGCCAATCCTAATTTGCCACACCCTTTTTTTTGTACTACCATTTGTATAAAATTAGAATAGACCACTAAAAATTTGACAACATAGCATGTATGAAACCATTTCCTATACACGGCTATTAGTATATATATATAATAATTGGCGGTAAGATTGGCGGGTTAATATTCCCCACTTCACTTCTCTTTCACGTAGTAGAAACCACCCACGCACAACCCTATACCCGGATCAAAGGCTACATATCCCTTTTCGCATGGAAGAAACCACCCACAATCCAATTACCTGGATCAAAGGGTTAACCACTTCTTATCCTCTAATAGTTAAACAACCTCTTCAACACCTAATTTCCAAAAACATATAATCAAAGTTTGAAGCTTTTCAATCAATTTTGTGAGGTAATTTTATTTTGTTAAACGCAATTAGTTATATTTGCCAATTAGTGATTAGTTAATTTCTTGTGTTGAATGATTGTTAATGTCTAAGTGTTAGTGGTCCAATCTTTGATAATTGAGCATACTGTAGTTGAATGTGAATTTAATTATGATATGTGGTATGTAAAGTAGGCTTTCTTATGAGTAGTTTTTGATCAACTTTCTTATAATGTTGTGTGTAAGAGAGCATATGTTACTAACAGATAGGGGTGTTATCAAGTGACCCGCAACCCGATCCGATTAAAAATCGGGTTATCGGGTTCGGGTGGGATTCGGGTCGGGTTATGTCAGGTCCAGTGATTCGGGTTGTCGGGTACAAAATACTACAATCAGTATGCAATTCTTGTTTTGACTACATGATAATTCTTTTAACTAAACCTTTAATAACTTGGTACTGAAATCAATGGTTTCTTTTATTTGCCCTCATGTTTGTTAGACCATTTTGAAAAGGTAGAATTGTAGAAATATAAATGCTTAAACCAGCCTTATGTTGTGTAATTCATAAAACCGTCAATCCACTAATATTGACAGGTCTATTAAACTACTAGATGTGATTTCGATACTCACTGTTGGAACTCAATAAGTTGGTTCTTATTATTATTTCTATGAGTAAAATGTATGAAATTTATTACTCGATGAAAAGTGATCAAACGACCTATTGGTTGGACTTTTTTCCATATCATATAAATCGAAATAAAACTTTTACTCTTCAAGCAACAAAAATATTAGGACAGCAACAAAAACTTTTACTCTTCAACCCACTGGTACATATTTGATCTCATTGTATGTTAGAACATCAGCAACAAAAATATTAGGCAGCGACCAAACGCACCAAAGTTGACTTTGTGTCACCTAAAATTTGGTTCAATAATAAATAATATATATACTACCTTCAGGCTTTAATTTGCTACTGCATTGAAAATTGAAATGTAACTTGTGAATAATGAATAGTTTACAACACACTGTACATATTGAAACACAACTTTAGGTTGTTACTGATTCAATATTGGATTAACCGGAGATAAAACAAGCATATCTACTTTTCACTTTCATATCAGCAAACTTGTTTTCTCAATAGGAGTGATGAGCAAATTGGTGAAGAGCCAATTGACGTAGCCCTTGTTGAATACTAATTATATCTAACTTATTATGTTGTCGAAATTTAGGTAATACATGGTCACGAATCGATTTCAATGAAGATGGACTAGCTATTAGACCCACACGCGGTAGATTTGCTTCATGGTTCTCACTCAAGTTGAAATCACTTATTTCTTATCATTTGGAATGGGATCAAGTAACAGAGGCGATGAAGGTTCAGTTATGGCTATCTACCAAGGTGTTAGGTTTATTAAAATTATATGTGATTTAATTTATTTATGTATTTGTATCAGTGAGTTAATATCTTTTTTTTTCTTTCTAAAAACCATTAGGAAACTTGGAACATTCCAAATGATAATGCAAAGGGCACACAAATGAGGATAGCTAACGATCTATTTAGGAAGTTTAAGAACAACCTTATTACAAATTATGTCAACAAAAACAAATCACCATTTGAAGATTACAAGTTTTTGGACGATCGTGATTGGGAAGACTTCGTTGCGTCCAAAAGATCGAGAGTCTTTTTGGTATGTGTGTCTTTAATTTAAATATTTTATGTTAATAACTCATGTATATAATTGATTTCATATTTTACTAATTGTTTTTTATTTTTACGTGCACGAAAAAAGTGCTAAAGCGAAGGCTAGTGCAAATCAAAACAAGGATCCGGCCCGAGTAGGACGATCAGGGTATATTGGGAAAGAACCTCAATGGCAAGAGTATATGGCAGAGCTATTTGAAGAGTACCCTGACCTAGAGGGGTTGCAGTGTGTTCGTTCAGTGAAACATGTTTTAGGCTGTTTAGTACGTCACAAAGACACAGGGAAAAAGGAGTTGACAGAAGCTCATCGTCAAAGACTTAAGCAGTTGGTAAGAACTATATATCTAACTATTATATTAACCAAATGTTCCAATCTCTAAAGCTTATATCATCTAAATGTGTAATATACTTTCACTATTGTTTCAACAGGCAAGAACATAGCGTGAAATGATTGTTGATGGTACTATACATATAACGGGACAAGATCTGTAAGCTCCCGAAAAATTTCAATGTACTTAACGCTTTAAACAGAAATTAAACACGATCTATTTCGTCATGAAATTTTCTAAACATCACATTTGCATATAATTTGGCATATGCATGATCAACGCAGCTTGGCGTTCATAAATATCCGTTGTGATCAGAATAAAATTCCCCACGATCTTGATAACCTTAAAACACGTAACGAATCGTAAAATTTGTAAAAATACGAATTTAAATATAACGAAAATATATTAAAATTCGTATCGGACCTCGGAACTCATTGGACTTTATGCCACCTCGTGACCCAACCCAACTCGTTAATGGACCTTATAACCGGATCAAGCCCACACTAATATATTTATTTGGGCCTCGCTAAGCTAATCTAAGCCCAACACGTTTGAAAACCATTTCGGGCCTAACCTTAGTACACGAATAAACCAAGAGCCCAACTCCTTTCCTTTCTTTTCTGGGCCTCGTCTAACAGCCCAATCACAAAACCATGTATGTGTATTAGAAGAACTAAGCTTAATATTTTTGTGTTCTTTCTTTTGTAACCGAACGAGAAGCAAAGCAAAAACCAAACTAGTCAAGATTACCCAACTAAAATCAAGACCCTTCCTTTGACCTTGTGTTGTCGTGTGAGAGTGAACAAGAGGAGACAAGAACCACCCTCTAGACCACCCTAAGCAAATATTTAAATGACCTAATACAATTTGACCAACTTTGACTTCAATAACCACTAGATAATATGTTTCTATTGAGTTGACAAATCCTTGCATGCTTAAGACACCAATCCCACGTTTAGAACCACAACCCAAACAATGGCCAAATACATTGTAGCACATGACTAATAAGTCCTAGAATTAGGAAAGCTAGGAGTAAAATATTTGGAAGACCATACTTAGGCTTTCTTTATAACCACTTAAAATATTTGGCAAGTCACAAGTTCACAACACATTTCACTCACATACACTTAAGAAAACCGTTCACTGTGGGAGTAGAACAAAGGAAAAGAAACGTTGCAAGGTGAAGCAAGGAAAATAGGTGAACACTTGGGTAAATAAGGATACGGGTAAAAATTATAAGGAGAACTCGGGGTAGGATTGGAAACACTATCTCATCGATCATCACCACTCTCTTGAGTGATTGTAAGTTTTCCTCGAACCTATTTCGATACGACTCATATTATGCTTCGATGTCTAGTATTACATTTATACTCGTTAGGAACACTTTCATCTTAAATATATCGAAACTTTGCTAAAACACATGCTAAGGTTTTGTGAAAACTAAAATGAAATATAAGCTTAGCCATTCTTGAATTTTGCTACTGAGAAAAAAGAAAACCAAAAACATTGAAGCATGCAAAACTCACGCTCAGATATGTGATTTATACCAAAAACTAAAACAGGTAAACGTAGGATATAAGTGCAAACGTTGCAAAATAGAACACAAATCGAGCCTAGCTCAGTTGGTTAGCAGCGTGTGGTTTAGGCGAGAGGTCTTTGGTTCGAAACCCTCTCATGGCATTTTTCATTGCTTTTTATTTTACAACTATCACTGAATGACAAAACTCACCCCTCCACTTCAAGTAACTATTTATCTAAGGTAAAACATGGTTCTAAATATGTAAAAATCCAACTTTTGAAAATGTTTTGCAAAAACAGTTTTTACGAGGGACTAAAAGCGACAAATCTGGAAACTTTAAGCATGAGATATTTTTGGGGTACAAAGTGTCATTTTCTAAAAGTTTAATGACTAAACTCGTACTTTTTGTAACTCGAGGGTAAAAAGTGTAAATTTGGGAAAAGTTTAGCAAAACTTATGATTTCATAATAGTCTCGTAAAAATGAGTATTTTTTTTTATCACATGAGCGTAATAATTTCGAATAATGATAACTTATTTCATGTATAAATATATATTTATTAGAAAATAACTAAGTATATGTAAAAATATACTTATTTCGATAAAACACTCGGGGAATCTAAATATGTTAAAATACCCAACGAATTTACTAAGATCACAACGGGGGAAAACATTTCACTTATGCGTAAGTGAGGATCGTTAATTAAGACAATGTAGCATGTAAATTAACTTAAAACGTTAATCACGATCGCACACTATTGGATTGGACAATCCAATGATCTATTGAATAAGAATATTCAATGCTCTATTATTTTGGTGGCGAACCAAAATGCTCATCTTGAGACTTCCCATCTCATCATTTTAGGCTTCGAGTTGGAACCTCCGCTACATTGTGCTTGATCTATTTGTGCGTGTGCATTATCATCAAGGTGAGTTTATAGCCTCGCTTTTACTTTATTTTGTAAACCCCGCGAGGAGATACATGCTCTAAACTTGAACAAAAGGGTTTTTCATAAATGCTCCATCTTCTTGATTATTGGTACTGCCTAAGTATTTAGCCACAAGTCCCCTGATCATGAACCATTAGTCACCGCGAGTGAATGTAGATATCGTGAATAGTATCATGGGGATTAACGACCCCGCTTCGGTTATAGAGAAATAACCTGGGCGCACCATATTGAATTTCTTTAGGTAATTGGCTATTACCTCCTTTGGGGCATACTTACGCATTTATCGGTAATTCGGTGTATGCAGATGAGTTTTGGTTTCATGAGCTTAGCGCATAATAATCTGTGATTTTCTTATGATATTGTTAGTTTACAATGATCATGATATTATACTTGTGTTCAACTTACTTTAAACCTATGAACTTCACTCAACATTATTGTTGACCTTTTTAAGCATGTTATCTCGGTGTCGGTGAAGATTATGACCAAGGCGCTGAGCGGGGCATGGCAAGGCTTATCCGTGGTGTAAAAACATAAAAGTTGTCATTTCTTTCAAACTCATGATCTTTCTTTTGGGAAAAACACTTGATCTATTTACAATATTTTGTAACAAACTATGAGTTTTCGATGAATGATATCTATTTTAATAAAACGTCTCTTTCGAGTCGTTTTCTATAATTATTGACTATGATCTCCATTCAAGTAACACCCGAATTAGTCTTCCGCTGTCATTAAGATTTTTGGGGGTGTTACAAGATCCGCTTACAAGGGTCTTTGGGACCAGACCACCAGGGGCAAACCAAGGCAAAATCATCAGTTGTTGGGAAAAAGAAGGGATTAGGGAATACGGGTGTGAGGAAGCGTAAGGTAATAGTTGACGATTTTGATGCATTTGTGAATAAAGTAACACTGAATGTGTTGGCCACCATACCCACATAACAACAAAACTCTGGGACAAGTCAACAACTCCAATCTACTCTTGCTTCAGGTGGATCATCGGATTAATTTAATGAAATCAAGGTAACTTTGTACATGTAAATACTTTGTGTAGTGTTATTGTCGGTTTTGTTGTCTGCCTTTAGTTTTAGTTTACCCTGCTGTCACAAAGTCAGTCACTTGGTCACAAAACCTACCTTCTATCACATTCAAAAGGTTTCTCATGCATACTGGAATGGAACGTTATAACAAAAAAAATCACACAAAAAATGTTGTTGTCACAGAAGTAAGATGGATCAAACTGGAACTTTTTAAAATAATGCAAATTTTTTAGGTCAAATCGCTTATGTGAAATTATTAACATTTTATCTTATTATGCTTATAGCTTCATGACTCTACAAGAGCTTTAAGGAAAGATGAGTTGGACGTATGGATAATCAATGGGAGAGGAAAGTTTTTCATGGATTATTGCAAAGGAAATTTGGCGAATTGATGAATTCTATAAGATTGGTACGTGGGAGATATTTGGCTTTCACCCGGTTGCTCAATTGGTTTTCTAGTTGCTGTTGTTGGCGGATCACTTTAATAGGTTCAGTAATGGTATTTTATTCGTTTTCTTAGTGTGTAGTTAGAAGGTTTTAGTGCCTGTGTCAAGTCTGTCTTCAATCAAGTAGGATGTTTGTTTTCATTTAAATAGGATGTTTTGGATCTTTTATTTGCTGATGGATTTATGCGTCTTTGTATGGCTAGACCTTTTGTTTATTTAGTAACATGTTGTTTTTAAATGAGATCGTTGAAGTACTTCTTTTTTTGTTATTGTTTAATAATGTAATTCTGGTGTTAGATTGTCAAATAGCAATATGCTCCAGTCAACTGTCCAATGACATTTAGCTCCAGAAAGCAAATTGAGGTGCTTTTGCTCCAAAAACCAAATAAACGTTCACAAACCCATTTTAAAGAACGCTACAACAAACCCATTTTGAGGAACAAACCCATTTTAAAGAACGCTACAACAAACCCATTTTAAGGAACGCTCCAAAACCAAAATTGACTTTAAAGAAAAACCATTTTAAGGAACGGGTAAAAACAACCGTGGCTTAAAATCAGTTTTTAGGAGCGGTTAAAAGACCGAACTAAAAAACAATTAATCTTTTGGAACGCCATTTGTTAAGACGTTCTTAAAAATCCTTTTAACCGAACCTTATACCTTTGTAGACTATTAACGGTACCCTTTTTGTTTAAAAAATATGCTCCTTTGTCTAATCAAAATTGCAACAGCAAACTCTACATGCATACTAAAGATGTTTGAAGTAAACTTTTATCTTGAGATGTAGGAGAAAACTTACCAAGAATATTTTTTTTTCCTGAGCACAAAGTATATCAATTTAAAGTAGGGTTTTGCTAAACAATGCCTAGTGGGCAATGGTTAAGCCAAATTAAATAACATATTATTTCTTTATTTAAAGTATTTATGTATTTAATACATTAGAGTAAAGTCCAAAATACATCCCTGTGGTTTGTCCTGTATCTCGCTTTACATCTCTAAACTTTTTTTTTGCACAAAACCATCCCTCCGTTAGTAAAGTTGGCACAAATACATCCACCTGTTAGTAAAATCAGTCAATGAGGACTAATGGTGCAAATGTTTCTCCGTTATCTCCGAACAGAAGAGAGAATATTTGCACCGTTAGTCCTTAAAACTAACTATGCAATTTATTTTCAAAAATAAATTGCATCGTTAGTCCTCCACCATCATCGCCACTCCACGCCACTCATCACTTTCCACCGCCACCTACCACCCAACGCCACTACCCAACGCCACCACCACCACCACCTACCACCCACCACCTCCACACACCACCACCACCCGCCACCGCAACCACCCGCCACCGCAACCACCTCCACCCAACGCCACCACCACCATCACCTAGTGGTGGTGGTGGTGGATGGCGGTGGTTGAGGTGGTGGATGGCGGTGGTGGGTGGTGGTGGCAGTGGTGGCGGTAGATGGCGATGGTGGAGGTGGTGGTTGTGGTGGGTGGGTAGCGGCGAGTGGGGTGGGTGGCAGTGGTGGTGATGGATGGCGGTCGGTTGTGGAGGTGGTGGCGGTAGATGGCGATGGTGGAGGTGGTGGTTGTGGTAGGTGGGTAGCGGCGGTGGAGGTGGGCAGTGGTGGCGGCGGTGGAGGTGGGGGGTGGTGGCGTTGGGTGGTGGTGGTTGGAGTTGGCAGTGGAGGTGGTAGGTGGCGGTGAATGACTAAAGTTGCAATTTATTTTTTAAAATAAATTACATGGTTAGTCCTAAGGACTAACGGTGCAAATAGTCTCTCTTCCGTTAGGAGATAACGGAGAAATATTTGCATCGTTAGTCCTCATTAACTGATTTTAGTAATAGAGGGATGTATTTGTGCCAACTTTACTAATGGAGGGATGGTTTTGTGCCAAAATTTTTTTTAAGGATGTAAAGCGAGACACGAGACAAACCACATGAATATATTTTGGACCTTACTCAATATACTATAAATGAATATACAAATTACCTTAAATAACATATTTTTTCTATATTTAAAGTAAATATGTATTTAATGCACAATAAATGAACTACAATAATTAGTGATTTTTTCCATACTTATATTATTAACCATTACCTAATGGGCATTATTTAGCAAAACTTTTTAAAGTATACCGACTCCTAAATCATTTTACTATAAGTATTTATAGATAAATTATCATTTGGATAAGATGCCTTTTGGGTCAAACCAGCCTGACCCGTTTAGGCTAGCGTAAATTAAGATTTTGATCCGTTTACAACCCCCCCCCCCCCACTCACATAACGATGTAAAATGAAATGCCATCAGAAAATAGTGATAAAAGTAAATACTACCTTTATTAGGAAAAGGTTATTTCAGCAAACTGTGATAATGCTTAATTTCTTAGTATTATAAGCAACTTATTTTACCGGGAAACCCTTTTCCAAAAAAAAAAAGTAAAATAGGCAACTTGTAGAGCTTAGAGAACATAAAATATTACTTGTGAGATGCATAACAAGTTGGTACAATGAGTGATATCATTATGAAAACATCTTATATTTCAAGGATTGTGTTATTGTGTGTTTTATTTTTGGTTGTTATTGTAACTAAGTTGGAAGACTTGGTCTAAATTACAAAGTGGAAAAGCACGGAGGGACTGGACTTGTCAAGATGTCAAAGTTAGAGCATTCGCAGTATCAGATTTCCAGATTATTCTAATATAACACACATTCAATTTCTCTCTTGAGCATAATTCTCTTTTGTTTCTCTTTTACACACACATAAGAGTTGTTCTCTAAGTTTGATTCAAGTTGTTAATTTTGTAAGAGTACATTCACTAATTAGGTGAATTATCAACACCTTATTAGTCGTGATAGATTGTGGTGATTTGATATTCTTTATGATTGAGATCAATTGATTTGTTCTTTGTTAAATTGAGATTTAATAAACTGCTTTGTGTGTGTAAACTCATTTATTGATCATGGTATTAGAGCATGTTGAAAACTATGACTTTGATTCAATTTTTTTTAAAAATTAGGGTTTCAATAATTTAAGGGTTTTTAATTTTTAAGAAGTTTTGTGTCAATTAACTTGTGTTAATTGTTTAAAGTCACATCTTAAATATTGAAGAAAATGCCTAATTTTTTGGAAAATTAGGGTTGGGTGAATGATGACGTACCCTATGAGCAGTTCAAAGGTCTCCCCTTTGAACTCTCTCGAATATTATGCTTTAAAAGGCTACGTCAACCTCTTGAAGTCTCTTATGGATATCATGAAATTACCATTTGAAAAAAATGAATTTTGGTTAAAACCGACCCAACCCGTTTGGCTAGCTAAAAATAACCAGTTTATTAGGGTTTGGGGATACCCAAAGTGAAATGAAATGCCTTGGGAAAACAATGATAAAACTAAGGTCCCTTTTGTTTGAGCACTTTTGGATTTGAGTAATACAATCAAACCGATATAATTTGTTTGGAGTGGGTGTATAGGTTTTAAAACAATATTTTACTACTTTTGCAGTGGGAATTTCACGAATCCATTGAGGAGGCATGACTTTCGTGACATTGAATATACTTGTTTCTTGACATTAGTGTGAACATACAACTATTTAAATTTTATAATATTATTCCTAGTGTTTCTCTTTAAAAGTGACTCTAATATATTATTCATTATTTATTTAAATATTAAAATAATCATACACTACACTATCAACTTTTATTTATATATATAAGATAAACAACTTCAATTCAATTATACATTTTCTATCTCATACTTTCATTTCAAACCTAAACCAAATCCTAATCCCAATCCGAACCTATTCACAAACCAAACGGGCCTTAAATGCTCTCTTAATCAGTAAAATATTACCCCAATTAGGGGTGTTATCGGGTCGAGTTGAGTCGGGTTTTGAGTTTTTTAAAAATGACCCACAACCCGACCTGATAAGAAATCAAGTTATCTGGTTCAGGTGTTTATCATGTCGGGTTAAGTCAGGTCAGATGATTCGGGTTATCGGGTTATAAGATAAATCCACTTTTCCCTTCTATAATTTAAAAGGCCAAACTTTCATGTAAACTTGCACCTTGCACTGTGGCATCATTAAACCTCCTTATTGATAACAAAGTATAGTTTAACCACTCTGCTGTGTATGTCAATTGTATAGTTTAACCACCACTAAAAAACAAAGTAATCAAACAGTTGTAACGTTTTACTAACTAACTAATTCACCGCCTAAATTTCTGGTAGTAACTTTTATGAACATTGTAAAATTCGTCTTCTGAGAAAATAAAGAGTAAATTACATAATTGGTCCTCGTGTATGGTATGTACCCAAAGTTCGGGTTTGGTCTTGATTTGAAATCATCTTTGTTAGGACAACTCAGCACTTTGGCAAACCATGGGGACGATTTATTTATGTAATCGACAAAAAAAAAACCTTTAAAAAGAACATTTAAAAAATATATACAAAAATCAGATTCGTTTTTTTGTCGGTTTTACCGTTTTAGTCCATTTTTTTTTTTGCCATTTTTTTTTCGTTTTTGTCGCATGCGGTTTGCGATAACGCGTCCGCTATCTATCCGTTTTAATGTTTTCGTCCATTTTTACGTTACTTCGGTTTTACGTTTACGTTTTAAAGCTCGCGTTTATGTTGTTCGCTTTTATCCGTAAAGGCGAGAACAAAAGACAAAAAACGTTAAACGCATTTAAAAACGTAAAAAAAGCGGATTTGGAACGAGCATAAAATGGACAAAAACGTATATAAAGCGTTTTTGTCCATTTTAATACCGCTCCCGCTTTTTTACGCTTTTTGTCCGTTTTTACGTTTTTGTCTTTTTGTTCTCGCCCTTTACGGATAAAAGCGGACGAACATATTAAAACGGAAGAAAACGAGTACAAACGTAAAAACCGCAGTAACGTAAAAATGGACGAAAACATTAAAACGGATAGATAGCGGACGAACGTAAAACGCGGACAAAAAACGTAAAAAACAGCGAAAACGTATAAATACAGACGAAAACGGTAAAACCCGGGCAAAAAACGGACCGAATACGATTTTTTGTATATATATATATATATATATATATATATATATTTTTGTCGATTACATAAATGCCCGTGGTTTGCCAAGTTAACGGAGTTAACGGTCAACTAACAACATGACCACAAAGGACCAAACCCGTAACTTTGCATACCACGGTGACATGACCCGTCAAAAAAAAGTTCAGGGACATTTTCTGCAAGATCCGACAAAGCACAAGGACCAATTATGTAATTTACTCGAAAATAAATAATAAAAATGAACTGCCTAGGCAGGGTTCGAACTTCGGTTCTTTACACATATCTACAATGAATGAAACAACTTAACCATTGTACCATTACAAGATTTGTGATAAATGTTAAAAATCAAAATTGATAACTGAATCTACACCTCCATAAGTAAATATACGAGTATAGAAACTTTCCAGTATTTTAGCATTCAATAATTAAATTGAATTAAATCCCTATAAATTAGTGATTTGATTTTAAGTAAACTGATTTTTTTTACATGTTAACAATTTAGTGATATAAGAACAATTCATTAGAAACATTTTTTTTTTCACCATGATCATATGCAAAGTAAGTGGATATGAGAAATCATGAGAAAGAAAAGACAAATAAAACACAACAAAACGTATGTCGTAATGAGTTTGATCGAAAACATATCGACAATTAGGTATGTCTATGATCAAATTTAATCTTCCGTTATGTCACTTTGTTGATGATTATATCATGTTTGGTTAGTTCATTGTTTTGTATGATGAGTTACACAACCTTGAACAATTCATTAACAAAGAGGAAAACCGATAACAACATTTTAAGCGATATTGCAAAACAAGTTCTTGGTCGTAAGAAGTCTACATACGGTAATGAATACTATCCTATTCTTTATGACATATATGAATCAATACTTATTAGAAACAAATAATTATATTTTATTAAATTATTTGTGTTTTTTTCTATAGCTAATGATACGAGCATCAATTTACGTCATTCTGGATGGCTTCCTACTACAAAAACATCATCAATTATGCATCATATATATATATATATTTTTTCATAAATTACAGATTTATGCACAACAAATTAGTGTTATCGTCTATTTCATTATAGGTAAACATATATGTGAATAGAGCATTATTTTTTTAGTTTTTGTTTTTTGAAGCTAATGATAAGAGCATTTGATTAATTCCACCTGGTCGGCGTCCTAATACCAAAACTACACCAAGTATGCATCATTTGTTTTTTTCAATTACGATATTATTTTCATCAAGTTATTGTTAAGGGTATTTAGCAATACATAGACCTGGAAGACCTCGACTTAGTGATAACAAATACTAACCATTCTAATATACAACTTAGTGTTGCTGATAGTTTGAAACATGTCTCAGATCACCCTACTATTTTATCTCCTCAAGGTTATACAACCCCAAGTAAATTAGACAACTTAAACAATTTACTTTTTATTTAAATAGCTTTCAATTTATACAAACAAGCCTTACCAATACATTTTTTTACTAGTAACCGATTGTTTTTATTTTTTGTGACAGGAACAATCACATTAACACTAAATAACCATTCATGTTGTTCTTCAAACAACGACCATTTTAGGTCCAATGTGAATGAAAACATATTCGCAACAAGTGGCCACTTTTCGTTATGCAAGCAAACAACATGTACACGTCTGGTGTATGGTGGTGCTATTATTGCTTCCACGGTTATGAGAAAAGTTACTTATCTATTTTTGACTGCTTCTTTGGTTCATAATTATTTGTATTCATGAGTTCTCATTACATATCAATTAGACTTTATACATATGCATAACTCAAAGTTATTAAGTATAACACAATATTACAAAATTGTACCAACATATTGTTCAAAAATCTACAAAGTATGAATTGCCCTTATTAAATTACATCTTTTTTTCAAAACAAAACAATATAATATATTGATTTTTTTAAACAATTTATACTTCATCTATATTTTTTAACGCACCATTAATGATGCTTTATTTAATACATGTGATTATTTTTTTTCTTACAAAAACATAGTAAACAATTTGCCACATTTTTCTGTTTTTCATTGTTGTTATATTATTTTGTGCTCCTATATCATCATCTTGCTTGCAATACAAAAGACTTAAACGTAAAACGTATTTACATAAAATACAAATGAACACAAAATCTTATGAAAGTAGCCCGCCCATCGGGCGGGTTAGACAACTAGTAAATAGATAAAGTACGAGTAAGAATGAGAGAACTTCATACCGCTGCAACCATTTGCCAAATAAAGAGTTTTCTTGGAAAACCTCCCTAAAGGAGAAGCTCCATGTATCTATCGCACTACCATTGCCCATATCCGCCACCAGATTGTCATTTCTAGTTACACAACAATTTACTTGATTTTTGTCAATGCCTGCTAGAGTCCACAAAAGTGATGTCGGAATAGCAGAGTCAGCACCCCCGATAACAAATGGCTCAGATAAGTCCTTGTCCACCAAGAAGGCAGACCCACAAGCTCTATTTCCATCCATCTGACTTACCAAACCCGTGAGATTCATACTGTATGATTTGAGATAACGAGGAATTGTGGTTTGACAACAACTGAATGCGAGTAGCTGAATGCAACGCGCCCCTGCAACCTGCGTAGCTAATTGTAATCTCTTGTTCAAAGAAATTGGAAACGCATTAGTCCCATTGTGTATATGATCATACAAGGTACCATTTGAAATGAAATCAGACACTAGGATTGGAACGTAGGTCTGTAAGCAACATCCCAATAGTTTGACTACATTCCTATGATATGACTTGTCAAAGAATGACCACCTCATAGATGAACTGTTATAATTGGCTTTCATCAACTAGTTTTGATTTCTTGACTGCAACAATCGTTCCATCAGCTAACATACCTTTATAGATTGTACCTTGGCCACCTCGACCAAGAATCCAGTTTTCATCAAACTTGTCTGTGCCCTTTTCCAACTCACGTGATGTGTGAAAAGAATGGTGTTATCAACTAAAGACGGGTTAGCTTCTTCTTGTTGTTTTAGGAGTAAACCTCCATCGCGTATAAAAAAAACTTTTGTTGGGAACAAAGAGGGATATTCAGGGGAAAAATACCAGACCATAGCAGCAGAAGCGCAAATATCAGAACTTGGGAGAAAACTCAGAACATGTACAAGAACAATAGCTAATGACTGGTATTTTATTTATGAAGTCAAAGTCTAATTACAAAGTTTTATATCTCTATGTTATATAGAGAACAAACCGACTTACAAAAAAACTTAAGTACAAAGTATATTACTACTTAAGATACTACCCAAAATGACCAAAATACCCTTACTACTAATATTACTAAACTGCCCTTAGGAGGTCAAAGTCAAACCAACTAACAATCTCCACCTTGACTTCAACTCCTAAGTGATGCCAAAGTTTCAATTATCGATATTGAGCAAATTCAAACAGTGAAGAAACTTGCTCAAAGCAACTAATGGTTGTAATGTAGCTTTCCAACTTACAACCGAATTTCCAATGGTGAAGCCATAACCTGTCAAGGATCTTCTAGCATCAAGATCCGTAACATAATCCAAATCTTAATGGCCGGAAACCAAATATTCACGTTCACCACCGTAAATAAGGCCAACATCACAGGTCCTGAGTTAAACTCCTCCACCTACTTCAAATCAAATTCAAAGTTCCAAAAGGCTAGAAGATGCTAGCCTAATTCAAATCAAACGATCGATTCTCAAAAGCAATCCGAAACCAAAATCGATCCAAAGAAAATGCCAATAACTTCAAAAAACGAACAATCAAATGTTAGCCTAAAAATTCAAAATGGCCAACCAAACAAACCAATCGGCTCAAACGATCTTCACCAGTAACATTCAAATTCAGGCAACAAACTTCAAAAGCCCAACAAACGAAGATCCAAATTTTCAAACTGACAAAATTCTCAACGATCGAGCAAAAAATTTGAATGACCTGATTATAACCAAGTCTTCAAACACCAAATCGATCTTCAAATTCAAATTCTAATGACCCACTTATATCATAAGGATTACGGTCAAACATTCAAAGCTATTATCCGAGTATCATACAAATTGAAGTTAATGAATAACTTGACGATCCACTGATAATTCAAACGCCCCAAATATGATACGGATAATACTAGTGACCCACTTATGTGATAAAATTACAGTCAAATTGAATACCAAATACAAATACCTTTATAACCTAATTGTAGGTTACTTTCGAAGAACATTCATCAAAAACCAAGAAAATCATAGCCAAATCTGCTCCAAATGAAGTTTGTATATAACAACACTGATCCAAAATCCAATCACAAACTTCCAAACGAAAATCAAAGAAATAACAAAATATTGGCACAATTCCAAAATCTCATATTCAGGTTCAAAGCCCACTTAGTTGAAGCCCCCATATTCAAACCCAATAACTAATCGATCCACAAAGCAAACAGAGATTAACAATCCCTAGACAAACTGATCGATTCAACAAGTTAAATATCCCTAATCCCAATCAACTAACACCTTCAATCTGATGTTTCTTCAAATTGAACGAATCAGCAACCACCAAACACAAACGAAAAACAAATGATATAAAGAAATTAATTTTTGAAATCAACCAAAAGCTGATGTCAATCAGAAGAAACCCAAAATAGTTGCAGCTTGCTTCAATCGATCGAGTGGCTCTTGATACAAATTTGTGAGGATTTATGAGGGATAGAGAAACATAAGCAAAGATCAGGACCAGCAAATCGAATATTCAGAACAAGTGCAAAGATCAGAACATCAGAGGTTTTGGAGCAAAAGCTGGTATTTAAATTATCAAAGTTAAAGTCTAATTACAAACTTATATATCTCTATGATATATAGAGAACAAACCTACTAACAAAAAAACTTAAGTACAAAGTATCTTACTACTTAAGATACTACCCAAAATGACCAAAATACCCTTACTACTAATATTACTAAACTGCCCTTAGGAGGTCAAAGACAAACCAACTAACACCTTTCTTCGTCTCCTTTCCTTTGTTTTCTTGCTCACTTTGCACAAAATGTAGGTGATTGCAACAAGAAAAAGGACATCAAGGCTTATGCTAACATCTAAACCAAAGCCAGTACAAAATGGTAGTAAGTATGTAGAGCAACCTTAAAAGAGAGGTCGATGATTCATACCTAGATATTATAGAGGCTATACTCTTCTTATAATAAGTAACTATACGAAAGTAGCTTAGGGGTTCCATCTTCTTCTAAGTTTGGGCTTTTTATAAAAAATTACTTGGACCGAAGAAAAAATCTGTACACATCTTTTTTATACTGTACAATCCTTTCCTTTCTTTTTTGTTCCAAATTCTTTGTTTTCCCACTCCCCAAATGTAGTTTATATCAACAAAAAAATGTACAACATCAAAAGATGCAACTACTACGAAATTGAATGAGTAGCAAATATAAATATATGGTGTAAATTGATGCATTGAGGGTAAATAGGTGCTGTGCGGTTGCGGTTTTAGCCGTATAACCGAACCACAAAACCCGCACCGCACCGCACATTGATTATTTAAAACCGAAAAACGACACATTGATTATTTAATCTGTGTTATAAGGCTTCTAGTGCATTTTATCATTAATATTCTTATAAATCATAAGTAATGTGTGCGTTTACATTAAATATATGCATTGTTATATCCGCAAAAAATCAACATCGTATACCAAAATGCGCAAAACCCACATTAATATATAAGGCATAAGTGATGGTGTGGTGCGGTTAAAACCCGCAAAAACCACATAAAACCCGCAAAAGCCGAAACCGCAAATTGCGGTGATGTTCGGTTTCTATTTTTATAGAAACCGCAAATGCGGTTGCGGTTCGGTTTTTGTCAAAACCCGCACCGAACCGCACCGTGCTCACCCTAATAACACCTCCGCTAACTATTTTCCTGGGCTCGCCGCTCCTAACATATGTATCGGTATAAGTACAATTGAACTTCCATATGTCATTGAAGCCGTTACTATCATATTTTAAATTGTAGAGACAGTAACGTCCATTATCCCTACACCTTTGACATTCTTGAGTAACTAAAATTAACCATGTCATACAGAGTAAAAGTGCCATGTTAGAAAGCGCACACAGAAAAGTACAATGGAAGCAAGCAAAGTAAATAACCAATTGGGCTAGCTCAGTTGACCACCAAAGTTTCGTTAAGGTGCTTGGGGAGGGGATGTTTGACTAGGGGAGGTCTCAAATTCGAGTCCCACCCGGGAATTTTACCCCGTCAGGCAGTAAAGGAGGAATAGGCGGGTGTGACGGTCAGCATACTGCCAAATTGGATGTCATTGTTAGATCTGAACCATTAATAACTAACAAGCCGATCTAAATAAATTAATAAATAATAATAAACAATAAATGCATGAATTAGGATCCTCTCATGCTAATGATAATATTGTGAGAGAAGAATAAAAGGGTGGGTCCTTTATTGCGGGCCCTTTATATGAATAACAAAAATTTATATGTCACAAAAGTTTGAGCAAGATCTAGCATGTTGAAATTGAACATAAGAGGATCTTAATACTTAGCACATATACCATTCCATCCGGATGGTAAATATTTGTTTTCTTTTACTGGCCTTAATACTTAGCACATATACCATTCCATCCGGATGGTAAATATTTGTTTTCTTTTACAGGCCCTGGACTTCTACATATCAAAGACGACACGAAGTACCATTACTCATATCCACTTCGAAGCTAAACCACATACTACAACAATTTATCTGACGGAGGACGTGATCTGATAGGATCCACACAAGTGATAATGGAATATATCGGGAAGAAAAGCTTCCTTTAACGTATGTATCCTGATCCACCAAGAAGGCGGACCCACAAGCTCTATCTTCACCGCCTTTCTAAACCCGTGAGATTTAGAGTGTATGACTTTAGATAATGAGTAATTGTTGTTTGGCAACAAGTGAAGCCAAGCCAGTAGTTTTTATCACTAAAGTGTCATTGCGACAAGCAGTGGAACACACTGTGGCATACTCCAATGCTCTAAGATAACAGCATTAACACAACCCTCAATGGCGAGTTTATTGCGTGATTTGGAAGAAAGGAAGGGGCGCTACCAAGATCAGTGCTCATGGTCTGACTACTATTCTGAACTATGTGTGTTTGACTTTTTGTTGACTTTTGACTTCATCTTTTGTCTCGTGACAAACCATCCCCTTAAAAGATTCTTGACTTCAAGAATCGGGGTTAGCAATGAAACCTTAAGCTGAATGTAAGACTTCTATCAGCAACTTATAGCATTTGTTTATTTCAGCAACTTTATCAGCTCACAACACGTTAAGCTCGATGTATCACTTTTATCATTAACTCGGTTCATCAGCTTGGTTTATTTTGGAGGCAATAAATTTGCAGGCAGGTTGAGAGTAAACTGTGATTCTAATGAGTTCCCAAACATCAGGTAGCCCAATATCCCTATTCCAAATTTGCTGGCTAAGAGGACTAGAGGATATTGACTTTGTTTTTTCCATTGACACATAGATGTTAGGAAGAACAATATCTTTGTACTTCCAGTCTGAAAGCCCATGTTATCCACCAAACCATCCCAGAACAAGCAGATTACCAAAAGAATTTGTTAGAAAAACTCCACCAGCAGATATGTAACTGAGAACACTTGAGTCGCGAAGCCAAATAGTAGGAAACACATCAAGAGTGATCAGAACGTACAAAACTATAGAGATGATTAGACGTCCGGGTATACCAAACACTGCCTCACCAATATCTGGGTAAGTCTTGAGACCAGGCTGACTATCCCAGCAGGAACGAAGAAGTATACCAGTGTAGAATGAAAGTGCACAAAATACAAACAATATAGACAGCCCAACCCATCCTATATTTTTCACTGTATAAGGAGTGGAAAGAAGTGTTACACCGCAAAGAAGATTCATACCATTAACCACAGATTGACCACTAGACGAAATGAATGAACCTCCAAATGATGACATACTAGATGACCCTGCATGACATTCTTTATTCTACCTACTTAAATAGCCTACAAATTTCTTTTTCCTTTTGGGCCATTTCCAAATGTCAAACATCACACGTTTCTTCTTCCTTTTCGGCCATTTCCGTATATCAAACATCGCACCTCTTTCTCTGAATTTTAATATCTCATCAAACATCACACGTTTATTCTTCCTTTTCGGCATTTCCATATACCTAACTTCCAATGACCAGGACTAGCTCCGTTCTTAAAAGCATTTTTTAAATGCACAAACAAAGGTTTTTCATCTAAATCACCATTCTTATTTTAAACTCCATACCATGTGTAAGAATTTCAATGTTGCTTGTATCTTTTCTTACTGAAACTAATGATTGACTCCTAACCTAACTGACCACATGCGTTAAGCCTTCACTTCCTTTTTTACAATATATCATCCGCTGATAATACTCCCATTCATCCGCATTTTTACCAACGGTTTCGATGCAACTTTCAATATTCCACTGTTTCTACACATAACATACCCACTATCCATCTTCAACTTATCTAAACTGTAACCAATTGCTTTAGGTGCTGCTATTTGGTTCTCAAGCCAACCATTGGGCCTCTCTTCAAAACTTAGAGACTACCTCCATCACCTCTTCTAATAATGTGATTGGAAATCGCCAAGCATTTCTTGTTGTCATCATCTTCTTTTGAATTCTTTGATTGATTTTCTTTAGCTTCAACATCTTCTTTACAAATTTCACCAAGAACCTCCAACCCAAAATTGTTAATGATCACACTACTCGATTCTATTTTGTTATCTTTTCCATTACAAAAGTCACCACCACCAATCAAACCACTTGTTATATTAGTTACTCCATTTGTACCATTTGATTCCATTTCCTCAATATTACAATCTTCTTCTTCAAGAAGAGTCAACTCCACACACATTCAGTTTCTTCACCATTTGCATTTTCTTTATAACACTCGTGATACCCCGCTAACTCACTGTTCTCCTTGTCAACTCTCTTTGAATGATTATTCTTCAAGATCTCATTAGTCGTTTCTTGTATCTTAGCCAACAAATATGCATCATAAAGCGTTTTGGGTTTGATCATTCTAACACATTTTCCGGCTGTAACCCCCAAATGAATACACTAACGGCACATAATTCACTCCAACCCACTTCACTAGCTAAAGGAACAAAGGCATCATAATACTCTTGAACCGACCTATCTTGTTTGATAAATTTGATACTTGACATTTCATCGAACTCCATGTATACATCATTTTCACCATCACTATTTCTACCATATCTTCCATCGTTTTCCCCCAAAATCACATCATTATCATTATTATTAACCACTGAAGATTCTAAATCACTCCCAATATACAAAGTACCACTCAAATCATTAACATCACAACATGAGAATTGAGAATTTTGATGTTTACCTTGCTTTTTCCTGCTAACTTGTAGCAATTCCCCAATCAAGAATTCTTGATTCTTCGCATATATGATAAAAACTAAAATTTGGACAAAAAGCGTTTTGGGACTGACCTGTTTGGGCTAGCATAAAATTACCCTTTTGACCCATTGACAACACGAAATATTTTTATTATGATCATAGCTGCAAGACCAAAAAGATAAATAAACTTGTAAACGTTTACATCTTGGAAAAAAAAAAGATAATTCCCTACAAGACTCTTTTCCAATCACCCTGTACAAGTAAAATAGTATATCATATTACATGGAGACAGTTGATGTATACAAATGATGCTTAGCAACATTGCATATAAAAATGTAATACAGCTGATGTACATGCCTTTCATATGGAGCAACTCTCAACAGGTTGTTTGCCAACGTTTTTCTGCTTCAATAAACGTTTCATGTTTGTTTGTTTTGGCTGCGCAATGGGTGTTTGGATGTAACAGTAAAAATGGGTAAAAGATGCAATATACTAATAACAATTGACTTTGTAGATAATCAATGTTGTTGTGAAATTCACTATATAAAGATAATGAAACGACACTAAGGGCCTGTTTGTTTAGTTTTTTTATTAAGTCCTGTTAAATTAAAGTGTCTGTCTAGATATATGATGTCTGTTTGTAGATGAATAAATAGTTGTTTGTTTTGTGTGCTGAATAAAGTGTCTGAATTAGTGAAAATTACTGTTATACCCTTTTATTTGAAATAAAGTTAAGAAATGGGAGGTTAAACATGTAAAATTAGGAAAAAAGAGATGGCGTAATTTGTAGACCCTCACTTCCATGGCTTTTTCTAGAAAGTCACATGTTAGTTTTAAGCACTAAACAAACATCCATTTGATGACTTAATTAACTTACCTATTTTTCAATTAAGACACATTAAGTTGTTATCAAACACTACCTAAGATTATTCTCCAAACGTTGTGTTGTTTGGGAGAGATAACCGTTTCCTATTTTAACTGTCAAATGCAAATGGGCCTGTGGGTTAACAAGTCTTTTGACCCAAAGCATTCTAATTCGACCCATATCAATATTACAGAACTTACATAAATATAAACTAAAGTCTTAACATAAACATAAGGTAAATATTGATCAAACAACATTATAAGGGCTAACAATTTCCCCCCTAATGTTTTAGACTCAAACTTCTTGAATTTTCTGCTTGTTGCAACTTTAAGTAATGATGTCGAAATCATTACTTCCTTCACTGCTCTCATCTTATCTTTTTCTACAAGCCTGACACCGAAATGGTCTCGACTGGACTCTATTGCTCCATCCTTCACCCTCTTATCCTTCTGGTCTTGCAGGTCCATGGCCAAGCCAGCATTGCTTGCGTCTCCTACATTCTTTGACGTTTCACCCCAAGGCACACTAGCGGTTTCATGGTAGACTACAACTAGATCCACATACTTCTTGTAGCAATTTCTGATTGCTTCTCCATCTTTGATGTCCAGGCCCTGTAACTGGGCTATGGTTCCCCATTTATCACCCATGGTGACGGGAAAATAGCCGCCCAAACTTTCAACAGTTTTCAATAAACAAAGCAGGTTCACTTCAACATCTTTGACAACGGGTGGTATTACATCTAATGCATCGTAATTTAAATGCACCAAGTAAAACCATCTCAACATATCTACAAACTTGTTGAATACTTCCCAATTTTGATATAACAATTTATCCATTTCAATATATTCATGAATGAAAGAAACCTCGAAAATGAATTGACCTTTAAGGCGTATAAGGTTCCATTGAAACTCAAGTAATCGTTGTCTACGTAATCTTGAGTCACTTATTTATTCCAATCCAACTCTTCTATACCTCTAACCAATGAACATTCGTCCCCTGGATCAATTGCTTCAAAGTATTTCTGCAAATACTGATTATGTTCTTGTACCACTTCTTTCGGCCCAACCTTTTCTTTCTCATCATCACGTGGCATATCCGAATCTGTTTCCTCATCATAATACATATGGTATATTCTACATCTAGTATCCTTAATTTTCACGGAAAATCCTTGCTTCTCTAACAGTTCTAGGCTAAGAATATTGTGAGAAATTTCGAGAGTATATTGTATTTGTCTCACAACTAATTCACCCAATTCTGTTTTGATAGTGGTGGTGCCAATTCCATATGAAAATATGAATTTGCACTCATACTCATCTTTGCCTATTAACTTGAACTTGTAATTGACATCATCAAACATGATTCTCCTAGGGCACATATGAAACTTGTAATGTTTACTTACGTACCATATATCATTCCAGCCATCTTCATCCGTCCCTTGCACTGTATAGTCACCGTATATGTACACCTTTTCGGGGTACATTCTTTCTTGATCAATTATCTGATTTGTAATATCGACCTCCTGTTGTAATTCAATGCCTGCCAATCTTTTCCTTCTTTCACACGCCCAAAAGAGGTGTCCTTTTTCTCTACAAATATAGCACTTCGCATTCTTGGCCTTTTTCTTTGCAACGGTTTTCTTTTTTCTTTCAATCACGCACTCTGTTTTGCTCTTGGCATTAAATGCTTCGTTATCCAATACTGTTTGAACCAGTAATTGCTTTCCCTTCGGTGATATAGACTTCTTCTTTCTCGTGTTCCATTGATACATGCGTTTGGGTGTTTCCCTTAAAAGGTAACGCCCACTTTGGAATCCTGAAGTGTGCTTGAACGTTGGCGTTTCCCACGGACCAGAGCCTTTGCTCTGATACCAATTCTCAACAGGTTGTTTGCCAACGTTTTTCTGCTTCAATAAACGTTTCGTGTTTGTTTGTTTTGGCTGCGCAATGGGTGTTTGGATGTAATAGTAAAAACGGGTAAAAGATGCAATATACTAATAACGATTGACTTTGTAGATAATCAATGTTGTTGTGATTTCCACAGGTTGGAAATTCACTATATAAAGATAATGACACGACACTAAGATTATTCTCCAAACGTTTTGTTGTTTGGGAGAGATAACCGTTTCCTACTTTAACTGTCAAATGCATATGGGCCTGTGGGTTAACAAGTCTTTTGACCCAAACCATTCTAATTCGACCCATATCAATATTACAGAACTTACATAAATATAAACTAAAGTCTTAACATAAACATAAGGTAAATTTTGATCTAACAACATTATAAGGGCTAACAGCAACAACAAATCAATATTAAGTACAACCAACCCTTCAAAAAAAAATTAGTACTTTTTGATAAATCTATGATTACTAACAATTAATATTACATACTATGTAACGATATATTGTATGACAACTTACTAAACAAAAAACTGCCCTGTTTGCATCACTGAGTAAAGTTCTCATTGGAACTTAAGAATGATGATGTTGATTCACCATATGATAGCAACGATAATTCATGCCCATACGTTACTGACTTGGTATTAGTCTGAACCGCAGATGGAATATGAGACGCTCTTATGGTTTCTAACTCTACAGCTACTTCTTTCATTGTTGGCCTATTCTTTCCATTGAAATTCAGACATCGCATTGCGAGGTTTGCTATTGCCAATAGCTCATCTCTAGTGCCTTCTTTAATAACCATCACGTCAAATATAGACATAACCCGTCCTTCTTCGACAGCCAACATAAAGTGCGCAGCCAAACTTCTATTTTCACCAAATCTAGTTAATGAGATTGGCCTTTCTCCTGTTAAAAGCTCGACCAAAACAACTCCAAAGCTATAAACGCACTTTTTCGTGAATTGGCTGGATTGAAAATACTCGGGATCTAGGTAGCCAAATGTACCTTTGACTAAGGTAGTTAAGTGAGTTTGATCTATTGATACGAATTTTGAAGTTCCAAAGTCAGAAACTTTGGCCCTGTGTTTATCATCTAAAAGTATATTAGCCGTCTTGATGTCCCTATGGTATACTGGAATGGATGTGGCTGAATGTAAGTAAGCAAGTGCTCCTGCAACCTCTGTAGCAATTTGCAGTCTCATGTTCAAAGACATTGGGTCCTCATCAGTCTCGCAGTGAATGCGAGCATACAATGTTCCATTTGGGATGAATTCTGAAACTAGTAGAGGAACATCGGTCTCTAAGCAACATCCCAATAATTTGACCACATTCCTATGATTGACTTGTGAAAGAATGACCACCTCATTGATGAACTGCTCTAATTGGCTTTCATCGACAATTTTTGATTTCTTAACTGCCACAATTCTTCCATCAACTAACATACCTTTGTAGACTGTACCTTGGCCTCCTCGACCAAGAACTCTGTTCTCATTGAAGTTGTCAGTAGCCTTCTCTAGTTGACGTGATGTGAAAAGTATGGTTTGATCAACTAAAGATGGGTGAGCTTCTTCTTGTTGTTTTAGAAGTAAACCACCATTGCGTTTAAAAAACCTCTTTCTTCGTCTCCTTTCTTTTGTTTTCTTGATCACCTTGTATAATATATAGGCGATAGCCACAAGAAAAAGTAGACCCGCGCTTATGCTAACAACTGAACCAAGGCCAATACACAACCTAAAGTAAGTAGCCATAACTTGATTCAAAAGTCAACGATTCATTTCCAAAGTATCTGGATACTTCCTTAAACTACAATTGTTATAATCACACTATATCTCCTGCCGTTTTGACTTCGTTATTTATTTTTGAAAGAACTTGTCCCAAAGATATAAACTCTGAAAATTCTTAAGTTTTCCACCTTCTTTGCTATACACAAAGAATGATATATTTGCATCGTCAAAAGATGTAACTAGTGTAACTTTTAGAGAATGTCGAATCAAATAGCCATTTCCGTCTGATCCTATAATACGAACCAAATTAGTAAATATATTCTGTTTCGTAAAAATTGATTGAAACATTGCAAAAAAAGTTGATAACAAATTAAAGGGGAGCTTAGTGAATACAAAACCGCTTAATATTTTTTTTATGGAAAAAATTATGCCTTTCTATGAACAAAAAAATATTAAAAAAGTGACATAAAATTTTTTGATGAACAAAAACATTTGGGCATTCTTTCGGATCAAATATCTTTTGCAGTTAAAATGCTTAAATTATTTTGGACAATTTTATTTTCTTTTGTGTTCATCTAAGGACACATGTTAGCGCCTTCTTCATTTTTCTTTCTGTAAGGTCATAGCCCACAAATGTAATTGACAAAAGAACAACTAAAAACCATACTCCAGTTATACCTTATGGCTTCTTTTGCAGGTTTATATTGGGTGAGTGACATTTTATTGCTAAGAAACACCCGAAAAAACCTTGTCTTCAATGACAATGAAACATGTGGTTATGAGTTATCCAATAATTGAATCCGGAATGGATTCAAGAGCTTTTTCTCCTAATTAGTTTGTGGTCTAGTAAACCCTATAAAGCTATTAATTCAACTTCCTTGTAAATTCTCGTTAAAAAAAATAGAAAGAACTTGCCCAGAATATATAATACGGAGTAGCAGGGTACGTTTAAGACAATTTATAAGCATAGAGAAAACATTACCTAGAATAACACCCAAGGATATTTTGCTTGCTCCATAACAAATAGTGTTAGTTTTGTAAACTAAGCCATCAACGTCGTATATTGGCTCATCGTCACAGTAACCCCCTATATTCAGGCACCTTGCACACTCTTTGGTAACTACAGGGTCATCATGATCTTGTGTATACTCCTCCACTATTCTTGCATTTAGTATTATAAAACAAACAAATATATTTAAAAACAGAACCTTGGAAAACAAGCAATGTAAATGATAGCAAGCAAACAAATACTTTTTTAGAGAAATACATACCAGCGCATCCATCAACCAAATAAGGGTTTCCTGCCCTAGTATAGTAGTTATAGGAACATCTCCAAGTATCCACTGAAGTACCATTACCCAGATCTACTTTAAGGCTAGACGTCGGCTTATACCCCCTTCCGCCATATCCATCACAGCAAGTTAATTTGTCTTTATCACGGTCTGAAAGGGTCCACAGTAGTGCTGTTGAAACATAAGAGCTGCTGCCCTCTTCAGCAAATGATTGGTGGGAAAAGCTTCCTTCATCATATAATTTCTGATCCACCAAAAATGCCGACCCACAACCTCCATCTCCACCCAGCTGACTTTCTAAACCCGTGAGATTCATTCTGTACGACTTTAGATAACGAGGAATTGTTGTTTGGCAACAATTGATGCCAAAACATTTGTTTGTATCGATGATGACACTAGTATTAGTAGTAGTGTCATTGTTACAAGCAGTGGAACACCCTGTGAGCACACTACCATGATTGTCCATCATGAAAGCGCTACCACAGTACCCCTCATAAATAAATTTATTGTGTGATTTGGAATACAGGAAGGGGCTGCTACCTAGATCCACACTATTGATCACCTGACTGCAATCAGATAACTTCTGCATATTTACAGCGACTGTCTGATTTTGCAAGTCAATACCCAAGACTTCAAGGTGGAGTGCAGACAGGTATGGCTTCGAGGATTTACAATCAACAGTGTACCATTCGTTGACAGAACAGTTTGCACCAATTCCAAAAGGATATGGAATCCTCATGTTGTTTCCGCACGTGTCTTTGCACCCTTGCATGGCGAATTTCGTAGCTGCAGTTTATGTTAATGAAAGGAAGGTAAGTAGGCAAAGGTTTGAATATTTTCTTTTTTGACAGACAAGGATGATAAGATTTATGCCACAAACTAGGGTTAAAGCTATCTAATAGCAATATACTTTTTAAAATTTCAGACATGAACCCAAAAAATTACCACAACCCAACAAACTTTATTGATTTTGTGTTGATATAGCAAACACCAGCAACACTTTCCTATACCCCATTACAGCAACGCATAGGAGGTGGTGGGGTGCAGAGATGGTGCCTGGTGGTGATGAAAGATAGTACGTGTGTCAATGATGGTGGCGGGATGGTGGGTTGGGCAGCCAAGATAGGCAGTGGGTGTGGGGAGTGATGATATTGAATTATGAGTAAACTCCATCAAACATTAACGGAGGACTAACGGTGCAAACATTTTCTCTCGCGTTAGAAGATAACGGAGAAATAATTTGAACCGTTACTCCGCAAATTAACGGAGGGATATATACCAGTACGGTTAACTTTGATTAACGGAGGAATGTATGTATCTAAACTTTTGAGAATGTGATGTATGGTGTGAAATGGGGTAAACCACATGGTTGTATTTTGAAGTTTACTCTTAATGTATTGGCATAAAAATAAAAAGTTTTTAAAATACTAGACGAGTAACCGTGCATAGCATGTGAGATTTTCTAGCAGCAGATAGTCATAGCGATATTTTGGTTACACAAAACACTTAACCAAAATATTATTATAACTGTATGTCGCTATAAAATCTCGTTGCTATGCACGGATACTCGTCTAGTAATTACCAATACATTATTTTTTTTTCTCACCATCGTTGATTGAATATTTTTAGGATACAAAAACATAAAGTTTAAATCATAATAAGCGTGTATGATATTGATCAATAAATCTATTTAGATACATGGTTGTTTTTTGTTTTCTTTCAAAAACCAAATAATGATTTCTGGCTTAATTACCTTCTATTATTTATAACGATGCATTTACAATTAATTTTGTATCTATTTTCTTTTAAAGATGCATGAATGAACGCCTAAGTTGCCATAATCTCATATGTTGCCAATACATGTATTATAGAGTTGCCATATATAAATAAAGTGTTCATAAAATTTGAAATTGCAAGAAACAATATATTAGTTAGTATTACAAAATTGCCAAAGATAGATTAATTAATGATAATTTAGGCAAAACATTAATTTAACTTTTTCACTTTCAAGAAAATAAATTTTTACGTATAGATTGTGGTATTTTTTTTAATTCATGTTTGATACTGAATATTTTAAAATGTACATTGCTATTAAATTGCTTTAACCTCACAAACTATAAAGAACTGTTTTCGTTTTGTAACTAGTGTTGCTGTGAAGATTTAACATACATTTTAGAGCAACATATATTTTTAATTTTTTATGTAATAGTTAGCGTAACTCGAATCAATATGATAATACCATGTTATTTAAATATAAAGTATGTTTCATGAATCTTTTATTATATAACAAAAGAATTACATCATTTCGGAGTGTTTTTGCAAAACCATTCTCATTGAAAAAACAATTGGGCCAGTAGGAGAGGTTGATTTTGCCACGTAAGTGAAATCGGGCGACGTGATTGGTTAATAAAAGTCAAAATTAATTTGATTTTGGTCAACCTTTAGTTTATTTGGTGTAGAAATTTGGTTGAGAAGAAAAACACATAAAAATATAGGTGTCAAATTTGTGAAAACAAAAACTTTAAAAAAGATGGGGTAATTAATAAAACTTTAGTGGTTAAATTTTTAAAAATTGTATAGAGTTAAGTGTAATATTATAAGTTTCCTTGTTTTTTAATAACTTTGGAAATTAAACAAATACCCCCTTATATTTTATACCCCTTATACTTTATAACTTAAAAATACAATATATATGTTGTTTAAAACTCCAACAAATAAATATACATAAGGTTATAAATGTCATTTTTTTTACTATATATGTTTACTAAGGACTCATTTATTTCATATTAAAAGTATGACAAATGTAGACACGAATTTGAATATTAAATACGGCTAAATTATTGAAAACGAGGATATAATTATCAAATTGTAAGTACGAGCTAGTGTAATATGAAGAAAAAAAACGTGATTGTACTTATAACAAATACTCATGTAACTTTTATTTATTTATATAAGGTTATGTAGAAAAACATTTTTAAAAAACATTAAGGAGTATATTTTAACTTCGTCAACGTTTATTATGTGCAACTAAACTCTCATCTTGTGTACATCATAATATCAATAGTGAAATTTAAATAGGAACATCAACATCTATATCAGCTAAATATAATATTGAATCTTGAGTTATCTAACAAAATTTTTTTTACAAAATTTGATTATACAAAATTCTAATGGATAAATGAATAATTAAAAACTCGTGCATAAGTATATAATTATGTGTAATTACCTTTAAAGACATAATATTTAACATTGATACAAAATATATTTTTTTTGTCAAAACCCTGTGCGTGCACAGGTATTATAACTAGTAAGAGTATAAGACAATAACATGCGGTATATTTGAATAAATTATTGTATTATTATCGTAAAAATATTTATTGCTTCATTTACCATGAAGAGATAACGAGCAAAAATGATGATCTTCCTAATTTCAAGAAATAATGGGACACTCGAATTGACGAATGAATGGTGTTCTACTTCAAACATGATGAAAGACAACACAATTGTAACACAAACAACGTTTGTCACCTGGTTTTTCTTTTTCCTTTTTCTTTTTTAGTCATTGGTATCGAGTCTATCTATAGTGGCTAGTGGCTATTGCGATGTATTTATTGTAGATACGCAACCGCAAAAAATTAACAATGTGATACTCGGGTGTGCAAGATGGGTGATCGTTCATGGCTTCAAAAATTTTAGAGGCATCAAAATTTGTCACGTTAATAATTATATGCATTTGTACACATATTTTTTAAATGAAAAAATATCTTAAATGATTAATATATTAAATGTTTAGATAAGTAATTGCATTATATATTATAAACGGTGAAATTTTATATATAACATTTTTATCGAATTTATTATGTAATTTCGTTCAAAGCCTTCAAAAATTTCAAAAATTGAGAAATTGCCCATACTCTAATGACGATGCATTATGTAATGCAGTACGATTTCATAATAGGAATTGTTCTCAAAATGATTATGAAAAGTTTGATAAATTAAAAGATTTGACGAATTGTCTTATAATTAGAATTAAAAGGTACTATAATATTTGGTCTATTTTGACTAGGGATGAGAAAATCTAATCGGAACTGAGTACAGGACTGGAAACAAGAAGAATCGAATCGGATCCAGATCCGATGGTTACGGTTTTGGTTTTTAAGTTTGATAGTTTTCGGTTCTTGGGTCAGGTTGGTTCAGGTTTACCGGTTCTCGGTTCTCAATTCCGGAACTGAATACCAATAGTTCTAAAAACATGTAATTTTCTTTACTTCTCATACTCAAAATATTTCGTGGAACACATTAGTTTCAAAAAACATGAGCAGGTCATTGACACTTCTTGGTTGGATCTAACAAAACCGCAACTCAGCTTCGGTCTGGTACCTTCACTTGTTCTTTTTCTCTTCCCTATGAAAGACGATGTGATTGTGAAAGATATGGAAGAACAATTTGGGAAACTAAGTGAAAGATATGGAAGGATAAGAATATAGAAAAAATTGTTGAAATACAAGGAGTGGATGAAGTTGTCCGATGAATATATTGGCCTTAAATATTCAAGGCCTTAACCCAAAGGCAAAAAAAGATTGGGTAAAGGAGTTATGTGTTTCTAATAAGGTGATTTTTCTCACTTTGCAAGAAACTAAAATGGAGTCTATTAATTTGTTTGATATAAAGAGGTGTTGGGGAAATTTAGCGTTTGATTTTGTTCATAGTGACTCGGTTGGTAATTCGGGAGGGATTCTTTGTGTTTGGGATTCTAAAGCATTTAAGAAGTTAAGTGCAACGGTTTCGGATTATTTTGTTATGGTTCGTGGCAATTGGCTCTCTAATGGAAAATTGATTCTTTTTATTGCGGTGTATGCTTCTCAAGAGCTTTCGGAAAAAAGATGTTATGGGATTATTTGAGTTATGTTATTGCTAATTGGAATGGAGAGGTGATTATTATGGGTGATTTTAATGAGGTCTGTAATAAGAATGAAAGATTTGGTTCGTGTTTTAATGAACAAGGGGCAAAGGTTTTTAACTAGTTTATATCAAAGACGCACCTTGAGGATGTTCCTCTTGGTGGGTGTTCCTTTACATGGTGCCATAAATCCGCCTCAAAGATGAGTAAGCTTGACCGTTTTCTTATGTCGGAAAGCTTGTTTAGAGAGTGCCCTAATTTTTCAGCTGTTACTTTGGAGAGATTTTTGTCGGACCATCGACCTATTTTGTTACGCGAATCTAATCATGATTATGGTCCTAGTCCGTTTCGTTTTTTTCACTATTGGTTAGAAGTGGAGGGTTTTGATAAGTTTATTAAAGATGTGTGGAATGAAGCACATGTGGATTCTTTGAATGCCATAATGAACTTCATGCAGAAACTCAAGTTTACTAAGAAGAAAATTCGGCTATGGAATGGAATGAGGCAATGTTCAATGAATAAAAGGCCTGGTTTGAAATAGGAACTCACGGATTTGAATCGGATTATTGATGAAGGTAAGGCGACGGTGGACATTGTTAATAAGCGTATAGAGGTTTGTAAGTCGATTCAAGAGTTGGATAAATTGCATATGATGGAGGCGGCTCAAAAAGCAAAGATCAAATGGGCGATTGAAGGAGATGAGAACTCTAAATATTTTCACCGTATCTTAAATAAAAAGCGTAATCAACTCTCTATTCGTGGAATTTTGGTGGAAGGAATATGGGAGGAGAAACCAGATGTGGTGAAACTTGAATTCTTGAATCATTTCAAGAATCGATTTAATAAACCCAGTAAGCTTCGGCCTGTTTTAAACTTGGAGTTTCCAAATCAGTTGAATGAAATTCAAGTAGAAGATCTGGAAGCCGAGGTTTCTTATGATGAGATTAAGAAGGCGGTGTGGGATTGCGGTACTGATAAATCACCGGGGCCGGATGGTTTCACGTTTGGTTTTTATAAACATTTTTGGAACCTTATTGATAGAGATGTGGTAGCCGCGGTAAAGCATGTTTTCCAAATGGGGCGTATTCCAAAAGGGTGTAATTCATCATTTATTGCCCTCATTCCAAAAATTCCGGACGCGAAAATGGTGAAAGATTCTAGGCCGATTAGCCTTATATAGGAAGTCTATATAAAATACTAATTGCTAAAACTTTAGCTAATAGACTTGTGGTGGTGTTGGGAGATATTGTTAACAAGGTTCAATCGGATTTTGTTGCAAATAGACAAATTTTTGATGGTCCGTTTATTCTCAGTGAGGTTTTTCAATGGTGCAAATCGAAGAAAAAACATTCATTTATTTTCAAGGTTGATTTTGAGAAGGCCTATGACTCCGTTCGTTGGGATTATATTGATGATGTTCTAAAGAAGTTCGGTTTTGGTGAGAAATAGTGTGCTTGGATTCAAGAGTGCCTTCGTTCTTCTTGGGGTTCGGTTTTAGTAAATGGAAGTCCCACGGATGAATTTCAATTCTTCAAGGGCTTAAAACAAGGTGATCCTCTTTCCCCATTCATTTATGTTTAATGGTATTGTGTTGAATTCTTCATTACACTTATCCCACACGTTCTATGCGGATGATGTCGTGTTAATGGGACAATGGAGTACTAAGAATAATTAGAGGACCCAAAACTGTAGGACCGGCTGGAGGTGCTGGAGGACCCAATGTTGCCTCAGGAGTCAATGTTGTGCCTGAAGTTAGGGGCTGCTCATACAAATAGTTCATGAGCTGTAAACTTAGTAACTTCAAAGGTACAGTAGGAGTAGTTGGCATGACTTGATGGTTTGAGAAAACAGAATATGTGCTCTTAATCAGCAACTGTTCTGAGGATTGTAAGGTTAAATACGCTGCTAGTGCACTTATGGACGATGCCTTGTCATGGTGGAATTTTGTTGCTAAACCAATTGGGATTGAGAATGCGTATGAGATTGCTTGGACTGAGGTGAAAAACTTAATGGTCAAGAAGTATTGTCCTCGCAATGAGGTACAGAAGATAGAGGTGGAGTTTCTGGAACCTCATTGTAAGAGGTGTTGACATCACAAGTTATATCCGCCGATTTCAAGAATTGGTTGTTTTGTGTCCAACAATGGCTCCAACTACCGAGAAGCTATTAGAAAGGTTTATTTGGGGACTCCCACCTAGCATTCAAGGGAATGTGACTTCCTTTGATCCGCGTACATTAGACGAGGCGATCCGAACATAATCTAATGGATCAAGTGGTTCAAGCTGGGAATGTTCAAGGATAAAACAACAACAGTAATAACAGTAACATCAACAAAATTCATAACAGTAACAAAAACAACAAGTGAAGATGGAATGATAACTGAAGAGGCAACAACAACAAGCCCAAAACCCAAAATCGCAATATCAACCACCACAATCAACAGAACCATAGACAAGAGAATGCAACAATGTATGCTACTACTGCTACTACTCCAACTGTAGGAAGGGATTATGCAGGAAACTTCCCTTTGTGCGACCAATGCAAGGTACATCACACGGGTCCTTCCACTGTTAGGTGCAAGAGCTATCAGAGAATGGGCCATCAAACCAATGATTATAGAGGAAAGGGTCTTGCTACTGGGAGTAACTTGCAGCCAGTAGTAACATCTTATGGATGTTGGGAAAGAAGACACTACAATAGTCAGTGTTAGAAGAAGAATGATAACTAGAATGATGGTGCTCGTGGGAGATCATATGTGTTAGGCAATAAAGATGCGCAGCAAGACCCGAATGTGGTTATGAGTACGTTTTTACTCAACAACCATTATGCTAAAGTCTTAATTGATTCAGGTTCCGTCAAAATTTTTGTATCTGCTGCATTTGTTTCTTTACTTGACATCACACCAACCGCACTAGACACTACTTCCACTATCGAACTAGCTAATGGTAACCTAGTAGACACTAATACCGTAATTCAAAACTGTACCCTAAACTTCCTAAATCATCCGTTCAATATCGACCTAATGGCCATTGAACTTGGTAGGTTTGACGTTATCGTCAGTATGGAATGGTTATCCCAACACTATGCAAAATTATCTGTGGCGAGAAGGTTGTTCACATTCCTTTCGACAGTGAAACTTTGATTATTCATGGCGATCGAAGTGGAACCAGTCTAAATATCATATCTTGTATCAAAATTAGAAGTACATCCAGATAGGATGTCATGATTTTGTAGCACACATAACGGAGAAAAAGTAGGAAGAGAAGCGACTTGTAGATGTGCCAATTGTTTGTGATTTTCTAGAAGTATTTCCTGAAGACTTACCCGGACTTCCACAGACGTGACAAGTGGAATTCGAGATTGAATTAGATAGGTAAGTGACAAATTACCTACCATGGAAATTGTTACTATGTCATTAATTTGATACACCAGTTTTGTTTTGAGTTTCATGAGCTTAGAGCAATAATTACTATTTTAACGATAATTGTATTAGTTGCAATTATTACTATAACTCCGAAATCTTGTTCTCCATTACTTTAAACTATAAACCTATGAACTTCACTCAACCACTTTGTTGACTTTCGACATGTTTTATCTCAGATCCTTAAGGTATTAGCTGGCATGTGAAGGCGTAGAAGACTTTGCATATCATTATCATTCAATAAAACTTTAAACCTTTATGTTTTACTACTTATGCACTATAAAAGTGTTGGGACCTCATTTTTAAACTCTGATCTTTTATGTTAATCAAATGATAATTTATTTCAAAAAGTCTCATTTGGAGTCATTTTCTGTAACTTGTACTATGTACTATGAAGTAATACCCTCATCTAGCTTCCGCTGCTATTCAAAACTGGGGGTGTTACGGGCTATGTGCCAGGGTGCTAATAGGGATTGTAAGAATGTGCATGCCAAACATCCCAACGTACCTGTCTCACACCTTGAGTTGGATGAGGATGCAGCGGGAGGGCTGGTTAGGGAGGTTACCAAGTTGAGTACTAGGTCTTGGCCTTATCTGCTGGAGCTTGTAGCTAGCAAGGATTAGAGTGTTGATGATCTCTTGGCGGTTGCTGCTACCCCCAACATTGATGCGCCTTCCTCTCCTCGGGCCTGATTGCTTTACAGTGTTTTTACATGTCTTAAATGTTTTGGCCATGTGTTAGGCCTTGTTTGAACAATTGTTGCTTTTAAAAAATGTTATTATGTTTCAATCGAAGGTACTGTTGGCCTTTATAATGGGATCTATGGTCTAAACGTTTCAATCACAAGTATACCGAATGAAAGTTGTGCAAAGATTAAGTAAACTGTAAATGTGTTTATGCATTAATCAAATATGTCATCATATGTTTACAAACAAATGTATCGAGTATATATACTGTAATGAAAGGGTACAATGAACCGTTGTGTTGGTTATGTGATTTGGGCAGTTATTGATAACTGCTATGTGGCGGTTGTAACTGCTTTGTTGACTTTTCTTTATGGTTGACTTTTGTTGACCGGGTCATATGGGGTGTGATGGGTTAACTGTTGGGTCGATGGTGATTAACCCAATATTCTCCCCCTTAATCACAATCGGCTTGCTTTAGATCTTTGACTCCAATTAGTTGTCTCATCGTGAGGAATCTGATCTTGGGTAATGCCTTTGTCAGTATGTCAGCCTTCTGAAACTCTCCACTTATAAATTCGACTTGTAGGTCTTCTCTTTCGACGCATTCTCTTATAAAGTGGTACTTTATGTCAATGTGCTTACTTCTTCCGTGGAATACGGGATTCTTCATTAGTTCGATGGCGGACTTGTTGTCGACCAGTATTGTAACTTTTTCTTCTTCCGTGTGTGTAAGCTTGCTAAGCAGTCTCTTTAACCATAATGCTTGTGTTGCTGCTGCTGTTGCTGCAATGAATTCGGACTCACATGATGATAGAGCTACCGTGGATTGCTTTTGTGTACTCCAGCTGATTGGTGATTCACCGTAGTAGAAGATAATTCCAGTAGTGCCTTTGCCTTCTTGAGTGTTGACTCAGAGTCTGCTACTATAACCTTGTATTTGTTTTCTTCCATTGTACTTGTAGGTGATTCCATAATCTTTTGTTCCTTTAACGTAGCGTAGTACTTGCCTTATAGCTTTCATGTGTTGTTCCTTTGGTTCTTGCATAAAACGACTAAGTAATCCAACGGAGTAACTTAAGTCGGGTCTTGTATGTAGCAAATATCGTAAGCATCCAATGAAGCTTCTATATTCAGTTGAGTTGACCGTTGTTTCTTCAGTGTTCTTTGTTAGTCTTGTTCCTGGATCCATAGGTATTAAAGTTTCGTTGCAGTCTAGCATTCCAACTTCTTTTAGGATCTTTCTTGCGTAGGCGGATTGCTTTATTGATATGTCACCTCCAATTTGTGTGACTTCAATTCCTAAGTAGTAGGATAGTAATCCTAGGTCACTCATCTCGAATTTTTCTTCCATTTGAGCTTTGAACTTGTTTATTTCTTTCTTTGGTGTGCCAGTGATGATTAAATCATCCACATAGACTCCTACTAGAAGTATTGAGTCTTTTTACTTCTTTGTGTAGACAGCTTGTTCTAAAGCGCACTTCTTGAAATCTAAGGACTTCAAGGTATTATCTAACTTTATGTTCCATGCACGTGGTGCTTGTCTTAATCCGTATAGAGCTTTTATCAATCTGTAGACTTTTCCATTTTCTTTTATAAATCCTTCGGGTTGTGTAACATACACTTCTTCTTTTAAGTCTCCATGCAGAAATGCAGATTTGACGTCTAGGTGATGTACTTCCCATTTGTTATTAGCAGCTATGGCTAATAGTAATCGGACTGTTTCCATTCTGCTACAGTGCAAAGACTTCTTTGAAATCTATGCCATGCTCTTGTATGTAGCCTTTTGCTACTAGTCTTGCTTTATGCTTGACTATATTTTCATTAGCATCTTTCTTGGTCTTGAATACCCACTTTAATCCAATGGCTTTATGTCCTTTTGGTAGAGTGGTTAGTTCCCATGTATTGTTTCTATTGATGGAATCTAATTCGACCTTCATTGCTTCGATCCATTTTTGATCGTTCGATGCTTCCTTGTAATTCTTTGGTTCATCTTCAGCTAGTAATAAATGCTCGGGTAAAACTTCCTCGGTGTTTTCATATAAATCATTCAACGTTCTGAAACCTTGTAATGGTGTGTGATCAAAGTCTGGATGTAAATTCCGGGTTGTAGTTGAGTTACTTTGATTGGTTGAATGTCTTGAGGTAGTTGGTGTAATTTGAGTATTTATTCTTGATGAAATTGTAGATGGTGTGCGAAGTGTTTGTGATTGTGAGGGTGAGTCAGTTGCTGATGTTTCATATTCATGATCATCATTTGCAGGGATATCATTGTCTTCATCATCTGGTTGGTTTTCGTTTTCCTGATGTTCATTTGTGGCTTCAAGGTTTTCGAATTTGAAGTCAAACCATTCGGGTTCATCATTGGTGTGTTCATCTAGGTAATCCTTCCAGTCCCATGCTTCATCCTCCTTAAACTTCACATCTCTACTAACACATATTCTTTGTGTTGTTGGATCAAACAGTCTATAAGCTTTTGATCCTTGTTCACTTCCTAAGTATACCATTTTGTTACTTCTATCATCTAACTTTGTCAGATGTTGTGATGGTACCTTTGCATATGCTATGCAGCCAAAAACTCTTAAAGTTTCTAAGTTTGGCTTTTTCTTCTTAATTGCTTCATATGGAGTGATGTCTTCTAAGGCTCTTGTAGGAACGCTGTTTAGAATGTATATAGCGTGTTCAGCTTCAGCCCAAAAATGTTGTGGCATGTTAGTTGCTTTCATCATGCATCTCGTAGTAGACATGATTGTCCTATTTCTTCGTTCAACAACTCCATTTTGTTGTGGTGAGTAAGGTGTGGTTAGTTGTCGTGCTATGCGGTTCTCTTTGCAGTATTGAGTGAATTCGTTAGATGTGAATTCTCCTCCACGATCAGTTCTTAACATTTTCAATGTTATCCTTAGCTCCTTCTCTATTGTTTCTTTGTATTCCTTGAAAGTACCGAAAGCTTGATCTTTCGTACTTAGGAAATACGCCCACATATATCTTGAGTAGTCATCTACTAACAAGAATATATATCTCTTTCCAGATGGTGTTGGTGGTGTTATTGGTCCACATAAATCTCCGTAAACTAAATCTAATGGTGATGTTGATCTAGTTTTTGCTTTCTTGGGAAATGGTGCTCTGCTGTGTTTACCAACTAAACAAACATCACAAATTTGTGTTGTATGTTTAATGGCAGGTATTCCTTGAACTAACTCTCTTTGAGTCATGGATTTTAATGATTCAAAGTTGAGGTGTCCTAATCGTGCGTGCCATAACCAAGTGTTTTCACTTAAGTTTGCTAGTAAGCAAACAGGTGTGCCTATCTTCAGGCTTGCTTTGTATAGACGGTTTCTTTGTCTTGTGACTTTCAAGAAGATTTTGTTGTCCATGTCATAAAGTCGTAGTTCATCGTCGTCCATTACAACTTTACAACCAATTTCGGTAAATTGTCCAAGGCTCAATAAATTGTTTTTCAAGCTAGGAATGTAATAGACTTGAGATATGATTCTTTGTTTCTCGTCTTCACATTCTAATAGCATTGAACCTTTTCCTTTAATCTCTACATGAGATCCATCTCCGAATCTTACTTTTCCACTAACGTTCTCATCTAGTTCTTTAAAGTGTTCTCTTATTCCAGTCATATGGTTACTAGCTCCATTGTCTAAGTACCATTGACTATCAACACTTGTCTCTTTATATCCTACATCTTCTTCGTAGCGAGACTTTTTGATCTTTTAGCTTTGTTACATGTGGGTCTTCTAATATTGCCATTAATAAGGTAGGTTCTAAGTCCTCCTCGACAAGATTAGATTGCATACTAGTGTTTGGTTTTGAATAACACTTAGATGCATAATGACCAGTCTTATTGCACTTGTAACATCTAACTTTGCTAAAGTCAATATTCTGTTTGTTGAAGTGATTTTGAGTGTTTTCTCCATCCTTCTTCTCGTGGTTATTTTTATCGTGGTTCTTCCATCCTTTATACTTTCCATGTCCACGTCCTCTGAAATTTTTCCCTCTATTGTCATGTCGTGTGAACATCAGTTTGTCTTGACTGTCCACTTGTTTTCCTTTCTTGAACTTAATCCTCTCTTCGTAGGTCTTAAGTCTTCCTATTGCCTCTTCTAAAGTCATTTCACTTAGATCGGAATATTGTTCTATAGATGCGACTATTTGCAGATACCTTTCGGGTACAACATTTAGTAATTTCCGTACTAAGGTTTCATCTTCAATTGTGTGTCCTAGATTAGCGGCTTTGTTTACGAGAGTTGTGAGTTTAGTGGTGAAGGTGTCGATTGTTTCATCTTCCTTCATATATAACATCTCAAATTCGGATTTGAGTGTTTGTAGTCTTGCTTGTTTAACTCTGTCTTCGCCAACGTGTCTAGTTTTCAAAGCATTCCAAATATCTTTTGCGGTTTTGTGCTTTGTTATTTGAAGTAATTGTTCTTCGGGCAAGGCTTGATAAAGGAAAGCAATAGCGGTTTTTTCCTTTTTCTTATCGGGTTGAGTCGTTTCAGTCGGCTCAATTGTTTCCCATAAACCATTCGCTTCGAGAATGATTTGCATTCGAATTGCCCATAATGAGTAATTCGCGGGCTTTAGGATTGGGCATTGAAATTGGGGTGTACTATTCGAAATGTTAGTGCTAGGTTCCTTTTTACCACTGTCTTTCGTCATATCTTAAAATGACAAATAAATCTCCAATAAAGAATTTTAACACAAAGTGTATATATAAAAATTCTTATTTCTTAAAATGAGCTCTTAATGTTTTATCTTCCTCAAATGGGTGTAAAACTTTTCTAGGTATAGTTTTAACAATTTTTAAACTATCCTGGGAGATTATAAAAATGAATAAACTAATGTTAATTACTCCTTACAAATTATTCCTAATCAGTATTCTAAGCAGTGTATTCACTAGGTTAGATATACTATACAAATATGATAAGATTTTAATAATTTTTTAAAATAACTTATCAAAAACTAAAACAATATATATCAAAATATATAAAGTAAAATAAAGTGGTTTTGAAATCTTTGGAACCTGGAGGGGTTGATGGTTTAACCCGATGCCTTAACTAAAATAAATATCCTGTGTGGCCCTTATCTGTATACGCGTCCTTCTTATAACCCTTGTGTTTTGTTATCCCCTTTTGAGATAAAAACACACGCGTACTTATACTTTTGAGATACTGCCTTTCAGTCTCTCTCTATCTCTTCAAGAAGATAACGTATGATCTTCTTCTTCTTCTCCAATAAAACCGACGGTTGACCGGCCTCTTTTGATGGCTGTGGTTTTTGACCGTCCTTTCTACTATCTCCGGTGTGGTGTTCCTTTTACGAGCACTGTTAACCCTTCAATTTGAAACCTAGGGTTTCGGATTAATTGGGGGTTTTCTGATCCGTGAGTATTTTTACGATTGGAGTTTGCTAATGAATCAATTGGGGTTTTCAATTGATCCTTCTGGGCTTGATTTCGTTTAAGAACAGGTGTGTTCGTTCTAATTCGAATCTTTACTTTTGTGCCCTAATTGATGACACTCGTATTTGTTTTTATTTCGAATCAAAATATCTAAAACGATTAAGTTTGTTTTTTTCTGATCCTGTTTTGGATTGGTAATGAAACTGGTTTCGAAAAAGAATTTTGCGAGTTTAATTTGTTGCCGGGTTGTGAGTAATCACCAAGTGATTATACCCATGTTGCGACAAACTTTGAGACACAAAAATGGCGTCGGGATTTGTGTTCTTAGCGATTTGCAAAAAAAAATTTATTTCGAGACTTGTTCTGTTTTTTTTTATTCTGGAACTTTTACGAGTCTGGGTAAATGATGATTGTTGGTTGATAGACCAAACCGCTCTGATACCAATTGTTGGCCTTTATAACGGGATCTATGGTCTAAACGTTTCAATCACAAGTATACCGAATGAAAGTTGTGCAAAGATTAAGTAAACTGTAAATGTGTTTATGCATTAATCAAATATGTCATCATATGTTTACAAACAAATGTATCGAGTATATATACTGTAATGAAAGGGTACAATGAACCGTTGTGTTGGTTCTGTGATTTGGGCAGTTATTGATAACTGCTATGTGGCGGTTGTAACTGCTTTGTTGACTTTTCTTTATGGTTGACTTTTGTTGACCGGGTCATATGGGGTGTGATGGGTTAACTGTTGGGTCGATGGTGATTAACCCAATAGGTACTTGTGTGTAAGTGAATCTAGCTAGATATTACCAGCTTTATGTTGGCCTAGGTTTTTAACTTGATCAGGGTATTGTACGTCCTGGATCATTTGAATAGAGTTATCATTCTAGTGTATGTGTTGTGGCTTCGTAGTGAAATTGTAATGAGTCAATTTACTGAATTTGCCTTGTTGTTTCCCAATTTTTTTTGGGTGATTTTTGAAACCAGTGCCCAGTTTTTTTGTTGCACTAGTTTTGATATCCTGGACTTTTGCGTTTTACCAGGTGTGTGGGACCTAGGTTTTGTTAGCTAAGGTTCTATAACCCTGATCTTCTTAATGAAGTTGGGGGTTCCCCAACTTATAGTATTGTGAAGTATTCCTATGTTTAGTGACCAGTTAAACATGAAAAATATGTAGCCTAGCTATGTTGTAGCCTTATGTGTTCAATTGGTAAAAGTCATGACAAACTTAAATATTGTTTTTGGTTGAAAGATTGATTTAACTTTGACTTTGTTGTAACAAGTACTTGTGTTTTGTCATGCACATCATAACCAGTAACTATCGACTAGCTATCTTCTGGCAAGCCGCTCATGGCAGGTTGTGCGTACGTGTACTTCGGAACAAGGCTGGCATGATTAAACCTTATCCAAAGCGTCGTCGGGTGTATTCCCTGCTTTATTGACCCATAGGCACCTTTTTTCATGAGCATGTTCACAAAGGCTAATTTGCTTGAATGAATAGTCGTATGTGACACTTTGAAAAAAGTGATGGATTTTGTCATTTCATATTTAAAGAAATAGTACAGATGAGCTCTCCTGGATGTTAGAAGCCTTTGTTTAATTGGACAAAATGAAGATAAATCCACCTAAGTGTAGCATGCCATGGGGCTAAATGCTTACCATTAGAGAGGAGTGTGATCCCCCTTAAGTGGTGCCTAGCAAGTAGGGTTTGTTTTATTTAACATGTATTATGATATGAGGTTTCCTTGATGGGGGACTGTCCTGTTTTGACTTCCCTTTCCTGTTTTTAGTGATATGTATTTGTCACGCTTAGGGGGTGTTGGGTGAAACTGCGCGTTGTAGCGCCTAACCTTTCTTCCATTGTAAATAGTTGGTTGTGTGAGTAACATGCCTCGTGCTTTCTCAGGGAGTGTGAAGTTTAGCCTGTTGTTTTCCTCACTTTCTTGGTACTCGAGCTTGTATGTTGTCAAACATTGATTCCTTGTGAAGGATATCATTCTTCTTTGTAACCCATATTGGTGTGGTAATCCAATTAAGGTGTGTCGAAGGTGCTCTTGATGTGCCGGAATCATAGTCTGGGAATTCCTCCCACTGTTTTCATTTAGAGGTGGCCTCTTCTGTAGTGGCCTCTAGACCTGGGTACTCGTTTTTGATGGTGGCTAACCTTGCATCTGTTGGGAATTAAACGACAGGCCTGATGGTTGAAACCTCTATGCTAAGCTTCTACATTGCCTTCCTTCCTAGCAACATGTTGTATTTGGACGTGGAGCTGACAATATGGAATTGCAACATGATTGTCTTTGATAATGGGTATGTTCCCACCGTGAGCTCCAGGCTAATGACGCCCTTAATGAAAAACTTTTTTCTAGTGAAACCAATTAGTGGCGTGGTTGATGGTCTGAGATTGTTATGACATGTTTTGGTAATTTGTCGAAGCAGTAAGCATACATTATGTCGATTGAGCTACCTCCATCCATGTGTATTTGCTCATCTTGTGTGAGGCTATGATTGCTGATATGATAACTGGGTCAGATGATGGGATGAAGGTGTCTGCTGGAATGCTTAACGGACTAGCTTACAGTTTGTCATAGTGTAGTTGTTTGTGTCATTCTCAGGTTGGGCTGATAGTATCATGCATATGTAGCCCACTATTTCCACAGGATTGGTAGTGGTTTCTTTTTTGCAGCCAAGAGCAAGTGATCCAACTTGCCTTGATTGATTTCTTTCTCAATTTACACCTTGAGTTCCCTACAAGAGTTTGTGCCATGCCCATGGTCATTTGAAACCTATAAAACAATCTCTCATCTCTTCTGATGCCGCTTGGAAGTGGGGCATGCCTGTTCTAGGTATCGGAGATTCTCTCCGTCATAAGGATTTTTATTGTCATATTTGACAAGGTGTTGATGATATTGTTCCTTGTTGCACTCAGTGTTCCTTGTGTCGATTTTGTCCTTCTCTCTTCCAGGATGTCCAAAATTTGGCCTGGATCAATTGTCATGATACTTTTTGATATTGTCGTTGCGGTTCCATTTGGAGGCTTCCTCTTCATTCTGCCATTTGGCGTTTAACTTTTTTCCTTTAATAAATTCCCTTTCTAGTTCGAGACATTCTTTCCATGTGTTGGGTGGCCTATGACCCAACTCCTCTAAGAATTGACCCTTAACAATTCCTGATATGAAGACTCCGATCAACTGTTTATCACTAAGGCCTGAGATTTTCATGGTTTTGTTGTTGAACCGTTCGGTGAAGTCTTCGAATGATTCATTAAGACATTGTCTTAATAATTAGAGGTCTATGAAATTCCCTGTGTAGTTCCATATTGGTTGGAAGTTTGAAAGGAATTTGTCTTTCATGTCCTGTTATCCTGAGATGTTGTTTTTGGCATGGCTTTTAAACCAGGCTACCGCTGAATCAGCGAGGGTTTGTTGGAACATGTAACAGGCTATTGGGTCGTTCCAGTCACATGTTTTAATTTCTCCTCGAACACCCATACATGAGAGTCGGGGTTACCTATGCCTTTCTATATGCCTTTGCTCTTGGGCATAACTAGGTCATTTGGAAGTTCATAGTCAGATATCCAATGAACAAACTATTCACTGGCTATCGTATAGCCTTTAAATGATCAGGTATTGGTGACCCTGAGTGGTGTTTGTCTTTCGCCGTCAGAAGTGCCTTAGTTAGTAGTCTAACTAGATTTTTCCCTTTGATAAGTGTTTGAACTGGGGATGGGGCAGGGTTTGTATTGCTCTGAGGGGATGATCCAAGTATGGATACCAGGGTGTCACATTAGGTTGGGCTCATAGTTATGTTAACTTGGGAGTTTGTGTTAGGCGGTGGAGTACCCATATTACTAAGTGTGTTGTTATGTGGGAAAGAACAAATAGGATGGAATGTGTTTATGTGAGAACTAGCCAACCTTCTTTCTTATGCGAGTTGTTCTAGGTAAGCCGATATAGGTGGCATGACCTGGAAGTAGTGCAACCCCTCTCCCTGTTGTACCCGAGGAACTTGTCTGTTGTTGGATACCGGTGTAGTGAAGTCTCTTGTCCGCGACTGTACCATGGGCCCCTCCGAGCTACCCTAACCTTTGATTTTTTGAGCTGGTCTGGCTTGAGGATTTGGTCTGAGAATCTGATGCTCATCATGAGATCTTGTGAGTCCCTCTAGGAGGAGAGTTTTATGTAGTCTGACATGGTCATTCGTTTCATGCATCTCTTTTGATGGTTTTCTTGTGATGCTTCTCACTGACTGGTGTTCCTCATTTTTTAGTATTTGCTGACCCTCCTCTGTGTGAGTAAGGTCTTCCACTTGGGTGGGCCCAATGTGGCTGTTAGTTATGTTCGAAATTTTAGGGGGGGGGGTGGTGTTCACCATACATGTTTGGTTAAGAAACTTGTGCGAAAAGAAAAATATTCTGGATTTTTGAGTGAGAAATGAGTGAAAATAGGTGAAATTTTTTGTAAAATTTGTGGCTGTTTTATATCATGTCCCCACGGATGACGCTATATTTACGTATGGTATGTAAATAGGTTTAGAGATGATATGGGAGTGGTTATGTTGTTTAGTTTCCCGTGTTGAATGGTAAGGACTCAATGAGATTGATAAGGATCAAGACGCTCGGGTAACACTTAGACAAATACCATACTTTACTGCTATGAGGCAATATTTAACAAAATGTGTGACGTGTGTTCTCTCCTTATATAAAGAGACTTGTAGGGTTTAGAGATTAACTTTTTGGGGATGATCAACGACTATTAGGGAGCCAGATATTGATCATCCGAGAGCAGATAAGGAGGACAGGTGCCAGGCGTCCTTTAGCTCGTACAAGAGAGTACTCCGCTATGCTATTTTGTTGCTTGTGTGTTCCCCACTGTGCTATGTCAAACTCATACGTCTTAATCGTTAGCGCCAGTTGGAACAATTGTCTCTTTGTGCATGAACTATGCAGCCTGAGAATCGCTACCAAGCCTTGCTCGGCCTGGGTTTATGCTGTTCTTGTCAAGATTGACTAGCAAACTGTTGTTATTTAGGCTTGATTCGAGCATGTGATTAGTAGGCTTGAGTCACTAATAATGATACGTATCAGTATAGTTATAACAATTTTAAGTTTGTTTTTGTTTTTTTTTGGAAAAAATCTATATAATTGTATAAATAAATAATTATAATTATGTAGTTCGGGTTATTCGGTCTCGTTGTCGGTAACGAGGTTCGGTTTTCAGTTATTCGGTTTGGTTTTCGGTTCTGTTAATCAAATTTAAATTGGGTTCGGCTCGGTTTCGTTTTACCCAAGAAAAAAATTAGCCAAACCAAATATACCTAACAAACCCAATAACCTAACCAATGAACACGCCAAGGTCCGCCCCTGACAATACCATCATTTTTTATAACTTTGGTTAGATACTAACATACAAAAATTAAATCGTTTTGATCAGAAATTGAATTTATTATTAACGTTAAGTCAATTTTTTTAAGTAAATATTTAATTTAGTATATTTTAAAGTAATTTCTCAATTTAGTACGCATTTTTATATTCAAATTAAAAGTTGCATACTATAAACAAATTCTAACTTTAAAAGTTTTTATGAAAATTATTTGCAACAAAATCCGTTATCTCTATTATATATAAAAACAAAACCATTTTGTTTAAAAATTACAAAATGAGTAACGTGATTTCACTAAAATACCTTAAAGTCAAAAAAATATAAATGTTTATTTTTCACTTACAACACAAGTTAAACATCGCATTTATGTTCTTTTCAAATTTCCTTTCTCCTCATTTTAAAATTGATATCCTTTTTATATTAATTAAAATTAATATAATTTTGATTGATAACCAATTGTTTCTGATTTTTTTTTTGCCGACTAATCAATAATGTTTGAATTCACCGTCACACAGACTCAAATCACATAAAACCTTCATTTTTCAGAAAGTTAGTTTAGCCACTTCAAAATTGTTTGCAGTTAGTATAGATTAAACATGAGACCTCACAGGTTGTGAGTTTGATTCTTGCAAGAGGCAAAATAGTTTTGATAAGATTCCGCTTAGCACATTGGTAAAATTAATATAAGATGTTTTCAATATATAGTTAATAATTTAGTTTTACAAAGTTACGTAACTCTATCATGACCTATAAAATACACATACACAATATCGACACAAGTGGATTTTATTACAACCAGGCGCCGTCGCCTTATGCGTGATTACTCATCTAGTTTTTAAGTATTTATAACGAATAGTAAATTGGTAAATATATGATAGTCTTTTTTAGCAAAGGTAAATATATGATAGTTAAGCTTATTTTATTAGGTCTATTTTCTAGCAAACAAACGCACACGAGATGCTGGAAGCCTGGAAATGAATATTGTGATCAAAATAAAAATGCTAAGTATAGAGCTACGTACCATATCCAACATCTTTTAAATAAGGGTTCCCTTCGAAATAGGTGTAACAACGCCAAGAATTCATCAGAGTACCATTACCCAGATCGATTACCCGTGGATACCACTGATCAGAACAACTTACTTGTTCGTGGTCATGGTCTGATAGGATCCATTCCAGTGATGTTGAAATATAAGAGGTGCCATCTCTAGAATATTGGTGTGATTCATCCAACAAGTACGCAGACCCGCAAACTCCATCTCCACCCATCTGCCTCTCCATACCTGTAAGATTCATGCTGTACGACTGCAGATCTTGAGGAATTGTAGTTTGGCAACAATTGATGCCAAAACAGTTGCTTGTATCGATGATACCAGTAGTGATAGTGTCATTGCTACAAGTGGTGGAACACCCGGTGAGCAAACTACCATGATTGTCCATCATGACAGCACCACCACAATACCCCTCATAAACAAATGTATTGTGTGATTTGGAATACAGGAAGGGGCTGCTACCAAGATCCACACTCTTTGCCGTCTGGCTGCAATTAGAGAACTTCTGCATTTTAACAATGACTGTTTGATTTCTTAAGTTAACATGCAAGACTTCGAGCTGGTTGAATGAAGATAGATATGGCGTCCAAGAGTTGCAAACCACATTGTACCATTTGTTGAGAGAACAGTTTTCTCCGATTCCAAAAGGGAATGGGATCCTCACGTTCCCGCACGTATCTTCGCAGTCTGCCTTGGCGTATTTTGGAACTGCTACCGATATTGTTGTTAATGAAAGGAGGGTAACTATAGTTAGTAGTATAAAATGGTAACTTTGAAATAACTTCATTGTTTTGTTAAGAAAAATGGTATGATTATTCGTAACAGAAAATGGAAGGAATTGCTTGTGTTTATATATAAGTGTAGGTATGTGTAATAGGAGGAACCTACTGCGAAATTATCCGGAGACCCAAGAGTCTACGCCATGAATGACAATCTGAAGCTTTGGAATTAATATATGGGATATTTTCTAATCAAAGACTGCGATGGTTTGAAACTTTATGGTTTTGGAACCACTTGCTTCAACATATAAAAAATTATCAGTAACTATTATTTCTACATGTAATATAGATGTCCATATATTAATAACTTTTAGCAATCTTTGTGACATTCATTGGGCAGAAAACTCTAAATGCATACTAAAATGTTTGAAGTATTCTTGATCATGAGTTTGTATGGAAAAAGCACATGCCTTTAACTATTTGTTTCTTAATTGGGAGCAAAGTGGATTATTAAAGTATAACAAATAAGGGGTGTTAATAAGCAGCTTATGGCTAGCATTTTTTAATTACCATTTGAACAAAATGAATTTTGATTAAAACTGATCCGACCCGTTTGGCTAACTTACAATTACCATTTTACCAATTATCCAACCCATCTGTTTACATACCCAAAGTGAAATGACATACTTGGGAAAAGTGTGATAAAACTAAATGCTCCTTTAATCAGTAAAATGTTATTTCAATAAACTACTAAAGAACAAATATAATAATATATGGTGGGTAGAGGTCCAATTGTATGTGCTGAGAAGGAGACCCAATAGTCTACGCCGTGCATGATAATCTAAAACTTTGAAATTAATATATGGGGTACTTTTCTAACTCCAAGATTACGATGGTTTGGAATATTATGGTGGTGGAAAAACTTGCTTCAATAATTTTGAAAAGTATTAATAGTTGTTACAGTATATCTAAAGAGAATTTCATACCTCCCTCTCTTTTCATCATTAATTTCATATATACCCAAAATACAACTAATGAATGCATTTTGTACAATGCTTTTAAAACATGATTTAAGTAAATATGAAATTTTCAAGTGTTAGAAAACACGTTAATCAACTTGCCAAAACAAGATTATCGAATATACAAGTTGTAAGTGGTCCCCGTATTTGACAAACTATGCCACTTTACGGCATCCCCAATTGCAACCACAAGCTACATTACGAGGGCCGACTTGGATTATATAGATTGTTATTTGTGATACAACAATTTTTTTTCACTTGTTAGAACCCACTTTCATCTTATTAGGTGACCGCGAGCACACTAATTACCAGGTAAAATTAATCCTATGAAGCTTTTTCTATGTAGCAACCTTGATGCAACATCAAACCTTAGCTTCTGGGACGGTGAATCTTGCGGTATCAAGCTTGCGATATCATGGTGGGTGTCTAACAATATTGAAAACTTATGTGATATTGATGGACTTCATCACAATAGCCACGTAAGTTTTCTATACTCCTAGGCATCCACCATGATATGGAAAGATTCCCTTAAACACAGAATATTTGCTAGTACCCATTTTGTAATAAGCAATTTTTTTAAATAAATAAATTCCCTTTTTTTTGGACGGCGAAGAAATATATATATAAATAAACAAAACTAAGAATGTTTACCCAGCAAGAGGCTAGGAGCAAATACACATCAACTGAGCATCACCTAACAAAACGCGTGCAAGCTATTCGGGGGTTAAACAACCAATCTAACCATACAAGGCTAAGTTTCTTACTCCTACTAGCAACCCAATTAAAAACCACAGCTTGGAGCTTGCGAAAGAGAACGAATGGAGAAGCATGAGAAATATCTAAACTGTCGAAAACCTTGTCGTTTCTATATGACCACATTAGCCATATGACGCTACGAAACACGGCATCAAACACAGTGGCCGCCGGTCCTTGTAGTCTTGCAGTGGAAACGGAGCACCATATGGATTCCATTGATAAATCTTGGGGGAAAATAAGACCCCACCATTCCATAACTTTAGACCACAAAGTGTTGGCAAACGAGCATTGGTAGAATAAATGGTTTATATCCTCAGCCTCGAGATCACATAAAGGACACATGATGGAAGGGCAGATGATACCTTTGTTTTGCAAATTAAGTCTCGTAGGAATCCTGTTGAGCCAAACCCGCCAAAAAAGGATGTTGACTTTTAATGGGATAAGTTTATTCCATTTAAATTCATCACCATTGGATGGAAGAATAAGATTATCTAAGGCTCGTCTAAGCGACTTGACAGTGTAGATTCCTGAATCAGTTAACGGCCATTGAAGGCAATCAATTTGATTAGAAAACTCAACAACTTCGAGCTCTGACCGAAGGTTACTCAACTTCTCCTCTTCCCGGCCTCCTCTAGGTGGACGTCTCCAATTAATCCTGTCTATTTGACCAGAAAGGATATGTTGGACAATGTTGTTCACTCGACGATCTTTGATTTCTTCTAAAGCAAATAATCTCGGAAACCTTGCTTGCAACGGTTGTGGCCCACACCATAAGTCTTTCCAGAATCTGATTTTTTCTCCGGTACCAAGCTTATATCGAAATAGAGACGAGATACACAAGCCATGTTTAGAAGCCCAATCTCTACATCTTATGATTCGACCCCATGTTCCTTTTTTGATGGTTGACACATCTGTTTGATTTAGACCACCGTCCGCTCCATGAATACCTTTGATTACATTTTTCCATAAACTTTCACCCTCTGTATGAAACCTCCACCACCATTTTGATAAGAGGGCTAAGTTGGTGGCTTCAAGACTTCCGATGCCTAACCCACCAACCTTTTTATTACTTAGAACCTTTTCCCACGCCACCCAATGAATTTTCCTAGCGTCCCCAGTTACTCCCCAAAAGAATCGTCTTCGAATCTGTTCAAGAGACTTTAGAACTGATGCGGGAGTTCTAAAAAGTGAGAAATAATAATTGGCTAATCCACCAAGCACCGATTTTATCAAGGTTAGACGTCCCCCAATTGATAGTGATCTAGCTTTCCACAACGATAGTTTTTTCTTAAATTTTTGGATGATCGGGTCCCAACTCCTTACTTTGTTCATATTACCACCAACCGGCAAGCCTAAGTAGATGAATGGAAGAGAAGCTGCCTTACATTTCAATGAAGAAGCAAGAATATTGACTTCTTCATAGGTAACCCCAACCCCAAAAAGTCGACTCTTTTCGAAATTCACCTTTAAACCCGAAGCTAGGTGAAAGCATCTCAAAATACGGATTAAGTTTGTAACTTCCCAAGAGGACCAATTACATACAAAGATAGCGTCATCAGCAAATTGGAGGTGCGAGATACATGTGTTATTTTGCCCAAGGGTGATCCCTTTGAATATATTTTTCTCTTTAGCTTCCAATAATGCAACATGTAGTGCCTCAACTGCAATGATAAAAAGGAAAGGGGATAAAGGATCGCCTTGTCTAACCCCTTTCTCAAAACGAAATTCTTTGGTTGGACTGCCGTTTATAAGTATGGAGGTGTGAGCTGATTCTAAACATGCCTTGATCCAACACCTCCATTTATAGCCAAAACCCATTTGAACAAGCACGCTATCAAGAAACTTCCAATTTAAGGAGTCAAAAGCTTTATCAAAGTCAACTTTAAACACCATCAGTTTGTGCTTATGGACCTTCGCCCATGAGATTACCTCATTGATTATTAAAGGGCCTTCCAGAATGTTTCTGCCTTCTACATAAGCCATTTGAACGTCACTGATGATAGAAGGGATGACCTTTTTAAGCCTATCCGCTAAGACTGATGCTAGAATTTTATAATAACATCCTAGGAGACAAATAGGTCGAAAATCTGCAAGTGTGATGGGATCTTTTATCTTCTTTATCAAAGAGATAAATGTTGAATTACCTCCTTTTGGTATGAAAGCGGATGAGTGAAAATGGGTAACAGCATTCGTTACGTCATCTCCAATGATATCCCAATACTTTTTGATAAAACTGAAGGTGAAAACCGCCCGGTGCCTTATCTCCTCCGCATCTCCAAACCGAATTTTTGATTTCTTCTTTTGAGAATGGATATTCCAAGGTTTCGCGTTGTGATTCAGAAAGCTTAAGAAAGTAATCACTCTTAAAGGGAGGCCTAATCAACATCTCTTCTGAGAACTTATTAGAAAAGAACTCAAAAGCTTTTTCTTTTACAACGGAAGGCTCGCTAATCCATTCACCATTATAAGAGATTCCTTTAATGTTTTGTCTTCGGTAATTGTTGTTGATGATGCCATGAAAGAATTTGGTGTTTTCATCTCCATCCACCGCCCACTTTAACTTGGCCTTCTGTTTTAAGTCCGTCATTTTCAATTTTTCTAGTTCATAGATTGTCTTGTAAGCATTCGACAAGCACTCTGTTTCATCGTCTTCTAAATCACGAGACTCTGCCGCTAGTTCAATTTCACTAATCTTATTCTGAGCTTCATTAACCTTTAGACGAGCTTCCACGTTTTTTTCTTGATTGCAAGTTTAACTTCTTTTAGTTTGAACCTAAAAGTAGCATCTGGATATCGATTAGAGCGAGGAATATTCCAAACTGATTGAACAATGGAATAGAGATCATCATCAAGTAACCATGAGTTGAAGAATCTGAATGGACAGGGGCCAAAGTCCGTTTGTTTTAATTTGACAACTAACGGACAATGATCTGAGTAACGCCTCGGTAATGCCATAATGTGAGCACTCGGCCATAAACTCACAAATTCCATTGAAACAAGAAATCGATCTAGACGGCTATGTTTAGACCCTTCTTTGTTCATGTATAAACCGCCTACCCCCAAGTTGCAAATCAGACAATTCGGTATCATATATAAAATGATTAAAGTCAGAAGCGCCATTAGAACAATATTGTGAGCCTTTTCTTTCATCTGGGCTTCTAACCGAGTTGAAATCCCTAAGAAACCCACCACCATCTACTGATCTACGGAGATGCTTAAGGTCATTCCATAGGATTCTTTTGCTTCCCAGGTCCTGAGGAGCATAAACATTGACTATAATACACAATTGCTCAATTCCTTCCCAATAACCAAAAACTGCCAAAAAACCATCCCCTTTTGCTATGGTAGCCATATTGAAAACATCAGAACCCCATACAGAAAATATACCAGCAGACCTACCTTGAGCATTGCAATATGCATATTGAAAATTTCCAGGACCCCAAAGGGACTGAAAGATAAATCGGTTCGGAAACCATAGTTTCTTGTAACCCTATAAAATGAATTTGATTTTGTTTGCGTAGATCCTTAACCCAGTTGCGTTTAATGTCGCAACCTACTCCTCTGATATTTAGAGAAAGAAGATTCATTTAAGAGAGAATTTATCACCTGAATCCTTTATTATTCTTCTGATATCATCTTCTCTTCCCGACAAATTAAAACCAATACAGTTGCCGATCTCAATTGTGTCACTGACTTCTTTGTCCAGTGGTTGATCTTGAAGGATACTGATGGAATTGGTGGGTTTAGCTGTAACTTCACGAGCCCAGTTATTTAATTGATTACACAAAATCAATGAGTCTGAGTCGGATGACCAATAGTCGGATGTAGATGTGCTTAAAGATGATGACTGAGTGCTCTTTGCTTCTTGTTGAGGCTTTCTTTTGTGAGTACTGGTGTTCCATCTGTTAAGTCTATTGAAGATCTTAAACAGTGGTTTGGTCTTGTGTTTTCTTTTCAATTGTGTATTCTTTGACTTTGAAGATAATCTGATTTCCCTTTTGTTTATAACCGACATTGTGTGGACACTGGTGGAATTTGAAGAGGGCCTAAGTTGGTTGGATTTATTGACCATGTTGGGCTCATAAACCAAATTACTAAGGCCCATATTACGCCCTTCATACTCCAACCCAGTAGTGGGTACCAGATTTTCAACTTGAGGCCCCTCTGTTTGCATATTGGGGAGCCCACCTGATCTTAGTTCACGTGTGTGCATGTTGGCAACGGCATCTTTTTGGTCAACTTCCACAGGCGTGCTTTTATCAGAGACAACTGTGCACAAGGGGAATTAACACTAAAATAGGTATCTTGAACAGAATGCACACGGGAGTCGTTTTCACAGTTAACCCTTTGTGGAGATTCCCTTGTGGTAGTTTGACTTTCATACCCTACCGACTTTTTTGAATTTTTTGAATTTTCCGATGTTGCCTCCGCCTGTTCATCTTCATGAATGTTGTCAAATTTCGAGCTTTTGGGTGACTCGTTATCGGTTGTATTTTCCTCATCACGAATCCAGCCTCCTTCACCCTGAAATTGTTCATACCCGCGATTTAAAAAGATGTCCTCATCCGAACCATCGTCATAATCATCATCATCATCCTCTTCTCCATGATCATCATCATCTGCTGGGGTACTTGATTCCTTTGTATTACATTCAGATTCTACAGCTTGTGATGGTGGTTCTGGTGCAAGCATCTCCTCACATTCCCCTATAATCTCCCGTATCCTAATACAAACATGTACGTCGTCAATTAGAACAGGCATATGATGTTGGATTAACTCCATACACTTTGTACTGATGCAAACTTTTCCCGCTACGAGATTATTGTTTTGGTGTTGCATTTTTCCGGGAATATAACTTCTCCCCAAACTCCAGCAATGCGTGTGAAGGCGGCCTCATGCCATGCATGTGGTGGGAGACCCTCAATCGATAGCCATGTCAACCTCTTACGGAGATGAAATTGTTTGTTCCATGGTGTTATAGATTTGAAGTAGTCGTGGAGTGATTGGTTTGTTGTTATTTTTTCTAGAGGTGTTTCGGCAGTTGGTTCAAGTAGTACATGTAACCCACCTAAATATTTTATTTTTAAGTTAGTGAGGCCTAGGTCGTTGCAAATGGTGAGAAGGTTTGGAAGGGTGTCAATGGTGATCAATTCGCCCACCAGGGAATGAGATAAGATGTCGATAAGGTCAGGACAAGGATGGATGATTATTGGTGTTGGTGGTGGGGGTTTGATTCGTGTGTTGGATGTTGTTAGCGTATCAGCATAGGTTTTACGGTTTGGGTTAAGCATCATGGTGGGTTGATGATTTGGTTCGGTAGGATTTTGGTCCTGGTTATGTCGGTCTGGGTGTTTATGGTTATAGTTGTTAGTGTTACGAAGTTCTCGTTGATATCGTGCAATGTTGATTTTGAGGTGGTGAGAACCAAAATTTATGGTGTTGAGGGTTGTTTCAAATGTTTTTGGATCATGAATATCAGTGAAACGCGCAAACCCGAAAGCTTTACCATTTTTTGAAGGTTTTCTTGCCAAGTATACGTCGGAGATCCTGCCATGCTTCGCAAAAGTCTTCCAAAGAGTTGCCTCACTCCATCCTGGTGGTATATCGGTAAAGAAGTAGGAGATTGTTGTGTTGTGTCTTCCATTTGTCTTGATCTTCCTCCTGCTAACTGTTGTCCAGCCGTCATCTTCGTTGTGGTTCGCATGGTTGAGTTTGGTGATTGGGTGTGATGGTTGAGGATGGTGGATGGTTTGGTTAGTTTCTCTCTCCATGGTTTGAGTATTGAGTTTGGTGATTGGGTTTAGTAAAATTTATATATGATTATCTGCAACTTTTTTTTGCAGGTGGCAAGCATGGCCTAACAAAAGAATATGACATGATACATGTTATATCTCATGGTTTTGCTTGAAGGCCCCAAAAAATTCCAACAAACATAATTGGCTTGTTAGATTGATGATTTAACTACTATGGTGGCAGAAGCAGAAGCACATCTGAATCTTATTCCCTCTGTTTGATGCAGGAACAACCTTCATGGGGGTACTATTGTTCTTTGCTGAAAACAAGCATGTTGATTGTTAGATTAATGTTTTAAGTCTTCTGTATATTTATTTATAACGTTTATATGTACTTTAGTTTGCTTAGGATAAAACGTATTTGTATAGTTTGGTTCTTTGGCAAAAGCCTGGAAACTATGTGGGCTTGGGCCAAAACGGGTCAATATGGTTCTAGTAAACCATTGTGTCTCTTAGATAATGTATACGACTCTATTAGTTCTCTTGTGAAACGGTGTATCTTTTCCTTGGTACCGTTTCACAACATATATATAGGAGAGGCAGTGTAGATGTTTGTATCATTCATACTTCAATTAATATATACAACGTTTATACATATTGTTGTTGTTAATTTTCTGCATCTGTAAACAAAACCAAACACCCCTTACTGCTTCTGTACGACAAGAAACAAAGTAACCATGTCAAATTTCAATCAACATCCAAAGGAAACTTGGCCAAGAGGAACTCGTTTCCATCAGTGGCATTGCCATACAAACCACGAAGGAGGATTTCTTTCGAGACCAAAGAATTACTCAAGAGAAGATTGTTTGAAATTGAAGCACACAACGCTTCAAAGGGATACGAGGCAGTGACAAGGAAGGAAAGGAGAGCGAGGTGTTATGCATGTAGAAAACGTGGGCACTATTTTTGGAAGTGCCAAGACAACAAACTCTCAACCCCTTCGAATTCAAAAAAGGAAAAAGATCAAGAGAAACCCAAGTATCCTGAACATGTCCATGTTAAAACAACCCACATGATCAAGGGGACGGATTACGCAAACTGGAACCACATTTGGTACATAAGCGACACATATAACAATCATATGTTCCCCACAAAGTCGTTGTTCAGGAGACTCAAACTAAGGTTTTCGGCGGAAGGGAAGGAGAAGATGATTTTCTCATATGGTATAGCAGGGCTTTGTTGAAACAAATGAGAAGAAAATGCTAATTCCATGTGTTTCATATACACCGGAGGCAAGTTTGAACGTGCTTAGTGCCAAACAACTTTTAAGGTTTCAAGTGACTTATGAAGACGACGCATGCAAAGTCTCTTACATGTTTGATGATGAAGAGATGGGGCACGAAAATGGAAAGAAGGTCGAAGGGGAGTCAAGTTCGATGGCTAAGGAACACGACAAGTATTTGGAAGATTACTATGAATCAATTGATCCAAAAGACATTTGCATGAACATTAAAGGATTAGAAGATCTCGAATGGAAGGAGGGAATGATCCATGATTATTTGGATGACGAATTCTTAAGCATGAATGGAACTCTCTACGTTATGAAGGTTAATTCATTTAAGAAATTTATTTCATTTTTAATCATGATCGAAGATGACAATCTAGTATACAAAAATAGGAACGTTTTGAGCAAACATTTTGAAGAGATGATAAAATGGTTTTACCAAGTTTATCTTGGTCGAATCATGGTGGATCCCTTGCCCCCCGTCATCAAAGGTATAAAAATCGATTTACTCGGTCTTTATAAGATAATAGGTAGTCTAGGAGGCTATCTTGGAGTTACTATTTGGTAACAAATGGGGAGATGTTGCACTCATACACGGTCTAGAACGAGAACAAGATGAGGAACTAAAAGAATGTTACAAGAGACACATTGACTTAGTACGGTGTTATTTTCGAGACTACATTACGAGCCCGAGGCAAGGACAAACTTGTGATAGCCAAGAAAGAAGGTTATGGGAAGACCCCAAAGATTGAAGAAGGGTCGAATGGGCAGTGGTCACTAGAAGGAAATGCACAAGTTCTCAAAACGTGTGGCAACAAAGATACATGGACGGACAAGAAGGATACACCAAGAGGATGATTTGACAATCATCAGGAAAAGAAAGGATGGGCGTTTGAAGGAGACTTACACATTAAAGGGGGACACTGTTAGATTAATGTTTTAAGTCTTCTGTATATTTATTTATAACGTTTATATGTACTTTAGTTTGCTTAGGATAAAACGTATTTGTATAGTTTGGTTGTTTGGCAAAAGCCTAGAAACTATGTGGGCTTGGGCCAAAACGGGTCAATATGGTTCTAGTAAACCATTGTGTCTCTTAGATAATGTATATGCCTCTATTAGGTCTCTTGTGAAACGGTGTATCTTTTCCTTGGTACCGTTTCACAACATATATATAGGAGAGGCAGTGTAGATGTTTGTATCATTCATACTTCAATTAATATATACAACGTTTATACATATTGTTGTTGTTAATTTTCTGCATCTGTAAACAAAACCAAACACCCCTTACTGCTTCTGTACGACAAGAAACAAAGTAACCATGTCAAATTTCAATCAACATCCAAAGGAAACTTGGCCAAGAGGAACTCGTTTCCATCATTGATATGACTGGTGGTTTGCCCACTGCCAATTCAAACTAGCACCTTCCTTTTGCAAAACAAAGAGGAATTAGTACCCCCATCAAGGTTGTTCCTGCATTTAGCGTGGCTAAAAGGATATCGTTGTACTTCTTCGATCAACCAATGTTTTCCGCACTTAAACACTAATAAGTAGTTAAAATATCATTTCTATAACAAGCCGGCTATGTAATTTGTTGGCGATGCTGGGGGCATTCCAGCCAAACCGTAGGATATACCAGTTATGTTGATCAGGGGATAACTTGCTCCTTATCCATACGGGTCCGACAAGAAGCAGCTGGGCCATACATGTTTCTGTACAAACCTCCCAGTCCAAAGAGTTATTGTGGATTTGTGGTCAAATACGGCAAGTTAAACGTTAGATTGATCATCGATGTATGTGTTAAAAAATCCCTTGAGTCTTTGACTTCGATTTTTAGTATTAAATAACTAGCCAATAAAAAAATATGAAATCAAATAACTAAGCTTAATAATATCATTAATTTGTTTAACATTTTTAGTAAAATCAATAGTAACTTCTGTTCATATATTTTACAGTTTCATTGCATATATTTGATCACACTCACAGAACCACAAATGGTTAACTATAAACATATTCTCAAGTCAAGTCATGTTGGCCCAAGACCTGGCAAAAAAAAAAAGTATTGTTTTATCAACTAACAACGGGTCAGCATTTTCTTGTTGTTTCAGAGGTAACCACCATTACGTTTAAAAAACATCTCTTTGTCTC
>OU343218.1:96625295-96679364 GCA_910596185.1 Chrysanthemum makinoi | reverse complement strand
GATCATGCGGTCTGTATCATAAATTTAATTTTTTTTATAGGTCTGATGCGTCTAACTCGTACGCATAAAACTTGATGCATAAAACGTGATGCAAAATCAAAGTGTTACGCATCTAACATTACGTGATGCATAAAACAGTACCAATGCGAATATCAAAGATAAAATACCATGCGTCCAATTTAATAAATAAAGTGTTACCAACTTGTGGATAAAGTTGTACGCAGAATGCAAAGGTTTTAGAGTTACCGACTTTAGAAATTGATTCCTGCTTTTCGGTAATATGAGAACACGAAACATAGTTTATTCGTGGTCCCACGGATGGCGCCAACTTGTTGATGCATAACCGGGCGCGGCTGGATTCAACGACTCTCCTTGGCCGCTAGTCGTCTTCTCGAGCCCTAGTAGACCTGTCAACAAAGAGAACCCGTTAGAGTGGACCAGGCCGTAGCCCCGGGGTCCACCTCCAACGGTCAAGTTAGTATCGGTGCGATGTGATGAGTTAGGGTTAGAGTAACCTCGTCATGTTATCGCCCTTGAGAAGGAGATCCAACCCTATATTTATAGGGCATGGATTAGGTTTAGGCGTAGAGGGCCGCTGCTGTCGCCCGAACACCCATTCCTGCCCAAATTCCGACTATACGTCCACAATACTATAAAAAGATTATTAGCATCAAGATATTATTACTTAGCATTTAAAATACAAAAGCAGTCATTTGTTGTCGTTTTCAAAGCCATGTATTGTTGCTTAAGATTCTGCAATTTGTGAGAACATCAATACATGGACCATCAAAATGGCATTCTAATACATTCTTACACATATTATCTCAACATGGAAATTCGAAACTACAGACAGGCTCGTAGTTTCATCAAAGATGGGTATGATATATGCCTATTGTGTAGGGGTGGCAATTCTCGACACGACACGATAAACAACACGAACCCGACACGAAGTTAAACAGGTTTGGGTTGAGGATAAACAGGTTTGGGTAAAACGGGTCAATTCCGCCTAACCCGCTTAATAAACGGGTCGGTTTAAGTTGAGTAAGTATTAAACAGGTCAACCCGTGAACCCGCTTAAGTATATAAGATCTTAAAAATAAAATATATAACCTGGTTTTAATGTTGGATGTGGATTAAATGTATTTTGTTATTTACTTAGTATGAGTGAATTATAATTTTATACTTTAGATATCATGAAAATTGACGCTTATATTTTAGAAAATTGTCGCATAGTTATTTCTATGCTATTCTTATCATATTTTAGACCCTTTTATCATTTTTTGCATTTAAACTAGTTAAATCGACAAACAATCGCTTTGTTCACCGCTGACCTATTTACTTAAATGGGTTAAACGGGTCAAAAATGGGTTACACGTTATGCAAGTCCGTTAGGTTGAAAGTTTAACACGATTAATAAATGGGTCATGTTTGGGTAAAAGCTATACTAACCCGCCAACACGCGAACCCGAATAGGTTAACACGAACACGACTCGATTGCCACCCCTACTATTGTGTAAGTGTTAATCAGATTCGTATGAGGAAATGACATGATATCAACAGTTTGATCGAAAATTGAAACATCGACGTTATTTTTTCAATGAGGAATGCCATTTCCTCATATGAAGCTGATGAACACTTTACCAAACCACGTTACCAGGGATATGGGAGTTCCTGAATACAAACTATTGAGGTTCTACTATTTTCCAATATGCAACTTGCCTCACATTGATGATTAAAGATTGGTCACCTAAACTAAACATATTTTTTTAGGTATGTAATTTATTGCTTTTGTGGAAAAAATAAATTATTACTTCCATTTGAGATTAACATAATTTTACTAAACAGATGATCAGGTGTGCAATTTATTGCTTTTATGGAAGATATATGTGACAACCGACAATTTCAGGTCAACATTTATCCATAAACTAGAACGTTTCATTCAAAACAAGTAAATATTAAACTTTACTTATAGCCGTTAAGATATCCTGTGCATAACGAGAACTATAGTTAGACGTCTTGCGTCATGTACTACCACATTAGAGTAAGGTTTAGTCTACACTAAGCAAGTGCATTAGCATTCTCATAAACAGTTTTAGTGATCATATGAATTTAAACTCATTGGCTTCACATTGTTTTATATCCATGCATGCATGCACAAAATACCAAACATCATTCACCACCCTTACTTACACATTTATATACTTATACATTTCAAAATTTCACATTTTCCCTCCTCATTTTATACCCTTAAAACTGGCCCATTTTTATTATATCAAAAACATAACAAAAATCTTGCTACTTTTTATTTAACTAACTACATACTATTAATCTTAAATTACCATGACACCATGACATCACAAGAACAAATCATTTTATTTGATTAATCCCATATTCACGCCACCCTCACCATCCCTAGGACAAATCCCCTCTTTTGCTTCCATGCAAACTTCCAAGAGCTTTACTCAATCATCATTTCATGTTCCCTACCTTTTCTCACCCCTTGCACCGTAAATGGAACCCCATTCCCCTCATTTTACACACACAAAACAGTACATTTTATCTTAATTCTTAGCTGGTCTTAAGGAGGAAACATCAAGGTTCAAGGGTTATTAAGTATAGCTAGGGTTTTGGGTTGCAATTCTAAGGTTTTCTAAGCTTTTAGGTTGATAAAAGTGCACTTCACAGCCACCATACTCACCATCATTTCATGTAAGTGCATCAAGTAATTCATTTTACTCTTATTTAACATGTCATGCATTGTTTTCATATCACCTTTATAGATTTGTTGTGTTAAAAATCGATTTTGTTTCAAAGTATACCAAATCTGTCCAGAAAATGGGTCACCTTATGAACGACTTTTAACTATGATAATGAACTATTTTCGTAAATTTATTTCGACCACAATGTACCTCTATGTCTTAGGAAGATTTATACGTAAATTTCATGGTCAACGGAGTTCGTTTGGTATTTTAAAATAAATGCGCGAAAACATGTGTCAAACAACACTAGATGTTTGAACCCACGACATATAATAGATTTTTGGAGGATTTAAACTTGGAATCTAGAAGTGTAATTATAGCGTTTGGAAAGGTAAGACATATACCTAAGTCTAGGAATTTGTTTCGTTGAAATCCTAAGAAACAAAGAAGTTATGGCCTCACGAAGTTGGGTACTTTTTCTAGCCGAAACAATTTTAGGAGAACCATGTCTTATTAAGACCTATTTGATGTCTAAAACTTTATTTCACTAAGTAAGGCAATGTTTTCTTGAAAGCTAACATATAAACCTACGTTTTAGTCTTTGAATGACCGAAATCCTTTAAGAATTAAGTGAGTTATCCCTGTTTGAAGTCGAGGAAAACTTTCTAACAACAACTTATTTTGAAAAAGTAAAACTAAATACTTATTTTACTCTCATTTGTAAGTGATTTTCACTTGTAAAACTTATAAAACCTTAACACAAGTCTATATGGGTGATATAACTTCTCAAAACTCATATACATATAGATCATATCATTGTGACCTTAGGCGGCTTATTAATTTAGGTTGCGGTTAGGTCATACCGTTTATTACAAGCTTGCTTTACTAACTCTAGTTGCTATCACTCGCTAAAGTGAGTCTCATAGCCCCTACTTTACTCGTTTAATACTTTTTTTTGAAATACTTTGGGGTGAGAATGCATGCTCAATTATTTTCTTATGGATACGAATACGTAAAATATTTACGTATTGCCTAAGCTACCTATCTTACCATTAAGTCCCCTCTATCATGAACCGTTAGTTACATAGTAAGCACGAATGTTTTGAATATATCTATTGGGGTTGACACTCCCGTCCAGGTTTGGTAGCTCTCACTGGTCAAACAGACGCATTTCATTTGAGGAACTCTAGGTGTTCTCGGTAAGAAGCACCTACCGGGGCAACACACAACAACATACCGTTAAGGCTTCGGGGTCATAAGCTTAGTGTAATAGTAATATTGTCTATGATATTTTATGTTTTACAATAGTCACTAAATTCTTGTGGTCCATACTACTATTTATTTAACGTTAAATCTATGACATCATCAACTTTATGTTGACTCGTTTTAGCATGTATTCTCAGGTCCTTAGTTGCACTATCATGGATAGACTTGGAGCATCACATTAGAGTCACATTTTGCGGTTTCATCATGTTAAAGATTTCTTGCATTATTTTAAAGTTTGGTTGTAAACAGAAATCTTCTTTTATTTATGCGAACTCTTGAAACTTTGCTGATTGTAAAACTTTATAATGAAATCAAACCTGTATTTTCAAATGACTCATATAGAGGTCGTTCATTATGACTTATGACTTTGCTCTATGAAAGTCACACCTCGCTATCTTCCGCTGCGATTTGGGGGCATGACAATATATTAATTCTTACATTTGAGATTAACATAGTTTTACTCTCAGTTACTGCTAAAGTCAACATTTTACAATAATTATTTTTCCATGTTAGCTTATTGATAGGTTTACGTTAAGAGTACCACATATCAAACTTTAAAGGATATCATGGAAATTTAGGAAATTTGCTTGAGAATCAATGTGCTTTCTTGGTTTAAATGGGCTTTTATATTAATGTTCTTTAACATGTAGCTAATTGAGTAACTACTTTTAATGTAGCTTTTTGATTCTTGTTTAATTTAGTTCTTTGTATGTTGTTTAGGCTTTATCATAAGAATGACATGTAATTGTAAATGCTAATTTTACATTATTTGCTACAAGTTGTGTCTATTTTAGTTTCTATGTTGTTAGTGGAATTCCGGGTATATGTTTTGTTTGCTTAGACGAAAAGTGCTTGATCGAATCCATGAAACATATAACTGATAAAGAGTTTGCTTATGCTGGAGAGAAGAGTTCGTTCACTGTTGATGCTCTCCCTCAATGTCTAAACGACCTTTTAGTTTATTTGATTGAGTAGTAGTTGCGGCCGCATTGCTGGAGATTCAACAAAAGAAAGATAAGCTATCACAAAGATTGAAGAGCGGAACGTTAAAGGTTAAATATCCTCATATTAGTTCTCACTCCCTAAATGTCTAAATAATAAATTAGCTTATCTGATTCATTTATCTTTTTTTACAGGCTACATGAAAACAATGTTGTGGCAACCACATTGCTAAAGATGAATGAGCATACCGCAAGTGCAAGGTATGTGAAACCCCTGCTTTGAAACTTCAGGGAGGGTGGAAAGGCTAATGTTAAAGAGAGTACACTTACATGTTTAACAGCAACATTGAGTTGCTTGATTAAAGAGACAATAAGATGTTTAACATTACCTTTTCTACCCTAACTGAAGTTCCAAAACACGAATTCTACATATTTTCCGTCTGCGTTATGCTCATTCGTCTCAGCAACGTGTTACGTATAACGCTATAAAAATTTTAAGGAATGAAGAAATGCTAAGAAGAAATGGACCAATCACAACCTCAAAGTCATTTTTTTTTTTTTTTTTTTTTTTTTTACCGTCTATATAAATACAACGATGATGATGTTGTTGTTGGTGACAATGACCACAACAACTATGATTTAATGGAAATTAACATATTTTCAATTACTAGAAAAAGACAACGTCCATGCTTTGATGACAGTTCAGATGCAATTGATGAAAAAGCCAAGAAAATGATATGCTTAAAAAATTTGTGATGCAAATTCTTTACCATATACTCTTTTCATTAAGTCACATTCACCATGACAATTACACAAGATGTAAATTGTAAATATACATATATACATTAGACATCTGGCTCTAACACAACGCAATGCATTAATTCTTAAAATAATTCGAATGAATATTAGACTTAAATAGGCTCCGCCACAACGCCCCGATACCGTAATTCTCGCTTGCAAACAAATATAAAATTTGAGATTCATGTTATTAATGTAAAATGTTAATGATTATAATATTTTTATTCAGAAACAAATAAAAACTAAACAATAAGAGTTTCATATCACAAATATAAGTATTACTGATTATAATTTTTTACAAATAAATAAAAACTAAATAGTAATAAAAGTTTGATTTTCATATAACAAATGTAAATTTTTATTATTTAAATAATTATCTATATCTATATAAATGTTGAGTTTCATGTTATTAATGCAAAACATTAATGATAATAATATTTTTATTTAAAAAAATATATAAAATTTGAGTTTCAAGTTATTAATGCGAAGTATTAATGATTATAATTTTATATTTACAAACAAATAAAAACTAAACAATAAGAGTTTCATATCACAAATATAAGTATTAATGATTATAATTTTTATACAAATAAATAAAAATCTATATAAAAGTTGGGTTTCATGTTATTAATACAAAACATTAATGATTATAATATTTATATTTACAAAACAATTATAAAATTTGAGTTTCATGTTATTAATATAAAGTATTAATGATTATAATTTTTTTTACAAACAAATAAAAACTAAAAAAAATAAGAGTTTCATATCACAAATATAAGTATTAGTGATTATAATTTTTATATAAATAAATAAAAACTATATAGTAATAAAAGTTTACTTATATATAAATATAATAATAAAAGTTTGAGTTTTATGTAACAAACGTAACTTTTTATGATTTAAATCTTTATTATAAATTATTACCTAAAAAGTTATAATTAGAGTTTCATGAAAAAAATGTAAATATAAAATATTTTGAACTCTTTTATAAGTTTAGAATGTTAAGTTTATGCAATAAATGTTAGTATTAAAGATACAACGTTTCATTATAAGTTATTTTAATATGTTAAAGAGTTGAGATTCAAGAGATGTTGAATATGAATTTTTAAAGACTCAAGCTCTTTTAAAACTTGAATAAGTAAAGTTACATAATATACTTAATCTAATTTCGATAACACAACGAGCTATCAAATTTATTAACAACTTATATACAATGAAGTGCATCACACGGGTCAACTTACATAGTGATTTATAAAAGTTGAATGATTCATTTATGAAGTTTTGATAGTATAAGGATCAAATTTTTAGCATGTTTTTGATAGTACACCGATTAAAAAATAAAAAATTCTTAAAAGTCTCAAATTACAATAATTTTGTGTGCACTTACCCATTTTATCACTATAATGTAGAAGTTGTTGCTAAAACGGTAAGAAAAGGCTCGAGAAATTGCATTCATTAACAAGAACAAGGAAAGAAACATGAACAAAAATAGAGGGAAGGGGAGAGTGAGATTAGCGACTATGTACATACTAACAAGAAATGATTCATGGCAACTTTCATACAGGAGCGGCTCAACATTTACGGAGGCGTAAAACGAAACTCTAGGTCTTATGTTTTAATGTTATTTGCGCAAAAAGTAGTTTATACTAATTTTATCTTTCTAACTTTTTAATGTAAATCTTCGATTAAGTTGTAAAAAATCAGTTTTGCATAATATTTTTTTTTCAATCGAGAAATGATATATATTTTTTGTGATATTTTGGTTCTTTTGTTATATTATGAATCTTTATCACTTGAATTGATGGAAAGATAATTGAGTGATTAAAGAAGACAATTTGAAAATAGAGATAAAGAAAATGATAAATAAAGAAAAATAGGGAAACCAAATGTCTAAAAGAAGTATAGCTATGACTCTGGTTTATGGAGCAGCACTTATTGACTTGCCCTTTGTTTCTGTCATGCAAAAATATGGGTTTTTTATATGCAAGGAGTATTAGGCTTAGGCATTTTATAACTTGTAGCCATAAGACGTAAAATAGAAGATGCTCTAAATTCTTAAATAATAATATTAGTATTATCAAGATTGGGTCTTCTAAAATCTGGGGCTCTAAAGATGATGATTTAAGGGATACACTATTCCCACCCTCTCTACTAGGGAGGTTTGTAATTTTATTCTTTTGTCCCTCATTTATTTCAAAGATAACACGCTTTTCATTACTGCTTCGTGATTGACAGCTTTTGTGTTAAGCTTGACTTATTAAATTTTATATTTCCCGTTCAAGATTTTCGTGCTTTTATAAATATAAAAATTATAAAAATAAAAAATAAATAAAAAAAAATGCAAAAAATAAAGTAATGGGGGGGGTGAGAATATAAGAACTAGGAGGTAATATCTTGTCCTATTTTTAATCTATGGCGAATATTGTTTTGATTTTTAGAAATTTTAAGATCGACTCAAAGCTCTCTATAATTTACTTGCTTTAGAAATTAGGGCCTTTCAAAACCGTAATGCTAGATATGATAGTCGAAAAACTGGTATGACTGACTCTATATGTATACAAGACTTTTGCAAAAATTGAGGGCCTTAAAAAATCGGGAGGCCTAAAGCCCCGGCTTACTGCTTTACTCTTGTTTTCCATCCCTTTCATATTCCTCTAATTGGTTATTTCTTAAACCCTATTATTTTTATTATCTAACCTTTTAGGGTTTTTAAATGAGTTTAAATAATGATATGTTTTGATAATGCAATGATGCAATAATCAGAAGCTGCTTAAATCCTTACCCAAACACCCCAGAATTAGGATAATTAAAAGCTTAACATCCATTATGAAAGTCAAACTTAATCATTGACTAGTGGTAAAAACTTTGTGACTATTATACTAGAATGTGAGATGTTTCAAGTTCAATTCCTGCCAAGTTGCAATCAATTTATAGTTGCCACTAACCAACCTTCCCAAAAAGAGTGCTTTTACTGGGTTTGTGTCTATGTGGCGGTGGACTCAATCCATGTGGATTAGTTGCCAAAAAAACCGAAAACCATGGTTAAGTTTTTTACTTTAGAAACAAACTATTGTTTATTTATTACTCCATATTCGAAATGAATACTTGAGAACTAGTATGTAGCAAAACATTTATAAGGCAATTTCTCAACAAAATTCTAGGAAGTAGAAAGTTTAACTAAATCATACAATTATATTGAGGTTGACGATAATGTTTATATTAAAGTAACATGTGCGTATAATAACTAAAATCTTAAATAAACGATATAGTGACAAGCTTAAAAAGGAGGCATATTAGTGGCGCTGCGTAAGTATCGTTATTCTTCGGTATCATAATGCAACAATAACTACATATGATACAAACTCCATGGATAGTGGGCCAAAAGGCCGAAACCATGGTTACCCAAAAGACAAACAACTAAATATGATACAAAGATGAAGATTAGTAAAATGTACTTAAACAATGAACAAGATGTAAATACCACCATTAAGTTATAACATCATCATTACGCCTTATGTCGAACAGCATACCATAATCATGCTGTCTCACTTTCCATCATATTACCGTCTACATAATTACAGCTTAAAGATAATCATAACATTAATAACTAGATAATTACGAGATGAATTTTACCTACCTTTTGTTATAAGCATATAACTAGATAATTACGATATGAAGTGTTCACTAAGACTCATATTATCCCCTCTAATGAATATCAGTATTAATAATCGAGAAATACAACTTGCTGCCTGATGACCTTAAGATAGATTAAACAAAAAAAACCATATGATTGAAAAAGAATCTTATCATCATTTCAATTGGAATAATAAGAATATGAACAAAAACAAGGTCAACACAGACAAAGAAACAAACATAATAACCCGACCAACCCTATTAGTTTAACAAAATTACTTCTGTATTTTTTATCCAAATTGTAAAAAGGTCAGAGTTTAAATGTATCTACTTGTCACAAATTCGTGTCTAGACATCAAACTTTTTGTAATTATGTACTAAAATAGTTTTCACATTTTCTGTATTTTCTAATCATTTTACCTTGTTAAGACTCCTTTTATTGGGAGGGGTAAAATGGTCCTAAAATACAATCTCGAAAAGGGAGGAATTTGAAAGTTTAGTACATGAATTTGAAAAAGTTTGTTACACTAATTTGTGACAAATAAGATACATTTTAAATACATTAACCCTTTTACAACCATAGCTATAATTCATAAAAATTTAGGAAAAACCAACAAATATTTAAACCAAAAGTAGCGATATCACAAGTATGAAAAGTAGATTGGCAACATTGAAAATCCAACAAGTTACACTATTGTGTTGGGTTCTTGATGAACATTATAATTATCATTTTTTTTTGTATTATCTTGTTTTTGAAAGCACAAGCATTCACGCTAATCTTTGCTTTCAAAAAACAACAAAATCCCTTTTTAAATAGTACTATAGTTTATAACGATATTGAACAAAAATTTATAGTGAAGGAAAGTTCGGCTTCCAAATAGGGTAAAATGTGGGCTTTGATGAGCAACTTGAAGCAGTCATCTGTATGAACCCTGTAAGTCTCCAAGTTTACATGTGAATTCATGTAAGCCAAAAGACAAAGATCTTTCCTCCATTGTTCTATGCGGAATCCAACATTATTCCAAACTTATCACAGAGATCAAGAATATCACACACTAAATCAAGATTTTGCTTTCAAGACCCACAACCGACAAGTAGTCACAAACAATAACACAAGAACTTGGAATAAGCTCTCCAATTAATCAAATTACTTGCTACAAAAATCGATATTGAATATTCTAATAACAAACCACAAAATGTTTGTATATATAGGTGTTAGAATTTGCTTTCTAATCCTACTACAATTCTAATGAAGCAAGATAGTCCTTAACAAATAAGGAGTCCTAATTAGACTAATTGTAAACTCATATGCTTGGAAGCTTTTTGACCGGCCCATAGGCTCGGGTCGACTTTATTCCAACATTCACCCCCAATTTCTCGACTCGAGATAAAAGGAGGTCTTCAACCCAGTAACTCTTGCATTTCCCTTGAACTTAATCCTTGCGAGAGCTTTCGCCGTATCAAAGACGCTGTAAATCACCTCTTACAAACTCAACTTGTACTTTGGCCTCTTTCAACACATTCTGATAAAATGATAACGCAGTGTTTATATGCTTGCCCCGCGGAAAGACCGGATTTTTCATAAGTGCAATAGCCGATTTGTTGTCAACAAATAAGACCACCACGCTTTCTTCCATTCCGGTTATTTCACTCAACAATCCACGTGAATCATATCCCTTGACACGCGGTCGGTTGCGTACCATGAACTCCTCGGCTTCACAAGACGATAGAGCCACCGTTTTGCTTTTTGTGAGCACAAGTGATAGGTGATTTCCCTAGATAAAATACGTGCTCCGCTTGTGCTTCTCGACCATCATCTTGGTCCATAGCATAACTACTATCACTAAACCCAACTAACTCCTTGGTTTTCTGGTTGTATCATTCCAAAATTCAAACTACTTGGATATACCTTTAGTATTTGTTTCACAACCGCCATATGTGATTCTTTTGGTTCTTGCATGTAACGACAATAACCAAAACCAACCGAATAAGATAAATCGTGTCGAGTGTGTAGTAAGTACCTTAAACAACCAACTCGCCGTCTATACAAAGTTGCATCAACCGTTTTCCTTCCTTATCCAAGCTTAACTTCATTCCGTGTTTTAATGGACATTGAGTAGAATTAAACTTCATGCATCCCAAAGATCTTTCAAGATCTTCTTTGCATAGCTTTCTTGACTTATTGAGATACTCGAATCCTTTTGCTTTACTTCAATGCCAAGATAATAGCTTAACTTTCCCAAGTCACTCATATCGAACCTTTCTTGCATTTGACTTTTAAATTCACCAATTTCACCAATTTGTTTTCCTACCAAACAAGATTCACACAACTTGTTCTCTTGATGAATTATTGGCAACTTTTCAACCATGCCCTTCCTTGCCATTAATTCCATCGCCCGAATTAATGTGACCCATCCTAGCATGCCATAACCAAGCATCATCTTCCATCTTTGCTTGAGACACACCTAATTTCAACTTGAGCTTAATCTTGTAAAGTCTATTACTTGTTCTAGGAACCTTCATCAAAAGCTTGCCATCCGAAGTCACGATAGTAAGAAGGTTACCTTTCATACTATGCATGTCACATCCGCTTCTCTGGTAGCTTGCCCAAGACTAATTATGTTGCTTTTTAGCTCGGGTAGGTAATAGACTCCGTTGATCAACCTTTTGCTCACCCGCTTCCCTTCAATGATTATCGAACCCTTCCATTTTATCTCGATGTAGGAGTTATCACCAAACTTCACTGACGAGATATTCTCATTCAACTCCTAAAAATATTCTCTGATCCCCGTCATGTGATTACTTGCTCCATTATCCAAATACCAAGTGTCTTCCTCGTTTGGCTTAGTATTCAATTGGTTTGGGATAATCTTTTCTTCATTCAAGAAAACTACTTCTTGAACGCTTTCATCATAAAAGTGTTGGGTCATCATCATCCTCTCTGTTTTCAAAAGGTTTGCTTCATGCTTTTCCTTTTGTTCACCGCTGTCGGGACAATTAGAAGCAAAATGACCATATTCATCACACCTGAAGCATTGAATCTTTGAAAGGTCTCGACTTTTGTTCTTCTTTTGATCAGTCTTGCTCCCTCGAGTTGTTTTGGTTTCCACAGTTGTGGTTATTAGCTTGACCACTACCACGAGATTTGTTTTGAGAAGAAAAGTTTTGACCTTTACCGCTGCCACCGGAAGAATTCCTTCCTCGACCTTTCTTATCATATCTTTTCACCCTTCCAACATCAATTTGCCTTGATCTTCGTAAGTGGTGTCAACACCCTTCATTCTTCCTTCAAAAGCTTTCAACCTTCCAATTGCTTCTGGAAAAGACATAGTATTCAAGTCAAAGAAATTGTTCTATCGAGGCAACAATTGCAACATACCTATCCGGAACGGTCCATGCAAGTCTTAACAAGTTTTTGTCTTCATAAATCATTGTTCCCAAGCTATTTACTTCAGTTACAATTTTGCCTAACCTAGCCGCAGAAAGTCATCAATTGATTCGTTGACTTTCATCTTTAAAGATTCGAATTGCCTAAGGTTTGCAACTCTATGCTTCACCGAACCCGACAACACCTACATACCGTCTTCAAAGCTCCCTGCATTTCTTTGGTCGTGGTTGAATTGTGAAACTTGAAAAACAAGTTCTTCGGAATCGCCTCGAAAAGTAACTAAACGCCATGTGATCTTGCTTAGCAACAGCGACTTGTGTTCCTTCCCCGTTCCAGTGCATCGAGTATTCCATGGACTCGGAATACCGCTTTGACTCTTATTGCCCATATGTTATAGTTTGACTTGTTAACATTGGACATTGAAGAGCCGCTTTTAGAATGTTCAATTGGTGGTTGACTCGACTCGCCTTGCACCATCCTTCTTGAACGCCTTTTGTAAGTTACCTGTAGTTTGTTCGATCTTCCAAAATTCTAGAAGCTGTTTTACTTCTGCCTAAGTAAACCAAGTGCGATTGTGCCTTGATAAACCCTAATTCGATCCTTGCTTTACAACTCTTGGTCAATTGGATCCTCTTTTCTCCTTAACCTAAAGCTTGGTCGATCGAATATAAACCAGGGCCTTGAGAAAACTTGTGTCGATTGGCTTCTTGCAACCAGCTCTTGATACCAAATAAAAGCCACAAGGATCGAACTTCACAGCGAAGCTTGAAAATATGGAACTCGCTCTCCAATAATCGAAAAGACTAGCTTACAAAACGATATCAAGTACACATCCAAACTATGTGCTCATTTGGATTGTTTATATAGGACTTTAGAATGAGCTCTCCTATTCCTATTACAATTCTAATTAAGTAGAAAAGTCCTTATCTTAAAAGCTAAAAATAAGAATCCTAATTAAACTAGAGTTGTGAACGTCCCACTTGCTTGGAGATTCTTCGACTGTCCATATGCTCGGATCAGTAATTATCCCAACATCCTCTAGTCCTCTTAGCCAGCAAAATTGGAATAGGGATATTGGGCTACCTGATGTCTGGGAACTCGTTAGAATCACAGTTTTCTCTCAACCTGCCTGCAAATTTATTGCCTCCAAAATAAACCAAGCTGATGAACCGAGGTAATGATAAAAGTGCTACATCGAGCTTAAAGTGTTGTGAGTTGATAAAGTTGCTGAAATAAACAAATGCTATAAGTTGCTGATAGAAGTCTTACATTCAGCTTAAGGTTTCATATCTAACCCCAATTCTTGATGTCAAGAATCTTTTAAGGGGATGGTTTGTCACGAGACAAAAGATGAGGTCAAAAGTAAACGAAAAGTCAAACACTCATAGTTCGGAATAATAGTCTGAGCATGAGCATTGATCTTGGTAGCAGCCCCTTCCTTTTTTCCAAATCACGCAATAAACTTGCCATTGAGGGTTGTGGTAATGCTGTTATCTTAGAGCATTGGAGTATGCTCACAGTGTGTTCCACTGCATGTCGCAATGACACTTTAGTGACAAAAACTACTGGCTTGGCTTCACTTGTTGCCAAACAACAATTCCTCATTATCTAAAGTCATACACTGTGAATCTCCCAGTTTAGAAAGGCATGGTGGAGATAGAGCTAGTGGGTCCGCCTTCTTGGTGGATCAGGATACAGACGTTAAAGGAAGCTTTTCTTCCCGATATATTCCATTGTCACTTGTGTGGATCCTATCAGATCATGTCCTTCGTCAAATAAATTGTTGTATGTGGTCTAGCTTCAGAGTGGATATGAGTAATGGTACTTCAGTGTTGTCTTTGATATGTAGAACTCCGGGGCCAGTAAAAGGAAACATATTTACCATCCGTATGCAATTGTATATATGTGGAAGTATTAGGATCCTCATATGTTCAATTTCAACATGCTAGATCTTGCTCAAACTTTTGTGACATATGATATTTTGTTAGTCATATAAAGGGCCTGCAATAAAGGACCCACCCCTTTATTCTTCTCACACAATATTATCATCATATTCACAACCTATCATGTTGAAGCTGAACATGAGATGATCCTAATTCATGTATTTATTATTTTGCTTGCTTCCATTGTACTTTTGTGTGTGCGTTTTCTAACATGGCACTTTTACTCTGTACCAACATGGTTAATTTTAGTTACTGAAGAATGTCGAAGGTGTAGGGATAATGGACGTTACTGTCTCTACAATGTGCAATATGATAGTAACAGCTTCAATGACATATGGATGTTCAATTGTACTTATACCAATACATATGTTAGCAGCGGCGAGTCCAGGAAAATAGTTAGCGGAGGTGTTATTCTAGGTAACACCTATTTACCCTCAATGCCTCAGTTTACACAATATATTTATATTTGCTACTCATTGAATTTCTTATTAGTTGCATCTTTTGATGTTGTACAATTTTTTGTTGATAAAAACTACATTTGGGGAGTGGGAAAACAAAGAATTTGGAATAAAGAAGAAAGGAAAGGATAGTACAGTATAAAAAAGATGTATCCAGATTTTATCAAGTAGTTTTTTATAAAAAGCCCAAACTTAGAAGAAGATGGAACCCCTGAGCTACTTTCGTATAGTTACTTATTATAAGAAGAGTATAGCCTTTATAGTATCTACGTATGAATCATCGACCTCTCTTTTAAGGTTGCTCTACATACTTACTTCCATTTTGTATTGGCTTTGGTTCAGATGTTAGCATAAGCCTTGGTGTCCTTTTTCTTGTTGCAATCACCTACATATTGTGCAAAGTGAGCAAGAAAACAAAGGAAAGGAGAAGAAGAAAGGTTTTTTTATACGCAATGGTGGTTTACTTCTAAAACAACAAGAAGCAGCTGACCCGTCTTTAGTTGATAACACCATTATTTTCACATCACGTGAGTTGGAAAAGGGCACAGACAAGTTTGATGAAAACAGGATTCTCGGTCGAGATGGCCAGGGTACACTCTATAAAGTTATGTTAGCTGATGGAAGGATTGTTGCAGTTAAGAAATCAAAACGAGTTGATGAAAGCCAATTACAATAGTTCATCTATGAGGTGGTCATTCTTTCACAAGTCATATCATAGGAATGTAGTCAAACTATTGGGATGTTGCTTAGAGACCTACGTTCCACTCCTAGTGTCTGAATTCATTTCAAATGGTACCTTTTATGATCATATACACAATGGGACTAATGAGTTTCCAATTTCTTTGAACAAGAGATTACAATTAGCTACAGAGGTTGCAGGGGTGCTAGCTTACTTGCATTCAGCAACAACCATTCAGTTGTCAAACCACGATTCCTCGATATCTCAAATTATACAGTATGAATCTCACGGGTTTGGTAAGTCAGATGGATGGAGATAGAGCTTGTGGGTTTGCCTTCTTGGTGGACAAGGACTTATATAGTTATATGAGCCATTTGCTGTCGGGGGTGCTGACTCTGCTATTTCGACATCGCTTCTGTGGAGTCTAACAGGCATTGACAAAAATCAAGTAAATTGTTGTGTAACTAGAAATGCCAATCTGGTGGTGGATATGGGCAATGGTAGTGGGATAGATACATGGAGCTGTTCCTTTAGGGAGGTTTTCCAAGAAAATCCTTATTTGGCAAATGGTTGCATTGTATGAAGTTCTCCCATTCTTACTCGTACTTTATTTGTTTATTTTGCTTGTTTTCGAGCTTATTTGTGTATACCGTATCTAACATGGATGGATCAACTTTCATTTTTCCTGATATGTACGGAAGAGTGTATAAGGTGCAGGAATAGAGGAGGTTTCTGTAGCTATGATGGGACAATATATGACATCGATGGCTTAGTTTACAATAGGAGCTTCACTTGTGGTTACGATGGAGTCATGGAGATCACTTTGTTTTTTGGTTTTTCTTATATAATATCGACATGAATCCTCCACATTTTTTACACCTTTAGGCTACTTACTAAAATTTCATTTTGTAATATCCTTCATTCAGGTGTTAGCATAAGCATGTGTGTTCTTTTTTATGTGGCAATCAGTTATGCATTGTACAATATTAATTAAAATACAAAAGAAAGGAGACAAAGAAAGATGTTTTTTAAACGTAATGGTGGTTACTTCTGAAACAACAAGAAAATGCGGACCCGTTGTTAGTTGATAAAACCATACTTTTCCCATCGGAGAAGGTGACTGACAACTTCAATGACAACAATAACATCAATTTTTATGGGTACAACCGTACAACTATAAGCAGACATATAAACTTTGAGCAACAAAAGCTTAGATCAGACCTAGCTATATAGGTAACTTGCTTATAAAACTGTGATTCATACATATGTGTCGAGACATCATGAGGTTGCTTGAATAGTATAGTGATTCTAAAGCATTTCCTATCTATGGGTTAATGATGGCAAATGCATTGAACTATATCCATGTTGTTTGTACCCATCACATGCAAATCTGCAAAATTGTCTTCAATGATCGGATAATTATAGTAGTTTGTGACAGGCAAGTAACTTTCTATGCTTCTGGGCTACTTGATCATCGCTTTTAGGTAATATGACTGATTAGAATGTATCATCTAACATCTAGTTTATTTGCGTTTTCCAATTTGTTCACATTCTCATGACCATGAAGGTAGTAATATGCTTTATTTGTAACTTGTACTGATGAAATATATCATAAATTAAAATTAACTAAAATGGTACTATTTCCATAGAAAAAAAGTATGATTGATTTTACTAAAAATGTTAAACAAATTAATGATATCATTAAGCTTAGTTATTTGATTTGATATATTTTTATTTGGCTAGTTATTTAATACTAAAAATCGAAGTCAAAGACTCAAGGGATTTTTTTAACACTTACATCGATGATCAATCTAACGTTTAACTTGCCGTATTTGACCACAAATCCACAATGACTCCTTTGGACTGGGAGGTTTGTACAGAAACATGTATGGCCCAGCTGCTTCTTGTCGGACCCGTATGGATAAGGAGCAAGTTATCCCCTGATCAACATAACTGGTATATCCTACGGTTTTCCTGGAATGCCCCCAGCATCACCAACAAACATAGCCAGCTTGTTATAGAAATGATATTTTAACTACTACGTACTTATTAGTGTTTAAGTGTGGAAAACATTGGTTGATCGAAGAAGTACAACGATATCCTTTTAGCCACGCTAAATGCAGGGACGACCTTGATGGGGGTACTAATTCCTCTTTGTTTTGCAAAAGGAAGGTGCTAGTTTGAATTGGCGGTGGGCAAACCACCAGTCATATCAACACGCTTGTTTTTCAGCAAAGAACAATAGTACCCTCATGAAGGCTGTTCCTGCATCAAACAGAGGAAATAGGATTCAGCTGTACTTCTGCTTCTGCCACCATAGTTTCAGGTATTTCAACACAAAGTAGTTAAATATCATCACTCTAACAAGCCAATTATGTTTGTTGGAATTTTTAGGGGCCTTCAAGCAAAACCATAGAATATAACATGTATGTTAGTCAAGGGAATCTATTTATTTTCTGAAAAAAATTGCTTATTCCAAAATGGGTACTAGCAAATACTCTGGTGTTTAAGGGAATCTTTCCATATCATGGTCGACGCCTAGGAATTTTTAATTTTTTTTTTTTTTTTTTTTTACAATGCTTTTTAGGTGGCTATTGTGATGAAGTCCATCAATATCACATAAGTTTTCAATATTGTTAGACACCCACCATGATATCGCAAGCTTGATACCGCAAGATTCACCGTCCCAGAAGCTAAGGCGATGTTGCGTCAAGGTTGCTACATAGAAAAAGCTTCATCGGATGAATTTAACCTGATAATTAGTGTGCTCGCGCAGTCACCTTATAAGATGAAAGTGGGTTCTAACAAGTGAAAAAAAATTGTTGTATCACAAATAACGATCTATATATAATCCAAGTCGGCCCTCGTAATGTAGCTTGTGGCCGCAATTGGGGATGCCGTAAGGCAGCATTGTTTGTCAAATACGGGAACCACTTACAACTTGATTCAATAATCTTGTTTTGGCAAGTTGTTTAACGTATTTTCTAAAAGAAAATTTTATATCTCCCTAACAAAAACTTCAAAATTTCATATTTACCCAAATCATGCTTTAAAATCATTGTCAAAATGCTATTAATGATGAAAAGAGGGGAAATACTTAACAAATACTTTTCAAATACTTTCTAGAAATAACAGCTATCTTAAGAGATTTGTGCAACTTTTGTGGAATGAGATACTTAACAAATACTTTTCAAAATTATCGAAGCAAGTTTTCCAGCACCATAAAATTCCAAACCATCGTAATCTTAAAGTTGGAAAATATCCCAGATATTAATTCCAAAGTTTGAGATTATCATGCATGGCGTAGACTATTGGGTCTCTTTCTCAGTACATACATTTGGACCTCTACCCACCATATATTTGTTCTTTAATAGTTTATTGAGATAACATTTTACTGATTAAGGGAGCATTTTGTTTTATCACTGTTTTCCCAAGTATGTCATTTCACTTTGGGTCGGGTCGGTTTTAACCAAAATTCATTTTGTTGAAATGCTAATTTCATGCTAGCCATAAGCTGCTTATTGACACCCCCTTATTTGTTATACTTTAGTGATCCACTTTGCTCCCAATTAAGAAACAAATAGTTAAAGGCATGTGCTTTCTCCATACAAACTCATGATCAAGAATACTTCAAACATTTTAGTATGCACTTAGAGTTTTCTGCCCAATGAATGTCACAAAGATTGCTAAAAGTTATCAATATATGGACATTTATATTACATGTAGAAATAATAGTTACTGATAATTTTTTTATATGTTGAAGCAAGTAGTTCAAAAACCATGAAGTTTCAAACCATCGCAATCTTTGATAAGAAAATATCCCAGACATTAATTCTAAACATGCAAGGCGTAGACTCTCAGGTCTCTGTATAATTTCATAGTAGGTTCCTCCTATCAATCATAGCTACAGATATATATAATTTATTAACGTAAATGATTCCTTCCATTTCTGTTATGAATAATCATATCATTTTTCTAAACAAAAATATGAAGTTATTTCAAGCAAACCATTTTTTACTGTTGGTTATTCTCTTTTCATCAACTACATTGGGTTCAGTTCCAAAATACGCCAAGACAAGATGCAAAGATACATGCGGGAGCGTGACGATCCCATTCCCTTTTGGAATCGGAGCAAACTGTTCTATAAATGAATGGTACAATGTTGATTGCAACTCTTCGACGCCATATCTATCGTCACTCAGCCACCTTGAACTCTTGCGTGTTGATCTACGAAATCGAACAATCACTGTTAAAATGCAAAAGTTCTCTAATTGCAGTCAAACAAAGAGTGTGCATCTTGGTAGCGGCCCCTTTCTGTTTTCCAAATTGTACAATAAACTTTTTTATGAGGGGTGTGGTAATGCTGTCATGATGGACGATTATGGTAGTGTGCTCACGGGGTGTTCCACCACTTGTAGCAATGACACTGCTACTGTTATCGATAGAAACAAATGTATTGGCATCAACTGTTGTGAAAGAACAATTCCTCAAAATCTGCAGTCGTACAGCATGAATCTCACAGGTATGGAAAAGCAAATGGGTGGAGATGGATCTTGTGGGTCTGCGTACTTGTTGGATATAAATTCATACACTGAAGGAAGCAAGTTATTTCACCAAAATGCTACAGAGGGCATTTCTTATATTCCAACATCACTAGAATGGTTCCTATCAGACCGTGACAAAGATCAAGTAAGTTGCTACTATGATTGGTATAAGACAGACCTAGGTAATGGTACCCTGTTGAATTCTTGGTCTTGTCTTGAAGCCTCAGGAATCGAAGGAAACCCTTATTTGAAAGAATATGGTACGTACCTCTATGTTTAGTATGTGTGTTTTTTTTGCTCACAATATTCATTTCCAGCATTCGTGTGTGTTTGGTTTTTGAGTAAGAATATGGGCTAAATAACCTTTTAAAGCACTGTAATTGTCAAGAATTGCACTTCTGCGTAGCGAATTAAAAAAATAACTCATTTAGACATCAATGTTACATTTTTGTCTTTCTTTAAGTATTATGACCATTTTACCCTTCGAAAAAATAAAAAAAAAAGAATTTGAAAAAAAATTTAATCTAAAAAATAAAAATAAAAAATCGCATGTCACAAAAAAAATTCTAAAAAAAATTATTTCAGAAAAAGATTTTCGAAAAAAAAATCAGAAAATTTTTTTAATCTAAAAAATAAAATAAAAATTGCATGTCAAAAAAAAATTCTAAAAAAAACTATTTCAGAAAAAAAATTCAAAAAAAAAAAACAATTTCCAAAAAACAATTTAGAAATTTTTTTATACGTTTTACTCCGTTTTTATACGTTTTAACCTGTTTTTTATTCACTTTTGATTATTCTTTTTTGTCACAAGTGAATTTTTTTATCAAAATTTTTTTTATTACAAAATATCACAAAAAAAAAAATTTCAATTTTTTCAGGTGTCAAAAAAAATTACGAAAAACACACTTCGAGAAAAAATTGAAAAAAAGTGTTTGAAAAAATTGGAACAAAAATTCCAAAAAAAAAGTATTTCGGAAAAAAAATTTCAAAAAAAAATTTTGAAAAAAAAAATTCAAAAAATAAGTATTTCGAAAAAAATTCAGAAAGGGTAAAATGGTCATAATATGGTCTTAATACTTAAAGAAAGACAAAAATGTCAACAATAATGTCTAAAAGAGTTATTTTTTTTAGTTCGCTACGCAGAACTGTCATTCTTGACAAGTATAGTGCTTTAAAAGGTTATTAGCCCTAAGAATATATAGGATTTAATAAAACTAGACAAGTACCCGTGCATAGCAACGGGATTTAAAGCGACATCTTTGTTTTATGTTAAAAAAAGTTTATGCGTTATAAACGAAAAATAATTAAAAGTTTGAAGATTTAGGGATTAAACATAATGTTTTGAAACCCGGTTCGACCAGGGCCGTTCCGGTCGAAAAACGGGTCGATTTAAACCAAGTCAACTCGACGGGTTAGGTAAAAAATGGGTCAAATTAAACCGGGTCAAGCTACCGGGTTTGAAGTGTCCAGGTCAACCCGGTTTTCGATATGTATTACTCCCTTCTTCCCATATTAAATGTCCACTTTGATTTTTAAAAGTTATTCTTGTACAACTATGACCTTAGATAATTTTGTTTGTGTTAAACAATACTTAATGCAAAATATATGGATGTATTAAGTTTTAAATGTATTTTCATTTGGTATAATTTTCATCAAGTACTATATAACACAAACAAAAATATTTAAGGTCAAAGTTGAAAATGAAAGACTTCAAAAGTCAAAACTGGACATTTAACATGAGACGGAGGTAGTAATAGTTTCCTTTTGAAATATATGTTTTAAACATTTCCTTTTTCAGTTCAACTTTTCACTTTTTATTTTTTGGTTTTTCCTTTATATATAGTATAGCAGGGTACCCTCGCTTTGCGACAGCGGGTACTCTGTGACGATTAACTGGAGAAATAGATCTCGATGAGACCTGATTCACCGGTTTGTATCGGTTTCAACGGGTTCTCTCTGGTTCATTTTCAGATGGCTTTTATTGGTTAGCCGAACCGGTGACGACATTGGTTCCCGATTGAACCCGTTGGTCCGGTCCGATTTTCAAAACTATATGTACCATCAATTTGTTAGCTTGCATGAAGTTTTGTGTGTTTTATTAATTTGTATAATGTGTATAATAACATGTACTTTTCATTTTAGGGTGTTTTAAAAATAACATTAATTAGTGTGTTTAATTATTTTATATTTCGGATTATGTTGTAGCTTGTTTAAATTGTATATTGTGAAAATTTTATTTTACTTTTTAGTAAGAGGTATTTTAATTGGGTGTTTTTAATTTGATAGATATGTTTTTAATTGGTTGAACAATATGAATAAATTATTATACTTTTAAGTAATGGGGTGTTTTAATAAGAATATTAATTACAACATATATTTCTCTCACCTTTGATTTTCAACATTTCATTTTTCAATGTTTGACCATTTTTCTTTTATATATAGTATAGATGGACCTAATATAATAAGCTTAACACAGCATTTACCAATTTACTACGGTGTATTCGTTATAAATGAATGCTACATGATTACCTTCGAAGAGGCCATCTCATGAATTTTGGAGGCCCTGTGCTATAACGAATATTTAGGCCCTTTGAAAATCACAAAAAATTTACATATATGTAAAAATAAAAATTCAAAAAATATGAAATTCCCTCGAACATTAAATAACGATGTTTAACAAGTTTATTTGTATTACAATGTTTAACAAGTATATTTGCATTACACTGATAGTATTATAACACCTTTAAAGCTTTTTTAAGCTTTTTCTCATAAACTTATTTGTGCTTACTTAGAAATAAAACTCAAACATTAGGGTAAAAGTGTAAAACTTAGAAACTTTAGGGTGCAAAGTCAAAACTCCAAAAAGTTGTCGTCTTCTTCAGCCATGGGTAACTTCCATAACCTGTTTTGACATTTTAATAAAACCACTCGATGTTTAACTTAGTTTCGGTAAAAATCATTGTATCTTAAGTTTAAGAAAACATTTTCGTCAGATTAACATGAAAAACCCGAACTAAAACACCACTATCATTCAAAATCTTGAGGCCCCCAAAAATTTAGAGGCCCTATGCGAGTGATCACTCCGCATATGCTCAAATCTAGTCATGCCTGCGCATAGTGTAAGGTAAGGTACCTTTCTAGTATAATTTAGGGTAAATGTCAAAAGGAAAGCCCAATATATTTCAACTAAATTGTTGGAAAAACCACTCTAAATTTTTTTTTTTTTCAATATGATTAAGCCATTTAGTTATGTTTTAATTGTTAAAAGTCATTTTAATGACTTTCACTTGTTATTTTAAGCTAAAACGAATTGGTTATGGTGATGTGAAAAACTCATTTGACATTATTTTTTTATTTGTATTGTCCAAATAAGCTTCATTATCATTGACAATGTTAAATAAGTCTACGTTAACATCAACGTAATCAATCCATTTCAACCAAAAAATTAGTCAAGTCTATTAAAAGGGCTTTTTCAACAATTAAAATATAATTGAATGGATTAATCAACAATATATTTTGGAGTGGCTTTTTCAACAATTTAATCAAAATATGTTGGAATTTTGTCACATTTGCTTTATAATATAATAAAGATATTAACGTCCTCATAGGCGATTTAAGGAAAGGGCTAAATAAGTTGACCTTAACCTAATCTACTCATGTATGACACAATTTAAATCAGCCGAATTTCGGGAGTTCAGGGGAGGGCATCCTAGCACCAAAACTAACCTAGATACACAATTAATACAATAAGTGTCGCACTAGCTTAGGTTTATTAAATGACAAATAGATAAACCTAGTTAGAGTGGATCTAGACTAATTGGATATATTTAGTTACTTAAATTGATGAGTGTCATGATTTCATTCCTTAGATATGGATGAGATATAGGTTTTAAATAACTGAATTTATTGCAAAGATTAAGACTATAATGCATGGAGCAAATGTCACACCCTTAAAGTATTGTAGCGGAAGGTAATCAGGGTATGACTTCATAGCACAAAAACACAAGATATATAAAACGACCTCGACATCAGTTGTATGGAAAAGTACATGCTCAATCAAAGAAATAATGTTTTACAAGACACAATCCAAGAGTTTCACAAAATATGAAGAAGTTATTGTTTCACAATCGAACGCTAAGTAATGCAACAAATCTCCGTCATAATGAAATCCCAAAATTTGACAATATGATATGATCCATCCAGTCCAAGCTAATGAAAATAAGGTCATGAGAAATACATGCTAAAATGTCAACATAAAGTTGGTGAGCTCATAGGTTTAAGTAAAAGTAGTGTGGACCACAAGATTTCATGTAAATGTTGTAACAAATACTACACCCGGTAATGTTTTAGTGATGATTGTAACAAATACAGTATTATGAAAAGTTTTACTATTGCACTAAGCTCATGAAACCTAAGCCTTAGCGTTTTCTATATGTATGTTGCCTAGGTAGGTGTTTCATACCAAAAACACCCAAAATTCCTCAAATGAAATACGTTCATTTGACCCTGATGCGGACAAGATTTAAGGTCGCTCATCGTAGTCTGTTGCTTAACTATGACGTAACCTCGAGCCATGTTTACGCCATAACTTATGTTTAAATTTTGGTTTTTATTCGGTGTCAGAGTTACGCCGTAATTGATTTATTCAATTACGCCATAAATAGTTTATTTTTAGGTTCTTTATTCTAGTTTAGGTAAGTTACGCCGTAAATGGACTTTCCAATTATGCTGTAACCTTAGTCGAGTAAGTTTCTTTTTTTAGTTTTAGGAAAGTATTTACTTTTCTTGTTCCCCAAGTTTGGTTTCCCTATAAATATAGGGCTTGGGTTTATTGTTATGTATTCAGAGAATCATTAATAAAAGTTTATTTTAGAGTCTTTACTCTTGTTTTGGTTTTTGTTCCCGCAAGATGCGCCTTGATTATCACTCTTGGATTAGGGTTTATCTAAATACGCTTCCGCGCATCCTGCGTCAGTTGGTATCAGAGACACGTTCATCCTGGTGGATAATTGGTGTGGAAGGTTCTATTTCAATTAATATCCAGAGCTTGTTAGCATCCTAAATGATGAATTGTGTAGAAGATTTAAAAACCCATACTATTGGTGGGGTATGGTATGGAGAGTACATGGATCATGGTTTCACCAAGTCCATGAAAACACATGACATGTGTTACACTATGCTAGAAGAACTACGTTTCGTGATCGTAGGTGGGGCATTAATCCACAAGAATCGCGAGGGTAGCAAACACGAAGATCGAAGAATTCGTCCAACCATAGGCGATTTTGGAGGCAATTGTGCAAGCAACCAATCCCCATTCAACAATAGGAGGGTTAATGAATGGGAAGAGAAGATGGAGGTGGAGGATCGATTGCTTACAACCAATATTTTTTGTTCGAGAATTCTAATCAATAATTCGGTATGTTCTTTAATTATTGATGGTTGTTGCATAAATAAGTTGGTTTCAAGAAAATTGGTAAACTTCTTAGAATTACCAATGGAGGTTTGTCCAATTGAAGGTTATCAAGTTTGTAGGGTTCCGGTAATCATCGGGAAATTTTATAAAGTAGAGGTACTTTGTATTGTGGATGATTTTGATGATTGTGATATTTTGTTGGGAAAACCTTGGGTACAAAAGGTTAAGGGCATGTATGACTTTCAAAAAAATCTTTATCTTTTATCATGGGAAGGAAAAAGGATTGTTATAGTTCCATACAACGTCAAACCAAAATTACCAAAATCCGAAGTTAAAGCGGAAGAAAAGGCGTCGAAGGTTGAGGTTGTTGGTGAAAAAGTTGAGAAAATCCAAGAGAAAAACATGAAGACAAGGCTACAACTTTAGTGTTGGAAACAACAAAGGGAGTTGGTGTTTTGACAGCTTGTGGTGATGAAGTTGCGGTTTCTAAATAGGTAAAGGATTTTGATTATAACCTTAAGAGGGATTCCGAATGCATCCATGATGTAAAGGTTTGTGATTTTGGTTATGGGTTACATTTAAATACGGGGATCACACATCAAATGAATTTTTCAATGGTAAACAAAGAAGTTAACTTTATTGCAATTGAAGACTTGATGGGTTTTGATAAGGAGTACACAAACCGATGTACAGGGTCTTGGGTTGATCGTTGGGAATGTGGCAGGTGTCGAAAAGGATGAAGGTTCTTGAGTTGATGTGAAGTGCAAATCTACTGAGGATAAGCTTCGTCGTGAGAGGTTGTTCGAGGTTGATGAAGCCCTTGATTGCAAGAACTCAAGGACGAGTTCTTTTCAAGTGAGGGGGAATGATGCTGACAAGATTTAAGGTCGTGCATCGTAGTCTGTTGCTTAACTACAGTGTAATCTCGAGCCATGATTACGCCGTAACTTATGTTTAAATTTTGGTCTTTAGTCGGTGTTAGAGTTACGCGATAATTGATTTATTCAATTACGCCGTAAATAGTTTATGTTTAGTTTCCTTATTCCAGTTTAGGTAAGTTACGCCGTAAATGGACTTTCCAATTACGCCGTAACCTTAGTCGAGTCAGTTTTCTATTTTAGTTTTAGGAAAGTATTTACTTTTCTTGTTCCCCAAGTTTGGCTTCCCTATAAATATAGGGCTTAGGTTTATTGTTATGTATTCATAGAATCATTAATAAAAGTTTATTTTAGAGTCTTTACTCTTGTTTTGGGTTTTGTTCCTGCAAGGTGCGCCTTGATTATCACCCTTGGATTAGGGTTTATCTAAATACGCTTCCGCGCATCTTGCGTCAGACCCCTAGAAATTCGAGTTAGGACCCCCAGTAATTCGAGTCATGTGAGCGCGACTTACCCAGATGGGGATATCAACCCTAATAGACATGCTCACAACATTCATACTTACTACGCAATTAATGGTTCATGATAGTGGGGACTTCATGGTAAACATGGTAATTCAGGTAATCCATTACTTATGTCCATAAGTAAAACGAGTAATGTGTTTAAGTAAACGAGCATGTATTCTCACTGTTGTTCCCGTTAATGTGTTTAAGTAAACGAACATGTATTCTCACCGTTGTTCCCGTTAACTTAGTTAGAATTAACTACAAAGTTAATCTATCCAAGCTCCATGACTTAGTAATGTAATGAAAATACTTTGTTAAAAGAAAACGTAAAGTAAAAGACACACGGTTTTTTAACGTTTAATTCTATTTGCAATTAACAAAGAATTACACCCAAGTGTAAGCGGAACAACACTTGGGATTAAATGACAAGTATGGTAATTCTCCTCACTAAACTTAAGCTAACCTGAAGTATAAGTATGCTAAACCAACTGAGCTATTCTTAAGGACTTAGTTGTATTTGGAGGAGAGAAAGGAGTTTGTGAATGTCAACGCATTATGTGAACAAACTTGTCAACCTTTCTACTCCTACTTATGGTCCTATTTATACACAATGATTTACAACCATTATTGAAGAAGAAACAAATGACCTAAGCTAGTTTGGACAAAATACCTGCATATTTTGTCTCTATTATATTGTTACAATTTGGGTATAGGACAATAGAGATTTCTGAGCCACAGTGATGACACTTCTCTGGTCTTTAGCAATTCAGGGAAATTTTGACCTTTGCTTGATTAAGACTCTTCCTTATACGTTTCAAACTTATCCCACCTAGTCCCGCCATTCCTTCAGTTTGAAGTCTTCAGTATTTGATCTTCAGTCTTTAGTCTTTAGTCTTTGGTCTTTGGTCTTCATAGATGTTGAGGAGACTTAGGGTTGAGTGAGTTATTGTCATCACTCACTGAACCAATCATATTATTCTTTGGCTCAAGTATCATTCACTGAGTTCGACTTACTAAATGGAAATTCTTTCTTCTTAGACTTGTCCTGAACATCCTAAAGATGACTTACTGATTGACTATTCACTCAGTGACTTGAGTACTGTTTAAGGTTATATGACACTTAGGGTATTTTCTATTCAAATCGTTGTTTAAGGGTACTTGGGTACTGAATGGACCCAACACTCACCCCAAAGTAATTCAAAACGAGTATACAAGTGGGACTATGAAACTCACCTTAGCAAACTGATACAATCGAAAAATATAATGTAAGTTCAATGAGCAATGAATCCTAAGCGTGACTAAAATAAATAAGTTGTCTTAGAAATGATATGACATGTACAATATGCATATGAGTTTTATAAAGTTTTATCACCCCTATAAATTTGTAGTGAATTTTTATAAAGATTTGTAAGTCAAATCATTTAGGGAAAAAAAGTAAACGCATTTTTAGTTCCAAAAACTCTACTATAAAGTTGCTGAATTAAAATACATAACGACTTCTTTCGGCCATAACTTCCTTGTTTCTTGCCAATTTTCCTCATTCAAAGCCCTAAATGTAGGTAAAAATTTCTACTTTCAAAAAATCATGGCCTTGTTTAGTGAGAACATGTTTTAGATACCAAAAAGTTGCCTTAATAGCTGTTGTCGTATGTTAACAGTTTTATTCAGAATTTTCACCCGACTTCGTAGGGCTATAACTTCTCCGTTCCTTAACCTCTTTGAGTGATTCAAGTTGCTGAGTTAAGATCTATGTATTGGCTATAAAAGATATAACTACCATGTTTCTTGGTTTGGAGCCTAAAGTGCTCAGAAATACGCATCAAATTTCGATCTCAGAAACATAACTTTTCTGACAACCAGTTTGGGGAAAAATGTTAAAAATACTAAAAATCAGGGCAAATTCTAGGGTTTGATAAGTGTCATTTAAAGTAGTAAAACATGGTATACAAGTCGACTGAAAATCTGGGCAAATTCTAGGGTTTGATTAACTAAGTTTCAACAACTTTTAACACTACAAATTTAACAAGGTGATACAAAATAATGCATGATAAGTTAAATATAAATGAAAGACTTTAATGAGTTGCTTACAATTATTGGTGATGATTGGTGTCAAGAAAGTGCACAAGAACTACTAAAAACCCTAGAAAACCCTAACTTCCAACTCCAAACCTTAGTTCTTTGCAAACTTTTTTATATATATCTTAAACCAATTTATCCCAACACCAAAATACCCTTGTGTAACCCTTATAATATGCTGAAAATGTTGAGAGAAAAGGAGAGGGTGTTGTGTGTTTGAATGTGATGAAAGAACTAGCTAAATGGTCTCCCTTTTATAGTGGTATTTAGAGTAAGGTCAAAGAGGCTTTATGGGTCACATGTTTATGTTAAGCTTAAGAGAAAAAGATGGTTTGGATGGTTGTGGCATGGATTCGGGTCGTTCGTATTGAAAGGGGCAAGGGGGATGTCTTGCATGCTTACTAGGGCTTGGTGTTAAGTAATAAGGAAGGGAAATTGTGGTTTACCAAGCAAGAAGGCATATGTCGATTATTCCACTTAAGGGGGCTGATTTCTAGAAGTAAAAATAGGGGAAAACATTTTTGAAAGTGGTAAATACTTGTGTATAAATACCTCAAATGTGGTGGGGGTATTGGGTATGTTGTGCATGCATGCATGAGACTTAATGAAAGTCTTAGGTGATTTACGTAAAACTTATAATACCAAATGCAAATGACTTATAAAACATGCTTATGCGAGTGATAAGGTACTTATTTGACGTAGACTAAACTTAGTTTAGTGCCGGTATATGCTCAAAGTTTTTTTTTTGTTGTACGCAGAATAACCTAATAGTTATACGTTAAATCAAGTATTTACCTGTTCATAGTAAAACGTTCAAGTTTAGGTTTTAGTATTAACCTAAAAAACTGTTAAAATAATTCCGTCCTGAAATTCAATTTGTATTATTCGATGGTGTGGTGTCTGAGAAGAGGTGATGGTACTTGTGATGGATTTGATCTTCACTCTCCTAAGTGAATTCAGGACCTTTTCTGGAATTCCATCGAACCTTTACGGTCGGAATACGACTCTGCTTCAATCTTTTGACTTCCCGGTCCATAATCTCCACCGGTTCCTCAACAAAGTTTAGTTTTTCGTCGACTTGAATCGCCTCTATTTGGATGACCTGGGTTTCATCTGATAAGCATTTCTTCAAATTTGAGACGTGAAACATGTTGTGAACATCGTAGAGCTCTTGTAGAAGTTTGAGTCGGTAAGCTACAAGGCCAATCCTAACTAGAACCTTAAATGGCTCAATACACCTTAGGTTTAGCTATCTTACAGAAACCTTCAATAAATCGTTTGTAATAACCGGCAGGACCTAAAAACATTTGGCGTATCTCTGTAGGGGTTAGTCTGTATGGTGATCGTGCCACTGGTGCAGCCCCAGGCAATGAGTCGATTTGAAATTCTGCTCATCTAACCGGTGGGAGTCTCGACAAGTTTTCAAAAAAGACATCTGGAAAATCCCGAAAAATGGGCACATCTTCAAGTCACTTCTCCTTCGACTTCTTTTCCGTTACGTGAGCCAGAAAAACATGGCATTTCATTCGTAAATATTTCTTAGTCTTAATGCAGGGTATAATGCTTAACCTAGGTCCGCTTCTATCACCTTGAATTGTTAGGGTTTCACCATTGTAGGGAATATGGACAAGCCTTTCGTCGTGGATGTGGATATTGCAAAACTCGTATAAGTTTTACAATCCTCCTAGGAAAAGAACCTAACCGTTGTAGTGTAGTATACGCAAGACACGTGTAATTGATCATTCTATAGGGGATAGTGAGGTTGGTTCGAAATGTATGACGAGATAAGCCTAAGGGTTGAGGGAAGATTACTTTTGGTATTTTATATTTAATTGAAAGCAAGTAAAATTTCGGGTTTTGGAAGAGTTTGGTTTTAACTACTAATTAAACTAAATTAAACTAGTGACAAGAAAAGTAAATTGGCGAACTTCTTATAAGAGGAAAAAATGTATTTACATAGAATCTCACTACTCACTAATTAAATCCTATTATGTTGTCAAATTTTCTAATGCGATGTGGATGTATTCCTTATTACCGGTTGTGGTTTGGTTAGTCCCACGTCTATAGAACTATTCTCAGTGTACGATGCCTTATAAGAATTATCAAGCATACCTTTCGACTAGACTACGCATTAAATACTTCACATAGATTAATTAATCCAAAGACATAATTAACTAGTTACGTTTTAGTAGACGTTCAAGCTAGTATATTTTCCCTAGCCAGTTTTCCAACTCCTAACGCACACACCATTAAACAAGAGACAACAACACAATGATCAATAACTAGGTTTTATACAATTATAAGCAAATACTAAGTGATCTAGCCTATCATGGTAATGAAAAGAAAAGCAACTAAATAAATCAAACAATAACACATAGACATGATTGAATGATTCATTGAAGAAATTATCTTTCACCAATCATGAAGACCCCAATGGCCAAAAGGCCTACAAAACTAATAAAATCCATCTAGCATTTATCCTCAAAAAGTTCAAACCCTATAATGAAAACAATGCGAAAATATATATAGATTTACAATTATGACGCCGTCAGCTTGCCGTCTCTTAGGGTTTTGATATTACACCTACTTAGTTGTGACGGCGTCACGTTGAGGTTGTGACGCCGTCAGCCTTCAAAATCTTGGTTATGACACCGTCAGCTTGAGGCCGTCACAAGGCCTTCTCGTGGCAGTTTGTCTAATGTTGTTGTTTTCTTCATTTTTTCATCAAATCGAGCACGAAACTTGTCTTTTTCCAGCATTTGCTTTCCAAGTACTTAAAACTCAAATAGAAACGATTTAGGGAAATAAATGATCAAATGTATATGAATTTAGAGGCTAAATGACATCTTAAAAGCGTATGAGATTACACTTCATCAAATATCACTACATTTGGGTTTTTTTGTCCTCAAGCAAATATGCTTTTATATTAATCAAATTACAAGCTCGGGGGCATTTAGCATTAGTTCAAAGATAATTTATAACATAACTCGTTCTACAATAGTCATAGCAAGCACGAAACTAGATACTAGCATCTCACATAAAGTGTTTAGATTCTCTAATTTCTCGGGTGTATAAGTGATATAACAATATAGAAATGGAAAAATGAACACTCTCTGCCTGTCATAGCATATAAATACCATAGGCTTGATAAATGATTAAAACCTCCACCGCTTTGGCGTAAGTACTTAGGATAAACTATCAAAGAGGTTTTTAAAGGGTTGTAACGTTAGGTGTAAGGAATAGGAAAACACGGTTTTTGGGATATGGGAGAATTTTACTGGTACCAAGCTAATCATCTAACTTAACACATAACATTCATTCTAGGTATCTACCTTATTTGTCTCACACTAAATTTGAGCATCTAAATTTATTCCCACTTATACTTATCTTACTTCTTAACAAGACCTACTCTTGTTTTAGCTTTTACATATCCAACTCTTAACCACATACTCTTATACATATAAACCCAATAATTTATAAATTTATTGTTCGGTGATTTACGATTTCATTATTTAATTCATACTCATCTATAATCCTCTTAGCTAATAACATAACACATATTTATAAATTTATTATTATGTTGATCCGACTTACACATAATCATACAGAGAAAAGTTCTTTACAGACCCCAAATTCTTTCTAGACCCGATTAACCAATCACAAACCTCCATTTTTTTATCAAAACAAAAATACCCACTTTCATATTATTTAAAAAAAATTAAATATCTCACAAACCGTTAATCGTTACGTAAAAAAATCACAGCATCACGACGAGAATTAAATTATCTTTCTATAGAAGGGCACTTCTAGATATACTTTCGACGAACTTTTTTCAGACCATTTTTTGTGAGTGTTAAAATTTACGCCTAAAAAATCATATGTGATTTATGAAATCCCACGTGATTTCTAACATACAAATCACATGTGCTTTTTTCGGATGCAAATTTTAACACAAAAAAAAAATCAAACAAGAAAGTTCGTTAAAAGTATATCGAAGTGTCCGGTTAGTGAAAGATAAAAAAATTCTCGTCACGGATGGTGTATTTTTTGTTGCTTAACAATTTACCGTTTGCAAGATATTTTATTTAAAAAAAAAAGATGAAAAGTGTTTTTTTTAACATTGAAGAAAAACTGTTATCAATATTGGTTCAATGGGTCTGTAGAGAATATATGAGTCTATAACGATAACTCTTATCCTACATAAAAGTATATGTCGTTTTGAAATGCTTGTTAAAACTTAAAAATTGGAAGCAACACATGATCACGCATATAACTCGAATAAAAAAAAATGTTCTTTCCGGTTTGTGGTATAAATATTGGGATATGCTATACCCACCCCTCAAGACCCAAATGTTTTGTACCCCACCATCCCCTTTTTCTCTCTGTTTACATTATAACATAGTTTTTTATCAGTTTCTGCTCTATGTTTGCTATCAGTTTTAAGCTTTTGATTTATTAAAGAGTAAACTCCAAAATACATCCCCGTGTTTACCCGTTTCGCACCATACATTCCTCTCGCAAAAGTTTCAACATATACATCACTCCGTTAGTAAAAGTTAACCTATATACATCCCTCGGTTAAAATAAGGACTAACGGTGTAAATTATTTCTCCGTTATCTCCTAACGAGTTAGATAATATTTACACCGTTAGTCCTCTGGGTTAACGGTATTTGCACCGTTAGTCCTTTTTTATGTTTTCTTTCGTTTTCGTTAATTTTTTTACGTTTTCGCTCATTTTTTTTTTCGTTTTCGCCTTTTTTTCTACGTTTTCATCCGTTTATCTTATTTTTTCCCGCTTTTAGGTCCTTGGTGATGGTAAGCCGAGACAAACACACCCTCGTGGGTGCCGTCGAGCCAAAACCAAAACAAATAAAGAAAAACAACACCCCTTCGGGGGCTATCGGTGTACCGAGCCAAACAAACATTGTTGTGGGTGGTTTTGTGGTCGACATAGGAACAACAACAATAAACACCACCCTCTCTCGGGTTGGTGTTGAGCCGAAAGCAACAAACACCCCTTGTGTGTATGCGTTCTTTGTGAGCCAAAGCCAAGCACACCCCTTTGAGGAGGCTTTCAGCCTAGCCTAAACAAACAAACGCCCTCTGATCTCTTTTGTTTACATCAATCCAAAACAATTGAGCCATAAGCTACAATTCAATCAAGACTAAACTCATGGCCAATTCGTGACCCAATTGGGTCGACTGACATGAAACCCTACACGGGTTGACATCCGACCCGAGACCCAATCAATCAAACAAACACCTATTCTTAATCTTTACCACACGATGCGAGGAGAGACGATGGCGAGAGGAGAAAGATGGAGATATACGCATGCGGTCGTGGTTAACTTCGAACCAAACGAGATCCAAAACCAACGCAACCTTGTGATGTTGATGATGATGAAGGTGGCGTATGGTGGTCGCGATGGTGGTGGCCGATTTGAGGGATGGTGGGAGAGTGGTGGTTTTCCAGAGAGATGGGTGGAATGTAAGAAAAGAGAAGATAAGATCCGATTTATATTTTTTGGTTTTGACTTTGGAAACAAACAAAGGATAAGGAGCAAAATTAGAGGGGCGGTGGTGGTATTATATGTGTGTATAAGTTAACCTAGAGGACTAATGGTGTAAATATTATCTAACTCGTTAGGAGATAACGGAGAAATAATTTGTACCGTTAGTCCTTATTTTAACCGAGGATGTATATAGGTTAACTTTTACTAGCGAAATGATGTATATGTTGAAACTTTTGCGAGAGGGATGTATGGTGCGAAATGGGGTAAACCACAGGGATGTATTTTGGAGTTTACTCTTTATTAAATTTTATATTTTTAGTTTCTTACTTTCGAGGTTTACGGTGTTTATATATAAACAAAATTATTAAAAAATTAAAAAGGGGGGAAGCGGTGGGGGGTTTGGTTTGTAAAAAAATGGGTGAGCATAACTTGTCCCATAAATATTATCATCCTTCTTTTTCAAAAAAAAAACTTTACCTACTTAGAGGGTGTTTACTTTTTCCATATTAGTCACTTAATGAACGGGCTCAACCCTTATTGAGGAGTTGCAAAAAATGCTCTGCTCATATGGAAATGACCCACACTAAACAAGGCCTTAGTTTCCTTTCATTAACAGGAACGGGAACTCTGAAATACACCAAGCCAGGGTGCAAATACACTTGCGGGAACAACGTGGTGATTCCATTTCCTTTCGGAATCGGAGCAAGCTGTTCTTTAAACGAATGGTACACTGTCGATTGCAACTCCTCTAAGCCATATCTAGCTGCACTTTATCACCTCCAATTGGTGGGTGTTGACTTGCAAAATCAGACAGTTACCGTTAATATGCCAAAGCTCTCTGATTGCAGACAGCCGATCAAGAGTATGGATCTGGGTTGGAGCCCCTTCCTGTATTCCAGAATACACAATAAATTAATTTATGAAGGGTATTGTGGTAATGCTGTCATGATGGATGATGACGGTAGTTCTCTCACAGGGTGTTCCACTACTTGTAACAATGACACTACTACTAATACTACTGTTATCATCGATGCTAAAAAATGTTTTGGCATCAATTGTTGCAAAACAACATTTTCTCATTATCTAAGTTCGTACAAAATGAATCTCACAGCTTTACACAGTCAGCTGGGTGGAGATGGAGGTTGTGGGTCGGCCTTTTTGGTGGATCAGAATTTATATGGTAAAGGAAGCTTTTCTCGTCAATCACCTACAGAAGAGGGTACTTCGTATGTTCCAACATCACTGCTGTGGACCCTTTCAGACCGTGATAACGACCAATTAACTTGTTGTAATGGATATATGCCCGCTAGGCGCAAAGTAGATCTGGGTAATATGTCAATGGATACTTGGAAATGTGAAATTGGCTACTACATAGGAAACCCTTATTTGGCCGATGGATGCGATGGTATGTACGGAGTATTTCTTTGTTAAAGTATTTCTTTAATTGCTTTTTTTTTTTTTTTTTTTTCCTATCTAATATAGAACTTTCTCCTACAGCTAGATATGTTCTAGATGAGCCTGTAGTTACCGAAGAGTGTGCAAGGTGCAAGAATAGAGGGGGTTACTGTGAACATGACACAATATACGACGTTGATGGCTTAGTTTACAATAGTAACTTCATTTGTTATGGAGCTAGCAAAATATCCTTGGGCGTTATTCTAGGTAATGTCTTTTCTCTATTCTTATAAACATCTTATACGTACCCTGCTACTCCGTATTATATTCTGGGCAAGTTCTTTCTCTTTGTAGAATGAATCCCACTGCAACCATGCCTAGCTTAAGGAGCTTCCGAAAAGACTAATAAATTTTTTTTATATTTTTTTCTTAACGAGAATTTACAAGGAAGTGGAAATAGCTTTATAAGGGTTACTAGACCAAACAAATTAATTAGGGCAAAAGTTCTTAAATCCGTTCCAGATTCAATTATTGGATAACTCATAACTGCATGTTTCATTGTCATTGAAGACAGGGTTTTTTTTCCTGGTGTTTCATAGCAATAAAATGTCACTCACCCAATATAAACCTGCAAAAGAAGCCATAAGGGGTTAGTGGAGTATGGTTCTATTTAAGTATTTGTTTCCTTAATTTGTTGGTTTTTAGTTGTTCTTTTGTCAATTACAGTACATATATTTGTGGGCTACGACCTTACAGAAAGAAAAACGAAGAAGGCGCTAATTAACATGTATGTGATGAACACAAAGGAAAATAAAATTTTCCAAAACAATTTATGTATTCACTAAGAGCTCCCCTTTGTTATCAACTTTTTTGCAATGTTTTAGTCAATTTTTACGAAACAGCTTATATTTACTAATTTGGTTCGTATTATAGAATCCTTACTCTTTTATTTGATTGTAGGCTCCATATGCCTCAGTTGCAATTATTAATACTAAATCAAATTACAATACTTGTTTATCAAACGAAAATGGCTATTTGATTCGACATTCTCTAAAAGTTACACTAGTCACATCTTTTGACGATGGATATATACATCATTCTTTGTGCATAGCAAGAGGTGGAGAATTTAGAATTTTCAGAGTTTATATCTTTGGGACAAGTTCTGCCTTCAAAGATAAATAACGAAGTAACAACGGCAGGATATAGAGTGTGATTATGACAATTGTAGTTTAAGGAAGTATACCGATTTTCTCTGTCTTTGTCATCAAGTAGCTTCCGTTATCAGAAAAAGTACATATGAAAACCTTCAAACAATAACTAATCTGGAATTCCAGATACTTTGGACATGAATCGTTGACTTTTGAATCAAGTTATGGCTACTTACTTTTCGTTGTGTATTGTCCTTGGTTCAGGTGTTAGCATAAGCATGGGTATACTTTTTCTTGTGGCCATCGCCTATATATTATACAAGGTGATCAAGAAAACAAAAGAAAGGAGACGAAGAAAGAGGATTTTTATTAAACGCAATGGTGGTTTACTTCTAAAACAACAAGAAGAAGCCGACCCATCTTTGGTTGATCAAACCATACTTTTCACATCACGTCAATTGGAGAAGGCCACTGACAACTTCAATGAGAACAGAATTCTTGGTCGAGGAGGCCAAGGTACAGTCTACAAAGGTATGTTAGTTGATGGAAGAATTGTAGCAGTTAAAAAATCAAAAATTGTTGATGAAAGCCAATTAGAGCAGTTCATCAATGAGGTGGTGATTCTTTCACAAGTCAATCATAGGAATGTGGTCAAATTGTTGGGATGTTGCTTAGAGACCGATGTTCCTCTACTAGTATCAGAGTTCATCCCAAATGGAACATTGTATGATCGCATTCACTGCGAGACTGATGAGGACCCAATGTCTTTGAACATGAGGCTGCAAATTGCTACAGAGGTTGCAGGAGCCCTCGCTTACTTACATTCAGCCACATCCATTCCAGTATACCATAGGGACATCAAGACGGCTAATATACTTTTAGATGATAAATACAGGGCAAAGGTTTCTGACTTTGGAACTTCAAGGTTCGTATCAATAGATCAAACTCACTTAACTACCTTAGTTAAAGGTACATTTGGCTACCTAGACCCCGAGTATTTTCAATCTAGCCAATTCACTGAAAAAAGTGACGTTTATAGTTTTGGAGTTGTTTTGGTTGAGCTTTTAACAGGAGAAAGGCCAATCTCTTTAACTAGATTTGGTGAAAATAGAAGTTTGGCTGCGCACTTTATGTTGGCTGTGGAAGAAGGACGGGTTATGTCTATATTTTGTTGGTAATTCACAAACAATAACACTTCTTTATAATGTATAAACTATAAACTTTATTTATATGAAATTGCTAATATGAAAATACAACTTTCTGTTTCCTGTATATGTCCTACTTATACTACATGAAAGGGTACTATATCGATTCATGAACCATCACAATGGTTCAACCATAACCGACTCTAACTTCCTGTAACCGCCATTCGGTTATTAAGTAACTAATACACATGTTTAGCCCTCCGGCTTTCTTTATTACATAAACATCCATAAACTATCTAATATACTATATTTAGTTTATATCTTCAATACTTCCCCTTAAACTAAATATAGTTTAAATGAGGTCTTCGTCTTCATCTTTGCATCTGGTGTATAATAACGTTGGCTCGTCATCCTCGTGATCTTGAACCGATTTGCCTCATCTTTTTTATTTTCCCACTTTGGACATTCATTACTAAAATGCCCAAGTTCATTGCATTTGAAACACTTCACGTTGCTCTTGTCCCGTTGTGCTCGACCATCTCCTTGACTTCTCCCGAACCCCCGACCTCGTCCTTGGCCACGTCCAAAGTCTTTCTGTCTTGCATCACAACCGCAATATTCACACTTGTGTTCCTTGGTCTTCTCCTTTTCATCCACTTTCTTTGAAGAATAGACTGCTGGACCCGTCTTCTTCCTTGACTGCCTTTTTCGTCCGTTCTTCGAAAGCTTTTAATCTCCCCACGGCTTCTTGAAATGACATTTTATTCAAATCCGCAAATTGCTCAATAGCCGCTACTATTTGAATAAACTTTTCCTGCACCGATCCTAGAAGTTTTCGAACTTGTCTTTTTCATCAAAGTATGTCCAAGATTGCTTGCTTGTGAAACAATCTCACTAATCTTTCTGGCATAGACATCTAGTGCTTCATTTGCACCCATTTTAACGATTCAAACTCGACTCGAGTGTGCGAACGCTGCTTCCTTAACCCTTTCAACTCCCACGTGTCGAACCTTTAACGCTTCCCAAATTTCTTACGCGAAGTAAGGTTTGCAATTTGCAAAACCATATTTTCTGGAATGGCTTGGTATAACATTGCAATTGCCATGTTGTTTTTCTTTTATCAACTTCGGTCAGTTGTTGGTTCAAGCGCTTCCCATATTCCATGGACATTGAATAACGCTTTAATCTTCTACCCAAATCGTGTAATTCGTTGAATTGAGAACCGGTATTGGAGCGTCATTGATGTTCCACTATCCTTCGTAACTTCGTTCTTATTTTTATTTGATCCGTCGCCTGTCATTGTCTTTTTCTTCCTTCCTTTTCCAATCTTGATAATCGGTTTCTTGGTATGTGATCAAACCCGCCTTGCTGTTGAAAGCCAAATCCGTCTAGCAAAAGATTGTCACGTCCGCTTCCTGCTAATGACAACTATTGTCCGCTTCACCACTTTTGACAATCAAACCCGCTTCTAATCTGCTGTTGATCTTAAACTACCCCTCTTCTTCCACTGTTTCTGTAAATGAAAAACAGTCCCCTTGTGATCGATTTCTTTTCCTCCCTGAATCGAACACACGCTCTTGATACCACTGTTGGTAATTCACAAACAATAACACTTCTTTATAATGTATAAACTATAAACTTTATTTATATGAAATTGCTAATATGAAAATACAACTTTCTGTTTCCTGTATATGTCCTACTTATACTACATGAAAGGGTACTATATCGATTCATGAACCATCACAATGGTTCAACCATAACCGACTCTAACTTCCTGTAACCGCCATTCGGTTATTAAGTAACTAATACACATGTTTAGCCCTCCGGCTTTCTTTATTACATAAACATCCATAAACTATCTAATATACTATATTTAGTTTATATCTTCAATATATTTGACGCAATGGTTATTAAAGAAGGCACTAGAGATGAGCTATTGGCAGTCGCAAACCTCGCAATGCGATGTCTGAATTTCAATGGAAAGAATAGGCCAACAATGAAAGAAGTAGCTGTAGAGCTAGAAACCATAAGAGCGTCTCATATTCCATCTGCGGTTCAGACTAATACCAAGTCAGTGACGTATGGGCATGAGTTATCGATGCTATCGTATGGGGAATCAACATCAACATTCTTAAGTTCCGATGAGAACATGCCAACAATGAAAGAAGTAGCTGTAGAGTTAGAAACCATAAGAGCGTCTCATATTCCATCTGCGGTTCAGACTAATACCAAGTTAGTGACGCATGGGCATGAATTATCGATGCTATCATATGGGGAATCAACATCAACATTCTTAAGTTCCGATGAGAAATTTACTCAGTGATGCAAACAGAGTGGTTTTTTTGTTTAATAAGTTGTCATACAATATATCGTTACATAGTATGTAATATTAATTGTAAGTAATCGTAGATTTATCAAAAATACTGAATTTGGAGAGATAAATTTGCATTCATAAGGGCATAAGGCCTTTTGTAACAATCCTTTTATACGGAGCTAGTCGACACAACAATGGAATACATGAGAGAATGAGACATGTCACTACGTTACTGAACTAAAACTGATACGCTATTGAATATGTCACCTCATTATTATCAAGTGAAGGATGTTGAGAATTTGGCATAAAAGAAAATATATGTTTGTCGTATGTATTCATTTGTTGTACTTAATTATATATACATTTTTTTGAAGGGCTGGTTGTACTTAATATTGATATTGTTGTTGTTCCATACGAAAGGCATGTACATCAGCTGTATTACATTTTTATATGCAATGTTGCTAAAGCATCATTTGTATAAGTTATAACAGTCTATGGGGTGTCTCCATGTAATATGATATGCCATTTTACTTGTACAGGGTGATTGGGAAAGAGTCTTCAGTGGTACTTTGTATATTGGGAGTGATTTAGAATCTTCAATGATTAATAATAATGATAATGATAATGATGTATACAAGGTGTTCGATGAAATGTCAAGTATCAAGTTTATCAAACAAGATAGGTCGGTTCGAGAGTATCATGATGCCTTTGTTCCTTTAGCTAGTGAAGTGGGTTGGACTGAATTATGTGCCGTTAGTGTATTCATTTGGGGGTTACAGCCGGAAATTGAAGAATGTGTTAGAATGATCAAACCCAAAACGCTTTATGATGCATATTTGTTGGCTAAGATACAAGAAACGACTAATGAGATCTTGAAGAATAATCATTCAAAGAGAGTTAAAAAGGAGAACAGTGAGTTAGCGGGGTATCACGAGTGTTATAAAGAAAATGCAAATGGTGAAGAAACTGAATGTGTGTGGTACAAATGTGTGTGGTTTGATTGGTGTTGGTGACTTTTGTAATGGAAAAGATAACGAAATAGAATCAAGTGGTGTGATCATTAACAATTTTGGGTTGAAGGTTCTTGGTGAAATTTGTAAAGAAGATGTTGAAGTTAAAGAAAATCAATCAAAGAATTCAAAAGAAGATGATGACAACAAGAAATGCTTGGCGATTTCAAATCACATTATTAGAAGAGGTGATGGGGGTAGTCTCTAAGTTTTGAAGAGAGGCCCAATGGTTGGCTTGAGAACCAAATAGCAGCACCTAAAGCAATTGGTAACAGTTTAGATAAGTTGAAGATGGATAGTGGGTATGTTATGTGTAGAAACAGGGGAATATTGAAAGTTGCATCGAAACCGTTGGTAAAAATGCGGATGAATGGGAGTATTATCAGTGGATGAAATATTGTAAAAAAGGAAGTGAAGGCTTAATGCAGGTGGTCAGTTAGGTTAGGAGTCAATCATTAGTTTCAGTAAGAAAAGATACAAGCAACATTGAAATTCTTACAAATGGTATGGAGTTTAAAATAAGAATGGTGATTTTGATGAAAAACCTTTGTTTGCGCATATAAAAAATGCTTTTAAGAATGGAGCTAGTCCTGGTCATAGGTATTAGATGACCAATTAGGCCCAAGCCCGGTATGTGGGGTTGGGTCCATTAGGGTTTCACTATGTATTGCCTCTATATATATCGTATCAATCGTATCAATAAAAGGTATTACCACGGGGTTTCTATTATCTAACATGGTTTCAGAGCGGGTCTGATCCTCAGACCTAGGTGGCTATGTTGAGCCGCCGTCTCTATCTCACCCCGTCACCCTACCTCTCTTCTGCTGCTACTCGTACCTTTTTTTTTTTTTTTTTGCTTGTTATAGTTACAAGTTGAAAAAAAAAAGTTAGTTGTTCGCTTGGATCTGACACGACATGAAGGAAGATAGTGAAAGATGCTTCTTTGTCTGTGATTAAAAGATTAGAAGTTGCCTAATTGGTCATCTAATAATTGGAAGTTAGATATATGGAAATGGCCGAAAAGAAAGAAGAAACGTGTGATGTTTGACATATGGAAATGGCCCAAAAGGAAAAAGAAATTTGTAGGCTGTTTAAGTAGATAGAAGAAAGAATGTCATGTAGGGTCATCTAGTATGTCATCATTTGGAATAGTAGTCAGACCATGAGCATTGATCTTGGTAGCAGCCCCTTCCTTTTTTCCAAATCATTCAATAAACTCGCCATTGAGGGTTGTGGTAATGTTGTTATCTTAGAGCATTGGAGTATGCTCACAGTGTGTTCCACTGCTTGTCGCAATGACACTTTAGTGATAAAAACTACTGGCTTGACTTCACTTGTTGCCAAACAACAATTCCTCATAATCTAAAGTCATACACTATGAATCTCACAGGTTTAGAAAGGCATGGTGGAGATAGAGCTTGTGGGTCAGCCTTCTTGGTGGACCAGGATACGTACGTTAAAGGAAGCTTTTCTTCCCGATATATTCCATTATCACTTGTGTGGATCCTATCAGATCACGTCCTCCGCCAAATAAATTGTAGTAGTATGTGGTCTAGCTTCGAAGTGGATATGAGTAATGGTACTTCAGTGTCATCTTTGATATTTAGAACTCCGGGTCCAGTAAAAGGAAACAAATATTTACCATCCGGATGCAATGGTATATGTGCTAAGTATAAGGATCCTCTTATGTTGAATTTCAACATGCTAGATCTTGTTTTTGACATATAATTTTTTGTTATTCATATAAAGGGCCAGCAATAAAGGACCCACCCCTTTATTCTTCTGTCATAATATTATCATCACAACCTATCATGTTGAACCTTAACATGAGAGGATCCTAATTCATGTAATATTAAACTAAATATAGTATATTAGAAAGTTTAAGGATGCTTATGTAATAAACTAAAGCCGAAGGGCTAAACATGTATATTAGTTACTTAATAACCGAATGGCGGTTATAGTTAGTTATAGGTAGTTAAAGTCGGTTATGGTTGAACCATTGTGATGGTTCATAAATCGACATATTACCCTTTCATGTAGTATAAGTAGGACAAAACCAAAAAACAAAAAGTTGTATTCATATTAGCAATTTCAAAATAAAGTTTATAGTTTATACATTATAAAGAGTGTGTTATTGTTCGTGAATTACCAACAGTGGCATCAGAGCGTGTGTTCGATTCAGGGAGAAAAAGAAATCGATCAGAAGGGGACTGTTTTTTATTCATATACGAACGATGGTAGAAACGGGTAGTTTAAGATCAACTTGATTAGCGGGATTGGTAAACAACGGAATAGCGGGTTTGATTGTCAATAGTGGTGAAGCGGACAATAGTTGTCATGCGGAAGCGGGCGTGACAATCATTTGCTAGACGGATTTGGCTTTCAACGGCAAAGCGGGTTTGATCGCATACCCAGAAATCAAAGAAACCAATTATCAAGATTGGAAAAGGAAGGAAGAAAAAGACAATGGCAGGCGACGGATCAAATAAAAATAAGAATGAAGTTACGAAGGATAGTGGAACATCAATGACGTTCCAATACCCGGTTCTCAATTCAACGAATTACGATTTGGTAAAGATTAAAGCGTTATTCAATGTCCATGGAATCTGGGAAGTAGTTGAACCAACAATGGATGCTGAAGTTGATCAAAAGAAAAACGACATGGCAATTGCAATGTTATACCAAGCAATTCCAGAAAATATGGTTTTGCAAATTGCAAACCTTACTTCTGCAAAAAGAAATTTGGGAAGCATTAAAGGTTCGACACGTGGGAATTGAAACGGTTAAGGAAGCACGCGTTCAGACACTCGAGTCAGAGTTTGAATCGTTACAAATGGGTGCAAATGAAGCACTAGATGTCTATGCGGGAAAGATTAGTGAGATTGTTTCACAAGCAAGCAATCTTGGACATACTTTGGATGAAAAAAGACAGGTTCGAAAACTTCTAGGATCGGTGCGAGAAAAGTTTATTCAAATAGTAGCGGCGATTGAGCAATTTGCGGATTTGAATAAAATGTCATTTCAAGAAGCCGTGAGGAGATTAAAAGCTTTCGAAGAACGGACGAAAAAGGAAGTCAAGGAAGAAGACGGGTCAAGTAGCATATTCTTCAGCAAAGTAGATGAAAAGGAGAAGACCAAGGAACACAAGTGTGAATATTGCGGTTGTGATGCAAGACAGAAAGACTTTGGACGTGGCCAAGGACGAGGTCGGGGGTCCGGGAGAAGTCAAGGGGATGGTCGAGCACAACGGGACAAGAGCAATGTGAAGTGTTTCAAATGCAATGAACTTGGGCATTTTAGCAATGAATGTCCAAAATGCGAAAATAAGAAAGATGAGGCAAATCTGATCAAATACGAGGATGAAGACATGATGGTGCTGTGATCAGATATGGAAGAAAAGTTGAAGACATCGCTTAGAATATATTTAGTTTAGGGGGGAATATTGGATATTAAACTAAATATAGTATATTAGAAAGTTTAAGGATGCTTATGTAATAAACTAAAGCCGAAGGGCTAAACATGTATATTAGTTAGTTAATAACCGAATGGCGGTTATAGTTAGTTATAGGTAGTTAAAGTCGGTTATGGTTGAACCATAGTGATGGTTCATAAATCGACATAGTACCCTTTCATGTAGTATAAGTAGGACAAAACCAAAAAACATAAAGTTGTATTCATATTAGCAATTTCAAAATAAAGTTTATAGTTTATACATTATAAAGAGTGTGTTATTGTTCGTGAATTACCAACAGATATGAGTAATGGTACTTCAGTGTCGTCTTTGATATGTAGAACTCCGGGGCCAGTAAAAGGAAACAAATATCTACCATCCGGATGCAATGGTATATGTGCTAAGTATAAGGATCCTCTTATGTTGAATTTCAACATGCTAGATCTTGCTCAAACTTTTTTGACATATAATTTTTTGTTATTCATATAAAGGGCCCGCAATAAAGGACCCACCCCTTTATTCTTCTATCATAATATTATCATGGGTAAAAGTCAAAAATGATAAACATGCTTTCTCAAATGTACCAATATGATAAACATAGTCATTTATGTATCAATATGCTAAACCAAAGATCAAATATGTGCAATAATGGGGTACTTCTTCACATCTTCATCTCTCATATTTGCATCGTTAGTCCTTTATACTAACGACCGTTAGTAAATAACTTAAAACTTGGTTTTCTTACGTTTTCGTCCGATTTATTACGTTTTCGTCCGTTTTTTTACGATTTCGTCTTTTTTACGTTTTCGTCCGTTTTTTTACGTTTTCGTCCGATTTTTTACGTTTCGTCCGTTTTTTTACGTTTTCGTCCGATTTTTTACGTTTTCATCCGATTTTTTACCTTTTAGATACGTTTTTACGTTTTCATCCATTTTTACGTTTTCGTTCGTTTATTTACGTTTTCATCCTATTTTTACGTTTTAGTCCAATTTTCACGTTTAGTTTTTTCACGTTTTAAATTGATTTTTTACGTTTTCACGCCGTCTTTTACGTTTTAGGCGATTTTTCACGGTTTTCATCCAAATTTTACGTTTTCCGGTTTTAAGTTTTGGCCGATTTTTACGTTTTCGTTAGATTTTTCGTTTTGTCCCTTTTTTCACGTTTTCATCCTTTTTACGTTTGGTCAATTTTTACGGTTTTCGTCCAATTTTTACGTTTTGCACGATAAAAATCGAACGAAAGCGTAACAAAGTCGAAAGCGTAAAAACGAGCAGCATAAAAGGGTGAAAACGTTAAAAATCGGACTACTAAATAAAAACTTCGGACGAACGTAAAAAATCGAACAAAAACGTAAAAGCGGATGAAACAAAAATCGGACAACGTAAAAAAGGACAAAACAGCGGGGAAAACGAAAAACGTATCGGAAAAACGTAAAAATCGGACGATAACGTAAAAATCGGAAGCGTCGGGCAAAGAAAACCTAGTTTTAAGTTATTTACTAATGGCCGTTAGTATAAAGGACTAACGATGCAAATATGAGAGATGAAGATGTGAAGAAGTACCCCATTATTTCACATATTTGATCTTTGGTTTAGCATATTGATACATAAATGACTATGTTTATCATATTGGTGCATTTGAGAAAGCATGTTTATCATTTTTGACTTTTACCCTATTATCATCACAACCTATCATGTTGAACCTTAACATGAGAGGATCCTAATTCATGTATTTATTATTTTGCTTGCTTCCATTGTACTTTTGTGTGTGCGTTTTCTAACATGGCACTTTTACTCTGTATGCAATGGTTAAGTTTAGTTACTGAAGAATCTCAAAGGTGTAGGCATAATGGACATCACTGTCTCTACAATGTGCAATATGACAGTAACGGCTTCAATGACATATGGAAGTTCAGTTGTACTCATACCAATACATATGTTAGCAGCGGCGAGTCCAGGAAAATAGTTAGCGGAGGTGTTATTCTAGGTAACACCTATTTACCCTCAATGCATCAATTTACACCATATATTTATATTTGCTACTCATTCAATTTCTTATTAGTTGCATCTTTTGATCTTCTACATTTTTTTTGTTTTTGATAAAAACTACATTTGGGGAATGGGAAAACGAAGATGAAAGGAAAGTATAGTACAGTATAAAAAAGATGTATACAGATTTTATCTTCAGTCTAAGTAGTTTTTTATAAAAAGCCCAAACTTAGAAGAAGATGGAACCCCTGAGCTTCTTTTGTATAGTTACTTATTATAAGAAGAGTATATATAGCCTTTATAATATCTATGTATGAATCATCGACCTCTCTTTTGAGGTTGCTCTACATACTTACTTCCATTTTGTATTGGCTTTGGTTCAGATGTTAGCATAAGCCTTGGTGTCCTTTTTCTTGTTGCAATCACCTACATATTGTGCAAAGTGAGCAAGAAAACAAAGGAAAGGAGACGAAGAAAGAGGTTTTTTATACGCAATGGTGGTTTACTTCTAAAACAACAAAAAGCAGCTGACCTGTCTTTAGTTGATAACACCATTATTTTCACATCATGTGAGTTGGAAAAGGGCACAGACAAGTTTGATGAAAACAGTACAGTCTAAAAGTATGTTAGCTGATGGAAGAATTGTTGCAGCCAAGAAATCAAAACGAGTTGTTGAAAGCCAATTACAACAGTTCATCAATGATGTGGTCATTCTTTCACAAGTCAATCATAGGAATGTAGTCATACTATTGGGATGTTGCTTAGAGAACTATGTTCCACTCCTAGTGTCTGAATTCATTTCAAATGGTACCTAGCTTGTATGATCATATACAAATTGGGACTAATGAGTTTCCAATTTCTTTGAACAAGAGATTACAATTAGCTACAGAGGTTGCAGGGGTACTAGCTTACTTGCATTCAGCTACAACCATATAGTTGTTGTCAAACAACGATTACTCGATATCTCAAATTATACAGTATGAATCTCACGGGTTTGGTAAGTCAGATGGATGGAGATAGAGCTTGTGGGTCTGCCTTCTTGGTGGACAAGGACTTATATAGTTATATGAGCCATTTGCTGTCGGGGGTGCTGACTCTGCTATTCCGACATCGCTTCTGTGGACTCTAGCAGGCATTGACAAAAATCAAGTAAATTGTGGTGTAACTAGAAATGCCAATCTGGTGGTGGATATGGGCAATGGTAGTGCAATAGATACATGGAGCTGTTCCTTTAGGGAGGTTTTCCAAGAAAATCCTTATTTGGCAACTGGTTGCATTGTATGAAGTTCTCTCATTCTTACTCGTACTTTATTTGTTTATTTTGCTTGTTTTCGAGCTTAGTTGTGTATACCGTATCTAACATGGATGGATCAACTTTCATTTTTCCTGATATGTCTGGAAGAGTGTATAAGGTGCAGGAATAGAGGAGGTTTCTGTAGCTATGATGGGACAATATATGACATCGATGGCTTATTTACAATAGGAGCTTCACTTGTGGTTGCGATGGAGTCATGCAGGTCACTTTGTTTTTTTGTTTTTCTTATATAATATCGATATGAATCCTCCACATTTTTTATACCTTTTGGCTACTTACTAAAATTTCATTTTGTAATATCCTTCATTCAGGTGTTAGCATAAGCATGTGCGTTCTTTTTTATGTGGCAATCAGTTATGCATTGTATAATACAGTATTATTTAACATGCAAAAGAAAGGAGACGAAGAAAGATGTTTTTTAAACGTAATGGTGGTTACTTCAGAAACAAGAAGAAAATGAGGACCCGTTGTTAGTTGATAAAACCATACTTTTCCCATCACGTGAATTGGAGAAGGCGACTGACAACTTCAATGACAACAGAATTCTTGGTCGAGGAGGCCAAGGTACAGTTTATAAAGGTATTTTAGTTGATGGAAGGATTGTCGCATTAATGAAATCAAAAATAGTTGATGAAAGCCAATTAGAACAGTTCATTAGTGAAGTGGTATTTCTTTCACAAGTTAATCATAGAAATTTGTCAAACTATTAGGATGTTGCTTAGAGACGGGCGTTCCTCTACTTGTTTCTGAGTTCATTTCAAATGGCACCTTGTATGATCGTCTTCACAATGAGACTAACGAGTTCCCAATCTCTATGGACATGAGATTACAACTAGATACAGAGATTTTAGGAGCACTGGCCTACTTGTATTCAGCTACTTCCATTCCAATATACCACAAAGATATCAAAACCACTAATGTAATATTGGATGAAAAATACCGAGCTAAGGTTTCTGACTTTAGAACTTCAAGGTTTGTATTGGTTGATCAAACTCACCTGACTATTGTAGTCAAAGGTACCTTTGGTTATCTTGATCCCGAGTACTTCCGATCTGGCCAATTCACTGAAAAGAGTGACGTTTATGGTTTTGGAGTCGTTTTAGCTGGGCTATTAACCGGAGCAAAGCCTATTTTGTCAACTGGATCTGGAGAACACAGGAGTTTGGCTATGCAAATTTTTTTGACTATGAAAGAAGGGCGTGTTATGTCTATCGGATTCTATCGTGATTCACAGGGGTAATACGAATGGGCTAATGGTAGGAGCTAACCTTGCAATGCGATGATTGAATCTCGACGGACGGTATAGGACAACAATGAAAGAGGTAGCTACAGAGTTAGAAACCATACTAACGTTACACATTCCCCCTAATGCTCAAACCAAAATGAGACCCATGATTTATGCGAATTCATTATCCATGCTAACCTCTGGCAATTCAAGTTTAACATTCTTGACTTGCGATGATAACATTACTCAATGGTACAAATAGGTCAGTGGTTCGTTGTTTAACAAGTAAACTTCTATTGTCATTCAGTTACAGAGTATGTATTAGACCTTTGTGTAATCATGCATAAATCCATCAATAGTACTAAGTTATGATGGATAAAAGGGTTACAACAATTTCATGTTTATGGTTTTATATATGATCACATTTCTCTTTATTTTGTCAAGGTTGATCAAATGAAGCCTTTCTTCATTTGAAAATATTGTTCGAGTTTCATAATGGTCACAAAATAAGTCATTTTATGTGATTCTGATCAGTTTATGTACCAAGTTTCTTGAACAAAAGCTTAGACCAGACCTAGCTATATAGGTAACTTGCTTATACAACTGTAATTCATACATATATTTTGAGACATCATGAGGTTGCTTGAATAGTATAGTGATTCTAAAGCATTTCCTATCTATGGGTTAATGATGGCAAATGCATTGAACTATATCCATGTTGTTTGTACCCATCACATGGAAATCTGCAAAATTGTCTTCAATGATCTGATAATTATAGGAATATGTGTTCGTTTCAGCAACAGTATTGGCAACACCCCTATACTCAGCCTTAGCACTGGAACGAGAAAGTGTCGCCTGACGCTTACAGGACCAGGAAAGGAGGTTGTTGCCAAGAAAAACAAAATAACCCGAAGTGGAACGCCTAGTGGTGGGGCAACCCGCCCAATCCGCATCAGAATAAGCCACCAAAGAAGTATTAGATGAAGCAAACAACCTAATCCATAGTCTAAAGTACCACACACATACCGTAAAATCCGCTTAAGAGCTTAAAAGTGAGGCTCTCGTGGATCATGCATATAAAGACACACCTGCTGCACAACACACGTAATATCAGGTCTAGTGAAAGTAAGATACTGAAGAGAGCTGGCAAGACTCCAATAGAGAGTCGGATCATCAACCGGTGGACCATCATCACCCAATTTAGACTATGTATCAACCGGAGTCCGACAACGGTTACAACCAACCATATGTGCTCGCTCCAAAATCTCCATAGCATACTTACGCTGTGACAAAAACATCCCAGAGGAGTCACGCGTAACAGAAACACCCAAAAAATAATTAAGAGCCCCCAAATCTGTCATAGAGAACTCTTTATGTAAGAAACAATGAGCCGCTGTAACAAGCTGTCAGAGGAAGCAGTAAGAACAATATCATCCACATATAGTAACAAAAATGCATTATCATCACCCTGGCGATAAATAAATAGAGATGAGTCACAACGACTAGGACTAAACCCGATTGTAAGAATATAAGCATCAAAATGCTGAAACCAAGCCCGAGGAGCCTGCTTAAGCCCATAAAGAGATCACTGCAAGAGACACACATAATCCGGATGCTCAGGTCCCGAAAACCAAGAGGCTGATGCATATAAACCGCCTCGGATAAATCTCCATGTAAAAAGGCATTCTTGACATCGAGCTGATGAATAGGCAAATGTCGAGAAATAGTCGAGCTAAGAACAGTCCGTATAGTACCAGGCTTAACTACCGGGTTAAGTCTCATCAACATCCACACCCTCAATCTGTGTACTACCATTCACCACAACACGAGCCTTGTAGCGACTAAGAAAACCATCAGCCAAATACTTGTGACGAAAAAGCCACATGCAGCGAACAAAATTAACATCCACAGGTCGAGGCACAAGTGTCCAAGTTTTATTCTTAACAAGTTCATTATATTCATCAATCATAGCATTTTGCCAATTAAGATCATTAAAAGCATCAGAATAGGATTTTGGTAAAGGAGAGACAGTAGACACATGACCAGCATAACGAGGATTAGGACGAAAAGTCCCGACACGAGAATGGGTGACCATAGGATGAATAGAAACCAGGTCAGGAGGAGCCTGTATAGGTGGTGAAGGAGTCGCAGGCATAGGCCGTTCTAGAGTGGGGGGTTAGGAGAAGCCTGTGTGAAACGAGCTCGAGGGTCAAGATAGTAGTAGGTGTGGAGGATGAGGTAATTGGCTGGGTGCGAATAATATCAGAGATAATATCCGAGGGTGTATCCAAAAACTCATAGGTAGGAGTAACGGTTGGTGTAACGGACCCAAACGGAAAGGTAGTCTCGTCGAAGGTGACATGACGAGAAATAATAATCGTATTGGTGTTAACATCTAAGCAGCGATAGTCACGATGATTCACAACATATCCCAAGAAAATAGCAGGAGTTGCACGGGCACCAAGCTTATGTTCAGCATCAAGGTGAGGGTAACAAAGACACCCAAAAACACGTAAAGTAGCATATTCTGGGGAGGTCCCATACATACGGGTAAAGGGATTATCATTGGCAATGGCACGAGAGGGCAAGATATTTAATAAATGTACAACCATGTTAAGGGCTCTAGCCCAATAGTTAGGGGGTAAGCGGGCTTGAAATAAGAGTGTGCGAATGAGGTTATTAATGGTCCTAATTATTCGCTCAGACTTCCCATTTTGTTGAGAAGTACGAGGACATGAAAAACGAAACTGAATACCATTGGTAGAAAAAAGTGTATGAAAGGCGTGGTTATCAAATTCACCACCATGGTCACACTGAAACGACTTAATTTAACACTTAAATTGAGTACGAAAAAAAGTACAAAACAAAAAAAATTAGATAGCACATTAGATTTATTAACTAAAGGATAAACACAAACATACTGAGAATAATGGTCCAGAAATAAAACATAATACTTAAAACCAGAAAGACTCGAATTTAGGGAAGTCCACAAATTGAAAGTGAATAATGTCAAAACAAGACGCAACAGAAGTACTAGAACTACTAAACGGAAGTTTCATGTGTTTGCCAAGCTGACACGCATGACAAAGAATGGGAAATTTCTCTTTATTACATGAAATAGAATTACTGGACAAAACACGATGCAACACTTCACTTCCTGGATGACCAAGTCGCTGATGCCACAAATACTGACTGGATAAGAAAACTTGAGGGATAGTGGAGGGCTCCGTAACAGGATAAAGGTCCCTAGTGCTATCACAATGGAGTAGTACCTCACGAGTTAGGAAGTCCTTCACAGAAAAACCAAAGGCGTCAACCTCAACAGTACAAGAATTGTCACGAACAAATTGCCGTACAGAAATAATGTTTTTGACAATATTAGGTGTAATAAGAATATTTTTTAAATGAAGGGGTCGGTACGGAGTGGGCAAAACACTATGTCCAGAATTAGTGACATGTATTGAATACCCATCACCAACATAAACTGATGAATAAATGCAAGAATTAAGAATATCACAAAGACAATGTATAGAATCATTAATATGAGATGTCGCGCTTGTATCCATATTCCAGTTGTCCAGAGTAGGATCCTGTAAAGTGACAGCATTAAATGCAGCTGACAAAACTGTCTCTTGACCCGATAATTGACCTGTAACCTGCCCCATATTTGTAGTCGTCTGAACCGGCTGTGGACCCGCCATGTGGCCCGTTGGCTGACCCATGAACCCCGAATGACCCAACTGTTGTTGGGCCTGACCAGCGACCCCAACGTTGGAGCCCAAAACAGAAAGGGGGTGGACCCGTATGGCCCAGCAACAAAGAAGGCGGGTGAGTCGAAGTGGACTGCATCGATACCACAAATGGGGCCCAGTTCCAAAAAACCGGACAGCGAAGAAACCAACCGTGTGATAAACCATTATGCGATGGGAACATCATGGTCATGGAAGTACCAATAGAACCACCAAATCGAGCCAATAATGCCTTTAACGCAACAAGGTCATCGTGAGATAAAGAAGAGGCAGTCGAGCTATTACCCCGGGATGGTGTCCAACCATTACCATGCACACCATTGTGCAAAAACTTGCAATATTCCCCAAACCGACACGCACCTTTGTTGAAATTAAAACATGGACTAAACACTTTTTCATTAGATATAGTGGAACGCTTATTGGTGGAACCCGAAGTAGCGGCTAAAACCATTTGTGAAGCAAGTGAAGTATCATTACCTCGTGCTTTGATTCGCATCTCTTCTGTGGTTAACAAGGAACGTGCGGTTTTAAGCTCGGGAAAAGGTTCCATACTAGCAATGATGGTAGAAGTTATCTCATACTTGGGAGGC
>OU343218.1:96305226-96625195 GCA_910596185.1 Chrysanthemum makinoi | reverse complement strand
TTGGGTGGAGATGGAGCTTGCGGGTCTGCGTACTTACTGGATAAAAATTCATACGCTGAAGGAAGCAACTTATCTCACCAATCGTATGTTCCAACATCACTACAATGGATCCTATCAGACCGCTACCAAGATCAACTAAGCTGTTCTGGTCAGTGGTATTCAGATAGTAGTGCAATCGATCTGGGTAATGGTACTCTGATGAATTCTTGGTATTGTTACCACTATTTCGAAGGGAACCCTTATTTAAAAGATGGTGGATATGGTACGTAACTCTATATTTAGTATTTATCTGTTTATTTTGATCACAATATTCATTTCCAGCATCGTGTGTACGTTTTATTTGTTTTCTAGAAAATAGACAGGCGCTGTTTCTTTTTCTTTTTTTTACATAGGAAGGAATTGTGGGGTACACATCTATATTAATCATCTTAATAGTGAAAGGTTAATAAGGGAAAATTAGTGGATGCTATTTAAAAAGAAATAATATTAAATGTTATGTCAACCCACTCTCTTAGCTAAAAAAGATAAAATAAAAAATAAGGCTTAACTATCATACAGTATATATTATCTTGCATAAGGCGGCGGTATATAATGAAAACATCTTACATTAATTATTATTGTGTAATTTGTGTACGTTTATTTTATAGGTCATGATAGAATTATGTAACTTTGTAGAAGTTAATTATTATAATATTTAATGAAAACATCTTACATTAATTTTATCAATCCTCTAAGTAGAATCTTATCAAAAGAAATTCGCCTCTTGCAAGGATCAAACTCACAATCTTAAGGTTATGGGACACGAAAAAGGCTTGTGGTTATCATCTTAAAGCGGCTAAACTAACCTTCTGAAAAGATAGAGCATTACATGATTTGAGTCTGTTTAGCGGTAGGTTCAAACAATGTTGATTAGTCGGCCAAAAAGATTATAAACAATTGATTGCCAATAAAAATCATATTAATTTTAGTTAATATAAGAAAATACAATTTTAAAAAGATGAGAAAGGAAAATTGAAAAGAACATAATGTGGAATTTAATTTTGTTTTGCAATTATAAAGGAAATACAAATGAACAAAATATACGATTTCTTTAAAAACTAGTAAATAAGTTATCAAGACATTGTATTCTTTTAACATATTAATGGCCTAACTAAAAAGACAAGTATTTGCATAATACAAAATTTCAAAACCAAGTTCATTTTGAAGAAGTAAGGTATTTAACAAAAATTTCTATTAGGCGGCGAATATCCATCGGGTTTTTGTAAACACCGAAAACAACCTAGGTCCACCTAAACAATTTTTTTCCCGAATATTATCTTAGATTAACTCGCATCCAAACAGAATTTAATATTTACTTTTTAAAATATTAACGTTTAGGAGCAATGGTTAGAATGGACCAAATAATACTTTAGCCTTCTCAAAAAATAAGTCCATTTTCACTTTTTAATCCAACTTTTACCTTAAATATTTTTGTTTATATCATATAATACTTGATTAAAATTATCAAATGATAATACATTTAAAATCCAAACAATTTATATATTTTGCATCAAGTATTATATAATACAAACAAAATATTTAATGTTAAAATTTGATTCAAAAAGTCAAAATGAACTTATATTTTAAGACGAATTGATTAGTACTTTTTAATTCTAATTTGAGTAAATTGCATTTTTAGTTCTAGTTTGGTCATTTACATCAAGGCAGTGATTGGTGAGTTTTATGTTTTTTAAAAGGATGCTAGATTACATAATTTTTACAAAAAAATTCACACTGACAATCAATCGACTCCATTACGCCAACGCTGTAATTTTTTGTGTGAATTTCTTATGTGTTCTAGCATCCCTCTCATTTTAATATACATAAATACTCAATTCCTCACGTAGAAATTTGTTTTGCATACTCTCTTGTTTTATTAATTCCTTTCAAAATTTTGACAAAAGAACCTTACTGAAGAAGCATATATTCTTAATAATTGTCATAAGATTAGGGGCGGAGCCATAATATTTATTGTAGAGGGGCAAAAAAAAAATCATATTACGGCAAGCAAAAAAAAACAAAAAACATGTGCAATATTGCCGCTAAAACGTTTTTGCCAAACCGATAACAACTCTTATCGGTCACAGCATCACCCATTCACCCGATTTGACCATGTGTGATGACACTAAAACCACGTGTCTCAATAACCCAATTAAGTACGATATGTTACAAAAATAACTAAATCAAATACCCATGAAAATTTAGACAAAATATAAATCACCAAACACTTAAATAATAAGTAAAGTTATTAAAAAAAACATCCATAGCTATATATCTAACGTATCTTATTATCATTCGATGTTTTTATTTAAAACATTAGATCCTAAACATATAAAATCGTATAGTATTAAATAGCTAAAGTTTCACATATTGATCACCATTTTAGTTCATACTTCATTGAGTTGGGATTTCACATGAAAATAAATACTGTGTACTAGTTTAAAAGTGTAGTTTAAAAGTGTGACAATAAAAACATGGAAAGCATGTCTATACTACTTATGGGTTTAACACCCTCTGTTTTATTAATTGTTTTAAAACCACCATAAATAAATTTTTAAGCAAATGTTACTTTATAATCATTATTTACAAGTATTTAAAGCACACATAAAACTAAAAAAATTAGTACTCATTTAATACAATTAATACAGTATTAAAAACATTCATTCATCAAAAAAATACAAGTATTTAACCACAATGTACAATATAATTAAACTTCCAAAAAACACTATTTATCACACTTAAGATCAACTTTAATTTTTAGGTACTCAATTTTTTTCTCTCAATTTATGGTATCGAAGTTATTTTTTGTGCAATACAAGGTTTTTTTGACTTTTCGAAAGTGATTACCGGTAATAATTTTAGCTGAAATGACTTTTAAATGCTCAATTATGAAGATATATCACATTAATTAACCAATTCAGCTATAAAATGCCAATAACACCTAAAAAAGTTAATAATAAAAAAAATAACTTTCGTTGTACAAAAAGTAACTTGAATACTTTAAATTGAGAAAAATAAAGTTGAGTATCTAAAATTCAAATTGATCTTAAGCGTCATGCTTTTTTGTACGATTTACCAATAGTTGTAACAGTGAGGTTTGAGGATACCACTTACAGAAGTCGATTAACTATCTAGTACAACAAATGAAATAAACCAAATAACATTAAAGTAGAAATTTATGATTCAAAGTTAAGGGTTTAGTTTAAGGAGGTGAGCAAGAATCAAACTATCCCAAGAATTCATTATCTTGATTTTTGGTGTTGTGATCAAGTTTGGTGCTGTAATACACCAAAAATCTTGCTCACCTCTCCTGCTATTTCAAACTAAATTCATTATCCCAACAATCAAGCTATACTAAAAAGATACCAATTAAACCAAACAGGAACCAAAACGGAAATGTCTCTACTATATATGAACCGCAACCAAAATGGAACGCCGGATCTAAATCTCCACCAGTCAAGACTACCACCAGAACGCCAGATATGAACCGTCGCCGGTCAGAGAGGTCTCCACCGCCGCGTTCAGAATTGTCGGCTCTTCTTCGGTTTATTAGTTTAGTTTTAGGCATGTATATAGTTTGCGTATCTAATTTAAGTATAAAGAGAGAGTCTTAGGTTTTCCGGTCTATGTTTGAAGGAATGAATAAATGGGAAATTGGGAATCTCATCATTCAGGGGAAATTAGGCATGTATATAGTTTGCTTATCATACTTGTCATTTTTTTGTTATTGTGTGTATGGAATTTTTTTTTATTGTGTGTATTAAACTTTTAAATTTCGATTATTGTGTGTATTTTATGATCATTTTATCATTTCTTTTTAAAATTTTGAAGGGTAAAATGGTCATTTAACATGGCTAAATAGTTACAAAATACACACAATAATTAAAATTTGAAAACTCAGTACACACAATAAGAAAAAAATGTTCAATACACAAAATAACAAAAGTTATAAGTATGATACATTTTCAAGTAATTAACCATTGATAATATAAAAAAATGGTGGGTGTTGACACTCGTTTATGGATATTTGTCTGTCATCATGTTTGGCATTAAAAGATATAGATATTCTAGTTTATGGTAAAAAAGAAACAAATAAAGAGGTTAACATCAAGGATTTAAAGATCTGTCTTTTACTCAGAATTGTTTTCGTTGCTATAAGATTGAGATTGTAAAATGGATTGAGATTATAAGATTCTACTATAATGTCATTTTCTTAATATACTTTATAATATTATTCAAATCTACAAATTATTATATATCATAAACACAAAATTATATGATTGTTTCATGAAAATGTTTTCCTAAATTATGAATTTGGAATCTTAAGAAGATTAATATTTGTTTATTAAATTCTATAGAAAAAAATCTATAACTTTGCAGTTTTTTAGTTTGCGTTTCAAGAAAAATAAGATCGAATCTTATTATATCTTAAGATCTTATTGTCAAGATCGAGATCTTATAAGATCTTAAGCTTGTTAAGATCCTATGTAGGATCCAGATCGTTTTGCTTTGTAGTATCTTAAAATCGTAAGATCTTAAATCAGGATCGAGATCTTAATAACTATGGTTAGAACATCGATGCTCAATTTTATTTATTTATTTATTTATTTTTTTTTTTGAATATTTTGTTTGCATAGTTGAGTATTTTGTGGTGGTGATAGTCAAAGGAGAAAAAAGAATGATAGATTATGATTTTAAGAAAATAGAGATATGCAAAAGATAGATGAGAGGTTGAAGATGAAGTTTGTAAAAAGACGATAATACTTTTAGGTCTTTAATAGGGTGAGGCCACTTAATTAGCGTTTTAATCATAGTTATCTTTCGGTGGCATATTTGAGCGTCACATCAGTTTCAATAACTAAATTGGAAATTTTTTCCAATGGTTTTATTGCAATTTTCAAAAACATTAAAAATGAAATTTGCAATTTACCTTTGTTAAATGTTTTCCTTAACTCAAGACCAATGACTAAAAAAAAGGGAAAAAGAAAAAACCAGTGACAAACGTTGTTTGTATTACGACAGTGTTGATTTTCATCATGTTTGAAGTAGAACACCATTCATTCGTCAATTCGAGTGTCCCATTCTTTCCTGAATTTAGGAAGATAAATGTTTTTACGATAATCATACAATAATTTATTCAAATTCACCGCATTTCATGGAACGTACTTTATATTTTCTTCTTCCTTATTTTCCATATCAATAATCATTGTTCAACTCATACCAAAAGCATTAGAGAAATTTTTTTAAACAGCGATCATAACCACTACCTATTTATCAAACTAAATGTTACATAACCTTTTAACAAAAATAACTTTTGATTCTCATCCATTAGATTTATTTGAGGAAAACATTTTGACTCTACACCTGTCTTTCACGACCTTTTACGTGACACAATTTTTTAAAGTAGCGACACAAGTTTAGATTCATTTGTAAACGCGACCTTTTCCATATCAATAACTATTGTTCAACTCATACCAAAAACACGGGAGGATTTTTTTAAAACGGCCCATAACCACTACCTATTTACCAAACTAAGCGTCACATAACCTTTTACGAAAATGAATTTTGATTTTCATCTATTAGATTTATTTGAGGAAAAAATTTCGACTCTACACCTGTCTTTTGCGACCTTTTACGCGACGCAATTTTTTAAAGTAGCGACACAAGTTTAGATTCATTTATAAACGCGACCCAAATTATTAAAACGCGACATTTAAACACAACCCTAATTTACTTAGCAAAAGTAAAACACGACATTTGACGCAAAAGTAAAACGCGACTCAAGAAAATGCAACTAAGATTCAAATGTATTTCATACCCGCCTTTGTATACCCTTCAATAAACTTCAGTTCATCTGCTCCATCGAGAGTCGTATCTTGATAGTGCTTCCGACACATCTCAGGCGATCATGAATTAAAAAGTTGGTTCGCTTGACATTATCGCAAGAACATATGATGTTAAAAGAAAGAGTTATACAATTTTTTTCCTTCTTCTTAAAAGAAGGTAAATGGCTAATTGGTTGGAGCTTTGCTTCTCTTGTAACTGGTGGGTGGTCGACCAATTTGAAGTTATCTTTTTCAAGGGCTAAGAGCATCCACTATGATAAACCTTTACAAAGGTTTATAATTATGCCACATCACAACTCATAAACCTTTTAGATTTATAAACCTATTTCTACTATAGACAAACTTGTTAAAGCTTTATAAATATATAACATTAACTTAACGCATTAAATTGTAAAAAGGTCTAAGATATTAGACATCTTCATGCCATGTAAGCATGAAATTGATGTCCACTATGGTTAACAATATTATGGACCTCTTCATCTTTTTATAAACCTTTTTATAAACCATCATAGTGGATGCCCTAAGCATGAAAACAGCAAAGTAGCTTACTAAGCAGCTTGTTTTGCCTTTTTTTCCGCTTTCTCTTTTAGTTGGGATGTTTCGTTTCTCTCTAAACTTTTCTTTTTTTCGAGTTGGGATGTTTCGTTTCTTTATAAACTTTTCTTTTTTTCGAGAAGTAATATATATGGATTTTTTAATAAAGTTTAAGTTAAAAAAAGGATAGGATTTGTGTGGTGTAAAGGGAAAAAGAAGATGTGATTTGCACACTCTTATAAATGATTGAAACACTCAAATTTTGAATGTTTGAACAATTTATTCTCATTTTATTTTTAGTTGAGTGTCGAGATCTTTTATACACTAGTAGGATAGGATTTGTGTTGGTGGTCAATGTAAACGAGGCACACAAAGTGGCCCTAACAGGTTTATTTTCGTAAATACATAAATTTTGGTCCATTCTCGTTATGTGAGGTATTAATTTATTTTGGAAAATACTTCAAAACATGGTATTATCATATTGATCCGAGTTACCCTTACTATTACATAAAAATATATGGCGCACTAAAATGTATGTTAAAACTTCGCAGCAACACACGAACATACATAACACTCGTTACAAAATGAAAACAGTTCTTCATACTTTGTGGTATAAATCTTATCATCCTTGTCTGTCGAAAAAGAAAATATTTAAACCTCTACTAATTACCTTCGTTGCATTAACATAAACTGCAGCTCTGAAATACGCCATGCAAGGGTGCAAAGACACATGCGGAAACAACGTGAGGATTCCATATCCTTTTGGAATTGGTGCAAAATGTTCTATCAACGAATGGTACACTGTTGACTGCAACTCCTCGAAGCCATACCTGTCTGCATTCAATGACCTTGAAGTCTTGGGTATTGACTTGAATAATCAGATAGTCACTGTAAATACGCAAAAGCTCTCTGATTGCAGTCAGGTGATCAGTAGTGTGGATCTGGATAGGAGCCCCTTCCTGTATTCCAAATCACACAATAAATTAGTTTATGAGGGGTACTGTGGTAGTGCTTTCATGATGGACAATCATGGTAGTGTGCTCACAGGGTGTTCCACTACTTGTAACAATGACACTAATACTAGTGTCATCATTGATACAAACAAATGTTTTGGCATCAATTGTTGCCAAAAAAAAATTCCTCGTTATCTAAAGTCGTACAGAATGAATCTCACGGGTTTAGAAAGTCAGCTAGGTGGAGATGGAGGTTGTGGGTCGGCCTTTTTGATCACTCAGTATTTATATGATGAAGATAGCTTTTCTCGCCAATCATTTGTTGAAGAGGGCAGCAGCTCTTATGTTTCAACAGCACTACTGTGGACCCTTTCAGACCGTGATAAAGACCAATTAACTTGTTGTAATAGCGGAAAGGGGTATAAGCCGACGTCTAGCCGTAAAGTAGATATGGGTAATGGTACTTCAGTGGATACTTGGAGATGTTCCACCTATGATGACGTAGGAAACCCTTATTTGGTTGACGGATGCGCTGGTATGTATTTCTCTAAAAAATTACTCTCTCATTTTACTAAATAAATGAAGTCAATCTTATTCAAAACTTTTTTTTTATCTTTTTTTTTTCTATTAATACTTAGATGCAAAATATATATAGATTAGATTTTAAATGTATTTTCATTATTATAAGTTTAATCAAATTTTTTATGACCCAGACAAAAATATTTAACGTCAAGGGTAAAAAAAAACTAAAAAAATTAAAAATTGACACTTATTTAAAGATGGTAGAAGTATTTGTTTGCTTACTATCATAGATATTGCTTGTTTTCTATTTTTTTTTAATTTATTTAATTGTTTGTTTTCTAATACCAAATGCAAGAATAGTGAGGAGGTTTACAGAGGAAGATGACCCTGTTACCGAAGAGTGTGCAAGGTGCAACAATCGAGGGGGTTACTGTGGCAATAACATAATATACGACATTGATGGCTTAGTTTACAAAAGTAACTTCATTTGTTATGGAGCAAGCAAAATATCCTCGGGTGTTATTCTAGGTAATGTCTTTTCTATATGCTTATAAATTATCTTTACACGTACCCTGCTACTCCGTATTATAGAGAAGTTACAAGGAAGTTGAAATAGCTTTATAAGGCTATGCACAGTGGTGACCTCGGTCACCTCTGTCACATCAGCTTTCTCTCTCTGATGATCTGATGAGGACCTTAGTTACCACAGTGTTAAAGTTTGAAATTTTTATGTGTGTGTGTTGAACTCGGTTGCCAACCGAAATAGGTTGGCACTTTGTTGATGCTCGACCGACTGCAACCGAATGCCCACACTGGGCTCGACCGAAGGCAACCTAGGTCAACCGATGCTCTCAACCCTCCACTGTGGGTAGCCTAAGGATTACTAGACCAAACAAAATTAGGGGAAAAGTTCTTAAATCCGTTCCAGATTCAATTATTGGATAACTCATAATTGCATGTTTCCTTGTCATTGAAGACAAGGTTTTTTTCCGGGTGTTTCTTAGCAATAAAATGTCACTCACCCGCTATAAACCTGCGAAAGAAGCCATAAGGGATAACTGGAGTATGGTTTTATTTAAGTATTTGTTTCCTTAATTTGTTGGTTTTTACTTGTTCTTTTGTCAATTACATTTGTGGGCTACGACCTTACAGAAAGAAAAACGAAGAAGGCGCTAACATGTGTCCTTTGATGAACACAAAAGAAAATAAATTTCTCCAAAACAAATGATTTAAACTACAGATGAGAAACAAAATCATTAAGGCTCACGAAAATAAAATTCAAAGAAATTTGACAGAAAAAATACCCAAACTTTGTTGTCCATCAAAAATATTTATGTCACTTTTCTTATCAATTTTTTTTGTTCATAGAAAAAGCATAATTTTTTCTATAAAGAAAATTATTCAGCTGTTTTGTATTCGCTAAGCTCCCCTTTGTTATCAACTTTTTGCAATGTTTCAAGTCAACTTTTACTAAACAGATTATATTTACTAATTTGGTTCACATTATAGAATCCTTACTCTTTTATTTGATTGTAGGCTCCATATGCCTCAGTTGCAATTATTAATACTAAATCAAATTACAATACTAGTTATTATCAAACGGAAATGGCTTTTTGATTCGACATTCTCTAAAACTTACACTAGTCACATTTTTTGACGATGGAAATATATCATTCTTTGTGTATAGCAAGAGGCGGAAAACCTAAGAATTTTCAGAGTTTATATCTTTGGGACATGTTCTGCCTTCAAAGGTAAATAACAAAGTAAAAACAGCAGGATTATAGTGTGATTATGACAATTGTAGTTTAAGGAAGCATACTTTGTCATCAAGTAGCTTCAATTATCAGAAAAAGTCCATATGAAAACCTTCAAACAATAACTAATCTGGAATTCCAGATACTTTGGACATGAATCGTTGACTTTTGAATCAACTTATGGCTACTTACTTTTCGTTGTGTATTGGCCTTGGTTCAGGTGTTAGCATAAGCATGGGTCTACTTTTTTTTGTGGCCCTCGCCTATATTTTATACAAGGTGATCAACAAAACAAAAGAAAGGAGACGAAGAAAGAGGCTTTTTATTAAACGCAATGGTGGTTTACTTCTAAAACAGCAAGAAGAAGCCGACCCATCTTTGGTCGATCAAACCATACTTTTCACATCACGTCAATTGGAGAAAGCCACTGACAACTTCAATGAGAACCGAATTCTTGGTCGAGGAGGCCAAGGTACAGTCTACAAAGGTATGTTAGTTGATGGAAGAATTGTGGCAGTTAAAAAATCAAAAATTATTGATGAAAGCCAATTAGAGCAATTCATCAATGAGGTGGTGATTCTTTCACAAGTCAATCATAGGAATGTTGTCAAACTATTGGGATGTTGCTTAGAGACCGATGTTCCTCTACTAGTTTCAGAGTTCATCCCAAATGGAACATTGTATGATCGCATTCACTGCGAGACTGATGAGGAGCCAATGTCTTTGAACATGAGACTGCAAATTGCTACAGAGGTTGCAGGAGCACTTGCTTACTTACATTCAGCCACATCCATTCCAGTATACCATAGGGACATCAAGACTGCTAATATACTTTTAGATGATAAATACAGGGCAAAAGTTTCTGACTTTGGAACTTCAAGGTTCGTATCAATAGATCAAACTCACTTAACTACCTTAGTCAAAGGTACATTTGGCTACCTCGACCCCGAGTATTTTCAATCCAGCCAATTCACCGAAAAGAGTGACGTTTATAGCTTTGGAGTTGTTTTGGTTGAGCTTTTAACAGGAGAAAGGCCAATCTCATTAACTAGATTTGGTGAAAATAGAAGTTTGGCTGCGCACTTTATGTTGGCTGTCGAAGAAGGACGGGTTATGTCTATATTTGACGCAATGGTTATTAAAGAAGGCACTAGAGATGAGCTATTGGCAGTCGCAAACCTCGCAATGCGATGTCTGAATTTCAATGGAAAGAATAGGCCAACAATGAAAGAAGTAGCTGTAGAGCTAGAAACCATAAGAGCGTCTCATATTCCATCTGTGGTTCAGACTAATACCAAGTCAGTGACGCATGGGCATGAATTATCGATGCTATCGTATGGGGAATCAACATCAACATTCTTAAGTTCCGATGAGAACATGCCAACAATGAAAGAAGTAGCTGTAGAGTTAGAAACCATAAGAGCATCTCATATTCCATCTGCGGTTCAGACTAATACCAAGTCAGTAACGTATGGGCATGAATTATCGTTGCTATCATATGGTGAATCAACATCATCATTTATAAGTTCCAATGAGAACTTTACTCAGGGATGCAAACATGGCGGTTTTTGTTTAGTAAGTTGTCATACAATATATCGTTACATAGTATGTAATATTAATTGTTAGTTTAGTACTAAATTTGGAAAGATAATATGTATTCATAAGGGCGCGACCTATTGTAACAATCCTTTTATTGCAGGAGCTAGTCAATACAACAATGGAATGCATGAGAGTATGATCGACATATCACTATTTCAGTGACCTAAAACTGATTCGCTATTGAACATAGCATTTCATTATTATCAAGTGAAGGATTTAGAGAATTTTGCATAAAAGAAAATATACGTATGTCGCATGTATCCATTAGTTTTGTACTTTTATTTAATATATATCTCTAATCCCGATTATAAAACGGAAAGAAGAAAAATGAAAAGGGGAACAAAGAGAGAAAAGAAGAGGAGATGATAAATATTATGTTTTTTAATACCGTGTTCTCGAGTTAGAAAGAAAATAAATGGAATGCAAGCAAAAAGGCTTTAAAATCAATTCTTTTTCCATATAATCTCAATTTGGGAGAAGATTAGGAGAGACATTTTGGCATAATTTCCTCCCCTCTTCTCCTCTCTCTACAAAAAACTCCGCAATGCAACTTTTATTTTTTTATTTTTTATTTCCATTCCACTTCTCTTCTTTTCTCTACAAATAAAAACTCGAGAATAGAGTCATATATTTTTGTGAAAGGTTGGTTGTACTTAATATTGATATTGTTGTTGTTCGATACGAAAGGCATGTACATCAACTGTATTACAGTTTTATATGCAATGTTGCTAAGCATCATTTGTATAAGTTATAACAGTCTATGGGGTGTCTCCATGTAATATGATATGCTATTTTACTTGTACAGGGTAATTGGAAAAGAGTCTTGTAGGGAATTATCTTGTTTTTCAAAGATGTAAACATTTACAAGTTTATTTATATTTTTGGTCTTGCAACTCTGATCATAATGGGCAAGCTCGGCTAATTTAGGGAGCATTTCGTTTCATGTAGTTTGAACATGCGTGTTGTCAACGGGTCAAAAGGGTAATTTTATGCTAGCCCGAACAGGTCAGTCCTAGAACGCTTTTTGTCCAAATTTTATTTTTCATCATAAACAGTTACTAATGTAATGATTTAGTAGGCATTATGTTTTAAGGGTTAATATACACAAACGTTGTCACGAGACAAAAGATGAGGTCAAAAGTCAACGAAAAGTCAAACACTCATTTTGGCGGGAAAGGCCTATAAATACCCATGTCACCTTGTAATTCATTTCATCTTGTAATTAGAAGCTCAAATTCTCTCAGTAAAACTCAATCATTGTGTAAACTTCATAACTCCAATAACAAACCCTTTTTCGAATCTTGTTTCTTCCTATAGATTCCTAATTCGTTTATTCCCATTGAATGGTGTTCTTCATTCCTTAAGTGATTTCTAGAACACATCGTTTCAACCGGTATCAGAGCTGCCTTCCTGGCAACACTATTGTCTTTTCTAATCAGTTTTCCGGCGATTTGTTAATTTTCCAGCGGAGTTTGTTGTTTTTTGGGCGATCAGTTAGTTTTCCGGCAAAATTCAGTGACGGTTTAGATGGGGATCTCAAATTTGGTTGACAAAGTTATGAATATCAAGAATACGGTTGAGATCATGAAAGAGAATCTGAAGATATATGCAAAGAATCAAGAATTCTTGATTGGGGAATTGCTACAAGTTAGTGGGAAAAACCAAGGTAAACATCAAAATTCTCGATTCTCATGTCGTGATGTTAATTATTTGAGTGGTACTTTGTATATTGGCAGTGATTTAGAATCTTCAGTGGTTAATAATAATGATAATGATGTGATTTTGGGGGAAAACAATGGAAGATATGGTAGAAATAATGATGGTGAAAATGATGCATACAATGTTTCAAGTATCATATTTATCAAACAAGATAGGTCGGTTCGAGAGTTTTATGATGCCTTTGTTCCTTTGGCTAGTGAAGTGGGTTGGAGTGAATTATGTACCGTTAGTGTATTCATTTGGGGTTACAGCCGGAAATTGAAGAATGTGTTAGAATGATCAAACCCAAAACGCTTTATGATGCATATTTGTTAGCTAAGATACAAGAAACGACTAATGAGATCTTGAAGAATAATCATTCAAAGAGAGTTGAAAAAGAGAACAGTGAGTTAGCGGGGTATCATGAGTGTTATAAAGAAAATGCAAATTGTGAAGAAACTGAATGCGTGTGGAGTTGATTGTTCTTGATGAACTTGAAGAAGAAGATTGTAATATTGAGGAAATAGAATCAAATGGTACAAATGGAGTAACTAATATAACAAGTGGTTTGATTGGTGGTGGTGACTTTTGTAATGGAAAAGATAACAAAGTAGAATCAAGTGGTGTGATCATTAACAATTTTGGGTTGAAGGTTCTTGGTGAAATTTGTAAAGAAGATGTTGAAGTTAAAGAAAATCAATCAAAGAATTCAAAAGAAGATAATGACAACAAGAAATGCTTGGCGATTTCCAATCACATTGCTTGAAGAGAGGCCCGATGGTTGGCTTGAGCGCCAAATAGCAGCACCTAAAGCAATTGGTCACAGTTTAGATAAGTTGAAGATGGACAGTGGGTATGTTATGTGTAGAAAAGGGGAATATTGAAAGTTGCATGGAAGCCGTTGGTAAAAATTCGAATGAATGGGAGTGTTATCAGCCGATGAAATATTGTATAAAAAAGGAAGTGAAGGCTTAATGCATGTAGTCAGTCAGTTTTTGTGTCAATCATCAGTTTCAGTACGAAAAGATACCAGCAACATTGAAATTCTTACACATGGTACGGAGTTAAGAAAAATAAGGATGAGTGATTTAGATGAAAAACCTTTGTTTGTGCATATAAAAGATGCTTTTAAGAATGGAGCTAGTCCTAGTCATTGGAAGTTAGATATATGGAAAATGGCCAAAAAGGAAGAACAAACGTGTGATGTTTGGCGAGACATTAAAATTAAGAGAAAGAGGTGCGAAGTTTGGTATATGGAAATGGCCGAAAAGGAAGAAGAAATGTCTGATGTTTGACATATGGAAATGGCCCAAATTTGTAGGCTGTTTAAGTAGGCTGAAGAAAGCAAGGTTTTCAAGATCAGGATCCTACCCAGGATCGTTTTCGTCTTTGCAAAATTGTGATCTTAAGATCGGATCGGGATCTTAAGATCCTACTCTAATGTTATTTCTTAATAATTTTTATAATATCATACAATCTACAAATTATTATACATTATAAACACAAAATACTATAAATGTTTCATATAAATGTTGTCCTAAATTATAATTATGAATTGTTTAAAAAGATTAACATGTTGTTTTTTAAATTCTACAAAAAAACCCTCATAAATTTGTAGTTTTTTTGTTTATAATCCGAGAAAAATAAGATCGGGTCGGATTAGATTTTAAGATCGTATGGTTAAGATGAGAATCCTATAAGATCTTAAGCTTGCAAAGATCCTATGTAGGATCCGGATCATTTTTGCTTTGCAGTATCGTAAGATCCTAAGATCAGGATCGAGATCCTGACAACTATGGAAGAAAGAATGTCATGTAGGGTCATCTAATGTTTCATCACTTGGAGGTTCATTCATTTCGTCTAGTGGTCAATCTGTGGTTAATGGTGTGAATCTTCTTTCCACTCCTTATACACGGATATGGGTTGGGCTGTCTATATTGTTTGTATTTTGTGCTCTTTCATTCTACACTGGTATACTTCTTCGTTCCTGCTGGGATAGTTAGCCTGGTCTTAAGACTTACCCAGATATTGGTGAGGCAGTGTTTGGCATAGCCGGACGTCTAATTATCTCTATAGTTTTGTACGTTCTGATCATTCTTGATGTGTTTCCTACTGTTTGGCTTCGCGACTCAAGTGTTCTCAGTTACATATCTGCGGGTGGAGTTTTTCTAAAAAATTCTTTTGGTAATCTGCTTGTCCTGGGATGGTTTGGTGGGTAACATGGGATTTCAGACTGCAAGTACAAAGATATTGTTCTTCCTAACATCTATGTGTCAATGAAAAAAACGAAGTCAATATCCTTTAGTCCTCTTAGCCAGCAAATTTGGAATAGGGATATTGGCCTCCAAAATAAACCAAGCTGATGAACCGAGTTAATGATAAAAGTGCTAGATCGAGCTTAAAGTGTTGTGAGCTGATAAAGCTGCTGAAATAAACAAATGCTATAAGTTGTTGATAGAAGTCTTACATTCAGCTTAAGGTTTCATATCTAACCCCGATTCTTGAGGTCAAGAATCTTTTAAGGGGATGGTTTGTCACGAGACAAAAGATGAGGTCAAAAGAAACGAAAAGTCAAACACTCATAGTTCGGAATAATAGTCGGACCATGAGAATTGATCTTGGTAGCAGCCCCTTCCTTTTTTCCAAATCACGCAATAAACTCGCCATTGAGGATTGTGGTAATGCTGTTATCTTAGAGCATTGGAGTATGCTCTGTTGGTTTTCTCCACAGTGAGACCAACGTTTGTGCAACAAGTGATTTTGATTCGACATAAGTTTGGTTTGGTTTTGACTGCGCAAAGTGCAGGAGTGTTTGGAATAGCGTATGTATGCAAACAATATAAAACAGTAAAATGTATAAACAAAGTGTATTGATCTTAAATTGTGATACCTTGTTTGTACAGACTCTAAACATTATATACTTCATGGAACGTTGCCAAGGAATGGCAGTTATACCGTTTCAATGAAGTCAAACGACACAAACTAATCTAACTGTCATAACTATCTATTTTGACCCATTATGACCCAATTTGACCCAGCCCATTATACAAGAGTTTCCAGGCTTTGTACAGAACGAATTATATACGAATATACATAATACAATACTAAACATAAGTCAATTCTAAATGCTTAATACATTACTATCAACATTTCCCCCTAATGTATAAGCAAACATCCAAGCGGCTTCTAATTGATGATTATGTAATCATCTTTCTTTGGTGTGTCTTCCTTACTTGTACCATCATCTACCATGTTGCTTTGTGTCTTTTGAACAATTTTTGGTTGTCCTTGTGCATTCTCTTCTACAAGCTTTTGCCCACTCGACCCAACACCATCCTGTGGGTTTTCTCCATAGCCATCCTTTGCGATCACAAGTCCATCCTTGCTTCGGGCTCTTAGCGTTGTCTCAAAGTAGCACTTTATCAAATCGATGTACTTCTTGTAACATCCTTTCAACTCTTCGCCTTGTTCTTTTGCTAGACCATGTATCGATGCAACATATTCCCATTTGTTTCCAAACGTTACTCTGAGATAGCCTCCCATGCTATCCACAATTTTATAAAGACCAAGTAAATCGATATTTATACAACCAATGATTGGTGGTAAGGTTTCTAAACCATTTCGCCCAAGATATATCAAGTAAAACCATTTTACCATATCTTCAAATTGTTTTCAAAGCACGCTCCAGTTTTCGTACACCAATTTATCATCCTTTAACATATTAAGAAATGAAATAAACCTATGAAACGAATTCACCTTGATTGTATATAGGGTTCCATTCATGCTAAGATATTCGTCGTCCAAGTAATCTTGAACCATGCCTTCCTTCCAATCAAGTTCCTCCAGCCCTCTAACATATGGATAAACGTCCTTCGGGTCAATGGATTCATAGTAATCCTCGAGGAACTTGTTGTGTTTCTCGACGATAATCTTAGTGTCTTCCTCGACTTCTTTTCCTTTCCCATCGTGTCCCATTTTTTCATCATTGAACATGTATGAAATCTTGCACCTATTGTTGCCATACGTGATTTCAAAGCCTTGTGCCAAAATTTGGTCGACACTAAGGTCATTCAAAGTCACTTCAGGCGTATACGAGACACAAGGGTTTATGATCTCCCTTTCGTTCGTTTCAACAATCGCCTCCAACACCGTGAGAAAATAAGTTTTTTCTCACCCTCCTCCTTTTCTTCCATTCGAAATTTGCTCTTGAGTCTCTTGAATAAAGACTTCGTTGGGCACATGTGTTTCTTGTACGCGTTGCTAACGTACCAGATGTAGTCCCAGTCTGCGAATTTGGTTCCTTCAACCATATAATTTGTTTTTATATAAACATCTTCAGGATATTTGAAAGGATGTTCGTCTTCCATTATAGTTGGTTCTCGGCTCTTCTTTTCAACGAGCAAAGCTTTCGAAACGAGTGTGGTGTGGTTGCCTTGACACTTCCAAAAGAAATGCCCACGTTTTCTGCAATTAAAACATCTCGCCCTCTTTTCCTTCCTGGCAGTCGCACTCATGTCTCCTTTTCGTACTTTCAAAGCGTTGAACGCTTCAATTTCCTGTAGCCTATTCTTTAGCATCTCTTTGGTGTCAAACGATATTCGCCTTCGTGGGGTGTATAAGGGCAGCGAACCTGTGGCCCTTGAATGTTGCGAATAAATTCTTGTTTGACCGTTGTCTGTTGGCCTCTCCCAAGATATTTTCTGACCATGTCCCTGATGCCACTGTTGGTTTTCTCCACAGTGAGACCAACGTTTTTGCAACAAGTGATTCTGATTCGACATAAGTTTGGTTTGGTTTTGACTGCGCAAAGTGCAGCAGTGTTTGGAATAGCGTATGTATGCAAAAAAATATAAAACAGTAAGATGTATAAACAAAGTGTATTGATGTTAAATTGTGATACCTTGTTTGTACAGACTCTAAACATTATATACTTCATGAAACGTTGCCAAGGTATGGCAGTTATACCGTTTCAATGAAGTCAAACGACACAAACTAATCTAACTGTCATAACTATCTATTTTGACCCATTATGACCCAATTCGATCCAGCCCATTATACAAGAGTTTCCAGGCTTTGTACAGGACGAATTATACATGAATATACATAATACAATACTAAACATAAGTCAATTCTAAATGCTTAACACATTACTATCAACATACTCACAGTGTGTTCCACTGCTTGTCGCCATGACACTTTAGTGATAAAAACTATTGGCTTGGCTTCACTTGTTGCCAAACAACAATTCCTCATTATCTAAAGTCATACACTGTGAATCTCACAGGTTTAGAATGGCATGGTGGAGATAGAGCTTGTGGGTCCGCCTTCTTGGTGGATCAGGATACATACATTAAAGGAAGCTTTAATTTTCTTCCCGATATATTCCATTATCACTTGTGTGGATCCTATCAGATCATGTCCTCCGTCAAATAAATTGTTGTATGTAGCTTCGAAGTGGATATGAGTAATGGTACTTCAGTGTCATCTTTTATATGTAGAACTCCGGGGCCAGTAAAAGGAAACATATTTACCATCCGTATGCAATGGTATATATGTGTTGAGTATTAGGATCCTCTTATGTTCAATTTCTAACATGGCACTTTTACTCTGTATGACATGGTTAATTTTAGTTACTGAAGAATGTCAAAGGTGTAGGGATAATGGACGTTACTGTCTCTACAATGTGCAATATGATAGAAACGGCTTCAATGACATATGGATGTTCAATTGTACTTATACCAATATGTTAGCAGCGGCGAGTCCAGGAAAATAGTTAGCGGAGGTGTTATTCTAGGTAACACCTATTTACCCTCAACGCATCAGTTTACACCATATGTTTATATTTGTTACTCATTCAATTTCTTATTAGTTGCATCTTTTGATGTTGTACATTTTTTTGTTTATAAAAACTACATTTGGGGAGTGGGAAAACAAAGAATTTGGAATAAAGAAGAAAGGAAAGAATAGTACAGCATAAAAAAGATGTATACAGATTTTATCTTCAGTCTAAGTAGTTTTTTTATAAAAAGCCCAAACTTAGAAGAAGATGGAACCCCATGAGCTACTTTCTTATAGTTACTTATTATAAGAAGAGTATAGCCTTTATCATATCTACGTATGAATCATCGACCTCTCTTTTAAGGTTGCTCTACATACTTACCTCCATTTTGTATTGGCTTTGGTTCAGATGTTAGCATAAGCCTTGGTGTCCTTTTTCTTGTTGCAATCACCTACATATTGTGCAAAGTGAGTAAGAAAACAATGTTGGCCCCTAACGTGTATATGAGTGAGTCGATAATGAACATGCAAACAATAATATGAACTTTGAATAACTAATCGTCTAACTTGTGTAACGTTACATGTATGCACGTATATATACTACACGAATGGGTACATTTCCCAAACGACACAACGGTTCAAATGTAACCGTTTATAACTGTTTTGTAACCGTTTATGGCGGTTAATTAACTACCTATCCATAACCATTTTTGGCGGTTATGTAACTGCCATCAACCGCTATTCGGTTGAAGTCTTTAAGGCGAGCAAGTTTGGTCCTTCAAGTTAGAAGCAATGGCGAGATTATATGTTTACAATCTCCTCCTTAATCTTGATCGTTGCTTCGTCCTAAGTCTTGAACTCCGAGCATTTGTCGCATAGTCACGAACTTGAGTCTTGGTAAAGCTTTGGTTAAGATATCTGCTCTTTGTAGTTCTCCACTTATGTGTTCCACTTTAATATGACCATTCTCTACGCATTCACGAATGAAATGATAGCGAATGTCTATGTGCTTGCTCCTTCCATGAAAATCTGGGTTCTTTACGAGTGCTATAGGCGATATATTGTCAACTCTAAGCGTTATCTTCTTTTCTTCTAATCCAAATTAAGTAAACGTTTAGCCATAAGGATTGACATGCTCGCAGTAGTCGCCATGAATTCGATTCACATGATGAGAGTGCTACCGTCGGTTGCTTCTGAATACACCAAGTGATAGGTGACTCTCCAAAGTAAAATACTATTCCAGTAGTTCCTTTTCCTTGATCCGTGTTGATTCCATAACTACCGTCAGCTGTGTATCTTGTAATCTTGCGCTCCTTCTTTTCTTGTATATTATTTCATGGTCTTTCGTTCCTTTGATGTATTGGATTACTTGTTTCAATCGCCTTGTGATGATCCTTCGGTCTTGCATAAATCACTGAGTAGTCCGACCGAGTAACTAAGATTTGGTCTTGTATGTAGTAAGTATCGAGACTTCCAATTAAGCTTGGTAATAAGTTGCGCAACCGGGTTTCCATCTTCCGCCTTGACCAACTTAGTGCTGGGATCCATTGGTGTCTTCGTGTCATTACTATCCGTCATGCTTGTCTCTTTTAAGATCTTGTTAATGTATCTTGTTTGCTTGATCGTAATCTCCTCCTGCCGTGTAACTTCTATCCCAAGGTAATATGCTAGCAAACCTAAGTCGCTCATTTCAAACTTATCTTCCATCTGGGATTTGAACAAGTCTACTTCCTTCTTTGGAGTGCCCGTGATTATCAAATCATCTACATACACTCCAACGATAAGTGTGGAAGTCTTGCTTCTCTTTGTGAAGACTGCTTGTTCGAGATTACATTTCTTGAAATCTAATGACTTCAAGGTTTGGTCAAGCTTCACGTTCCAAGCTCTAGGTGCTTGTCTTAAGCCATACAAAGCTTTAGTTAGCTTGTAGACTTTTCCTAGGTTTCCTTGTTGAATGAAACCTTGGGTTGTGTAACATTGACTTCTTCCTTCAATTCTCCATGTAAAATGCCGATTTTACATCTAAGTGGTATACTTGCCATCCATGATATTTTGCTAGTGCTAATATCAATCGAACTGTCTCTATCCTAGGAATGCAAACACTTCATCGAAGTTTATTCCTTGTTCTTGTACATAACCTTTTGCTACTAATCTTGCTTTATACTTTATGATCCTTCCTTGTGCATCTCTTTTGGTTTTATAAACCCACTTGAGTCCTATTGCCTTCTGATTTTCGAGCAATGTGGTGAGGGTCCATGTGTTGTTTTTGTTAATTGAATCTAATTCAATTTTCATGGCCTCAATCCACTTCTCATCTTTTGATGCTTCCTTGTAATTACGGGGTTCTTCCGTGAAGAATAAGCTTGGTGCTTCTACCACGCAAGTGCTTGGTAAATTTTCAATATCCTTTAAACCTTGTATAGGTCTATGATCAAATCTAGGATCCGAGCTTTCGAATGAACTTATAGTAGCTCCTTCTTCATCTTACGAGTTAGGGTTGAAAGTATATGATGGTGGTGTGATTGGTGAGGGTGGATCTGGTATAGGTTCTTGTTCTTGATACGTGTCATCAGTATTTTCTATGTTGACTGGTGTAGGATTATCATAGTCAACTCCATCTATTACAAAGCTAGTCCAAAACGTATAGGTTCTTGTATCCTCTTCATTATTCCAATCCCACGGTTTTGTTTTCATAAACTTTACATCCCTACTAACATGTTTCTTCTTTCCTACCGGATCATATAGCCTACATGCTTTTGATCCTTCTTCAACTCCTAAGTAAATCATTGGAATGCTTTTATCATCCAGCTTCTTCAAATGAGGTATCGTTATCTTAGCATAAGCTGTGCATCCGAATATTCTTAGGTATTCTAGGTTTGGTTTTCTTTTGTAGAGGGCTTCATATGGTGTTTTATCTTCCGTGGCTTTCGAGGTACCTGTTGAGTATGTAAATGGCGTGCCTAAGCTTGCTTTCACCAAAAGTTAAGGGTAACTTCAGCGCTTTCATCATACTCCTAGTAGTTGATAATACTGTCCTATTTCTCCTCTCTACTACACCATTCTCCTCACAGTAGTGAGTATGTCCAATTGTCTTTCTATTCCATTTTCCTTACAGTATTTGGGGAATTCATGTGATGTAAATTCACCTCCTCTATCCGTTCTTAGCATCTTTATTTTCAACTTCAACTTTGATTCAATCTACTGCCTAAATTCCTTAAATGTGCTTAATGCTTGATCTTTTGAGTTTAGAAAGTAAGCCCACATGAAACGTGTGCAGTCATCTACTAATAGGAAGATGAGCTTCTTTCCATAGTGTGTTGCTGGACTTATGGGACCACAAAGATCTCCATATACTAAGTCCAACGGGTTCTTTGATCTGAATTTAGCTTGGTTTGGAAAACATGTTCTGATGTGTTTTCCTAATAAACATGCATCACAGATTTGTCCTGCATGATTTATTCTTGGTATTCCATCCACTAAACCTTTCCTTGTCATTTTGTCTATTGCGCCAAAGTTCAGGTGACCTAATCTAGCATGCCATAACCATGCTTGGTCATCCACGTTTGCTAAGAGACATATAGGTGCTACTATATGTAATCTAATATCAGAAAGTCGATTCTTAGATTGTTCTACTTTCATCAACAACTTCTTATTCTTATCATACAAAGTCAGTAAATTTCCATCCATGATGATCTTGCAACCTATTTCAGTAAGTTGTCCTAGACTAAGTATGTTGCTTTTGAGGTTTGGAATGTAGTAAACATCCAAATCATCTACTTTGTAGGTTTCTACATCCTAATAGTATTGAACCTCTACCCTTTATCTCTACATACGACCCATCTCCAAAACTAACGCGTCGGTGATGCTTTCGTCAATATCCCATGGCCTTTGGTGCCCGTCATATGATTACTTGCACCATTATCTAAATACCATATGCTAGCATTCAAGTAGCCGGGGTGTACTTGTTCTTCATTTAACAAGATTTCTTCAGTTTCTTGAGTCGCCATTAATAATGATGGTTCATCATCTTCTAAGATAAGGTTTGATTGTTCCTGAGTTGTTGGTGGACTTTTACAATTTCTTTTGAAATGTCCGGGTTCCTTAATTGTAACATTTCAAGTTCTTTTTATCCCACTCACCTTTATTCTTATTGTGAATTGAGTTTCCTCCATTCGAGTTGTCTCTATTTCCTTTATTTTGCCAATTTCCTCGTGAATAGTTTGATCTATCTCTATATTTGGTAAATCGTTTCTTATTTCTAGAGTGTTCGCCTTGTGCGAATAATAGGTTATCTTGGCTTTCTATTTGTCCTCCGAGTTTTATTCTCTCCTCGAATGCCTTGAGTTTTCCAGCGATCTCATCTAACGTAATGTCATCAAGATCATTCGTCTATTCTATGGATGCTACTATTTGAATGAACCTATCGGGTGTGGAATCTAATAGTTTTCGTACTAAAAGTGATTCATCCAATGCTTTCCCTAATTCTTTAGCCTCGCGGGCGAGCCGTTCGCTTTGGTAAATGCATCCACCATTTCATCCTCCTTCATTTGAAGGGTCTGAAATCCAATCATCAATGATTGTAACCGTGCTTGTTGCACTTTCTCTTCTCCAACGGTCTTTCTTAATGAATCCATAATTCCTTTGTTGTTTTGCAACTTGCTACTTGTAAGATCACATCTCTGGGTCAATGCTTGATATAGGAAGGCAGTTGTTGCCTTATCCTTCTTAACATCTACTGGTGTATCAACCTTAGGTTCTATTGCTTCCCATAAACCTTGAGCTTCTAGTATCACCTTAATTTGTATAGTCCAAACTGTGTAGTTTGTGGCTTTGAGTTTTGGGCATTGATACTGTATCATAGGGTTACGGGTTTTGTGCAGTGTTATCGCCACTTGCATCGCCAGGCATATTGATGGTACTTATGATCTTCACTTTCTAATGGGGATTCTAACTAAGTATGGTATTCTTAATACTACGGAACGAAATAGTTATCCGAATCTAATAGTAATGGGATCAATATATAGTTATCGGGATTTCCTAATAATGTAAAATAACGATCTATACTATTTAAAGTATAAAAGAGAAATCCAAAGTATTGAATTTGTGACCTCGTTGTTTTGTTTTAAACACAGTCGTATTCCCACTTGTGTCGGTACTTGAGTATAATACCAACCACTTTCTTTTTTTTCACTTTCACTTAAACCAATTTGCGTACACCTTTGATGTTGTCGAATTGCCTTCAGTCTACTTGTTCTTTCACCACGTTGTCTCTCTTCTTTCTTTTGTGTCGATGTATAATGTTTTGCCTTAGAGCTCTTGGTCTTGGCTATTTTCCGAACACAAATATCTTCCAAAATACCTTTCGGTATTTTCCAAAGAAACAACTCGATTACTTGTTCTTTCCTTTACCACTATGAATGGTAGTATCCTACGTTGCTTGTCCGTGTTCCACAACACTTTCTCTTTACTTTTGTTCCACACCGAGTGTGCTTCACCCAAAAATACCTTACAAAAACCCACAATTGATTAGGTCGTGTTTTTTGTTAATAGTCTTTATATCGCTAGCGTCTCTTCTTCCAAAAACAATCTTTGATTGTTTTTCTAACCGGTTGTGTTTTCTTTTATCTCCAAGCAACGCCTCGTTTTCTCTTCTTGTATACGCGGTATTATACAAGGTATCCTTTTCTCTTCTGCTGCGTACAAAATTGCAACAGGTATCCGACACCACAAGGTTTGGTGCCCTTCTCGTTTGCAGATTCGACACAAAGATAAGTCGTATACTACTTATCTTATGTCCTAGTTATCCAAAACAAAGTCTCCTAGTTTGAAATGTCGCGTATTTCTTTCTTCCAAAACAATAGTTTCTGTTTCCTTCTTCCTGAACCAAAAGACCAGCGCTTGTTTTCTGGTTTTGGTTTCCTTTTTCTTTCGTTGAGGTTTCTGGGTTTAATGTGTCTCGTTAACAGATTTGGATGATGAATTTGTGATTGTAACGAGATGTAAACAAGGCTCTGATACCAAATGTTGGTCCCTAACGTGTATATGAGTGAGTCGATAATGAACATGCAAACAATAATATGAACTTTGAATAACTAATCGTCTAACTTGTGTAACGTTACATGTATGCACGTATATATACTACACGAATGGGTACATTTCCCAAACGACACAGCGGTTCAAATGTAACCGTTTATAACTGTTTTGTAACCGTTTATGGCGGTTAATTAACTACCTATCCATAACCGTTTTTGGCGGTTATGTAACTGCCATCAACCGCTATTCGGTTGAAGTCTTTAAGACGAGCAAGTTTGGTCCTTCGAGTTAGAAGCAATGGCGAGATTATATGTTTACAAACAAAGGAAAGGAGACGAAGAAAGAGGTTTTTTATACGCAATGGTGGTTTACTTCTAAAACAACAAGAAGCAGCTGACCCGTCTTTAGTTGATAACACCATTATTTTCACATCATGTGAGTTAGAAAAGGGCACAAACAAGTTTGATGAAAACAGGATTCTCTGTCGAGGTGGCCAAGGTACACTCTATAAAGGTATGTTAGCTGATGGAAGGATTGTTGCAGTCAAGAAATCAAAACGAGTTGATGAAAGCCAATTACAACAGTTCATCTATGAGGTGGTCATTCTTTCACAAGTCGTATCATAGGAATGTAGTCAAACTATTGGGATGTTGCTTAGAGACCTCACGTTCCACCCTAGTGTCAATTCATTTCAACGGTACCTTTTATGATCATATACACAATGGGACTAATGAGTTTCCAATTTCTTTGAACAAGAGATTACAGTTAGCTTACGAGAGGTTGGGGGGTGCTAGCTTACTTGCATTCAGCTACAACCCTTCAGTTATTGTCAAACCACGATTCCTCGATATCTCAAATTATCAAGATGAATCTCACGGGTTTGGTAAGTCAGATGGATGGAGATAGAGCTTGTGGGTTTGCCTTCTTGGTGGACAAGGACTTATATAGTTATATGAGCCATTATTTGCATGGGTGCTTGACTCGCTATTCGACATCGCTATGTGGACTCTAACAGGCATCGACAAAAATCAAGTAAATTGTTGTGTAACTAGAAATGCCAATCTGGTGGTGGATATGGGCAATGGTAGTGCGATAGATACATGGAGCTGTTCCTTTAGGGAGGTTTTCCAAGAAAATCCTTATTTGGAAAATGGTTGCATTGTATGAAGTTCTCTCATTCTTACTCGTACTTTATTTGTTTATTTTGCTTGTTTTCGAGCTTAGTTGTGTATACCGTATCTAACATGGATGGATCAACTTTCATTTTTCCTAATATGTACGAAAGAGTGTATAAGGTGCAGGAATAGAGGAGGTTTCTGTAGCTATGATGGGACAATATATGACATCGATGGCTTAGTTTACAATAGGAGCTTCACTTGTGGTTACGATGGAGTCATGGAGATCACCTTAATTATAAAAGCAAATCCCTAAGTTTATTAGGTAATGTGTTTCACTTTGTTTTTTGGTTTTTCTTATATAATATCGACATGAATCCTCCACATTTTTTATACCTTTAGGCTACAAATTTCATTTTGTAATATCCTTCATTCAGGTGTTAGCATAAGCATGTGCGTTCTTTTTTATGTGGCAATCAGTTATGCATTGTACAATATTGTTTAAAATACAAAAGAAAGGAGACAAAGAAAGATGTTTTTAAACGTAATGGTGGTTACTTCTGAAACAAGAAGAAAATGCGAACCATCATTAGTTGATAAAAAGCATACTTTTCACATCCTGTGAACTGGAGAAGGCGACTGACAACTTCAATGACAACAAAATTCTTGGTCGAGGAGGCCAAGGTACAGTTTATAAAGGTATGTTAGTTACTGGAAGGATTGTCGCAGTCAAGAAATCAAGAATAGTTGATGAAAGCCAATTAGAACAGTTCATTAATGAAGTCGTTATTCCTTCACAAGTTAATCATAGGAATGTGGTCAAACTATTAGGATGTTGCTTAGAGACGGATGATCCTCTATTTGTTTCTGAGTTCATTCCAAATGGCACCTTGTATGATCGTCTTCACAATGAGACTAACGAGTCCCCAATCTCTTTGGACATGAGATTACAACTAGCTACAGTGATTTCAGGAGGACTAGCCTACTTGCATTCAGCTACTTCCATTCCAATATACCACAGAGACATCAAAACCACTAATATACTATTGGATGATAAATACCGAGCCAAGGTTTCTGAGTTAAACTCACCTGACTACCGTTGTCAAAGGTACCTTTGGTTATCTTGATCCCGAGTACTTCCGATCTAGCCAATTCATTGAAAAGAGTGACGTTTATGGTTTTGGAGTCGTTTTAGTTGAGCTATTAACCGGAGAAAAGCCTAATTTGTCAACTGGATCTGGGGAACACAGGAGTTTGGAAATGCATTTTTTTTTTGGCTATGGAAGAAGGGCGTGTTATGTCTCTATTTGATTCTATCGTGATTCACGAGGGTAATACAGATGGGCTAATGGTAAGAGCTAACCTTGAAATATGATGCTTGAATCTCAACGGACGGTATAGGCCGACAATGAAAGAGGTAGCTACAGAGTTAGAAACCATACTAACGTCCACATTCCCCCTAATGTTCAAACCAAAATGAGACCCATGATTTATGAGGATTCATTATCCATGCTAACCTCTGCCGATTCAAGTTTAACATTCTTGACTTCCGATGATAACATTACTCAATGATACAAATAGGTCAGAGTGGTTCATTGTTTAACAAGTAAACTTCTGATGTCATTTAGTTACAGAGTATGTATAAGACCTTTGTGTAATCATGCATAAATCCATCAATAGTACTAAGTTATGATGGATAAAAGGGTTATAACAATTTCATGTTTATGGTTATAACAATTTCATGTTATGTGAGTGGGTGGATTGTAAACGGATCAAAATCTTAATTTATGCTAGCCTAAATGGGTCAGGCTGGTTTGACCCAAAAGGCTACTTGCCCAAATGATAATTTATCTATAAATACTTCTAGTAAAATGATTTAGGAGTCTGTATACTTTAAATTGATATACTTTGTGCTCAGGAAACATAAAATTATTCTGGTAAGTTTTCTCCTACAATCTCAAGATAAAAGTTTACTTCAAACATCTTACTATCTTAACATGCATGTAGAGTTTGCTGTTGCAATTTTGATTAGAAAAAGGAGCATATTTTTCAAACAAAAAAGGTACCGTTAATAGTCTACAAAGGTATAATAGTGTGTAAATCTGTTGGAATTAAATAACATGACATTCAAATAAATAACCACAAAACATCAAAGTATTCAAGCGGAAGCGTATAGGATTTATTAATGAACAATTAATTAACATAAAAGAATATGCGTACCTTTTCTTAATTCTAGCCGAACAAGAATCAATTCCACAAACTAGCAATTGGATGAACCCTAATTAGGGTTTATAGGATTTTGAGAATTACCCCTTACCGTTTTGTAATTCAATCCAAGAATAATAACAAAAGTATATTATTACTACGTTCTTGTACACACGCATTTCTAAACCAAATTAAAGTAATGCTAGTTTTATTAAACCAAATAACTTGGTTTGTGGAAAAGAGATGATCGATCCCCTAGAGGATTTGGTCGATCGGTTTGTAGCTTAAAACACACACAAAAACTATTTTAGGCTTTAGCTAATGAATACAAGAGATGCAAAAACAAGACCCCTAGCCTTGTATATATACCCAAGCAAACTTGGTGAACAAGTTGGGTTTGTTTCCTTTTCTTCCTTGGCCGATCGGATGAGGGCATCCCCAAGGTATTCCGGAAACTTCCAAACTTTGCAATCTAGTCCTTTTCCAATAAACATTAACTGGTTAATCCATTACATTAATTACTTAACGTCCGTTAGTTTTTTCGTTTAATAAATAAATAAATATAACGTTTATATTTAATTATTTAACTTTAAATTCTCATACGTAAAGTGTGCAATCCCATAGTCTCGAGTTCGATCCTAACACACGTCTATTAATTTATTGTCCATAAAACCAACAGCTCCCACTTGGACATATCTTAATAGAGTGATCACATCGGTTAGCGTCTAGCAACACTCCGATGCCTCTAGTACAACTCGAGCAAGGCTCCTGGAAAACCTTTTAATGATTTCTCATTATTATTATCCTTTTGTTTCTAATACCATGTTAAATAAAGATATGGAATTAAGTCATTCTTTATCCAACTATTATGTTTCTCGTTATAAGTGATTGAGCAAGATTACCAAATCTTACGAACATATTAGGGGAGAACTTTGGTGGCCGCAAACATCTTGTCAACCCTACGAGGAGCCCAAGAAGATAAACTCCAAATAAATTAGAAGGAACAAATTCTATCTTGACTACGAGAATAACCCACAAACTTTGTAACATTTATGAAAACAACCCTTATGACTACCATTTCATTACGTAGCGTTAAGTTGCTTCCGCACGAAGTGCACTACATTCATGACACTTATTCGGTATCTCAAGTCTGAGGATAACTATTCATAATTTACTTATAACAATATCCACAAAGTAAATTATGTAGTTGGGATAAGTCCTATATTCAATTCATTGAATATCATCTGAAATTGGTATGCATTCTCATCAATATACTTTCAAGTATATTCTACCATATCTCTCAGATTTGTCTTAGTTTAATGATACTCCCATATCATTAATTGACAACGGACGATTTAGAATAAATAAATTTATTCACGGATTAAACATGCAAATATAGGATACAATATATTATAAAATCAAACATACCAAGTATTTGATTTATTATAACAATTGTTGAACATCCTTTATCCAAATACCAAATAGATCAATGCACGAAAATTCATGTTGATGAATTACGCCTCAAGTAATGACAATCATACTTGTTGACAAGGCATAAATCAACCAACTTGATCTATCATAATTTTGAGAATACTTATTTCAAGAATTCAATTAGTGAAGTCCTTGTATGTGTGCATTCACCAATCCACATAATAATTCATAAAGTATGTGACATCCTCTATCACCAATTTATGACAATTTAAACTTTCAAACATTTTAAAGTTTAAAGTATCCTTATTCTTTTAATGTATAATGCAACTGCGCTCTTAGTAGCACAACTAGTTCACATGGCTATTAACAAGGATGAAATCCTACCATGACTAGTATTGAGTGTCTTCTCAATTAAACCAGCATCATTGTATACAAACAACAACATGCTCATTAAAACTCCGTAAACTATAATATCTTATTGTGTAATGTTTGATGCTTTGCTAACTTTCAAGTTTAAAGCTGATGACAATTTTCACAACAATTGACATATTGTTCATCCATAGTATCTAGGAGCAATTCCAGGCTGAGGATGTAATTCTTTTAGAATATACATTACACAAGTTATCTAATAACTTTTAGTTACATATCAATGTTGTCAAATCACTTCTTATTTAAGAATGATATAACAATTTTAATACACAACATGATGTACATGATGAATATACAGGTCAAACTTAGACTTCATTCATGTTCTATCTTGTCAAAAGATATTTATTCATTTCCCAAATGATATATCATGTCTTATTAGAATCATTTATTTTATTGCACATGTTTATTAATAATAAACATATATTCTAAGGTTGTATGTTTTAATTCTTAAATCTTACAAGTAAAGTTTCATCCCATTCTAAGACTTAACATTTAGCTTACAAGGAATGTTACTTCCTATATGTTATACAACATATAAGATTTAAAACCATAACATAATACTCCCACTAGCTTTCAGGAATACTTAAAATTTATCTTATTTCAATTATAAATCAAAACTAAGATTTAATAATTAAATATAAGAATAATTTCATAGATGCATGCATTTGTCCATTCATGAATTATTGCACTTCGTACACTTCCAAAGATTATATATATATATGAACTCAAAAAACCTTTCGATTACTTACCGTCCACGCTCAAGTAATTTCTCAAAAAAGAGTTTTGATATTCCATTGTCATATTTCATATTAATGAAAACAAGTATGACAATTATCATCTTTATATATTTAATGTGTCTAGAAAATAATATTCAATCATAATTAATTGCTTAAGTATGATTAATAACCTTGTCATAAAACATGCATTAAATATGTGTACAATATTGTCCATATGATTTCTACATAGAAATTCAAACCACTAGGGTTTTTCATCTATTTGAAGAAACTCATTTTCATTCTCTAGTCTAACTATCAAGATAAATCAAATTTCCAAAATTGACTATCTTTATGGACAGCATCTTTAACATTCATAGTATGAGTAATTTACCCAATTCAATATTTGGTAATCCATCATAATGATTATCAGTTTACTAGAATCAGAACTCATGTTCTTCTCAAGATATAAGTCAAATATTTGAGATATCCTTGCAGATCTATGAATGAAAATTCCATCATCTTGAGGTCTATCATTTACATGTCTAACCTCATCATGATATTTACTAGTGTGTTTTAGAAGATTATGTATCTTGTAATTTTATCTTTCAAGATAGAAAAACTCCCACTTGCCTTTTGTAATATATAGACTATCTATATATACTTAGCAGTTAGAGCAAAACTACATTGTTCTCTTTTTGGGATATTACAAATACACATTGATAATTTCTGACTTTAGTTTGTTAATAACCTATTCATAAGTAGTTTAACAAATTCAGAATCTTCAATTTTAAAACTTAATGTGATTCATCACATTCCATAATAAAATGGTGTTTTATTAATCTTCTAGGTTGGAGTCATATTGAGTATATTCAATCCATACTCAATTTTCTACCCTCGTTACTTTTTAAGAAAGATGTTATGGTTATCTTGAATAAAAAAAAAATCAAATAGAGTTTGATCCTCCTAACTGAACATACCATCAACTTGTGGTATTCATTAGAATTTAATATTGTAAGACAATCTAACAATATATAAGATAAACATATTCCTTTTGGCTTACCTATTTACCAACTAAGTCAACTTAATGGTATAATAGACTTTTCAAACCAATTACATGCTTTATAACACAAGTACTTTTAACCAAGTCACTTCATATCCATGTCTCATCAAGAAACATAAACTGTTATAATCCCATTATACGTTATAAATCATTGATCACCTCAATGACTTCTTGTATATGTCTTAATTAAAAAACATAACAAGTTAACGTCTTACTTTATTATAAGTCTTAAAAAACTTTATGTTTGTGTCTTTACAATGAATCATAAACATGTTTAACTAAAGTAATTGTGAACACAACTCTTGGTTTCAATAGTAATTTCAAGTTAATTTATTTACTTCACAATAATGTAGGATTACATTATTTTCATTTATGTCATTCCATAATACATAAATAACCAGATTGAAGTAGTATTAGATTACTTCATTTATGTCATTCGAATAATACATAAATATCTAATTTTAAGTAGTCTTATATATCATTTTGACACATGTTCTAAATACTTGTCTAATTTAGAAACTGCAAATATGTCCATGCAAGGTCTGACTTCACATAGAGATTTACTTTGTTATTGCAATCTCGCCAAGTTCTCACATGACGTAAATTGCAACACCAAGTGTTTCTTGAATTAGATATGTAAAAGTTATATTAGAATGTTAGTCTCTTACCTTGCAGTCGAGAGAATCCTTTAAATCATATACCTATATGTTGTACCTTGCACACAATATAGATTTCTCCCACTTGTGCATGGAACAACATCATGTAGCGGATAAACAACACGACATATGTTTGTTTATGTGACTAATATGATTGTGTCATTGATATTAGCATAACTAGTAGATGTAGAACCACTTAATTGTCTAATAAGAAAACGTACATGACTATCCTTGAAAACATAAGTGTCTACAAGTGGAAAGTAATTATCTTAAGACATTCTAGAGATAATCTGGGTTACTACCAAGATGACAAAGCTTGTAACTCCCACTGAATTAGAGATCATTACATTAATTCCTTATTCAATAATAAGAACACTATACTCCCACTGGATTTGACAACATTGTAAGTGTTTCATTAACTAGTGAAATAAAATAGTGTTCTATTTACTTCCCTACATCTTTGAGAAAGTCCATATATAACAATTATTTATGTACTTAAAAGAATGTATTCTATTATGTAAATGATGAACTATCCATCAATGCTATTAACTTGAAAAAATTGGGCATGCAATTTCTTTCTTAATAGTTCTACTATTCCAACAATTGTAAGTAGTACTTTTAAATGGTCAAAGCATAACAACTACATAAAATATGTTAGTTTGTCTTTTACCAATTTTGCAGTAAAATAGTCTATCTTCTAATTTAATAACTCAGAAATATGCAATTTTCTTAACTATTAAAATTTGCTTACGAGTTACGTATTTAGAATTTAAACAATTCTAATTGTCCTATCATACCTTTCTTCATTCATGAAAAGGAATAGGATTGAATCTCACTCTTTCTTATGAAAAGAGGACTAGGTTCATTCTTTTAGTAAAGTTGACTCTACCAAAAACCCTTACAGGTGTAGATCAATTTACCAATACAGGGAATAACCTTCGTTTTCGGTTTAATGTTGCATTAATACATTTAAAGAATTAGCAAAATTCAATTTTAGTATTTTCGATAATTAAAATTTTCAAGAAAATAAAATACCCAAGGTAATATTCATATAACCATAGAATTTTCTCGAAAACTAGGATCCAAATTATCATAGTTCCATTACATCAGTTGATCTGCTAGTAACGAAGCACATAATAAGGTAATCTGTCGAACAATAATTGGCAAATAATTTCCAATTCCTAGATCATTATGGGATTTATATTTTCCAACGTTATTGCAAATATAAACATGTTTCATCCCATCTTATGCCTTGAGTCCAAGTCTCACTTCCTACTCAACTTAAGCGTCTAACTTAAAGAACTGCAAATATGTCCATGTAAGGTCTGACTTTACATAGAGATTTACCTCTCCATTACAATCTAGCCAAGTACTGTCATGACGTAAATTGCAACTTCAAGTGTTCCTTTTAATTAGATGGCATATAACTTAATTTAAAAGGGTACTAGGTTTTGATTTTATGTGGTCAAATCAAATATGTACAAAGATGTCATGCATTCATCTTGTAGCATAAATTTAATAAAAAAAAAACTTTTTATTACCAATTCATAAAGATCAAATTATCAAAGTTTTGATTGAGGTATTGGGTTCACCAATCAAGGAATTTAGTGTTAATTATCATCCATTATACGGTACTTTTGCATAAGTGTAAACACTTATTGTTTGGATAATTACCACGAGTGGCATGGAATTAAAACTAATTTGCCTTTAAGATGAGTTTGCACATTCTATGGCTTACTAAGTAGCTCCATTGAACTTACAGAGAGAGGACACGTGTAAGCATAAAGCATAACCTTAGACATCCTTTGAGCATTCACTTTTATTAACCCCTTTATAGTTCATTCTAGTGGGTGAGCCGTTCAACCATTTGTACCAAAATCACCAATCAATTAAACTATTGAAAACTTAACTCTTCCAAAACAAATCAAAATTCGCCATTGTTTAGTCCGTATTATTTTTCTATTTAAAATTACCCTTTGCTTAAAACTGTCTAACATAATTAAACAAACAAGTAATAAATAAAAATAAATTACTAAAAACAATGCACACATAATAAACAATTTATACGTGTAAACAAGTAGTCACATGCAACTTATTCGATAAAACCCTATTAATAATCAATATCTAGGTTAAATTAATGTATATATAAATTAGGGCTTTCACTCTCTCAATTGAGAGTGAGCCACATACATCGAGAATCGATTAAGTAAACCCATAATTAATAATATACCAAATTGCACATACTTGATTCATTAATATATACAATTGGAGTCTTCCCCAATTCAAGATTTATCGTAAATAAATATATCTTAACAATTAAACAATATCAAAGCAACTTATCCATGACTAACATGCATGTATAGTCATGGATATATCATAACAATTATACACATAGTCACAAGATCGCATATAAAATTCCATGACACATAACAAATTATTCATGAATTAAGCACGTAATCAATATTAATTCTAGGTTTTAATAAGGTTAGCAAACAATTTTCAAAACCCTAAAAATTTATACATGTGTCGACATAAATAAAATAGGGGAACCCCCCAAATAATAAAAAAAATCGACCAACAATAATAAACATAAACCCTAGATTAACATATCAAACAACATACAATTATTTGTTTTATTACGCGTTAATGTAATTAATTACTCATTAAAAACCATTGTCTCTGATACCCTTTGTTGGAATTATATAACATGACATTCAAATAAATAACCACAAAACATCAAAGTATTCAAGCGAAAGCGTATAGGATTTATTAATGAACAATTAATTAACATAAAGAATATGCATCTTTTCTTCTTGATTCTAGCCTAACAAGAATCAATTCCACAAACTAGCAATTGGATGAACCCTAATTAGGGTTTATAGGATTTTGAGAATTACCCCTTACCGTTTTGTAATTCAATCCAAGAATAATAACAAAAGTATGTTATTACTACGTTCTTGTACACACGCATTAAAAACCGAATTAAAGTAATGTTAGTTTTATTAAACCAAATAACTTGGTTTGTGGAAAAGAGATGATCGATCCCCTAGAGGATTTGGTCGATCGGTTTGTAGCTTAAAACACACACAAAAAACTATTTTAGGGTTTAGCTAATGAATACAAGAGATGCAAAAAACAAGACCCCTAGCCTTGTATATATACCCAAGCAAACTTGGTGAACAAGTTGGGTTTGTTTCCTTTTCTTCCTTGGCCGATCGGATGAGGGCATCCCCAAGGTATTCCGAAAACTTCCAAACTTTGCAATCTAGTCCTTTTCCAATAAACATTAACGCCCGTTAATCCATTACATTAATTACTTAACGTCCGTTAGTTATTTCGTTTAATAAATAAATAAATATAACGTTTGTATTTAATTATTTAACTTTAAATTCTCATACGTAAAGTGTGCAATCCCATAGTCTCGAGTTCGATCCTAACACACGTCTATTAATTTATTGTCTATAAAACCAACAGAATCCACCACAGGAATGTGGTTCTCAATATATGTATGGTCATTCTTTCTAGCTAAATTATTAATCTGTAACATTTATAAAACTTTCAGATTGTTTAGTACTATGACGTAAATACTTCTTATTTATAAAATAAAACAGAATTGATAACTTTTACTTTAAATTAATTGTTTGACTAATCATTGCTTAAGTTTGGAGGACAATGGATCTCACATAGTTTGTTAACTGTTATTAATAGATATATAAATGATGCTGCAGGTTGATCAAGTCAGATTTTTCATGACATGAACTTTTCTCTAATTTTAATCACAAATGATTTTCCATGCATTGTTCAAGGTGATAAGCCTTTTGTAAAACAATCATATGTACAAACCCCTTTTTATAATTTATAATCAGTATTAATGGTTGTTGTTGACAAAAAATAAGTAATCCTATCTTAATTTTATTATAGAGTATGATTGTAAACGAAAAAAGAATTACAACAGTAAACAATGTATGGTATTTTTTTAACTAAAATATGGATATGTAGAAATAACAGTTATTAATACTTCAAACAATTTAGTATGCATTTAGTGTTTTCAGCACAATGAATGCCACAAAGATTGCTAAAAGTTATTAATAGTATGGACATTTATATTACATGCAGAAATGATAGTTACTGATAATTTTTTGAGTTTTGATAAATAGACCTAATTAGTAGGCCTAATAACAAGCCTAACTTTTTAATTGGTACACTTGTCATCCTTTTATTAGTTCAATTGATTTTGTATCTTATTCCCAATCTACCCTCTGTAAATAGATTTCTTTTTCTCTTGTTTACACACAAACTCATGAATCGTTGAAACATTTTTAGTTATGGTTGAAAAAAAATTTGAAACACAACACCTTTTAATTTGGATCGTTCTTCGCTGTTTTCTCATGCATTACAAATAAAAGAAACATGAACACTAGATGTCGCTTGTTGATCATCTTCTGTTGTTTATCATTGTCCCAAATTGATTTCATAATTAATGATATGATAAGAAACGGTTAGAGCCCAAACCCCACAAACAGCCATATAGATCGTAATCATAAATATATTATACTGTAAGTTATAAATATATGTACACAATACAATTTTACCACCATTATCCTTTAATTAGGAAGAACAACATGTACCAGATCTTGTTACAGGAGGGATTGTTTTCTAAATATGAACTAAGTGGCAAAATCATGATGGCGACACAACGCTAGAAAACTGGTGTCACAAATCAATTCAGAGGCTTTATATAGTTGCGATGATAGGGAAGATGGAATGAAAGAAGGAAACGTTCATGTGAGGGAAGGAAAAAAGCTAATAATGATTAACTGTTTTATTATGTAAAGGGTAAATCAGAGATAACAAAAATACATATGAATGATAACTAAACTTTAACAGGTGTCATCAAATTATACTTAGGTTTGTTTTTAGGTTTATGTATTTAGGCCCACTTGTCATTTTTCTTTCAGATATTAGATATATTAGTTTAATAGAGATGGCAATTTTGAACCATTTACAACGCTCAAATGGTTCTAAACAATTAGAAGCGCCAAGTGGGTCTAAATTTACGTAGACGTATTTAAACGCCAAAATATACCGTCTAGATTATTTTGTATGAAAAGTTTAATTATTATTATAGTACTTTAGTTGGTTTTGAACCAAACATGACCCAATTTAGCAATTGGACCAATCTTGCCACCAAAAACTGAAACCAAGTCGTACGGGTAATGATTTTCACCTTCTTTGTGACTTTCTTCTTTCAAAAAACCAAGTCGTACGTGTAATGTTTTTCACCTTCTTTGTGACTTTCTTCTTTCATAGTCTCCATTATCATAATAGCACCCTGAGAACGCAAACATAGCAGATCTATCTGTATAATAAACAAAAGTTTTTTTGAAACTTGCCATGTCATTTAAGCCATGTTGGCACTCTTTCCACTTCACTAATGCCACCTCAACTATTCCACATCATCTACTTTCCCAATTACAACTGACTTTGTTATTCAATTTCAATCTCATCTCATTTTCTCTCAATCAAATATATGAAACTGACTCTTCAATGCCTCTACATTTCAATCGAAGATATGCTATACGGTCTAATTTTTGAAATCCACATTTACCGTTCTTAATATCGAATTCCACAAGAACACGACTGGTAATTTCAATTTCTAATTTTCAAGCTTATTAACCTTTAGGGTTCTTTAATTTCAAATTCTTAATTGTCTGTCTTTTATAATATTGTAGGATATAATTATGATTTTGGCCATATGGGATGAATAACTGACTTTTCATGTCAAAGATTATTAACAGTTGTTTCGGAATGATTATTTATCGCTATATATGTAGAAGAACCTTTTATAATTAGGATGGTTAAAATCACATCTAATTGCTTTGTTGTTATTAAACTACAAATTCATATGTTTTGTTGGTACTGAATTTCAGGTTGATGTTGATATTTTGAATCCTTTACTCAAGTAATTTAACAAGTGTATGAAAGGTGTTTGCTAAAATGTCATAAAATAGTTTAGTTAACATTTACGAGTAATCACTTATATTCAAGCAACATTTTGAAAGTTATTACTTGAAATTAATTGTTTCGTCGATGTTTGAATATTTTGTAAACATACTAAATTCCTATGTTTCAATGATTTATGTGATCATAGTTTGAGCTAAAGAAATCAAGGATTTGGCAAAATTTTGTTCTCATTTAGTTGCTTTGAGACAATGTTAGTCTCTCATTTAGGCACTTTGGTGCAGACTGTAGAGCATTTGATTGTTTTTTTCAAGGCAATGCACTTTCATGTTATTGATATGAGGCTTAATGCATTTAACTGGCAGGTGTATCTATGTCCATCTTTTTGCCGTCATTAGTAGCATTTGATACATGTGACTTAACCATCATACATAAAAATGGATTTGCTAAAATCAACGATATATAACCTCTTAATAACGTTTCCCCTTCACTGCAGGTTTTGAAAACCATGTGCGAGTCTTGTGGTCCCTTGATGTTGTTGCATATCTTTAAAGTCATTGTGATTCCGGCGATGTGAATAATGTTGTACAAGTAAGAAACATATGCGCTCCAAGGAGTTTTTACGAAATACTTATATATGACAAGTTTGACTAATGTTTATGGGGTTTACGTGTAACTAATTCAAAATTAAAAGTGAAACGGGTCAAATGAGTCGTAGGTTACCCAAAGTTTACTTTTACTAAACACATTATATATTGTTATATTCAAAAATGACCAATGGAAGAAACATGTATTCTGACCCAATGTTTGAGCAATTGGCTACCTCTAAAGCGGAATCTTCAATGTATAGCTTTCAATAACTTTACCCCTTCATCACATGTTTGAAAACCATGGGGAAGTCTTGTGTTCCACTGGTGTTGTTAAATATGCAACATATTCCAAGCAATTTTAGGTAGGAAGATTTTAATCGTTTCAAATGGATCTTAAAAAAAAATGTTTTCTAAAATTGTAATAGCTTTGTGTAGAACATAGGGATAATTTGCATTTTCACTTTATGCAAATATGATGAAATATCGCATATTACCAATATGACGAGGAAATATGACTTCCATGACTATGATTTATTATCATTTCTTGCATCTCCATAACATAACCGCGTAGAAGCAACATCTTTGGTTAAAGGGTCTTATAACCAAACTTGAAATTTTTGTATGCCATACATGCTCAAGCTACTATTACATTCTCTATTTCCAATTGATCATGAATGGAGACATTAATGATACCATTATTTTCACTTCTCATTTGTAGGTTTAATTCAACAAAGATAGGAGGTTTTCATTTTGCATATACATACATTTTCTAACTCGGTCAGTTCTATTATAATCAAATTTCTTATTGCAAGTAACTTTCTTCCGTTTTACCACTTCAAAGCCAAGGTGAAAGGCTTGATCAATTCGTTTTTAGTCCTGCTGTTAGACCAAAGGGTTGAGTGTGCGTAAATGAGGTTCGATTGCGAACCGCTTTTTAATTATATGTATGCAAGTAAAGTTAGTGTTAGGATGGTAGCTTAGTTTATATTGTTTTGTAGTATTTCTTTGGTATTTTTATCTTCTTACTTGATTTGCAGGTATCATTCCAAAGATACTTCCTTTTATTCTTTTGTTAGAAACAGAAGAACTCTCATGGGAAATATGCATAAATGATGATGTTGGTGTGGCACATGTAAGATTAAATTGCTACGTGAATTTGACTCAAAATGAAGTTGTAAACTTACTGCTAGCTTTCTATTAATGGAAATTGATCATGGGGATGCAATACTTTATAATCTTTGTTTTATAACTTGAATTTGATGCTTAATTTGCCGCTCTAAGTGAACCATAAGGAATGATCTTTTAAGTGGCTCAATGAGAACTTTTTTCCAAATTAAAGTGAAACTTAAACGGAGTAGTTGACATTGATTAGAAAGTCTACTTTTACATCCAACTTATTAGCTACAAATTATTATTAGCTACCCGTGATTTATCACGGGTTTATAAGCTAGTTCATATATATACATATATTTTTAAAATAAAGGACATTAAGGAGTATGTATTGGTCACATGATGTGTAACATATATTGAAAAATATAACACATGCTGAAATATAAAAGCAAGGAGTGTAATATATATTGAAAAATATAATGAAGCCGTCCTTTGAACACAAATATATGCTACTTCAAGAATTAATTAAAAGATAAAAGTAATAAAATACTTAATACATTGATGTTATAATTACTTAGATACGGAGTAAAATTGTTGCATAGTAACAGTTGCATACAGCTTTAAGTGGAATTATGCAGCGAACTCCGATATAAAGGGTGTTTACATATACGTCTTTGCTACTTAAAAACAAAAGATATAGATGTCAATTGAAATCCGGTTTCAGGAAATAGGCTGCAACTATCTTCACGCAAAAGGTTATTTATCATCCTCTGCTATAAACAACTATGAAGTGTTAGTAAGGACGCTTACATTAGATGTCATGCGAATAAACTAAAAAGGCAAAACAAAATTTTACAGTGTCCGCCTTATATTTAATAGTACATGTTTCAACAATGTGAAATTAGTAGTCTGGAAATGAAAAACGTAAGACTCCAGTTGCCGATTGTAATGCTATTTTTCATTTTTATTTTAGCAAATCGACTATTTAGGAACAAAGTGCGCAGGATGATTAGAAATACCAACCATATTTGAGCCCCTCTATAGTGCATAAAATGAAGGAATTTGGTTCAGATGTATGGCTGCTATTGGCGACCTGAAATCAGAACACCAAGTAAGAAGTTGGAAGTACAAATCTTGAATATTAATCAAAAATTTCAAGAACAAAGGAGTTATGCATCAAAAGTTTCTTTTATTCGCTACCAACTTGACAATTGTGCATAGATAAGTAAAATCAAAATGCCATAACAATCGTAACTATGAGAGCACAAGGTGTCTTAACACAAGGTTAAGGTTTAACTCACTGTCACGTCAGCGCCACATTAACTTTAACCTTTCATCCTTAACTCACAAAAAACACATGTTATCATAACTCAACAATAACTCAACCACAATTTACAAAAATACCCCTTCATTTAGGGGGCAGAAATGAAAAAAAATAATTAATTGAAGGCCTTTAACGTGCGTTAGTAGCTTAACGTGGGGGTTAAAGCTTGTCCTTAACTCACCCCCTTGCAATGTTAACACACCCTTAACTTGGAGCAAGTTAAGGTTTAACTCACCCACAATGTTAACATACCCCATGCTCTGATAAACCCCGACACCAACTAAAAGTCTGAAACACTACATGTTGAAGTTTATATTATATTTCTAATGTAAAGAGCAACGACGGTGGATTTTTATAAAAATGTCGGTGCATCCTTGGGCCGTTTGGTTTTGAGCCTATCTGGGCCGTTTGGTTTTTAGCGTATAACGGGGGAGGCTCGTTTCTTTTTTCCACCGCCTCACCTCATGTTAACACGTGTAGTGATAACTCTTCTTTTTTCTACCGCCTCATGTTAACACGTGTTGTGATAACTTGATGTTATCATCTCTTTGCACCGAATCTCGGAGTAAATCTTCGATTGTTACAGATTTTTTTAGAGTTTTCTTTTGATCACATGGGTTAAGATCAATTTTTTGGGTGCTATTAGCTTCTGGGATTTTGATTTGCTTTCTTTGCCTAACTGAATGTGGCTTGCCCGCACCCGTGTATCTTGGTGGGGTAGCCATTTGGTTGCACCATGATGGGTTTTGAATACAATCTTGTTGTCGTTGGACATAAGAGGCGATGATGGATTTGCATTGGTTTCATCAAAGATGCGAACCTCTGCACCTTGGCGGGGCAAACAATCACGCGTTTGCGACCATGGCGGATGTGTTCGGTTTTGAGATTACTAATCAATCGAGCCTCTTATATTCCGTTTCTATAGGCGATGCCGACAAGCGTGACAACCGCTTGTGTATACATTTCATCACCAGATCTTGGCGGCGATACATAACGCGACGGTGGCTATTTAGTATTTGCTTTGCTAATGGTCGGTTTCTAAAACAACTTTCGATTAGATCATGGTCGGTTTTTGGGACGGTTTTTGCATGTTCTGGGCCTTTGGCGCGTAGCCACAGTGTATGAGCAGCCTGTTGTCTCTACCTATATGTTTTAAGTGACACGTTTCACTTTCGTTATAGAATAATTTGTGATACGTTTCTTTACACGAGGGCAAAGTTGGTAGGTGGTGCATATCTCATATTTTTTTAGGTTTTTGCTATATGTTTATGCTTTTGTTACTTTTGATTAGGATTTTGTGTACGATTTTGTTGCAATACGTAGCTTTCAGTCTCGTAGAACTGATGTGGATGTTGTTGTGTATGACTCAAATGTTTATGTTTCCTTTATTTAGGCTGCATGTCGAGATCTAAAGAGCATCGACGGTGGCATTTAAAAAATAGAAGTAACACTTTGGTTGGTCGGTTGGTTGCGTTGTCTTTGTTTTATTTCTAGGCGCCTTATTTGTTGTATAATCGTATTGATTGTCATAGGTTTCATTAAAAATGCGCCAAGATAACATGTTGGCGAGGCTGTAACTAGGCTGCGCCCAGCCACTGTTACATGTGAGGAATTTAAAAATATGTGATGTACTAAGTGGCAGTGATGATTACATGTTTTCTGAATAAAATGAAGTTGGTCATTGAAGGTTCGATACGTAACTTGGCATGGCAATAACCGGGTGGCATGTAGTTGTTGTTATGCAACCGTGTTTTTTGCAGCCATGGCGGAATTCGGATTTCTTTTACCCTTTCGCATTGAAGAATCTGAGCCTAATTACTTATTTTATTCAAATTTGGTTCAAACTTATTGATTAATACATTTTTAATATGTCCGGATAAACATGTATATATAGCATACTGTGTTGTGATGATCGTTATCGCTTTTGTTCCGTGGTTTAAACGTACCGTTTTTATATACTTTTTTGGAACTTCTAATGGAACCTTTATAAATATTGGCATTGGTTTGGGTACCTTAGAACAAACTGCCGCAAAAGTCTTGGGTTGCGATCTGATATCAGTGTTGCATTTCTTTGGCATCCACTATTCCTGATAAGTGTTCGGCAAATGGATAGTTAGTGACAAGATTCGCCACGAAAAACTAATCCTACCTTGATGTGGAATCGATTTCTTTTTCTTGGTCGAATACTGATCACCGCTTATGATTTCCATAATGCATCCATTATAAGGTTTGGTATTTCATACGTCTGGTTTTGAGCCTACCTGGGCCGTTTGGTTTTGAGCGTATGAATTTTAGTGTTCTCTCTTTTTATAGGCGATGATGATAATATGCTGACCATAGCGCATACCTTTCCTTTGCGCGCATCGTGGCACGGCAGTCATATCGAGTGTATAGCTGCAAGCATGTTGGTAGCATGGTATCGCTATTGTATACGCATATCTGAGCCTCATTTGGTGTCAACATCCACGTGTTTCTGTGACCTACGACGTGTTAGTGAATGTGTGCATCCCTTATTTGGGCCGTTTAGTTTTGAGCCTATCTGTGACGTTTGGTTTTGAGCGTATAATGGGAGAGGCGCGTTTCTTTTTTCTTAAAAAGCCACTGTCTTTGCTCTTTACATTAGGGATATAATTCCTTCATGTGTACTTGGCTTGAGACGTTTGCTCAAGTTTGGTTTGTTTATTCAGAATCGGTTGACCTTTTTATGCCTAACTGAGTGTCTTTTGCCGAATCCTGTATGTTGGCGAGGTAGCCATTTGGTTGCAGCCATGATGGGTATCGGGTACTACTTGTGTTGTGGCTGGGCCGAGAGTGTTGGTGTCGTTGGACATACGAGGCGATGATGGATCAACATTGGTTTCATCAAAGCCGCGAACCTCTGCACCTTGGTGGGGCAAACGATTAGGTTTGCAGCCATGGTGGCCGTGTCCCGTTTTCGAGATTACTAATCAATCTGAGCCTCTTATAGTGTGGCGAAAACCAACGCTATTATATACATGAATTTAAACCTTCCACGTTTCTATAGGCGATGGTAATGACATGACGACCGCTGTGTATACATTTCATTAGCCCGTATCTTGGCGGGACAGTCACATAACGACGGTGGCTATTTCATATTTGCTTTGCTGACGGTTGGTTACTAAAACAACTTTCGATTAGATCGTGGTCGGCTTTTGGGCCGTCTTTTGCATGTTCTGGGCCTTTCGCCCATAGCCACGGTATATGAACGGCCTGTTGTCTCTACCTATACTTTTTAACTTGGACGTTTCAGTTTCGTTCTAGAATAATTGGTGCTGCGTTTTTTTACACGAGAGGAAAGTTGGTAAGCGGTGCATACCTCAGGTTTTCTTTAGGTTTTTGCTATATGTTTCTGCTTTTGTTACTTTTGGTGAAGGTTGTGTGTGCAATTTTCTTGCAATACGTATCTTTCAGTGTCATAGAACTGATGTGGATGTTGTTGTCTACTACTCAAATGTTTGTGTTGCCTTTATTTAGGCTGCATGTCGAGATGTAAAAACCATCGACGGTGGCATTTAAAAAAAAAGAAACATCACTTTGGTTGGTTGGTTGGGCTGTGTTGTTGTTTTGTTTCTTGGTTGGTCGGCTTGCAGCCTCTATTTCCATATCGTGCTTGCCCGTTATATTAGTGGCGCATTTCAGTTTCATTCCGTCTGGAACACACTACCACTTACTTATCATCTCATCTGAGATGTTTCTGCTCCGCCTTATTGATTGTCTTTGCGAATCGAACGTTACATGTGAGCACTATGTCTTAGAAATTGTATTCAAACACCACCGTCGTTGCTCTTTACCTTATTTATTGTATAATGGTATTGAGTGTCATAGGTTTCGATAAAAAATGAACTTAGTAACATGTTGGCGAGGCAGCTAACTAAGCTTGCGTACCACTGTTACATGTGAGAAATTTAGAAATATATGGTATACTAAGGGGCAGTGATGATTACATGTTTTCTGAATAAAATGAAGTGGGTCATTAGAGGTTCGATACGTAACTTGGCATGGCAATAACTGGGCGACATGTAGTTATCATTATGCAACCGTGTTTTTTGCAGCCATGGCGGAACTCGGATTTCTTTTACCCTTTCGCATTGAAGAATCTGAGCCTAATTACTTATTTTATTCAAATTTGGTTTAAAGTTACCGCTTTATACATTTTTAATATGTGTAGATGAACATGTATATATAGCGTAGTGACCTTTCATGATCACTATCGGTTTTGTTACGCAGCTTAAACGTACCGTTTTTATATACTTTGCAGGAACTTTTAATGCAACTTCTATAAATATTGGCCATGGTAAAAATAGAGTAGCCTCTGCGGCAACTTTTCTGGATAAACATGCTTTAATTTATTTTGCCGTTATCGCTTTTTCAAAATATCAATATGAAAAGAGAGCTTTTTATGAAGAGTGGGGTTTCGGATGGTTTGTATACGTTAAAACAAACTGCCGCAAAAGTCTTGGGCTGCGATCTGATCTCAGTCATGCATTTCTTTGGCATCTACCATTCACGAAGTATTCGGCACATAGATGTTGTGACCAGTATTCGGCCACGAAAAACTAATCCCACTATTGATGTACTGGCATTGCTTTTTCTTGGTTGAATACTGATAACCGTTTATAATTTCCATAATGCATCCACCACAAGGTTTGATATTTCATACAAGGTTTCAACCTTTACGGATACAGGTATTTATTTTCAATTTCAGTTTCGTTGTTCTTCTTAAGATTTTTAGTAGTTTCGTAGTGGATATGTTTGCTGCAGCTATCTTTGGGATGCGTTTTGAGTTGTTGGGGAGGTTGTGTGTACAATGCATGCGTCTACCTGTGATTTTCCTGTTTTGCATACCGTTTGTTTTTGTGTGTATTTGTTTCCGTAGCTAAAATGGGGGCTTAAAATTTATGTTCCTTCTGTTCGTGGACTTGCATACGTTGGTTAGTATGTTTTCGTGTTTAAGATGCACGGCGGATGCTCTTGGTGATCGTGCTAGAGGCGATTATGTCAAATGCATGATCGCGGCCATGTTGGTCGCTACAGCTTAAACCGTATACATGTATCCGAGGTTTTGAAATAGTCTTCTGTCCACTATTTGCTGACTGGGCATGCTATGGTGCATACGAATTTTAGTCTTCTCCCTTTCTATAGGCGATGATGAGAATATGCTCACTGTAGCGCATACATATTTTCGCCAGTACAAGCATCGTGGCACGGCGGTCATATCGGCGTATAATTTGCGGCCATGTTGGTGGCCCGGTATCGCCATCGTATACGCATATCTGAGCCTCATTTGGCGTTATCACCCGCGTGTTTCTGTAACCTACGACGTGTTAGCGAAAGTGTGGATTACGTCCTAAACAAACCTACGTTCGCACAGTATTTGGCGAGTGTATTCAACAGGTATGTATTACCGTTACTTTATGCTACATCGTGAAGCATGACTAATGAATATAAAAAGTTTCACGCCAACTAATGTTGGCTGACAACTACTGTCTATGTATCGCTATATCGGTAGGTTCTAATTCTAATACTGCAATAAGACTACTTGGAATGCCAATATTCTCATATTATGTATACGCTTATATAACCTTTCAGGCTCATAGGTTACTGCATTGCCGTAGGCGTGGAATTATTGCAATTGCCAATATGTTTGCAGTCAGTTCAAGTAGAATCTTATCTAACCAAATTGTCGTGTCACTGATTGGGATCTTTCCACCTGGTAGAATATTTCAAGCCTCATTTGCTAATATTGATATGGGATGTTTATGATATTCCCCTGTCCTAATTCACTCCTCGAAACCCTTCCGTCCCCACAACGGTCTAGCAAAATGTTTGGTACAGACCTTTGCATAACCGTTGAAATGGCAAAAGGAATTCAATGGGGCGACTAGACGGGTATCGCTATCCTGAACATCGCGTCTCAACATTAGCGACTGACGCTTGAAATGCACTCTCGAGTGGAAAGAGCCTAGTCGATGACGCAACAATATTCGCACGCAAGCAAAGAAACCTTTGGGCATTACAACCATTGCGGTGTATGTTTCAAGAACTCGGTCATGTTTTTTTATGTATCGCGCTCAACGTATTGCTATATCGGTAGGTTCTAATCCGAATACTACGACACTACTATTTGGAATGGCAATATTCTAATATTCTATATACGCTTATATTGCCTTTCAGTATCATAGGTTACTGCATTCCTGTAAGCAGGGAGTGATTAGAATTGTCCATACGTTTACAGTCGGTAGGAGTAGAATGTTATGCAACTGAATGGTTGTGTCATCGATTGGAATCTTTCCACTCAGTAGAATATTACAGACTTCATTTGCTTATGTTGAAACGAGATTTTTAAGATACCCCGTTCGATCTTCCGCTCAATTCCTTTCGTTCTTCTGGTCTAGCAATACGCTCAGTGCGCACGGTTGCACAAAGATTGTTGAAATAGCGAAAGGGATTGAGGGGTCGATCGACGGGTCTCGCTTATCTGAACATCGCGTCTCAACATTACCGACCGACTTGAAATGTACTCCGAAGTGGAAAGAGTCCACTCGACGACTAATAATATTCGTGTACAAAGCAAACAAACTTTTGGCGATACCGCGGCGGTTGAGGTTTCAAGAACCGTTCACGCATAAGCAAATAGTCGTGTCATCGATTCGAATCTTTCCACTTGCGGAAAATAATGCGGTCTTCATTTGTCGATATTGATACGGGTGTTTAAGATATTGGCCCTGGTTCTCATCTTTCCCTCAATTCCTTTCGTTGTGATAATAGTCTAACAATACGTCTGGTGCAGACCTTTGCACAAAGACTCCTGAAACAGCAAAAGGAATTTGAGGGGGCGATTAGACGGGTCTCACTATCATGAGCATCGCGTGCCAACATAATCGGCTGACGATTAAAGTATACTTTCGAGCCGAAAGATTCAACTCGATGACACAACGATATTCAAGTACGGAACAAAAGGATCCTTTGCATAGTACAACTTGTACGGGTACAACCTTCTGAAAATAAAGATTCTTTCACAAAGTCGATAGCGATAACCTCCTTAAACATGCATGTACTCGCGTATTTCTGTCTTATTGGACTTCTTTTACTTTTTTATGTTTGTTCACGACTCTTTTTTAATGTATCCCATTTGGGATGAACGTGTCAAAGGTACAACATTTCTTGATTTTGTGAGTTCTTAAACGTATGCAGGCGCGCTTCGCATTTAAAATAAAAAATAAAAACAAAAAAACCCCCGCAACGCGGGGGGTGATTTTCACCTCGTTATAGTTGAAATTTCTAGACAGAATATAATAAAGTTAATTTCGTCTTGGACTATAAAACACTAATAATGGCCCATATAGAATAATAAGAAGGGTTAATAACCTGTTAAAGCATCATACTTGTCACAAAAAGCAGTTTGACGTAGCGAACAAAAAAAATAGCCCTTTTGGCTACTAAACTTAAATTCTTGTCTTCCTTTGAGTAATAATTCCAAAATACAAAATTGTAATGACTATTTTACCCTTGAATTTATAAAAATTGTATTCTTTGTCCAAGTATATAAATAACCCATTCATCTTTTTTAACTCATTCTTCATTTGATTATTAACCCTCTTTCTCCCTCACCTTAGCCACCGGACGGAAAACCTCCCGCCGCTTCACCACCGCCACCACCTCACCACCTACACCAAAACAATCCTCTCCACTTCCTTCTACCCGATCCACCACCACACGCTACCAACACGTAAAACCGCTTTGTTTCATCACCCACACCACCACACGCGCCTAACACAAGACCGTAAAGCCTATAGTCTTCCTTCCAAGATTACTCGTACAAATAGGAACTCGCCTGTGTTTTATCACTTTCACACATGAGCACAAATAAAAATTAGGGTTCGAATGGTTAGGTTTTCTTAAATTGATAAAGGGGTTTTGTAATTGGTATTGAATAGAGTACGATTTAGGTTTCAATTTGTATTGATCTCAAGAACACCACAAGTAATTTGATTTTCTTTGGTTGGTTCTAACCCCACCGAGCTTTTGATTTTACAGTAATTTGATTTTCTTTGGTTATGGGGAAAGTAATTTGATTTTATTTTCCCTTTCATTTGGATTCAATTATTCCAATGTATGGTGGTGTTGAATTGGTTTATGTATTCTTAGAATTGGTTTATGTATTCTTACATATGTATGGTGGTGTTGAAGATGGGCCTCGTAAATATAAACAACAAACTATAAACGCCAGCCCTCAATCCATGATTTTTAAAATTGATGAGACTTCTTATTGAAGGTTAGATCATATGGAAACTGCAGTTTTAGTTCATGCTTATACCTTTTCAGACTTATGAATCCTATATTTAATTTCGGTTTTTCAGTTGACTAGTTTAACTGGTATCACCACAAAGCTTGAAAACGAGCTGATACAAACGAGCTGACACTATTTTAAGATAACATGATTTAATTACTTGGACTATCGACGCAATTTTTTCAAACGACAGGGACTATTTTTGTAATTTAGCCTAGGGACGATGGATGCAATTTTAAAATCACAGGACCATTTCGTAATTTGGAAGGGTAAAATGGTCATAATACTCAAAGGAAGACAAGAATTTAAGTTTAATAGCCAAAAGGGCTATTTTTTTTGTTCGCTACGTCAAACTGCTTTTTGTGACAAGTATGATGCTTTAATAGGTTATTAACCCTAATAAGAATACAATGAATAATATACGACCAACAGATCGAAAGGTGATAAAAACAACTATAAAATTTGTTCGAAGGCTAGCAAGAAACATTACTCATCACGTTAATTCATTATATGTTGTAAGCACCTGCAAAGTCATTCCAACAATACTCATCACGTTAATTCATTATATGATTGCCAACGAGGTTATTCATTCATTGAAATATTCTAAGAACGGTGGAATGATTTTTAAAATACATTTTGAGAAGGCTTACGATACGGTAGAGTGAACCTTTGTTGACAGGATATTGGATGAGATGAATTTTGGTCAAAAGTGGAGAGCATGGATCAGTTTTTGCTTATCTTCAGCCAGAGTTGCTGTTTTAATCAACGGCTCTCCTACAGACTTCTTTGAACTGAAAAGAGGGTTAAGACAAGGCGATCCTTTATCACCATTTATATTCAATATTGTTAGTGAAGGTCTTAATGCCTTAATTTCTAAAGCTGTTCAAACTGGTTTATTTAAAAGCATCAATGTCGGAAAAGTTCATTCATTTCCTGTATCTCACCTTCAGTTTGCTGACGATACATTGATTTTTTGTGATTTTAATAAGGAATCTCTATCAAATGTTAAAAGAGTTCTAAGATGTTTTCAACTATCAGGTTTAAAAATTAATTTTTCTAAAAGCACGTTGATTGGGGTCGGTGTCGGGGACGGAGCTAGGGGGTTCCCGCGGGTTCCCGGAACCCCATGGATATTATCGATGTAGTGTTAATTTTTGAAAAAAGAACTGATTTTTCCAAAATGCATCTTAGATGCACCCGGTCCTTCGAAATGTGTTTCCAGTATTACGGTTCAAAAGATTTTGTGCGTCCGGTCATATTTGGTCTTGGCTTCGTCCCTGGTCGGTGTTGAGGAGAATTTGGTTCATTCATGGGGTAACGATCTCGGTTGCTCAGTTGGCACCATTCCTTTTCGATACCTCAGTCTACCGGTCGGAGCTAATCCTGCTTATAATGCAATATGGGATCCCGTTAATGTGAGGCTTAGAGAATGTTTAGTCAAATAGAAGTCTAGATTCATTTTTAAAGCAGGTCGAATAGTTCTTATAAATTCAGTGTTTAATAGTCTGCCTCTATACTTTAGTGGAGGAGATAGATAAATTCAGGAGAAGTTTCTTCTGGGAAAAAGATCCTAGCGAATGGAAGTTATGTACAATAGACTGGAACGCCATCACTAAAGGCAAACAAAATGGGTGCCTTGGTGATGGAAATCTTCGAACTAGAAATGAAGCGTTGCTATGTAAATGGTTATAGCGATATGGAAATGAGAAAGAGGCGTAATGGAAAAAACTAATTGATGTGAAGTATGGAACAATGAGTCTAGTCTATCTCCTTCAAATCCAAGAAAATATTTTGTGTCTCCGGTGTGGAAGAAGATCTCTGATCTAGTTCACTTGCAATCGTCATCAGGTGTTGTAGCAAGAAAAGGGTTGATGCACTGTGTCGGGAGAGGGAACAAAACAAGATTTTGGGAAGATCACTTGGTGGAAGGTCATGTTCTAAAAGTATCATTTCCGAGGATGTTCGCACTGGCAATTCACAAATCTTGTCCAGTTTGCAACTTTGGCTTTTGGGAGGACGGTCAATGGAATTGGGATGTTAAATTTAGAAGAAGACTATTTGATTGGGAGGTGGATCAGTTTGAAGCTTTTTATTCTCTTTTAAATTCAGTTATGTAGTGGCATCGAATGATGACAAAGTGATTTGGTCTTTTGAGTCGTTGGGTAAGTATTCACCGAAATCATTTAGTTATGTAGTGGAAAATATGAATTACCATGGCAATCCACTTCTCGCATCAATTTGGAAAATCAAGGTTCCGCCTTAGGCTCGTCTTCTTTGTTGGCAAGTATTGTTGGGTAAGTTGCCAACTAGAGATCTTTTATCAAGAATTGGTGTTATTTCTGAGAACCTTATTTAATGTCCACTTTGTAACTGTAATGTGGAGTCAATTGATCATCTTTTTGTTCATTGTAAAATTTTGCTTACTATTTGGTGGGCGTTAGTTGAGGGTTTGGGTTGCAGGTGGGTAATTCCTCGAAGCATAACCGACTTGTTCGTATGGTGGAGTGATATGGCTAAAGACATCAATGTAAAGAAGTTTGGCTTATGTCTCTCTTTTCTATTTTGTGGAATATTTGGGAAGCTCGTAATAAGGCCGTTTTTTTCAAAAAAAGGAAGTCTCTTCGTCTCAAATGATGGATCTAGTAAAATTTAGGACCGGGGGTTGGATCAAAGCTTTCTTTCCGGCGTGCTCGTATTCTTTATTGGATTTCTTTGTGAATATTTTCTCAATTTTAGTTGGTTTTAGTGATGTCCGTAAGGTTGAAAGTCATTTTCAATGGTGTCCGCTTGATGATAGATCGTTAAAGTTTAATGTAGACGGTTCAGAAAAAGGAAAACCGGGATTGGCGGGTATTGGTGGTTTATTAGGCAATAGTGAGGGTGTTGTTGTTGCTTTTTTCTCTATCCCAGTTAGTGTTATGGATTCTAATGTTGCAGAAGTGTTGGTCATAAAAGAAGCGTGCAAGATGTTAAACAAAAAGGTGGAGTTCAACTCGATAAACATCGTTATTGAAAGGGATTCTTTGAATGGGGTTTCATGGGCTCGTACTCCAATCAAGAGACCATGGAGGTTATTTATCATACTTTCACGAGGTAGATATCTTTTTATCAAGTTGTTCAAGTCATTCGATTGTTCATGTTCATCGAGAATACAATTGAGATGCTGATAAATTGGCAAAATGTGACAACTCGTAATTTTCTCGATGCTTCATAAATGGAGAAACAACAATTAGAGCGATCGTTCCATCTAAGTTGAGATACGATACGTATTTACAGTCATTTTTATCAGAAATAATATTCGAAAGTACTTGGCGTAATTCCCGAGTCATGAATCCTTCGTTTGCTAGTCTAAACGAGTCCCGAACGTTATATTATGAAAGTTTTTAGAAAGTTACATCTATGGTCCCTGTGATACTTTACCCGCCACCCTCCTTCTTTGAATTAATTACACAATCGGTCCCTCCTGGTTATATATATACTCCTACACCTTCTCACTCTCTCATTCTCTCACCTTTCTTTCTCTCTCTATAAACACACACACAAATACTCTCTCTCTCACTAAGAAAATTCGGCCACTCATAACTAGGGTTCTGACGCCGTCTCTGATTTCGGCCAACTTTCCAGCCACCACCACTAACAACAAAGAAGGGAAGTGGCAAGGGATTTCAAAGAAGAAGAAAGAAGAGAAAGTTAGTACACACCGCCTATCCTAGATGATAGATCAGACCATGGTGGTTCCGTTTATACTACACACGCGCCCTAAACCTCAAAAACACGCCCTAGATCTTAAATCAGGCTAGATATTTCCCCTGTTCGTTCTACTGTGACTACAACTTGATTTGACCCCCATAAATGTAAACGCATTAAGTCATTATATGTCTTAAACATTTCATCTTCTGATGCTCAGATTAAACGAATAATAATAAGGTCTAGATTACAGCTTTTGTATACCCATATAAGCCCTTAACATTATTGTGAGCAAAAAAACATAAAACAAAATACATTCGGTTAAGCTACTTACCAATTTGATATGCTGATTGTCAACTCTACATTCCTTGACCAGTCCGATGCCTGCAACTTTCGTGTTACCTAAAGATCATTCAAATACAAAAGAAAAATATTAGAATGGCGACGAAAATAAATATTACGTCATGCTTAACTACACTGCCACTCTATTAATACTCCAAACCCTATCTCTCATCTTACCACTTAACACAACAGTCTGTTAATACCTCAATGGATAAAGCTTCGGTGTCCTGGCTCTATAAATTCACCTAAAGCTACTACTATACACCTGCAGGTAGACACTTGACTCATCAAGCACATAACATAAGCAAATACCAAAAAACCTACATATCAGAACACATTTTTGCAAATACTAAAATACGAATATAACGAAGTCGGATTATGTACCGCTTTTCCTTATGTCTAATGCAAGTAACTTTTAATTCCACAAACTGATAGGTAGTTTAGTAGTTGATTCTTCTTTTGGTCTTGCGGCAACGTTACAAACTAATACCCCTCTTTTAGTATATAGGATAATAAGGCTCAGATTAATGAGTACCAAAACGTGACCAAACACCTGACATGGCTGCAATCACACAGTTGGTGTGACTACCTAGCCAAGATACAGGGCTCGGTAAACCACATGTACTACACATAAAATTAATCATCATCGCCTGCAACATTATATTATATAAAGAGTCATCGTAGCTTATATGCATTATATATTACTTGGAAGTTCAGATTCTTTAGCATCACACGGTTGCTATGGCTACAAATTCAATACGTTGGCCCACCAAAACACGAATGGGAACGCCTTTAACCGAAGCACATCAAACATTCTGTGCACTTTGGTTTTGAAAACAACCTAGACAACCGCAATGGTTGCAAACAAAAAAGTTTACCCTGCCAAAACACAAATGTTTACGGCTTTAGTTGAAGCTATGAAAATCAATGTCAGCCTCATAACAACGATCGCCTGCTAAACCAAACTCACTATGGTTGCAAGCCTAACAGGTTGCCATGCCAAATGACGGTTCCAGTCACATTGGTAATATGTTATGTGTGTAGTCATAATCTTGCAACTGTGTTGCCTTTTGGATATACTAAAAGGGGGAAATATCGTTGTCAATCAGATACACCCGTCATGGCTGCAAACTCATTGACTTGCCCCGCCAAGGTGCGGATAATCTTAGCTTCAAACGAACCTAGTGAGACTCATGGAGCCACCCTGTTATAATCAATATAAAGATGAGTTATCTATCGAGTGTCGCATTAGCTTTAAAACATAAATAAGCGTAAGCTAATCCAAACATAAGTACATAACCGACAGACATTAAAGATTGCACTTTTTTCACAAATCATCAAAACACCAAAAATGATATAATAATGTTCACGCTTCTTAATCTATACAAAAAACCCCTAATTACTCCTAATTCCTTATCAACACAGGGAATCCAATAAATCATAAATCATCATAATCATATACGAAAACCCCTAAAATTGTGAACATCTTTAAACATGTAACTAGAGTTAATAAACTTACCAAATCGAGTTCAATCGACATGCAATTTTAAGTTTTTTTTTTTGCCACTTTTCGCACCAAATCCCCGTTACACCGCCGTCGCCAACTCGGCGAAAACCCTAAAAACATAAAATTGTTAAAATATAACTCAACAGATTAAATTCTCAGACAATATATCTAACTCAACATTTTTATAAAATAAAATAAAAAACTCAAAAATAGCTAACCTCAGATCTACAAAAAGGAATTAAAAATTTAAAGCATAGGGATTAACAAATGAAGGTGTTGGTGATTAGATTGGGGGGTTTATATCAAATGAAAGATGTATTTGACCTGATTTTTTTGCGGTATGCAAAAGATCGGGTGCCTCTACAATTAAGATATGTGATGACTTTAATTGTCAGTTTAGAACAAACACTGGAAGTGTTTTTTTGTCTCATTGAAGAGATAAAGAAGTTTCAAGAAGGAGAGGATCTAGGAAAATGACGGAAGATTCTAGCAAATGTTAGATATGAATTAATGCACACCATGTAGCCACAGTAGCTGTTAGTGTATTAACGAAAGTTAATAGCTGAAAACAGTGTTTTACCACTGTAGCAAATGCGAGACATTGTTTTTGGAAACCAATGAGAACATCCCAACACAACCAATAGGAGTTTGACAAACCCCTCAAAGTACATAACGGAGGTTACAAACAGGAGGAAACTTTCCCTCATCTTTAGTATATAGTATAATGATGTTCTTATGATGGTGTGCTATCACATGCAAAAACAACCATCATTATTGACTTATTAGTGTGTTGGATGAAATCGAAATGAAAAAGATGATGTGAAAGGGTGTTTATTAATCCGAAAAATGGATTAGGAATTGTGTATGATTAAAGCTTAATAAATGGTAAAGTGAGAAATGACATACGTGTGGGAGATAACTGAAAAACTTAACAACCGTTAAGGAATTGAACTTTCGCCAAAACATTTTCTTGATGTGGAGGACTATCAACGTAATTTATCAAAGTTAGAGACTAAAATGTGTTAAATCCCATATGTGAAAGACTAACGGTTAATTTAAAAAAAAGGAAAATAATTTTTTATTTTTTATTTTTTTAACTAAAGAAATAATTTGAAGACTTGATACCAACCCTAAAAATAAAAGGCTGGTGGGGAAAGTGCACAACACACTCACACCCCAACAAAACATTTTTGTTTCGAAATAGTTGGTTGGTGAATCATTCAACAGAAAGAAAAAAAAATAGGCGGCGATGGGATCAAGATTAATGTGGGCATCTAAAGCTGCATCGTATCTTAAGATCTCTACAACCTTCAACACAAGAGGTTTTGCTTTTGGTAATCAACATCACCCACTTCACCAACCTTTGTCACCTTTGTTTTGTTTATGTATACAGATATGATGTTGGATCATATATTTTTTTAGATACTTATTGATATTAATGGATCTCTGTTAATTTGTATTTTTTTAGCTTTTTTGTGAATGATTCCTTACTTTGTGTTGATTTTATAGTAATGTCTATATAATCTGTCCTGTTTATTGATATTGATTTTCAAAATGGTTAAGCTAGAAAGTATATATCGAATTTAGTTGTTTTGTACCGTGCGATTTTGTATTGGGTTGACAAACATATTAGATTTGTTGAAATGAAGCATAGGACAACTATGAAATTGATCTGTTTAGCGGGTGTTAGGATTTAAGTTTTCAAAGTGATTATTCTAACGTTTAGAATCAGAATCAATATTTAGTCAGCATTTAAGTGATTTATTGCCAGGATAGTTATCAAGTAACGACTTTTTTAGCACTGCAGAATTGGATGGTTATCAATATTTAGTCAGCATTCAAGTGATTTAAGTGATTTAGATTTGGTTATATTAAGTATAAGTGTATGTTAAATGTATGATCGCGACCCGTATAATGAAAAGGGTAAATGTTAAACGACATACTGTATTATTTTACATCCTTATGGTCCATCCTTTATATAAGTGTCGTATTTTGAATAGTATATTAACTTGCTACTTTTTTGCGATATGTTTAGTTGTGAAGGATTTGAAGTATGCCGACTCTCATGAATGGGTCAAGGTCGATGGTAACTCTGCCACAGTTGGTATCACAGACCATGCTCAAGATCACTTAGGAGATGTGGTGTATGTTGAATTACCAGAGATTGGAACTGCGGTAACTCAAGGTAGTAGTTTTGGTGCAGTCGAGAGTGTTAAGGCCACTAGTGATATTAACTCCCCTGTTTCTGGGAAGGTTGTTGAAGTCAACGAAGAGCTCACTAGCTCACCTGGATTGGTAATTCGTCTGCTGTTCTTTCTCGATACATGGCTTATGAATATTGCAACTTTGACTAGACGTTGTAAGATGGTTGGATTGGTTACAGGTCAAAACGCATCCATGTTGAAAGGAATCATTTTTAGTACCGTAAATATGGCCTGGGACACCAATTCTTTTTTTTTTACTCAAAATCTAAATCATTATTAAAGAAAACACAAATTGGGTGGTTTTATGCGTTAAAAATAACCTTTAGGCGACTTTCAACATGTTTGACCAGTTCCTGAAAGTCAAGTGTTGTTATGAAATGCTTATGGAAGTTATGGTCAATCTGATGTGTTTTAAAAGCTAAAATTAAGATGAAACTTTAACCTAGCATAGTACTTTTTCTTTACTAGCATATTTGCATGAAATGTTTATGGTTGATCAAAGTTCCGTATGTAAAATTCCAAGTATCTATAGTAATTTTGGAAGTCTAAAGTTAGCTTTTTGCCCCCAGAAGTTAAAATTTAAAGGTCCTGCAGCCTTTATTACTTCTAGGATTCTAGTCATTCTAATTTATTGGTTTGCAATTACTGATTTGATATTATACCGTTTCCAGGTTAATGGAAGCCCGTATGAGAATGGCTGGATTATAAAGGTGGAAGTAAGTGACCCAAATGAGGTAAACTCACTAATGGACTCGGAAAAGTATACTAAGTTCTGTGAAGAAGAAGATGGTCACTAGAGTCAACAATGCATGTCACTTGACAAATGTTTGTTTTTTATGTATCTTCATGTGATATTCAACTTGTTTTTGTTTCTTTTTGGTTATGTATGTTTTGTGGTTGACGTTTGCGTTTTGGCAATTTCGTTCTTGCTTGAAAATTTCGAATGCCACAAAGTGTTTTCTTTTTCTATAACAAGTTCATGTAACACACTTGATATTCACATGTAATATGCTTATTCCAACATGATAGCCTCAAAAGTTGAAGTTAGTACAGTTTAAACAGGCATGAATTCGATTTGTGCAAGTTTTTGCAAAGCCAAGGTTAACAAGAAACAAGCCAGATGCAAATATGAATGAAAATATGGAGTGTTTAGGATATTTGGCATTGAAATGACACATCCTTAGTTGCAATGCAAAGAAGGGACAACTTTGTTCAAATCGAGAATCATAGACATACATAGTCCATGATTGTCGATTTGAACAACATATTTTGGCTGAAGTATTATATGCATTGCAGTACCACATACTCACATAGAGATGTCCCATAGGTGAGGAGTTATATCAGCCAACCAATTTTGCCGTTCGGATTTTGGCTGCAAAGTATGCAACCATAAATCGTAAACATACAATAATTAACAATAATTATCAGCCAACCAACCTTATTCAACCTTTTTTTCTTTCACATGAAAACATACAATAATTAACAAATAAACCCATGCAAGTATGCAACCATAAATCGTAAACACCACACACATCCTAATCATCTTCATTCTTTGAAACCACGTTACACCCATCTTTATATGTCAATACCTACCATTTACCAACATCCACTTCCCTTCGTCAAAGCCGATTATCATTTTCAATATGATCATATATGTTGGTGGGTTTAAAAAATAAGATGGGTATTGGTGGTTACGTGTGCTTTTAAAAAAATGAATAAAATGAAGATGATTATGATGAGTATTGTTGTTTAGGATTTATGGTTTTATGTGTTTTAGTTGTAAATTATTGTATGTTTAAATAATTTAATTGAGAAAGAAAATATGTTGAAGAAGAGAGGTGTTTGTATTTTTGTGTAATTGTGAGGTAAGTTCAAGTGCACAATAAGAGATGTTTCGATATTTAAAAGAGGGGTAAATTCGTCATAAAATTAATGTTTGTGCCGCCATGGAGGTAGGACTATTGGTGTTATGAAATAGACATGTTAAGAACTGTTGGCGTAATTTTTAAGAAAAAAAGACAAAACTTGCAATTTTAGTACGGCCTCAAAGACCAACCACATAATTTAATCTACAAACAACCATCGCAATTTTCTCATTTTCATGTGTAAAGAAAAAAATACACTGAGTTACTCTTTTGTGAGAAAATTGGGTGTGATAAATAGATTTCACACTTTTAAGTGCAGACAAAGTGGATGTTTTTCTACACTTAGAACTCTGAGCTTTTTCAGATTTTTGTTAACACAATAGTACACAACAAGCTAGTGTTTTGAACTTTTTTTTCTACCTTACCATCTTACGTTCTAGCATCGTAGCATGACATCTTAACATCCACGCAGTTCAACCAAGGAGGCAAGTACCCATGAACTTTAAAATGGATGAGGGTTTTCTTGTTCTAGTTATCCGGGGATGATAAGTCTTTGACTCATATGTACATGACTCAACCGGGGTTTACGTGGCCGACCCTTTCTTTGGTCACCCCAAACTGCCCAATTATGTACCTAGCGTTCTTTTAACCCTAAACTTATTGTAAGGAGATTATTCACTTATTTGCCTTATCAATGGGTCACTTGATGATAGTTAACCACAATAGTTAAAAGACTAAATACCATTCTATTCGTCTCAAAATAAATGTTCACTTTAAAAATATTTGTAAGAATTATCACCAACTACATTCTCCACCAATTAAATATAATTCTCTTCATTTTTTTTTTATTTTTTTTTAGCAATCTCTCCATTTATTGAGAAATGAAGTCACGGAATAAAAATATGGACAAGTATGTCTATGGGGGTGTTTGGGTAAAAGTATGGTTCATCAAATAATTATGCTTTTACAAAATGATGTTTTGAAATCACCTCTCCACTCACTTTTTAAAAACGCAGTTTTGACACATAAAAAGGCAAATAATCACTTCTCATCCAAACATTATAAACTAAATTATTGCATTTTGAAAACGCAATAATCAGATAATCCACCTCCAAACGCAATCCCGATCACCCCCAATATCTGCTTAACATCCAAACCCAAACACCCTCATATTTCCAACACCCTCATATACAGTCTTTTTAATATAAAAACCCTCTATAAACCTCTCCCACCAACAAATCCTTAACCCCACTTCATTTCCAACACCAACAAATCCTTAATCCACTTACCAACCAAACGGCAACGAAATGTGGTCGTCGCTATTTTCATCACATCCTATGTTCATCCATCCTGTTTCATCTTCAATTCATGTATGTTCTAAGGTTACTTTCATTTGGATTATATTGTTGTATAGTTAGGTGGTATTTGTTTAACCTTATTTTTGGGCTTATAAGCTTGTATGGTTTCGCCTTATGTTTCATAAGCCCAAAAATAAGCTTTTTAAGTTTTTGGGTTTTTTATTTGTGTGATTTTTGTTGGTTTTTGAAGGGAAAAAATGGGTTAAGTGGTGGTGGTGGTGGGGTGGTTATAAGAAGGAAGGAGAGTATGAAGAGAATGGTGGTTGTGAAAGCGGGTGCGAAGAGGGTTTGTTTTGATAAGGAGTGTAGGGATGGGTTGGTTGCGGGGATTGATAAGCTTGCGGACGCTGTTTCTGTTACACTGGGACCGAGAGGTATTTTCTTTTTCTTTACTTGTTACATTTTTATCGGGTGTTTGAGTTGCGTGTTGAAAGTGGTTATGTGATATGGAATTGTGACTGGCTGTAAAATACTTTAAACTATAGTAAGGTAGGCGGAAATTTATCAGTAGGTACTTGCATAATGTAAAATTTTAGCAATGTAGTTCCGTTGCTGTTTTATCAATTATTGGTTTATAGTATTGTATTTTGCTAATTTAGCTGTGATTGGTAACAAAATGCGAGTATGTTTCTGTCATTGATAGCACCATACTACGTTGCTTTAATTTCTAAACATGTAAAGTACCTTGCTATTCTAAGAAATTAATTAGTTTACATAAACGGGTGACGGAGGTACTATTTGAGTTCGCTTACGGCCTTATGCTATGCAGCTATGTGAAGTTGTAATAATGAGAGTTAGGAGTTGTGATAATCAGATTATCAATCAGCTGTTTGAGTGACATGACAAGTTGTTGATTATTTAGGATTTATGTGTAACATGACCCATAAGTTATAAGATAATCAGAACCCGTTCTATTGCATCTATTCCCAATTTAGTTATTCAAAACTGATTATCTGACCCCTAGGAAAGCAAATTCAGTTTTGCTATAACCAAATTAACTGATTATCTGCAACATGAAAAATGAAAGGGCAAATGTTTTTAAAAGGTATCATACTTGCCACCATTTGCTTTTGTGGGTAGCGAACAAATTTTTTTGCTTTTGTGGGCACTTCTCTTTCAAATTCATCCTTTTTTGGGTATTTTGAGAAATTTTTGGACATTTTTGCCCCTCTTAGCAGATAGAATTTTTTTTTCTGAAGGGCAAAAATGTCACATAGTACCCTAAAAAGGACGAATTTGAAAGAAAAGTGCCCACAAAAGCAAAAAAAATTGTTCGCTACCCACAAAAGCAAATGGTGGCAAGTATGATACCTTTTAAAAACATTTGCCCAAAATGAAAATGCAATAATAAGAATCACGTTTAAAAGCACATATTCAAACATACTGCTTTGTTGTTATGAAGTTTAAGTTATTTCTTTTAAATCACAGTCCTAAACATTATGATGTCTTGTACAGGCCGAAATGTTGTTCTTTCTGAATCTGGATCACTTAAAGTTATCAATGATGGTGTCACGATTGCTAAAGCCATAGAGCTTTCTGATTCAATTGAAAATGCAGGAGCAATGCTTATCCAAGAGGTATTCATTTTAACCAAATCATAAACCGTCACCGACGACTATTAAATAGTCATAGTAAAATATTTTCTCTTTGTAGGTTGCAACTAAAACAAACGATTCAGCCGGTGACGGTACTACCACTGCAATTGTTCTCGCAAGAGAAATGATCAAATCTGGATTATTGGCTGTAGCATTCGGAGCAAATCCCATTTCTTTAAAGAAAGGAATGGAGAGGACTGTAAAAGAGTTGATTAAAGTTTTGAACAGTAAAGCGATTCCGGTGAGAAAAAGCGATGATATCAAAGGTAAACTAAGTTTTTTTTTTTTTTTTAAAATCACGAAAAGCGACTCTTTAAGATTGTTTCTGCTGTGCAGCCGTAGCTTCCATTTCAGCTGGAAATGATGAGTTTATTGGAAACTTAATTGCTGAAGCGATTGATAAGATTGGGCATGATGGGATAATTTCTATCGAATCTTCCTCATCAAGTGAAACTTCTGTGATGGTTGAAGAAGGAATGAAGGTAACTCATATATTATCTTGAAGTTAATATACCCTCTGTCCTGTGACCAGGCGCATAAAGTTATGAAATTTGCTGAATGTTAGTAAAGTGGTTTGAGATTTTCATTGATAATTAAACAACAGGAAAATTTGTGGACCAATCTCAACTAGATTTATAAGTACCAATGATGACATCGGGTAAAATGGTCATTATTACTTTGGATTTTTTACACGAATAGGAATTTTTGTGATTTTCACGAGAAGCCCTAAGTGGAAATTGTCGTGATTGTTACGGGAAAGAGTAATATACATGAACTAGCTTAATTTGCTGACTGTTGAAATGGATCCTGACATCTGGACCTTTTTATCATCTTAGTTGTTAATTTTCACAAGAATAGGAAATGTTGTGATTACCATGTGCGCCTTTACATATTTTTCTTATAATATACGATTCAGATATTCTTTTTATATTTTAATGTCTACTCAGGAATACTTTCCTACAGATCGACAAAGGATACATGTCACCTCATTTCGTGACAAACGAGAACAATTTATCTGTGGAATTTGAAAATGCTAGAGTCCTGATAACTGATCAAAAGATATCGAGTGTGAAAGAGATTGTTCCTTTGCTAGAAAAAAGTACTCAACTAAGTGTCCCTTTGCTCATTTTTGCTGAAGATATCTCAATGTCAGTGCTGGAAACGTTATTAGTTAACAAAAATCAAGGTACACTCAAGGTTGCTGTTGTAAAATGTCCTGGTGTTGGAGAAAGAAAGAAAGCTTTACTGCAAGATATTGCCATCATGACAGGTAATTATTTGCTACATCGTCAATTTTGACCTATTCACTTATGAATAGGTCCTTTTGTGTTGTGTTTTATCTCAAACGGATCAAATAAATCTAGTAGCTATAAGGGCAACAGGTCAAATGGATCGAAGTTGGCTAATGTCTCTTTTCCAATGCAAGCAACTTTGTTAATACTTACATTCACGGATTTAGATTATTTTGGTAATAATTTTGTTTTAATTATTCATAGTTATGGACTTAAGGTGTTGATTATTTAGAAACAATGGCAATCTCTCCGGTCGGCTGGCCTTGTTTTGACCCATACTAGACATGACCAGATTTAACCTACACCAGTTTGTGACCACACCAACTGTTTGGCCCGCTCATTTTGCTACTTCTATTCTGATTTCTAGCTCAATGCATAGGATTTAGCTAGTCATTTCCTTTTAATACTGATAAGAGTTGCAATTTCGGTATTTCCATATATGAGTATGCTTAAGTGGAATATGAAATATATGGACAGAAAAGGTTTTAAGTTGAAGGAAAGAATTTTAAACAATTTTCTTCTTTTTGTGACTTCAATCTTACCCAACAATTAGTTCATACTCCAATTCGTACCCAAAAATTTAGGTGTCAAGGACCTCTACGAAAAGTTAACCATTTTGACCTGCTATTTAACCCACCCATTTTGCAACCACTTTATTACGTATTGTTATCTTGTTATATGTCACCTTTCTGCTGACATTCTGATGTTGAAATCAGGTGCTGATTATCTGGCGGGAGATTTGGGTCTGTCTCTTGAGGATGCAACCTCTGATCAGCTTGGTATTGCACGTAAAGTAACCATAACAAGTAATTTCACAACTATTGTTGCTGATCCATCTATGAAAGCTGAGATTCAAGCAAGAATATCACAAATTAAGAAGGATCTTTCTGAATCAGATAGTTCATATCTTTCTAAAAAGCTTAGTGAACGAATTGCTAAGCTCTCTGGTGGTGTTGCTATTATCAGGGTAAGTTTATTCCATTGATAATGTGTTAAAATGACTTTCAACTTTGAGGCTTGTTTCTCGGGTCCTTTAAGTAGCTTACTTAAAGTGTGGTTGTAGTTGATGCATTTTTTTGGGTTGTAGGTAGGAGCACATACTGAGACGGAACTAGAAGATCGAAAGCTACGAATTGAGGATGCAAAAAGCGCCACATATGCAGCTATGGATGAGGGAATTGTCCCTGGTGGTGGGGCCACTTTTGTTCATCTTTTGGAGGAAATCCCGTCCATCAAAAAGTCCTTGGAAAACCCAGATGAGGAAAGTGGCGCCATCATCATTGCATCTGTATGTTCCCATTCTCACCTGTTCCTATTTTCTATGTGTCTTTTATGGGGTGTTTGGTTTTGATAGAATAGGAATGAGGTAATGATAATGATGGTAAAAACGTAATAGGGTGTGTTTTGGCTTAAGGGAACAGAGTGATTCCTTAGTATATGGCCCTATGATTCCCAGCCATATTGGAATCACCCAAACCAAGGACTGGGAAGGTATAATCTCATCCCATTCCCATACCAACCTACCATGAAACCCGTAAACATAGTGATTCATATAATGAACAGTACCTTTGTAAATTCTATTTATTAGTCCCTTTAAATACCTAATAGTTGTGTCAATATATGGATTTCAGGCGCTGCAAGCTCCTGCAAAACTGATAGCAGCGAATGCTGGGGTCGATGGTGAGGTAGTTATAGAAAAGATAAAATCACTGGATTGGGAATATGGTTATAACGCAATGACCGACACCTATGAAGATCTTATGGCAACAGGGGTAATCGACCCTTGCAGAGTCTCAAGGTGTGCACTCCAAAATGCTGTATCAATTGCTGGTATAGTCCTTACCACTCAAGCCGTACTGGTTGAGAAAATAAAAGAGCCTAAACCGCCTGTACCTCTTCTTCCCGGAATACATCCATGATCCAAAGATGCAGGTATCGGGGGCTGTTGCACTATGTTTCACTTTCTTTGAGGTGAAAAGATGATGATATGTCACGTTCAACAGACATACGCCAATTTTGTTGGCTGGAGGATCGAGTTGAGTGCAAGAACATGGAAGTACTTGGGCATTTAGCAGTATTGTTGGTGATTAATTGGGCCGAAATGGGGTTGCGATGACAAGCATACAAAGGAATTGGTGGAGTTTATTTTGTGTTGTTTAACATGAACTTTTGGGTGGTGCATCTTTTGTTTGTTTGAAAGCACTGTATATGTAGTGACATGCTATTTTTATAGGTGCAGAATAGATGGATGGAGAACATTTTGATTAACAGATTAACACATTACTTTTTTTCTTTTTTACATCATTACATTTAGTATTCTTTCATGCTTAAATATTTAAATATCTGACTTTTTAAACAAATTCAGCGTGGTTTTTAGCAGTGTTTATCTGGTTTTTAGCTGTGTTTATCTATACTAGACGAGTACCCGTGCATAGCAACAGGATTTTATAGCGACATATTGTTTAGTGATAAAAAAAGTTTATGGGTTACAAACGAAAAATAATAAAACTTTGAAGATTTGAAGATTAAACATAATGTTTTGAAACTCGGTTCGACCTGGGTGGTTCAACTGGTTGAACCGTTCCGATCGAAAAACGGGAAACCGTGTCAACCAGTCGGGTTTGAAGTGTCCCGGGTCAACCTGGTTTTCGATATGTATTAATAGTTTTTTTTTGAAATATATGTTTTCAATATTTCTATTTTTAGTTTTAACTTTTTACTTTTCACTTTTTGTTTTTCCTTTTATATATAGTATACGCGAGCACCCTGTGACGATTAACCGAAGAAATAGATCTTGATGAGACATGATTTACCAGTTTGTGTCGGTTTTAACTAGTCCTCTATGGTTCATTTTCGAATGGCTTTTATTGGTTATCCGAACCGGTGGCGACACCGGTTCTCGGTTGAACCCATTGGTCCGGTTTTCAAAACTATATGTACCATCAACTTGTTAGTTTGTATGAAATTTTGTGTGTTTTATTAATTTGTATAATAACATGTACTTTTTATTTTTTTAGAGTGTTTTAAAAATAACATTAATTAATGTGTTTAATTATTTTATATTCTGGATTATATTGTAGCTTGTTTCAATTGTATATTGTAAAAAATTTATTGTACTTTTTAATAAGGGGTGTTTTAATTGTTTGTATTTAATTTGGTAGATATGATTTTAGTTGGTTGTACAATATGAATAAATCACTGTACTTTTAAGTAATGTGTTGTTTTAATAAAAATAATAATTACACTATACATTTCTCTCACCTTTAACTAATTTTCAACATTCAACAATTCAACAATTACACTTTGACTATATACTCTTTATAAAGTGAAAAAAATTAAAAAACCTAAAAAGTATTGTTATGTGTCCTCTACCTAATCCCTTATTTTTTTTTATTATTAAATTCGGTTAGGGAGCATTTTGGTCCTTTAACTCATTTTTTTATTCCACCACAAAACTTCAAACGTAAATAACTTTTAGACTAAAATACACCGTTGGTCCCTAAACTTGGCTGGAAGGATCGCGATGGGACGAACCTCGCCCTTTTCATCGCCATAGGTCCAAATCTTGGCAATTAAATGCCAGATTCGTCCCTTGACCAATAACGCCTATGTCAACGTCTCTTTTCTGTTAGTTATTGGAGGGTATTACAGTCCTTTCACATTTATAACTCAACCTAGTTAATTAGAGAACAGTTTACCGTATACCATCTTGATCGTTTCCCTCCTTCTTCACACAACCCTCACACACACTTTAACAATGGCAGACAAGGAGCTTACTTGTACTGGATGTAGCTGATGAGATGGTAAAATATGTGAAGGCAAAATATGGGGATACTTGGTTAAAAGAAGATGAAATGTCTGATGAAATGTTTGATGATTTATGCAAATTTCGAAAAGAAGCTCAAGTGATGAAAGGTTAGTCGGGTTTTTTTTGTATTTGTGTTATTGCCATTTTAAGGGAGGAGCATAAATAACTCAAATTTATTTGACAGAAATCCGGCGGTGTCGAGAATCTGTCAAAAGAGGGATTATAGCAAGCTAAAGGTATCGGCGATATGGTTGACTATGCCATGGCTACTTATGGGAATAAGTGGGATATAGGAGATGACATTGTTGATGTGATACTTGAAGACTTGTGGGAAAAATATGGGAATAAGGAGTTTGAGAAAGGTTAGACTTTAGAGTGAATGTTTACAAGCTAAGAAAGTTGTAATGGGTCAACTCGATTATTTACGTTTTGTCTATCTTTCGGATACTAACGTGAAAGGAAATGAAGTTGATGTCATCATTATTTCGAGACACATCGATGATGAGTGTGGGAACATGTCTTCTAAGACCACTAATTGAAGGTTCCACTTCCCAAGGTTCCAAGGCGTCCAAGGCTTCCGCTCCCAAAGTTGTACTTGGTCTTGTAGGCGGTGTGGGATGCTCCGGCACAAATAGGAATGAGTGGTATGTGCCTACCCCTAAGGACCTCAAGTCTCCCCCCATGAATAAAAAGCCTCCCATCAAGAAGATCACATGTTATTTTTAGTTGTTGATGTAATGAAGATGTATATTTTTTGGTGATGATGGTTCTTGAAAGCGATAGTTGTTAACATGTATATTTTGCTTCATATGGTGTAATTAGGTGGTGGTGTAGGTATAATTTGGAAATGTTGTTTTCATTTTGTGGTTTGCACTTGCATATCCAGTTTAGGTGGGTGCTTGGGAAAACCCATTTTGACTTATAAGGTCAACATAAACCAAAATATTAGAGGAACCACACCGAATTGTTAGTATTTAAAATCTCTTTTGTTTGACTTATAAAGTCAACAGATTCAAATTGTAACCAAAATTCAATTATTATAACAAAAGAAGCACACAAACATATCAGTTAAGCTACATTTAGGCTGAAAGACAACATAGCATTTCTTGCTAGGAATTCACTGCTTTAAATGACTAGTAGGTGATCCATTTGGTCTTTCGATTGCGGTTGGTTCAAGTGGTGTTTGTCTTGGGCGTTCTCCATTTGGTCTTTTAGTTGCGGGTGCTTCCGTGGTGTTTGGCTTGAAGCTCTCACTTGTTATTTCAGTTGTAGGTGGTTCACTGTCTTCTTCATCATTGCCCAAGGATGCACCAACAATAGTAGGTGCAGAAATATGTAGACCCATCACATATCCACCACTATCTCCTGTGGTTGTGTTTTCCCTGGTAACACCATCGCTACCAGTATAGGATGTGTTTCCCCTTATCTCAAGGCACACTGGACAAACATACAACATGAAAGCTCTATAAGGTGGACGCCTAGCAAAAAAGGTCAATCCAGCCTTGTTTTCCCTTTGAACCCAACAATCAATGCATACCATTTGACAACCATTTTCTACATCCATGGTGATAATATGTTGGTATGATAAACAATTGTTGACTTAAGATGTATTATATAAGTAGAAGGGAGTTGTGGTTGTTGAACAAGTAGATAAGGAGTAAAGACAACATAAATTCTTACAAGCTAGTCAACTTATAAAGTCAACAAAAAAAACAAAAACATGTTCAAACATAATATTGTCGATATTACAAATGGCTAGAAGAGTAGAAGCCTACAACCTTCGAAAACTTCTACATCCACAGACACTCCATAGTAAGCTGCCTCATACTCTGCATCTTCAAGCCAATTTTTCCTCTCCCATTCCTCTTCAATTCTTTTGTACATTCTCTCCTCTTCCAAAAACTGCTGGAATGCTTCTTCATCCAACCTGGACTGCTCTTCATCTTCCTCCAAATTTGTGTGTTCTTCTTCTTGCTCATAAAGAGCATCATAAAACTCTTGTTCCATAGTCTTCCTTATATCGTCTTCATCCATCCACTACAAAAGTAATACATTTGCACATCAACTAGAATGTAAACACACTAGAACAATCGTTATACAAATGACAATTAAATGAATACATGTTGCCTTACGCCATCACAATACCTTTTTCTACCTCGAACCTTACTTTCCTTTGTTGGTTTTGGTACCTGATCCTTGTGACAGCTAGACTTATTTTGTCCAACAATTTGACAATTGGAGCATTTAATCTATTCTGAGCTCTAGATTTACCCATTTGACTCAATTTCTCTGAAAGGGTTGGGTTTATGTATTTGAATTCAAATTTGTGGTAAAATGTGAGAATAAAGTACTTGCTATAAGTTAATACAAGACAGGATAGGGGACTAAAACCTGTGTCCCCTACACTCTAAATCTGTTTGACCAAGGACTATAGTTCTACCAACACCCAATACAATCAAAACCGATATAACAACTCTCTTAGACGAATACAACAATTAACAACATAATTAACAAATTAAAACACTAGAACATAACATATAGATTCATTAACTTCATATTAAACATTAAATATTAAGTACATATTTTTCCAAAAAAAAAGGAAAACATAACCATAGCATTTCCTTCTCAACACTTCCTAAGATCATCAAGGAAGTTGTTCTGTCACACACACAGTGAGTGTGTTAGACAGATCATCCTCCTTATCTCCAACGCCTTCAAGACATTAGCCTTTTGCATGTTGCGAAGATCCTCGACAACCTTGTAGTTCATCACCGTAGTTAAAGCCTTGATCTCAGAGATGTATTCTTGGGTTTCCTTCATACCCGAATCAAGTCGGTCAAAGTGTTTTGGAGTCCCTTAGCAATTTTGATGTCCTTATCGTTTTCTCTCTGATAAAAGAGATAAATCGAGTCAAACATGTAGTCGAGTTGAAGCTTTACCGAGTTCTTCAAGTAGTGGGAAGTCAGCCATTGGGAGGTTGTTGAGATTTTCTTAGGATATGTTTCTTGTGATTGTTGGTATGCAATTGGTATAGTGTATTAACCAATAAATACCAAAAACAACTGGACGTTCCAAATTCAGGGACTAATTGTGAAGTTAGTAAACAGAGAAAAAGCCAAGTTTGTGTGAGAAAAAATACGCGGGAATTTTAAGTGCAAAAAATGGCTAACTGACCAAATTGAGGGACCAAGTGTGACATTTTAAACCTACTACCCTGCAACTTGGCCTTTTGCCTTCCTTGATACGCTTATACACAATTAATGTGTTGGGAATCACCAAAAGAACCCAACTAACAAGATCCGAAACCATAAACACTATCATAATAACCCGACCCAATTAACAAAACCAAATCAAAACGAAACCTAACATACATCCACACTCACGTACTGAAACACACATCTAGTCAAACCCATTCTTAAAAAAACTAAAAAGTAAGAATGAATGACAGAAGCATATTCGTCTCCACTTTTAAGGATGTGAAGGAAGAAGAAGAAGGTGAGGTCCTGTTCAGAATCCACTATAATGGGTGATGACGTATAGTCTATATTCGGGTCACGAACCCGACTTAAGTCCAATACTAACTTAGTCCAGTACGAACTGGGCTAAGCCGATAAATGTTTGGGCTCACGAGGGCCCAAACCCAAAGCTATTTACGGAATAGATATCGGATATCTCCTATGTTTGGAGATAATTGTTTACCATCCGACTTAGGCGGGATACGCCGAAGGTTGGGGGCACGGAACCAACAAGGATTCCGTGCGTATATAAAGGGAATCCCATCCCTCGTTAAAGGTACGATCTACAAACCCTAACTCTCCTTAAACCCTAAATCGATTACTTACTCTCACGCCGGAGGATAATCGTGGGAAACAATCCCACGGTAAGCCTAACGGTGTTTTCTGTCTCTTAGTGCGCATGTCTCAAGCAACAATCATTAATTGGTACGAGAGCCGGAGCCCAAACAAGGTACGCCCAACTTTTGTATCAACAAGTGGCGCCATCCGTGGGACCATTCACTAAGAACTAAGACTAGAATGACGAAGCATGGAAATCAGCGATCGCAAACAGATCTTACCGGAAAGAAGCCGCACATCGGTTCAGCTTCCAAGCAGACGTCTGGGACAACCAGTCTTTGCTAAAAACAAAGGATTAGGCCAATACTTGGTCTTTCCTCTGGTGGAACCACGCTCGGGGACAACCCAGGCCACTACAACCACCACTAGCGCAGTGGATCCACTACGCACCGTTCTTACCACTCCCCTTCAATCGGTGCTAGAGACTGACCTGACAAAGGCACCAGACGCACCGGACCAAAATAAGGGCATAGCGGTAGAAGCGAATACCCTCGCTCTAGAAGGGGTCGCACCAGAATTAGCTCCAAGGGATTTCGTATCCTGAAATTACGAAACCTTGGCCGCTCTCATGCAAGAGGAATCGAGAAAGAGGTCGAGTCGAAGCCTACAAGCCCGACTCAGTTTTGACTCGGAATATGAAACTTCCCCACCGCGCAGACAGAAGGAGAAGCGCGGTAGAGACAGCCACTGACCTCCTGTGTTTAACCGAATTGGGAAGAGAGTTGAGGATGATGAGACGTCCAACTCACAGTATCGGGAAGGAAGTGAGGAGGATGAACGACGTACTAGTGTCCACACTAGACTAGGTAGCCGCAGAATACAGTACAGACTTGGGCGATGATACTCCCCAAGTGAAAGCCCTTCAAGTGCCAATTCGAGGGCGGTCGGCATAGCGCCGAGGAGGAAAATTCATCCTCTGGCAACTCCTCGGACAACGAGGATAGTGAAACTGGACGCTGGAAGTCCAAAAACAGATATAATAACCAGGAGGATGATGACTTGTCTCTCCCATGGCGCCGTCAAAAGGTGGATGCGTTCACTCGACGCATCAGCGATTTCTCAGAGAACAAAAGGAGGCGCATGCCCGCCAACGTGAAAACCTATGATGGAACAGGTGATCCTGATGATCACCTAAAAATTTTTGAATCAGCCGCTACAATTGAAAATTGGCCACAACCTGTATGGTGCCACATGTTTAACTCCACACTAGTGGGAAATGCGCGGAACTGGTTCAGCAAGTTTCCACGCAAAAGCATCAACGGCTTTGAGGAATTGAGAAAGGCGTTTCGCCTAAACTTCACTCAGCGGAAGAAGTGCGCTAAAAACCCCGTTGAACTCGACAAGGTCAAACAGCGCCAAGGGGAATCTACAAGCGCTTTTATGGAGCGCTTCAAAGATGAATGCATGCAAGTAAAAGCATGCCCGGAAGTGCTAAAGATCTCAGGTTTCATGAATGGGATCAATAACCCAGAACTCATCAAGAGGTTGAACGACAAGATTCCCGAAACCTTTGACGAACTCATGAAACGATCACGGTCCTTCGTCCAAGGCAAAGCCGCCTGGCGATAGCAAAAACTACTCAAACTATCGGCCACAGGGAACAACTGGAGACAACCCAGCGGAGTAGCAACCGTAATAAGAGCTATCTTGCAATCGGGGAAGCGGAAGTGATAATAACGAGATACACCCCGTGACCAAAAATCCAAAGGAAATACTACGCAATAGAAGGCGAACTATCCAAGACCGCCACAAATGCGCCTCTGAGGATCGGCGCAGGGAGTGGATCTTGTGACTACCACGCCTGAAGGGCCACACCACTAACGAATGTGTCCAACTACGCCAGCTCATCGACAAAATGGTTAAGGAGGCGGATTGGACCATCCGGTCAAAAACATCAAGGAAGGAAAGGATAGACAGAAGAGTGGAAACAAGAAAGAGACACCCAAGGACAAGGCCGACACCATCTACATGATACAATCATGGCGGTAGGTCACTAGGCGGAAGATCGGCCGGGAGTTTTCGTGGAAGTGAAATCTCTTTCCCCACCTTAACTGCGGACAATGCGATGAGTAGAACCGCTCACCATTGAGATTAGTGCGGGGGTCACGACATCCACCGCATGTACGTTGATGGTGGAGCATCTGCGGACATCATGTATGAGCAACTTGTTTCAAGCGGCTGCGGCACGAAATCTGCGATCGGTTAAGCCGGTGAAACGCGGCCCGGTTTTACTGGTGAAAAGATATGGCCTATGGGGCAAATGCGATTACTAGTCAGCATTGGCAATAAAGAACACTCCGCGACGGCCTGGATGGAATTTATGGTGATCAAATCCCCTTCACCATACAATGGTATTATCGGGAGACCAGGGATATCGGCTATGCGCGCGGTACCGTCTACAACGCACGGGATGCTTAAATTCCCAGTGGAAGGTGGTATTGTTACTTTTTACAATGCCACTGTACCGCATAGAGAATGTAACACGATCACATGCGAAACGGCACCGATCCAAGAACAGCGCGCAACCAAAGTTCCAAATCTGAAGGTTGCAATTCACCTGAATACCGGAGCAGGAAATATCCATCGGAGGGTCAGCGTCGGGACAACGGCAAAGCATTTGTATGTGCACTCTTGCAAAAGAACTTAGATATTTTTGCATGGGAGCCAAAACACATGACCGGGGTACCACGCTCAATCACGAGCATAAAGCGAGAATCCGACAGGGGATACTCACCAATCGCCGAGAAGAAGCGTGGCCAAGCCCCGAAGGCAGCAGCGATTCAGCGAAGTACACAAGCTTGTGGATGCGAGGGATTAAGCGTGAAGTCTACTACCATGGCCGGCTTTCTAACCCGGTAATGGTCAAAAAGACGGTAGGCTGGCGAATGTGCGTGGACTTCACATACCTCAACAAAGCATGTCCACAAGACTGTTACCCACTGCCGGAGATAGACTGGAAGGTAGAGTCTTTGTGTGGATATCCGTTAAAGTGCTTTCTCGACGCATACAAAGGATATCATCAAATCCAAATGGCTAAGGAGGACGAGGAAAAAACGGCCTTTCACACAAGCCAAGGTGTCTACTGTTATACAAAAATGCCCTTTGGCTTGAAGAATGCAGGCGCCACCTATCAGCGGTTAGTAGATAACGCATTCGACAAACAGGTGGACCGCAACCTAGAGGTCTATGTTTATGACTTGGTCATAAAGAGCCATACTGAAGATGAGTTAGTGCGCGACATGGAAGAAACATTTAGGACACTCAAATAGATCAATATGAAGCTCAATCCTAAAAAAGCACTTTTGGCTACTGAAGGCATGTTTCTGGATACTGATAGAACGATGGCATCAAGCCATGCCGAGAAAAAGACCAAGGCTGTCATCGAGCTTCCTTCACCGCGCACGTTGAAGGAGGTCCAATCTCTCAATGGAAAGCTAGCGGTCTTAATAGGTTCTGTCCCAAGTCGGAGACAAGTCTCTACCTCTCTTCAAAACACTCAAGAAGTGCATCAAAAAGGGAGATTTTCGTTGGACTACGGGGCGAAGAAGCCATACGGCTTAAACAACACACAGCAACACTCCCTACACTTGTAGCACCCGATCGGGGAAGAGTTGATCATATACTTATCGCAACTCATGGAGCGGTCGGTAGATGTTACTCACGGATAGGAACTTCGGTACAAAGTCCAGGTGTACTTTGTAAGTAAAGCGCTCAAGAAAACAGAGATGAACTATAGCGCAATGGAAAAGTTGGTCCTCGCATTTGTATTCGCCGCCAAGCGGCTGCGTAGTACTTCCAGCGCACGATAGCGATAATCACAGACCAACCGATCAAGAAGATCATCTCCAAACTGGCGCATCGAGGCGGCTGCGAGAAGTGGAGTGTATTGCTAGGTGAGCACAACATCTCCTACAGACCACGCACTGCAATCAAAGGACAGATTCTGGCAGACTTCGTTATCGAAAAGCCAGACACCGATGATGCACCCGCACAAAGTAAGAAGGAACTACAAGATCCATGGATCTTGTTTACAGATGGATCCTCATGCGTTGGCGGGTCGGAGCGAGGCCTCATTCTCACAAATCCGGAAGGAATGGAATTCACTTACGCCTGCGTTTTGAATTCTGGCGACAAACAATGAGGCGAGTATGAAGCTCTAATCGCCGGACTACGCATTGCGGCTCGAATGGGTGTACGTAACACGGAGGCAAATGTGGATTCAGTGGTAGCCAACCACGTGTTGAAAGTCACGTGGCTAAAGAGGAAAATATGATTCAATATCTCGACAAGACCAAGACACTAATCAAAGGCTTTGACAGGTTCACCATCAAGCAAGTTCCTAGAGGGGAAAATCGAAAGGCAGATGCACTGAGCAAGATCGCCTTGACAAGCTTTGCACACCTATCAAAGCAAGTGCTGGTGAAAACGCTAAAAAGCAAATCAATCTCAGAGATGGAAGTATCCACGATAATAGAGGAGGAAGGGCCTACATGGATGACACCAATAACGGAATTCCTAAGCAAAGGAGCGTTACCCCAAGAGCAGAAAGAAGCTCGCAGGATACGGCGCACAACACCAAGGTTCGAGCTTCGAGACAACATACTGTACCGACGCTCCTTTCTGCAACCATGGCTCATTGCGTTGGCCCCTACAAGCAAATTACGTCTGCGAGAAATCCACGAAGGTTAGATGCGGCATGCACTCAGGACCACGGTCCGTGGTGGCTCGCGCTTTGAGGTCAGGATACTACTGGCCAACCATGCACCGCGATGCGCGGGACTTAATAAGGAAGTGCAACGATTTCCATGTTCATAGACCCGTCCCGCCCCAACCACAACATGAGCTAACACCAATTACAGCACCATGGCTATTCTACAAGTGGGGTATCGACATTGCAGGCCCTTTCCCTGTTGCAGCAGGGGGATTAAAGTTCCTCATAGTCACTATAGACTACTTGACTAAGTGGATCGAAGCAAAGGCGTGTGACAATCAGCAACCACGTAAGCGCTTTATGCGGGAAAATATTGTATGCCGCTTCGGGCTTCCTGGGGAAATCGTCTCGGACAACGGGAAACAATTCTGTGACAACCATTTTAAGGACTGGTGCGAAAAGTTGAAAATCACACAGCATTTCGCGTCAGTTAAACACCCACAAACCAATGGCTTAGTGGAACGTGCGAACCGAAGCTTAGGTGAAGGAATCAAGGCACCCTTGGACAAGCACAAAGGAAGGTGGGTGGAAGAACTATCGCATGTTCTGTGGGCACATCACACTTCAATCAAAACCAGCACAGGGGACACCCCCTTCTCTCTAGTCTATGGGACTGAAGCCGTCATACCAGCCGAGATTGGAATGCCAACTATTCGCACTGTTGAAATTAATGTGGCGACCAACGACGACGAGCGGCGTATTGACTTAGACTTGCTCGAAGAAAGGCGCGAGCGCGCAGCAATATGCGAAGCAAAATCAAAGTCAAGGATGAAGGGATACTACGACGCTAAAGTGCGAAGTGTTTCATTTAGACCAGGTGACTTCTGTTGGATATTAGTTTTCACATACACATCAAACCATAACAACAAGGTGGCGTATAAGTAGAATTCTAGAGAGAGAAAGTTAGAGGTTTAGGGAACTTTAGTGAGAGAAAAAAAATTCTTATTATGAGCTCCAACTCTCTACCTTGGAAGGTAGAGAGTATTTATAGTCTTACATAAATCGCCACACATCGGGCTGTGGATCAGGCATACAGTGGGTAAAGACCCGTCCGTCCTCCACGGTGTTACTTAACTAAATACTACTTAACATAAAATAACTACGACTACGAGCTTTCTAACGATTACATATACTTGAGGTGACCGACTCTTTAATACCTGGAATTTCTAATTCCTAACAATCTCCCCCTAAGGGAGGTCACCTCAATCATGTACCAAAATATACATTGAATACAAATAGACATTTCATTAAAAAAATTGTTCTTGCATTCTTGATGTAGTCCTTTGTTCCTAAGCTCGTAGTCATTGATTCTTCACATTGCATGTTTGGTTACTCCAAGTGGAGGTCTTTTACTGATCCACGTGACAATAAATTTGAGCCAGCTCTTGAGATCATCAGCTAACAATTAATCTCTGAGACATCCATTGTGATGTAGGACCGACATGCTCACATTCTGGATCATGATATCTTCTCATCAGAGTTGCGGAAGCTTTAGTTGATTCATGATATTGGCGGCGTAGCGAAGCATGGAGTGATAATATCAGAGTCATTGATGCACTAATCATGATTTCTTTTGAGTTGAATGTGTTAAGTGAGCATGCGGCTATGGATTGACCGCTTCATTACGATCGGTACAAGCGTCGGGCGTACACATACAGCGATTAGCAATAAATCGCCGAAAGTGTCTTTGATCACTTTCGTTGAATTGAGGTACACGGCCACGCGGTTCCCGTTGATCGATACATGTCGCGCACGTGATCGGTATAATTCGAAGAATTTCCTTGACAGGGTTTTGCTCTAGCGTTCTCAAACCGGAACATCTCAAAGAAGATAACACGAATTGAGTGAACCAATTTTAAGTCCAGCGATTGATGAAAAGATAATTGAAAAACAATCGTGTATTGCTCAATAGAAATTGTTTTTGCAATACAACGAAGGTTTTATTGAAAATCAACTATCAATCATAAAAACACCTTTTGGTTTGAAAAATGAGTACACGGTCGATGTGCTAAAGAAAAGAGTTGTTAAGCACAAAGACCGGTTTTTCAAAGGTATCCATCAATCCATAACTGAACGGGATTGATTCAAGAGGTTGAATCGCCCCATTGTTTACGTTCGGTTGTCACATGGTTGATCCATATAATAGATCTCACATGCCACCTACCAGGGGCTTGTTTGATGTTGGCTCCAGAAGGCTTTCCATCTTCATTGTGAATATGAATACACATCACTTAGATGTTCTGGCAATACCACAAGGATAATGCGTAGGACTCAAGATATAATCTCTCTTTCCACATTGTGTGAAACAGAGAGTCTTCATTGAAAGTGTCCTAATGAGATTTATTGATGATCTCGTGGCTCTAGACTCAATTTGTGCATATTTGGATCCTGTGCCGGAGACTAGGGAGAGGGTCTCCTTCTTCAATATCAACAATCTCTTAAGAGAAAGTCGATAGATAATGTCGGTTCCCCGTGATAATGAAACAAGTCCTTTTAAGAGGAACTTGAGTGGTTTGGAAAGTTGAAGTGCAGTCGTCCTTTGGGTCCATGACGTCTTGTCTTCAATACCGATGTTACCATCAGTAGCATATGAATTGAACCGGTTTACGCCTAAGGTTGAATAATTGGAGGGCTATTTGTTTTCACCCTTTTCTCATTCAATTCTTTTTCATTCTTCAACCCCTTCGGTGCTTACCGAGACTTCATAACTAGAACCTTGTTGGGTTTATTCGATTACTAGCTCGGTCTCGTCGCACTCTTCCCATATATCATTTTTCTCCTTTTATCATCATACCTAAGAACTCTACACTAACTAGTGGATAGTCCACAGGTAGATCCCTCCGATTCTGGCGGATCATGGGAACCAATACCTAACCTTATCATCCTTATATCACCGTACATAAAGTAAAGTTAGTCGGTCTATTTGGTATTGTTCATCTGCCATTGGAACCAATTGAAAACCATTTGAAAATCAATCCAGATACTTGTGATATATTATCAAAACATTTTGTACCTGAGTTGTTTTTGATATTTTTAGAATGAGAACTCCCCCTCAACATGTGCATCAAATGTTTGAAATCGTTTTGCACACGGAGGTAAGAGGAAGAATTAACTTCTTTGATTACCATTTTCTAAAAGATATCACCATCACTTCCTTGATCAAATCAAGTAGATAAAGCATTTCCGGGAAGGATGAGGTTTTCATAAGTTTGCTCCCCCTCAATATGTGCCTCGAGATTTGAAATTTTTTTTTTGCACATACTAGAGGGAACCTGCACATTGAGATAAATGATCACGTTTCAAATCATAGGTTTAAGATAGATGCTCCCCCTCAGCATGTGCATTGAAAATTTGAAATCGTTTGTCACATGTGGGAAGGATAGCATGTACATCCTTATAAAACCATTTACCGAATAATCAGTTTAAATCCAATTTAAATCACACATTCTCCCCCGATCACAATTATCAAATCATTTGAGATTTGTGATCTCTTATTGATTTAAATTGATTTTAAGGGGAATTGTGACTTGATTATGAAAGCGTTTTAACTGATACGGATCGGATTTTAAGACTTTAAACTCCATTGATAAAACATGCATGAATATCTTTTGAAAAACACTTGAATGCCAAATAACTTTTTAATTTAATTAAAATCATTCTCCCCTTCAATCAATGACATAGGTTGTTGATTGAGAGATAGAGATTTTGACAAATAAGTCCTGATGATTATCAAAAATAGAGACCGAGTTATTTTTCAAAGCAGTTAGTTTTCAGTAGATAAATGTTTATAGAATCAGAGCATGGAATTTTGAAAGCATGATAAAACATGGCTCTGTTCTTTCTTTTAAAACCGGGTTATTGCCTGAAAATGACAATAAACCATTGTTTCTCTTTCTCTCAAAATTTTTTTTTGATTTTTGAATTTTTGATTTTTTTTTTTTTTATAAAATTGAACAACATCTAAAGTCCGTGTCATTCTTTGAATGACAGACATCAAACCGTAGATATTATCGAATCGAGAGAAACATGACAAAATGACAATATTTTTTGAACATTTTTCGAATTTTTCAAATTTTTATGGATTTTGAAAGTTTTATAATTTTCTATTTGATTTTTGAGGGTTTTATAATTTTGTATTTTGATTTTTTCGAATAGATATATACAAGAGATAGATGAAGATAGACCTTTACTCTCGTCTTCCTCCCGAAGACGTTTGAGTGTTTACGGTTGAAGGCTTTTCAAGCCAAGGCGTGGAAGAATAAACTCAAACGTTCTCTTGGAAGAGCTTTGGTGAAGATGTCGCTAGCGGTATTGACCTCACAAAATAGAGTTCCACCACACCTTTTTCTACTTGTTCCCAGATGAAATGATGTCGAATGTCGATATGCTTTGCTCTTGAGTGTTGAACATTGTTGCATGAGAGAGCAATAGCACTTTTATTATCACAGATGCAGAGGATTTTGTTGAATACAAAGCCATAGTCGGATAATTGAGATCTCATCCATAAGATTTGAGCACAACAAGATGACATGGCTATGTATTCAACCTCTGTAGAGGAAATAGAAGTACTCATTTGCTTCTTTGAAGACCACCTCACAAGCTTATCACCCAAAAGCGAGCACCTCCGGGCGTGCCGGCGTGTATCTTGACAACCTGCATGATCGGCATCTGCATAGGCCGTTAGTGACATACCGGTGTCCTTCCGGTACCAAAGACCCATATTGATGGTTCCTTGGAGATACCGAAAGACCCGTTTAAGTGCTTCAAGGTGCTTTTAGTAGGCTTAGCACGGTATCTAGCACACATGCAAACAGCGAACAAGATGTGCGGTCTACTAGCGTGAGGTACATCGGGGATCCAATCATACTACGATATTTCGTTTGGTCAATCATGATCCCAGAGTGGTCCTCATCTAGTTTGGTTCGATCAATCATGGGGTGTCAACAGGGTCACTTGAATCAAATCCAAATTTCTTTAAGATCTCAATTGCATATTTAGATTGATTTATGAAAATGCCTCCGGGACTTTGTGAAATTTGTAATCCCAAGAAAAATGACATTTGTCCCATCATTGACATTTGAAATTTTGAACTCATTTCATTTGAAAACGATCACATTCCATTGGATGCCGAGGCAAAAATAATATCATCAACATAAATTTGAACATGAATTAAATGTTTGCGACTTCTGGTGAACAATGTAGGATCAACTGCTCCTTTCTTTGAATCCGGTTGATAAAAGAAACTTTGACAATGTATCATACCATGCCCTTGGAGCTTGCTTTAAACCGTAAAGAGCCTTCTTCAAGCGATAAACGTGAGTAGGATGCTCTGGATTCACAAATCCTTCAGGTTGGTGGCGTGAGGCGACTTCTTTAAGATCTCCGTTCGAAATGCCGTCTTCACATCCATCGATAGACTACCATGTTCTTACTAGCGGCATTAGCCGAAAGATTCGATTGCCTCGATTCGAGCAAGCGGAGCAAAAGATTCTTCAAAGTCAATACCCTCCTCTTGGCGGTATCCTTTAGCAACTAATCGAGCCTTGTTCTTCAACACATCACCATGCTCATCAAGTTTCACTTTGAAGATCCATTTAAGAGCAATAATCATAGCGATGCGGGCGGTACTAACTCCCATAAATCAAGTCGATCAAACTCATGAATTTCATCTTGCATGGCATTGAACCAGCTATCTTCATTCATGGCGGTTTTAACATCTTTTGGTTCGATCTTAGATAGTACGGAGTTGAAGAAGCACCATAAGGCATCGGTTGCAAGTTGTTTCCGGGTTGATCTGGGACGAGAGGGATTTCCAATGATGTTGTCTAATGGATGATCGTGAGTCCATTTTCGAGGTGTTCATGTGGCGTTGTTGAGGGGAGGTAGGTGAGTCGATGTCTCACGAAGAAGATGGTTCGATGATGATTTAGGAGAAAATATGTTTTCAAATGGAGCATCTTCAGGAGTAGCAAAGGGATTAACTTCATCATTGATGCGAGAAACATTTCCATGATGTACATTTGAAGAATGATGATTTGTTGATGAGGCGAAGGATCGGCGGAGGTGCTTCTTGACTTAAAGATATTGAGGCTGAGGATTGACTTCATTCACATGAATATGAGCATCCTCTGTTGTAGGGATCAACACCTCATTAGTAATTGAATCATACAGTTCATCAAACATAGGATCAAACAATTTCTTTAAATCATCTTCGGATGGAGGTACATATGGAGTTTCTTGAGAAGAGTTTGGAACAAGGGATGAACCAATGGGACTGTTTTGAAGTCGCGGGACTGGAGTGTCGAGGGAGCCATTTGACCGGTCAGCTCATCAAACGTAACGTGAATTGTTTCCATGATATTCGGGTTCTTTTGTTGTAGATTCGGTATCCCTTTTTGTTTGAGGCATACCCTACAAATACTCCAATGTCTGCTTTAGCTCTAAGTTTGCCTAAGTCTTGTCCCTCATTAGTTGGATAACTCAATGCACCAAATACACGAAGGAAAGAGAGATTAGGTTTTCTATTGTGGACAAGTTCATATGGAGTTTTTTCCATGAACAGTGTGAATCGAGCGATTTTGTGTGTAGCATGTGGCAATAGCTTCACCGAGAAACATTGGAACCTTTGAGTAAATCGGCATTGTTCTAGCGGCTTCTACAAGAGTTCGATTTCGTCTTTCAACTACACCGTTATGTTGAGGAGTTCGAGGAACACTTCTTTGATGGCTGATTCCAATGCTTTCATAGAATTCACTAAGTTGTTTGTTAACAAACTCGGTTCCATTGTCGTTCGGATAATTACATTTGTTTTGTTGAGTCGAACCTGCTTTTTGATGAGTTTGATGATGATATCAGGAGTTTCATCCTTTGTCCTTAAGAACTTGACCAGGTGAATCTAGAGTAATCATCAACCACAACTAACACATATTTCTTCCCAAAGATATTCGGCACTCTCATTGGTCCACATAAATCCATATGAAGGGTATGAAGAACTTCGTAATTGAGATTGTAGGTTTGTGTTTATGGGCAAACTTTTGCTTTTACCCAATTGGCATCTTTGAACAAAGATGATCCTTTTCATACTTTAGTCTAGGTAAACCTACATATAAGTCCTTTCTGGAAAGATCGTTGATGGTGCCGAAGTTCAAGTGATTGAGACGACGATGCCATAACCATGACTTTGTTTTGAAGCCTTTGACAACAAGCAGATTGGAGAAGCCCTCATCATGTCATCGATAGAGATGGTGTAAAGATTTGAGCCACGAGTTCCTTTTAACAGTTCCTTACCATTAAGATCTCTAACAAAGCGGTATGTTTTCGAAGGCTACTTCTAGATCGAGAATCACGAATTGACCAACGAGAGAGCGATTATGACCCAAACCTACCACATAGTAAACTCTAGAGATGACACTATCACCAACAACATAATCTCCATAACCCATAATAGCACCGAAATGATCATTACCGAATCTAACAGTCCCGATGAATTTGCTCACGAAGTTCATGAGCATGACCGGTCTCGGTCATATGCTTGGAACGACTGAGTCCGGTACCACGAGCGATTTGAACGATCTGCGGTTGAACACGAGACAAGAATGGATAAGCGGATAATTGGGATCCCCATGCAAGAATGGGTTCCATTTGATTAGTAACAATGGTTGGAACACCCACATCGAAAATAGAAGCATTCATATCGAAAGTGAGGCAATGGAATCATTGTGAATAGATGCAACTAGTGCGTATTAGCCCTGTTCACAGTGTGATTACTTCTTAAGGGAATAGTTCTACCAGTAGGCATCCATTTTCTAGTGGGCATTATCTGATTAGTCTTATGACCAAAAGGTATCCAATAAAACCTATTTTATTGAATGTTCTTCTGTGGGTTTCCACTTTTTTCTAACTTTCTTTCGTTTTTGCCTTTTAGCCTTCTTAGCATGAATTTTAGTATTAACAATATTAACTGGACAATTAACATCATTAGGCAGAACAGTAACACCACATTCATGATTAGAAGCGAATTCAAGCGGACATCATTACAAGGTTTGCAAATAGTATCGAATTGAATTAATTACTGATGCGTCTATGGCTAATACTAGAATCAACACGATTCGTTTTATTCAATTCAAGCTTAAAGTTCCTAGATTGTTCTTCTACTCTCTTCCAATGCACATTCTTAGCTTGAGAGGTCCTATCATTCCTTGTATTGTCTTGAGACTTTGACCTGCTCCATTTAATGTCACTGATTACTCCTGTAGAGGGAATGGGAACATTAGTTGGTTTAACTACTCTTTGCATCACATGTTTAGATGTACTGGGGTCTGAACTACATGTAGGTGCACTAAGGTTCACTTTCTTAAAACTAGAGTCTTGAGATTTGTACTTCTAGAAGGCACACTTGAGTTCTCTTTCTTAGCATTAACAGATCTGGAATCTGAACTACTTAAAGGCACACTATGGTTCACATTCAAAACATTGGGAATCGAATGCATATCATACTTGGCATTAGGCATCGAGCATGGAATCAAAGGATTAACTCTCTCACCTAATGACTTTGGGCATATTGTGATCAAGCATTCTAAGATTTCTTGAGATCGTTTGGCATATAAGCATGCATGTCCAATTGCATTATCATGAGGTTTCTTTAGCTTATCCTCTTCAACAATCTCACGAGACATTCTAGCAATCCTTAAGAGATGAGAAGTATGTTTGAATAGCAAGTTTGTTGTTCCTTAGATGAGGAGGGACATATGTCATGAGACAAAGCATAATTATTACAAGAGTGAACCTTTGATACACCATTCTCCCCATTGGTCATTGGCATTTTCCCTTTTCCGACTCTTGATTCTCAATTTCCTTTTGCAATGAAGCTATTTGTTCGTTATTTTTGTTCGTGACTTTTATTGACTAAAATAACTCATTGAAATGACGTTTAACCTTTTCATTTTCTTCTAGAAAACTTTCGTTTTCCTTTTGTAATGCATTTACTAGGTTTTGAAGATGAAACGTTTGAGAATTCTAAGAATCTAAAGGAGGAGGCATTTGGGAGCCTGTCATATTGTTCGTTTGACCCTTTAATTGAGAGATTTGGGCTTTCAACTTTCGGATCGTGTTGCAATGAGCTTGAATCTGTTCATCACGTTTGTTAATTTGAAAAAGTACATCAAACTCTGGAGCATCTGATGATGTCTTGATATTTGAAGTTTTGACATTTTCTTTAAGATGTTGATATTTTAGTTGTAAATTAAAATGCTCAACTTCTAGTTTAGAAAAATGTTTAACCAAATTGTCGTGATCATCCGGTTCAATTTTCTCGTTTAGTTTAGAATTAGTTTTTTCAAGCTCAATGACACGATCATGGGAGACTTTCAGGGCAACCTTGAGATAGTTCATGAAATTGGGAAGCATTAATAGAGCAATTTGAAGCAGTGAAAAACATATCTTGAGCAACACATTCAGTAATAAGAGTCTCATTCAATGTATGCAAGTTCTTCCTCTCAATCTCATTATATTTTAGTGCACGCTCATAGTCACTAACTTCAACTATCATTGCATCAAATTCCTTTTCCATTCCCTTGATATCAGTTTCTATCCCCTTTTAAGACTCTCAAAGTGATCTTTTAGAAGTTTAAAGAAAGGCATGACCTCGGTTAAATAACATTCTTTCATTTGCTCAAAACCCCTTTCTCCTTCAGTTATACCGGTGGGTGTGATCCTTTTCTTGCAAGTTTTCTCAAAATCAACAAATAGTTGAAATATAACATATTGGCTAATTAAGGTCTTGCTTTTAGTGGCAATTGTTCTAGGAACAAGATGCATTGGTGTATTAGGAGGATACACGGTCGCTCTAGGCATTTTCCAAAGAGGAGGGTTTGTTTCAACAATATTTTTGCTTTACGCTTATCTAAATCCATTTTCCGAAGACTTGTTAGAGTCAACAATGTGCGAGGCTTAAACTTGTTCAAGGAAATCCAGTTTTCCTTCTTGTAGTCATGAGGAGTGATAATTACTTTTTTCTCTTTGCATTTAGGATCATTTAGTTTCTTATTCATCTTTTCCCTAGTGATTTCATCTAGTTTCTTATCATCCTCTGTGCACTCAACGCAACTAGGTTTTTGTCTAGGTTTAAGAATCTCATTGCCATCATAGATCACACTTTGAGCAGCTTTTGCTATCTTTCATACTTCGGGGTTGGGTTTATCTAAAATGGGAACACTATGCTTATCGCTTAGAACTCTATGTTTAGTGACCATGTGAGCAATCTGAATGGTGTTTCCTTGTATGTACAACTTGTTTTCAAGTTTGTTTTCAAAGTTTTCAGATTAGAAAAGTCTCTCAAGAGTTTTGATTCCTTTGCATTAAATTCTTGCTTAAGCATTTTCACATTTTCTTGAAGTTCTTGTTTTTGCTTAGTTGTTTTAGAAAGTTTTTCTTGCAAGGAATTTAATTCTTGTTTCAATACTTCTTCTCTAAAATTACTTTTTCTAATGATATGCGCACTTGGTCATCCATTTCACGCTCGCGAGTGGTCAACTCAAATTTAGCACGTTGTTCATAAATAGCAACACGTTCTTTATAGGCATTTAGTTGAGAAATTACAGAGTCATCGAGGGCACATGCGGTGTATTCATCAAAAACATAGTCATTGTTGACTGCAGAAGATGCATCACTTGGTACAACTTCACTTTCACTTTGTTTCACATATTGATCATATGGGACAATGTTGATATTACCCATATTTTCAATATTTGATTCAATAGTTTCGATTGATAGTACTTTGTCATGCATCTTTTGCACATCAACATCATCGTATAGTTTTAGTACCTCTGAGATGAGTTTGTCTTTGGAAGGGCCACTTGTGGTGCGAGAAGAGACCTTGGGTGAGACCATTGGAGAAATGCTAGCCATAAAAATTGTGTGTGCCGTAGGTCCATCATCCACATCAGTGTCGTATGCATCACAATCTGACTTGAAAGGCATTCTGATGATTGTGACCTATCTACTGAATAGGCTGCTCATCCACATCTGCATCATAGGTCTTGGCATTGCCCTCGGCTAGAAACAACAATTCCTCTTCATCCAAAGCGACACCATTGTCCCGAGCTTGTACAAGCGGCATCTTATCTCTGAAGTAATCGGCGTTCGTGGGCGCTTTGGAGATGTGCAGTTCCTTGCAATGTGTCCCTCACCACCACAGTTATAACATTTGATCGGCTTAGCTTGACCTTGGTTACCATTCCTTCCTCGATTACGGTTGCCAACATAACCTCTACCGGCTCCACCTCTTCCACGATCATATTGTCTTTCTGGCTGGTTGTACCACGATCCTTCCATCTTTAACAGTAGCTTGATTGTGTGGGTTAGATCTTTGTTCGAGGTTGTTGTTGGTATGTGGGAGAGAATTCATGTTTTGACTAATCAGAAGAGCTAGTTGATTAATGAAGTTACCCACGTGTGCATCAGCATCGGCTTGTTTGAACATAGGATCGGGAATGAGTTTGTGATTACCATTACCCAAGGGTATGACTTGTGAAGCTTTGGTTGTGATTCCGATGTTTGAGTAGAAGGCAGTTGAGTCATTAGGCGAGCTTGTCTCTCCCTGGTTGGTTTTGAACTGATTGAGAATCAATTTTTCAAACATAGCATGTCTCTCATTCGGAAGGAGGAAGGCATAGAGTTGCTCATAGTTTGTATTCTTCAATCCTTTAGTGAGCTTCACAGCGGTGACAAACTTGTGCCATTCGGGATTCATGTTGTTCACAAATTTTAAGTTCAACTGAATGTTAGGCATAGTCATTCTGATGTTCCTCATGTCATTCACCAACTTATGAAATCTCACATAGTACTCATAGGCATTCTCATCTGGCTTCATCTTGAAGTGTTCAAATTCGTCATAGAGTTGTGATTCTCTGTCTTCCATAGTTAATTCGAACGAGAGAAGCATCTTGACATTATCCCAAACTGCCTTTGCATCGGTGTTGTGATTGATCAGCTTGTAGATGTCTTTAGGAAGACCTTGAAGAACAATGTTAGAAGCCCGATATCGCATCGAATCTCTTTCTCTCCTTATCATCAAGCTCATCATACATTTTAGGTCTGTCCATTCCGTAAATAGGAGTTCCATCTTCATTAGTATCAAGTATGTCTCTAGTCGTCTCAACTCGATATGGTCCTTCATCAATTGATTTGAGAATGTTGACACCATTTTCCTTTCCAAGGCGGTACAATCTGATTCGTTGAGCCCAAGAATCGTAGTCAGTTCTGTCAAGCATGGGTGGGCGAGTATCCGAGCGGTTTGAACATCCTCGAGATGGAGATGATAGTAGGAATGTTGGTAGACATGTTAACAGATTATACGGGATTTTATAACTCTATGATTAAACCGGAAAATAGATTCTTTCACGAGATTTTACTAAATCAAGAGAAACCGTAAACAATCACCCAAGTCGCTAGAAGATAATGCACCAAGTCGCTAACACCTAATTCGCTACACCACTAAGTCGCTAGAGTACCAAGTCGCTAGACAAATGCAAGTCGCTAAGTAGTAACTCGCTAAGCCTCAAGTCGCTAGCAAAATTTTGGCGACAATTAGCTACTCAAGTAAGCTAAAGATACAAGTCGCTAAAGAGCAACTTCGCTACTGAGACCAAGTCGCTACCACCAAGTCGCTACCGTAGTGGAGAGTCCACTACTTGTCTTAATCGCTAGATCTAAGTCGCTAGCTCCAAAGCGTAACTCGCCACGAAATTGCAAAGCAAGTCGCTACGAAGAATGAAGTCCGATTGTCAAGTCGCTAGCAATAAAACCACAAAAACATTACTTTTCAATCCAAAAACTACCCAACCACGATGATTCAAGCTTACCAAATCAAAACCTAAACACTTGTGATGATTCTAAACATAAAAGTACTATCAAAATCCAAACTTTAACACTAGAAATCACCCAAATGATGCAAAAACCACTAAACTTTTCAAACTCAAAAACCACCTAAAAACCACTAGAAATCCAAAGATGTGCAAGATATGATCTAACCATGGCTCTTGATACCAATTGTTGGATATTAGTTTTCACATACACATCAAACCATAACAACAAGGTGGCGTATAAGTAGAATTCTAGAGAGAGAAAGTTAGAGGTTTATGGAACTTTAGTGAGAGAAAGAAAATTCTTATTATGAGCTCCAACTCTCTACCTTGGAAGGTAGAGAGTATTTATAGTCTTACATAAATCGCCACACATCGGGCTGTGGATCAGGCATACAGTGGGTAAAGACCCGTCCGTCCTCCACGGTGTTACTTAACTAAATACTGCTTAACATAAAATAACTACGACTACGAGCTTTCTAACGATTACATATACTTGAGGTGACCGACTCTTTAATACCGGGAATTTCTAATTCCTAACAACTTCGTTTACCGCGCCAATGATGCGAGCCACGCAGAAGATACAGGTAAGCTTGGACCAAAGTGGGAAGGACCCTATGAGGTTACTGAAGCGTTAGGAACAGGTGCATACAAGCTACGAGGCTTGGATGGTCGTGAACTGCCGCGCACATGGAACATCTGCAACCTTAAGAGGTGCTACCTGTAGGAATGGCTACGACCCAGCGCACAGACGCTCCTGCACTTTAGTGAACTGCCCAATAAAGACCTGTGCATTTATTTTATTTTTTACTTAGGCATATGTCTTATTTATTTTCTTTCAAACTTGCAAGTATTAATAACACGTCGCGGTTTCTAGCTAATTCCGCGACACATTTAATTTGTTATTTCCGTATACTTTATGTCTTAACATTTTTTATCTCTTGCCTACATGGCGTGCATGCACTAAAATAAACCCACGATGGTAAAAGGATAAGTTAACCTACTAAACAACTTGTTGAGTAAGAGGGTTGCAAACCCATCAACACTGGGTCACGTATCCTTGTTAAACACCTTGTTCTCAAGACGTTGGAATAAGTTTTGTGTGCATCCCACGATGGATGCGCAACAACACATATGTGCACGTTTAACAACTTTGGAACCAAGACACTTGCTTCCTTAATGTGATATTTACAGTACGCTGTATATCATAACATACACGACTATGATAAAAAGTACTCAGAAATTATTTCTTAAGTATACTATGATCCTCATACATGACTATGAATTTCTTATATTACTCGCACTTATGTACACATTTGACTCTTAGACAATACATATGCCTTTTAGGTAAAGACAAAAAGACAAGTACGTACATTACAAGTGCAACAATATCCATACAAACTTAACAAAATAAGATTTTATTAATAACTACGAGTTATTACAAAAGGATTGTTACTTTACAACGTACAAACCTACCAACTATTACACCGCTCCAGATGAGCTACCCAGCGGTTGGTGCATCTTTAGCCTCACTCGACCTCTTCAGGAGTTCGGAATCTTGGCGCGACACGGTTGCAACAATAACTGGTATCCCATCAAACCTGGGGAGGTGTGCCGCACCCACGCCACAAAGGACAGCCTTACCCTTAATCCCTTCTTTCTTGGCAAGTCTCGTAGCATGCGCTTCCAAAACTTGCTTCAAGGGCAGTTCCTTCTCCAACGCAAAAGGATTCAAGATATCCTTGGGGCGCGCAAATACAGGCACTTGAAGTTGAGATTCATCAGGCTTAAGAAAATGGTGCAGGCTGCAAGCGGCCTCTCCACCAAGATGCGAGCTAAGGTCAATCCTCCATAATGACCCTTATTGGGAAATCGATCGCTCTAACTTCGAAATCATGGGCGGCTCCACTGACTTCATCTTTTCCATGGCAGCTACCAGCTCATCATACGCCCGCGCATTATACCCGAGTACTTTATCAATGGGTACCTTCAATAACTCGCCTATGAAGCTCCTCAACCGCCGACTTACCCCACGCTAAGGCGCATTGAACCACTGCCCCAAAGGCACCCACAACTTCCGGGGACACCAGAGTACCAAGCGCGGCAAGTCGCAAACCATGCCCCATCAACCACCTGCGTTCTGCGATTGTTGACAGAAGTTGAGGATATAACTCCTCGTCATATTCCAGGCTGAGCTTACGAAGTTTCACCTCCTGCACCTCCAAAGCATCACGCATGGTAGTGCCAAATTTTTCAGTTGCAAGGTTAATTCATCCTTGCCCTTTTCAAGATATTTTAGTGCCCACATACAGGAAGCTTTGTACTCTACCGCTGCGGTACGCTCCTGACTTATTTGGCTCAACAACAGCATTTTTTCATCAGCCAGTCTCTGGGCATACGTGCTCATAGCATCTGCTTCCATCTTGGCACTGGCCAACTGGGCCTCCAATTGAGCAATATGTTTATCCTTCTGCACATTCTGGGAACTTTCCCCGGCATAGCTAGCCCTTAGCTGCGCAGTTAATGCTGCCTGGTGCGCTGCGGCCACACTCAACTCCTCAATAAGTTGTTCCATGGGTGCTTTCGCAGGATCCGATGGTTCCGCGTCTTGTTTCTTCGGTTCAGAGGATTCGGTGCGCACAGGACTTTTAGGGGGCGGAGACTCCGCAGTATGTTCAAACCTACATACACGGACATAGAATTATCAATTGCTCATATAAACTGTGGGGTGCGCAAAAACAAAAAAAATATATATATATATATATATATATATATATATATATATATATATATATATATAGCTAATAATTAGCTACAATTAATTGTAGCTAATAAGCTACAATTTTAAGCTAAAAAATGTGGGTCCTGATTCTTTTTGTGGGTCCTGATTCTTTTATGTGGGTCCCAGATTCATTGCTAGTGCATTTTTTAGGAAGAATTGTAGCCAATTAGCTACAAAATTGTAGCCAACATATATATATATATATATATATATATATATATATATATATATATATATATATATATATATATATATATATATATATATATATATATATATTGACGACATTACTTACTGTGGACCAGAGATATCAGCAGATGGGTGAGATGACGCAGCGTCACTGGCGGATGATTCCACAGTAAGGATCACCGGGCGTTTTTTCCTTGATGAGCTCGCGCCATCATCTCCGAGCGACCTCTTGCGTTTGAGCCCATATTCTTGCTCTTCCTCTTCTTCTTCCATAGGCAGCGCCACTGCTACAGGTGGTGGCTGCACTACGGGAGATGGCACGCTTTGGGCGGCGTAAACTGCTTTACCCAGCAGAAGAGCTAGTCCCTGCTTCTCCTAGATTCATCTCCAGGGTACACCCCGCGGTGGAATCCAGTATGGGTTCTTCCCCTTCTTTCAGCGGCCGCGTACCTACATTCACCTCAACAGGCTTCGCTAGGTGCACAACGGTGAAAAGATCCATCTACGCACTGTGAGAGACAACAAATAACACAGGTTATATAGTGCGCGGAAAAGGACAGAAAGCTCTTACATTAATTACAAAAGGGAGTGCGGAAGAACGAGTACCCACCCTGGCCATTGGTGCCTAAGAAGATTGGCATCTCATCCGGCATACCAAAATAATTACGGCTGATGCCCATATGCACCAAAAATTCCTCACGATAGGAATTAATGGGGACGCGGTTAGCGTTTATCAGTTCCGCATCCTCAGCGACATATGATCCAGGCAAGGGGCACTCATCCCTCGGCAACATACCCCGGGTATAAAAATTATACTGCCACGAAAAACATGTGTTGTCTACCCAGAAAAATGACTCCCTCCAATTTCTAAGCGTCTAGTTTCTCGATATAACACCGAAGTCTACCAGCGGCAGCAAAGGACACCCACCCATGTGACCATGTCGTGTGATAAAATGCGCGGAATAGGTGGATGGTTGGGTTTATTGCCCGATAGCGGCAGATTCACCTCAAAATTGGTAATTTTAGCCGCCGTCCGATGCGGTGGGATAGGTGCGGCTACGTAATAATTTAAAACGTCACACAGAAATCGGGATAGGGGCACACGTTGATTCGCGAATTCGAAAAAATGTGTGTATACCCCTATTTTCCCTTCAGGGAAATCCGCAATAGATGCCCGCGCACCCGGAACCACCGGATGCACGTCAAGTGGTATAAAGTAATCCGAGGTGAACTCTAACAATTCACTCTCGGTGATCTCGGAGGTGAAGTCAGATAACTGTTTAACCATGGTGTTGTTTTTTCTTAACGCGCACGCGCGGCTACCTCTGCAATAGGCGGTTTTCTGGATTGCAAATGCAATGATTCTTGAAAAAGGTGGATTGCGTTTTCTTTTTTCATTGTGAGAAACACAGTAGAAATGAAGCGGCGGTTTATATAATTGTTCTCATTCACACGATGAGTGACACGTGGACCCCACTATCATTACAATGTGTGGCTAAGATCACTTGATGGGACGCTGCTGCAGTTACTTTCCCCCGACTTACAAGACGCCCATTTTTTAATATTTAGTCTAGATACAATGTACCGGTGGGTATATTTTTTGACTTCTTTGCTACGCTTCGCAGTTTTTCATGGGCTGCAGTTATTAGTCTAGCATCCGCAGTTAGTCACTGCGCATACTAGACTGGGGGACATGATGACGTATAGTCTATATTCGGGTCACGAACTCGACTTAAGTCCAATACTAACTTAGTCCAGTACGAAACGGGCTAAGCCGATAAATGTTTGGGCTCACGAGGGCCCAAACCCAAAGCTATTCTGGAATAGATATCGGATATCTCCTATGTTTGGAGATAATTGTTTACCATCCGACTTAGGCGGGATACGCCGAAGGTTGGGGGCACGGAACCAACAAGGATTCCGTGCGTATATAAAGGGAATCCCATCCTTCGTTAAAGGTACGATCTACAAACCCTAACTCTCCTTAAACCCTAAATCGATTACTTACTCTCACGCCGGAGGATAATCGTAGGAGACAATCCCATGGTAAGCCTAACGGTGTTTTCTGTCTCTTAGTGCGCAGGTCTCAAGCAACAATCATTAATTGGTACGAGAGTCGGAGCCCAAACAAGGTACGCCCAACTTTTGTATCAACAATGGGGTTTTTGATTATAGCCCACTCAGGTATGAACGAGGTTCATTAATTAATCTGTGTGCCTTTACCAGTGATAGAGATATATTTAGTTCAAGCCTTGATAATGTGTTATCAGAGATTAATGAAAAAAATGGGCGTTGTTTTTACGTGATCCTAAACAATCCATAGAAAATGGTTTGCATTTGATTCATACTGATGTTGATGTTCATACTTTGTTTGGAATGGTGAAACAAATGAGTCATTGATATCTTCGTAGCCACAAGCCTCAAAAGTTAGCACAATTTTACTTAAAAACATCAGTTTTGAAGTTGTGGGTTGGGTAGAGCAGGATGCTAACTTTAGGATGCTTAGTCAAACACCTTTTAGGACTAGAATTCAATGGCAGGGGATAGATATGAAAAAAATGCAGGGGAGTGGAACGGGACACAAAGAATGAAAGGTGGTGTAGTAATCAAGGACGAAGAAGGGGTTGTAGCTAAAAAAGGGACAAAATTAAAGGAAAAGGAAAAGGAAAGATGGTTGATGAAGAGGAGGTTTTGCCCAGAAAAAAGGGAGAGAAGTTGTTCAAGAATTTAAGCGAGGTTTAGATGGGAAGGGGAAGGCCAAAATAGTTGAGTTTGCAGGGTTTGATGTTGAGAACTTGCACGATTTTGACTTGGAGGAAGGTGAAAGGGTTGGGGTCTTGCTACTGAGATGTTTCAAGCGGTGTTAAGACACCCTTTGAGCAAAGAAAAGATTACAAGCTGCGTCCTAGCTTGTTAGCCCAAAGGCGACCCTAGGTGATGTTTTAGTGATGAATACCATGTCACGTGTTAAATTCCATTAAGCGTAACACTACAGATTCGAACTTATATGTTTGTAATTTGTATACTTGTTTTTGAGACAAGGTGGCGGCAGCATCATCAATTTAGGGCTAAAAGTTTTGTCGGTTCAACAGGTTTACGGATATCAATCTCATGTGTAGATCATTTGAAGATTCAGTTGAGCGTTTTGAAGTTGGGCCCAAATTCATCTTTTATATTTTGTAACGAATCAAGTAAATTAACATGTATCGACAATGACTCTGTAGTATAAGTTATGTTCGGTTTCATCAAACACGTATATAGTTGGTATTATAAGTCAACTAGCTAACTAGTTGATAATGTATAAATTTGTTTGTTAATCCTTGGTAAATTTCTGTGACCTATTACTTTCTTTACCAGTTGACTTTTATGAAGTCATACTTAAGTGGTGAGGACTCGGTACCTTGATATTATTTGTTCAAACAATATCCCTTTTTTGTTTTGGTGGAATAGTTCTTGAGTTAGAATTAACTAGGTTGAGTTATAAATGTGAAAGGACTGTAATACCCTCCAATAACTAACAGAAAAGAGACGTTGACATAGGCGTTATTGGTCAAGGGACGAATCTGGCATTTAATGGCCAAGGTTTGGACCTGTGGCGATGAAAAGGGCGAGGTTCGTCCCATCGCGATCCTTCCAGCCAAGTTTAGGGACCAACGGTGTATTTTAGTCTAACTTTTAAATGACAAACTTTTATGAAAAACCAATTTCACCATATTTTTTAAATTTAATTCCCTTTAATTTGGTATGCATTATGATATATGAATCTAAACTTTTTTTTTCAACTTTTTAAGTGGGTGTTGGTTTTCTTGAAATTTTCGGCTCTAATTTTGACTAGTTTAAAAGCCGGATTTTACAAAACTAAAAACATGAAAATTGTTGGCTTTTGACCATTCTTTACCCAGAAATTTAAATCACTCAAATCCGATATAATATGAGTGAGATATTTCACGTTAATAATGATGTCTTAGTTATATTTAGTGCATACAAAGTATTTGATAAAATGCCTAAAAGAGATTTTTCTTATAAAAATACATTCAAATGCACAAATTGGTATACTAAAATACATTTTTTGTTATTTTTGTTATTTTTGGTTTTTTTAATTGATGAACAACCATATGATAAACTGATTAACTTTGTGACCAAAACTGATGCACATCATGATTTTTCGACAACTGATAAACATTATGATTTTTTTTTGAATACCGATAAACTGATGAACAAAATTTAAGAGAACTGATGAATAACTTTTTTTAATTATGAACAATACTAACTGATAAACAAGACTAATTGGTGAACCGATGAACAACTAACAGATGAACATTGCGATTTCTTTTAGACAACTGATGAATAATATCAAAAATAGCTTATGAACATTATTTTTTCAAAAACTGCTGAACATTATAAAAAATAACTGATGAACGTTATAAAAAATAACTGATGAACAATATCAAAAATAACTGATGAACTAATGAACATTACTATTTTTTTTAGAATACTGATGAAAAAGCCTAACTTATAACCAAGATTGATTGTAACATAATTGATGAACAACGCGATTTTTTTATTCGAAAAACTGATGAACAACACTATTTGTTTAAAAAAACCGATGAACAAAGATGAACATTATAAAGTAACATCAAAAGAAAACTGATGAACATTAAGATATTATTTAGCAAAAACAACTAATGAATAACTATTTTTATTAATGAACACCTCTTTTAATCAATGAACAACACTATTTGTACTTTACTTACCCACCTCATCACCGCACCTTATCTAAACAAATAAAGGTATCATTTCTTTCTTACCTCCTACCACAGATTCACGATTGAGAGCCCACTACTACTTTACCTTTGTAAATAAATTAAAAAAGCTCCAGACATGTGCTTATGTCCTTCTTTCAACATCCCTTGTATGCCATACGATCCCGTCTGCAAACCCATTTCTTTTCTTTTCTTTTTCTTTCAAGAAAACCAACCACCTGTTTGTTTATACACCAAATAATAATTTACTTTTAGAACAAGATTTCTATCAATAAATAAAAAACCAAACTGAACAAATTTACTTACGAATTAATTATAGAGGAGTGATAGGATCAACAAGCAGCAGTAAATTTGAATATGTTTATGTGAATAAAAAAAAGAACAATGGTCTTGGCCGGATCTGGTGCTGCAGTTTCCGGAAACTTCACCCGCTTCCAGCTGCCGCCGTCGCAATCTTTGGCTGTCGGTGACAGTTATGGGATGGCTGTCGAAAGTGGTGGTGGTCGGAGGTGGTGGTGGAGAGAGGTTGGATAGGATGAGGAGATGGGGATTGTGTTAGATCTAAAGATGATGATGGTAGTTGAGAGGTTATTGAGAAGAATGGTGGCAAAATTATGTAAATATCTTTGAGGGCAAAAAATGAGGGGGGACACATGGCAGCACCAAAATACTTTTTTATGCTTTGCAAATTGTAGTACTTTTTAATAGATCCGGATTCCTATATCTATCTATATCTACACAATCTATAATGAAAAAATCTATTCTTAAGTAAAAAGTGAAAACTTAATCTATTTAAGGAAACAAACTAATACACGGCTGGAAACTTAATTATGTACTACCCCTGTGAGTTAGGATCAAATAAGAAGAATAATAAAAATAAAAATGATAAGAAGTAACTACAACCACACAATCTAGATGCATCTACAAAAATGGATGCATCTCCATTCAAAAATTTTCTCCAAAATTAAAACATGTGGCTAGAATTACTTCTTACCCTTCTCATTTTAATTATTCTTCTTATTGGATCCCTTTCCCACCACCTATTAGCGGAAACTATTCAATCATTATAATCTCGAAAAGTATTCAATCATATAATGTACACGGCTAAAAACTTATGTCGCTATAAAATTTTGTTGTTGTGCACGGGTACTCGTCTAATATTATTATATAGATTGATATTCTTGAAAGTGAAATAGTATACTACTGGTTCACTCATTTGAGAACTGAGAGAACTAAAAGTATTCTCTCTAATACTTTTTAGTTGGCGTATGCAGTTCCTTATAACTAATGAGTTCATGTATTACTAATTAAGTGACTGAAAAAGTTCTCAATATTCTCATATATCGAGTCATTTATAAAAAGTAAGTATACATAACTTTTTCTATTATTAAACTCATTTTAAAAGTATTATAGAAAACTTTTCATTGATAGATTTTTCAAATTAAAATGCTTAATTTGAATTAAAGTGAACTAAAAGAATTGATACTTGTCATATTTTGTTATTAATGCAAGTTAAAAGGTGAAACATTTACATTTTTCCATTGGTTTATGTGACTTAAAAATCATGCAAAGATTAGAAATATTGTAATATTAGACTCACTTTAATCATGTTATAAATACTCATTCAGTGGCAAACTTTTTAAATTGTAAATATTTAACTTTTTGTTTACCTATTTAGGAAGAATCTTTATAAATGTTTATAAATTAGAGGGCTTTATTAAAATGTTTTGACTTAAAAGGGTTTTTATAAAACTTTGTGATTTTTTTTATAGATTATATGGAGTTTTATAATATTTTTTAACAAACGATATATTAGAGCCTCGACTATTTCACTTTAAAGTGACATTCGGGAAGAAATTGAGAAGACTAAAATGAAGTAGTTGGGCCTTAATTGTTTAAAACATTACATATCAAATTGACGTGTAATACACATAAGCATAATATTGTCGTGGCATGTACATTAAAATTTCCAAAACATTTAGATCAATAAAGTATCATGTGTGCAGATTGAAACAAAATTTGAAAGTTGATAAAAAAAATGTTGAACACATTTGTACTTTGAAAATTTTGTGTTGCTATTTGTTGGCTTAAACCTAAAATAAAAACATATAACAAATCCGTATAAAATGATACTTTAAGGGGTGTTTGGAGGAGGAGGAGGAGGGAAAAAAAAAGAAAAAACTTATTAGTGAGGTTAAAAGAGCTTGAATTATTAAAATAAAATAACTTATAAAAAAAGTTTGTTTGGTACATTAGGTTACGAAAGCTTTTAAAGCTATAAGCTCAAGGTAATAAAAATGAAACTTTCATACTGAGCCGGGTTTATTATTAGTTAAATTAGTTAAATACCAATCAAAATATCATTATTGAACACGTACAACCGTATAATATATATAAATTTAATTTAATCTTTTTAACTTTCTATTACAATAACTCCAACTAATTCGTCAAAAAATATAAGAAAGAGTTCGAATTCTAGCTAAAGCTTCACTTAATTACTCATATATCTTTAAAAGACTAAAATACACTGTTGGTCCATAAACTTGTTCCTGCGCATCGCGATGAGACAAAGTTGGGAGTTATCATCGCCAGAGGTCCAAAACTTGGGTTTTTAATGTCAAAGAAGTCTCTTGACAAAGTCAATGTCTGATTTTTGTTTTGTAGTCGAGGGTATTTTAGTCCATACACATTTATACTTTGATAACACATTTATATTTTAGTCCTTCATCTTTATTTGTCGTCGTCAACATCATCCTCGTCATCATCTCCCCAAGATAACATCTCTTGCAGGTTCTGGTTCAGGTCAAAGTTCAAGTTTCGAGGGTTACTTAATCAGATACCAAAGACTGACCCCCTTTTCTTTCTCAGCCGGATCAGGAAGCTTCTTTCTCTTTTCAATTTGAAGGTGTCCAGAATCGGCCATAACATTAGGTTGGTTTTTTAAGAATGATTGATTAGGACCTTCTGAATTTTTGAATTGGGTGAATGCCTGAGACTTCGATCAAAATAATCTTTCTAATCATTTATTTTGTAGGCTTATGCGCCTCTCTCAGATAAGGATTCAACTTTCCATAGGACCTTATTTGTGTTCATGTGCACATCAATGTCATGCCTTCTACGAGACCAGCACGAGCAATGGAAACACCACCCAGAAAAGGGACCCCGAAGGTATTCTTAGATCCATATTCCCTCCCGTGTTCTGTATGTAACTTTCCCTTAATATGTTGGATCACTTTCATGTCCAGTTTTAATTTATACTCCTTCTTTGTTTGACCAGTATTAAGGTCTTCCGTGGTCAACTTCCCCGTAACAATCAGTTTTACTCCAGTAAAGCACCTAAAAACGATGGCAGTGACAAGCCTTTAGGAACAACAGGTTTGGAACTTTCTATTCGTTACCTAATTTAGGATATGGCCAAATGGGTGGGTTTAATAATGGGTCAAAACGGGTTAACTTTTTGGTACAAGGCCAACCGAGTCTTTTAGATTGGGCTGACCTTAAACACTTATTGATGTTGATTGTTAGTGTTTCATAGAGGATTACAAATATTATACCATTTCAAATATTGTTAACTATTTCATTTTAAATGTGTGTTTTTGTAGCTTCGCTGTGTAGTTGGTGTGGTACATGGAAAGGAGATAAAGTTTTTAGTAACTGCAAAAGGGCACGTTACTGCTCCAAGAAGCACCAGGTTGTTATATGCTATTATCGCTTCGGTATACCTGAATTTTTATTTTATCATTTGTTTATTCAGTTTCCGCCTTTTGAACATTCTTTAGGCTATTCACTGGAGCTCAGCTCATAAAACCCAATGTAGAACAATAGATGCACTTCAGGAATCAAGTTCCAAATCCACCAACTCGTTAGAGGATATATCGAAAGGCTAGTATTCTTTCTTTTTTTAGGGGTATATCTTGCATATTAGCAATTTCATCATGTAATGGGTTCGGATATGCTATTTATTTTACGCAGCTGGAAGCAACGTTACATGGCCAGAATATGAGATCATCAATGAGGATGAATCTGAATTTGACATTGAAATACCTAACAACAATGAGTATGAAATACCTAATTGAAATACCTAATAGCAAGCCCTTTGCATTTTGCCATGCTTTACCCAACCTGTTGTGCTTAAGTATCATGCTCTTAAGCACCTGATGAAATCATTCCGCAAAAATCTACCCACATCTGCTCTCCTGATATTAGGTATAGCTCGTTTCGGTTGTATTCTAGCAGTTAGTAGAAAACCTTAGCTTCCGTTTTCTGCTTGCAAGGCATATGATAAGATAGAGGGATAAAAGCATAGGTAAGGAAAAACCATAAAGATTTGTGCAACTTTGCATTGAGAGCTATGAGCCTTCTTACATGGATTGTCATAAGACTCATAACTAATAGGATATCTACTAGATATTATTTTGCTTGCTTCCTAGTTATCGATGTTGTTTCGTTGATATTCAGAGTGGAGTACAACCGAATCATTTGATGATGTTGAGAAACAAGAGCTTGAGGAGGCTTCAGAAGATGATGAAACCTACTTCTTTGACACTAATGATTGTTTCCGTGAGCAGTACAAGTTGTGAATTTATGGGCACGGAATTAAAAAACCAACCTAATGTTATGGCCGATTCTGGACACCTTCAAATTGAAAGGAGAAAGAAGCTTCCTGATCCGGCTGAGAAAGAAAAGGGGGTCAGTCTTTGGTATCTGATTAAGTAACGCTCGAAACTTGAACTTTGACCTGAACCAAAACCTGCAAGAGATGTTATCTTGGAGAGATGTTATCTTGGAGAGATGTTATCTTGGGGAGATGATGACGAGGATAATGTTGACAACGACAAATAAAGATGAATGGCTAAAATATAAATGTGTTATCAAAGTATAAATGTGCATGGACTAAAATACCCTCGACTACAAAACAAAAATAGACATTGACTTTGTCAAGGGACTTCTTTGGCATTAAAAACCCAAGTTTTGGACCTCTGGCGATGATAACTCCCAACTTTGTCCCATCGCGATTCTCAAAAATAAGTTTAGGGACCAACGGTGTATTTTAGTTTTTTTTTTTAAAAAAAAAAAAAAAAAAAAAACCCGAAACTGAAATAATTTGTTGACTTCTTGTTAAAGCATAGGGCAGTAGTTAGTTACATTTTTCAACTGAAAATAAAATCCAACTGAGTGCTGCAGCATCATTACCATCATCACCACCACCAACATTCACCTAACATTCCCTAAACCCCCCCAAATTTCAATAAACAACCTAGATCTCATTTTCACACACACACACACACACACTATAACCGTTTTTATGTGTGTAAATTCACCATAAACAACTAAGGTAACTAACTAACTACTATCTCATTACTTTATTATAAACTTATAATCATTATTTATGTTATAGATCGGTTAATTTTGAGTTTAGTTTATAGTTTGCTTCTATTTGATTGCTGTTTATGTGTAAATTGTGCAATGTGATTCGTTAATATGAGCGAATTGATGCAAATTGTGAATGTATTAAGATCTAGGGCTTCAGTTATTGTGAATATGATGTGTTTAGTGAAATGTAACTATAGGTTTGGAGTTGAATGTGTGATGTTGACTTTTGTTGACCTAGGGTTTATAATGATATAAATACTTTGTTAATATTAGAGGTGTACGCGCTCTACGTGACGGTGTTTTTGTGTGTTATTTCATTACAACTAAAGAAGTATGACTATCATTATCGTTTACATACGTTACGGATCGGTTGTTTTTTTGTTAATTAGTTTTTTGATAGTTGTGAGCGAATTCTGCAATGTAATTGGTTAATTGGAGCGAATTGATGCAAATTGTGGATATCGCAAGATCTAGGGTTTCATTTATCATGAATTGATGTCGAACACTAGGTTTGATGTTGAATACGTGATGTTGACTTTTGTTGACCCAGGGTTCATGTGTATCTGGTTAGAAGATCGTTTGTTAAAACTAGAGGCGTAAACGCTCCACGCTGCGGTTTTAGTGAATGTGTTGATTGATTAGTTTTTAATTTTGATGTGTGTTGTGAAATGTGATTGATATGGTGTATGGACCCTAGGTTTGAAGTTGAATACATGATGTTGACTTTTGTTGACCTTCGGGGTCTATGTATTTGGTTATAAATTCGTTCGTTAAAACTAGAGGTGTAAACGCACTATGTGACGGCAATTATCGAGAGAAAAGTCGGCAGTTGTTGGTTCAACCGAGGCAAGTTTGCGGTTCAGTTTTCGTGTTCGTGTTTGTTTGTTTAGAAGATTTGTAAACTAAGTGAAATTTGAGTGGGGTCCACAACTTAACTGTTTTGTAATGTAGTATAAATGACTTGAATATGTGGCTGAATTTACTGCGTTAAGATCTAGCCATCTAGGGCTTTAGTTTTAGTGAATGTGTTAGACTGTTGGTTAATTAGTTGTGAATTTGATGTATGTAGTGAAACATACATGTTGAACTCTAGTTATATTATGTTGACTTTTGTTGACCTAGGGTTAGTATATATTTGTGGTTATGAACTTGTTTGTTAACGCTTGTGCTATGTGTCAGTGGTGCAGCCGCGGTATGGCTACGGTGTGAGGGAGAGAGAGTGGTTCGATTATGAGTTTTTGTGTGTTTTAGAAAGATTAGTAACAAAAAAGGAAATTGAGCATTGTGATTGTTTTTTTTTTAAATCTTGGAGTTCAAGTGCGGTCCCACGACTTAATTATTTTATATTGTAGTAAAGAACTATAGATAACTTTTTTTTTTTTTTTTTTGGGTAAAGGCGTACCCAGGGTTCCTATTTATCTGGTTATAACCTCCTTTGTTAACACTAAAGGCGTACCCACATTATGCGGCGGTAATAAAGTGAGAAGTCGGCGGTGGTGTTGTCACCGTACCAAAATAAGGGAGAGAGCGTTTCTTGATTTTGATAGTTTTGAGCCCCTGTGTGTGTATGTGTGTGTTCGTGTTTAGAAGATTAATGTGGGTATGCAACTTAAGTGTTTTATAATACTTTGTGAGTATAGATGACATGAATCTCTAGCAGAATTTACCACGCTATGAAAATAAACCAGTTACTCGTTTCACTGGGGATTAGTATGCAGGTTTTGTTTTACTATGATATTGAATATAAATAAGTGCAAACTATATATTTTTGGGTGGTTGTGTATGAAATACATTGGGGGTGATGTTGGATGTGATGGTGCACTAATGTAAGAAGTGCGAAATTAATATATTATTATGTTTCAGATTGGATTATTTTGGAACAATGCAAATGCCAAAATCTAGGCTGAACTTATCGACGCAAGAAGCATTATCAACGTCTCCTAGAACAAGAGAGGTTGAAGGTCCTTCGAGATGGAGTGAATACTTGAGTCAAGAATCGGCAACTCCAATGACTTCTAGAACCTCACGTAATAATGGGTCGGAAGTATCGTTCCAGCTTCCTGGAGTGTCTCATAAGGGGTTGAACATGCAGTGGGTATATCAGCTAACACAAGTTGCTCAGGGATTAATGGCTAAAATCTATAGATTGAACCAAATTCTGGATTATCCGGATTCAGTTGGTCATGCATATTCTGAAGCGTTTTGGAAAGCGGGTGTTTTCCCGAATTGTCCAAAGATTTGTATCTTGCTTTCAAAGAAGTTTCCTGAACATCATAGTAAATTGCAGCTTGAACGTGTAAGCATTAGATTCTTTTCATGTGGTTTATGATTAATCAATCTTATTTGAACTGCTGAAAAGCTAAACGTGACGGTAAATGTTTTTATAGGTTGATAAGGTTGCTTTGGATGCTTTAAATGATCAAGCTGAAGTTCACTTGCAAAGCTTGGAGCCATGGATTCAGGTTTGGAGTTTACTTTATTAATGTCTGTGAGCATCATGCTTGATAATTACATCTAGGAGACTAGGATAATAAATAATCCTCTGCTGCATTTTCAATTTGTGTGAGCTTTTCTTGCTGATAACCATCGACTGTCTTTGCAACAATAGAAGCAATTAGGAAGCTGATTAAGTTGAAAACAGGATTTGGCTAGTAATTGTTTCCCTGTTTTTTGTTAGTTTCTGTATGTTTGTGAAAGCCTGGAGTATTTGGTTGGTTCAATGCAGCATGGTCTTTCTAAAACTTTGATTTTCGATTCCTAGAGAGAAGAAGTGAGCATGCATAGGACTTGACTTGGCCACAACTTAAGATAGTTTCCTAGCACCAGCCCATAAACTATTGACATGCATTCACACTCTGTACCATAATGGTCAGTGTGAATAGACATTAATCCATATTATATCAATGTTGTTTCATTGCTGACAGTTTGATGGATCAGTTTTATTGATCATTCATCCATTAACCCCATTATATAATGTGAAATCAAGCATGGGTTAGCATTAGATGTAATGAAAGTAAGTAGTGATATCGATAAAACACTTTTGCGTGCCATAATAGGACGATAACCTAAATTTTAGCAAACAATCATGATGTCCCCAATACCTTAGTTTATGACTTCTAAGGGCGCTAGATTTTTAGCGAAGTTTGAAAAATCTTACCTAAGTTCTGGCAGGAAAATAACTTAAAGGTCGACATTCTTACTTTCACCTAGTTCAGATAAGTAGTGCATATGAAGAGTTATATGTGGCATTGTGTTTGTCTTGAAATGCTTTTAGAAGTTTTCTCTATGTGCCATGAGTTTAAGCAACAATTGTGCTGCATTACAAACCGAACTAGGTTTCCCACCAGTCAACCAATGGTGAGCTCCCACTTTTGAATCTTCACATTCTCCCTAAATTAACAATAGTTCTTCCACAGCTAGTTCCCTATGAGGCAGTGCTTCTAGTATTTTGGTAAAATTTAATAAGAATTTTGCACCGGAAATATTGTTGAACAAAGATTAATAAAAATAGAATCAAGCCATCTCAAGTGGCATTCTTTCATTTCCGGTCATTTGATCAGACTGATGTAAATTTAATCAGATACTAATAATGTGGAGTATAATAAAAAGTGGACTGAAGATTCTAAGCATCACACATATAATCTTTAGATCTCCTGAGAATCTCTCTGGCATGAACTAAAAGGAACATTTTGCTCAAAGCGCATGAAAAATCACCACTAAACCATAATAAAAAAACCATAATTCACCACTAAAGAAGTACTTGCATGCCTATATGATTGTAAATGCCCAGTTTTTTTCTTTAAATAACAAGTGAATAAAGCTTCATAAATTCCATAAATATGTGTTTTCTGTCACGAACATATTGAATGTCATATTGTCATTATATATAAGTTCTGAAGATTCATAAAGCTGAAAGTTAACTGTCTATAAATTGACCTGCTAAAGAAAAAGAAGAAATATCTGAAGGACATGGAGATATGACTTATGAGGTGATCTTAGTTGCTAAAAAGATGATGATGTTTTGTTTTTTTCGTTACAATCATTATAATTATTTTGTTATAATCTTCATTTTGTTTCTACTTGCTTCTTTATTTATAGAAGTAGTTGTTAAGGTACTCTTACTTTTGAGTATAGAGTTATGTGAAAAATGATTTTACATCCTTTGTTAATACTATTATATTTTGTAGCTACTCCTTGATATGATGGCATTCCGAGAACAAGCTCTACGACTCATATTGGATCTGAGCAGTACTGTCATCACCCTGTTGGTGAGTTACTTTTTTTTTTAATATTCATGCAATTTTCTGCTTATGGATGTCTTGTTATAAGAATCGAACGGATTCTGAAAAATTATTAAGAAAACCTGATTTCTATCACAATCCATAATAATAAAGTAAATAACAAGAATTTTACCTATTACTATACTTTTATCATTAACTTATAAGTTTTAATTTTTCTACTGCCCATGTATTTTAGCATGTTTCTAATTATGTATTTCTTCTGTCTTTGCAGCCCCATCAAAACTCTCTTATCTTACATGCTTTTATGGACCTCTTTTGTTCGTTTGTTCGAGTCAATCTCTTTGCTGAGAAGGCAAGTCTTAAGGCCATGTATGATCAATGTTTTCTTATAGTTTAGACATTTTCCTTGCAGTCTCGTATTATGTAGGTATATTAGAGTTATTGGACACATGCTCGTCTTATATTCGCTGAATTATCTGTTACACTTTTAATTACAGTTGCCAAGGAAAATGATGCTCCAGACTTACAACCTTCTCCATGCCATGTTGAGAAATGACCGAGACTGTGATTTTTATTATAGGTACTATTATGAGTTTGAAGTCATACTAGTTCAGGGTACGCCATGAATAAATCAAAGCTTTTCCTTAAAATCAATGACTTGACAACCTTCATCTGATTAATATATTAATATTCATGTGCACTTGTTATGCATTTAAACTTCTTTACTTTCCACATCAATCTACTATCAATTATGGTTAAATAGCAAACTTCAATCATGCCAATCCTAATTTTATCTTTATATGAGCTAATATATTCTCTTTCATAAAATAACAGGTTGGTTCAATTCATAGATGCATACGATCCACCGTTGAAAGGGTTGCATGAAGACCTGAATTTCGTTAGTCCTCGCATTGGAGAGGTCATTACTCTTTCTTGATGCATATATAATCTTACAATCATATAAATCCTCTGGGTTGTCAGTTTTGTGAGCTTTATTTAGTAGGAATTTCTTATTTGCGTATGATTATTTTAGGTCATTCAAACTGTTCACATAGGTTCATGTTTGCCTTATGCATAGTGATTTTCTTATAAGAATTTGGCCGTGAGCACTTGCAATGCTACTCATAGGTATTTATTAGGTGTGTGGAGGATAATTTGAAGTACATATGGATTAGATTTTAATTTATCAATATTTCAATCTAAGGATTCCACTTCTTTGTGTAACTATTAATACATGAATTAGTGCATCAAACCAAGAAGGATTCGTTTTTTCAAGTTGTATCCTGGTTTCCCCTCTTCTTCCATGCAAGTTCTGTTCATATAAACCTCCAATGTAGGTCCAAAAAAGTGTACTATTCTTAAATTGGGTAGTAGACTTCAAGTCCTGAGTAAGTCCATGATAGTCTCGTGGGACTGATTATATGATGTGTGCTATACCCACTTTTTGCAGGTTTTAGAGGCTGTGGGTCCCATCATTTTTTTGAGTACAGATACACGAAAGCTTAGAAATGAGGGTTTTCTTAGTCCCTTTCATCCTCGGTATCCCGACATCCTCACAAACTCTGCACATCCAATGGTACACTGCTTTCTTTGCTTGATCTCTAAAGAACTATACAACGCCTTTATGCGATCATAATGATCTGTATGATATAATTTCATATTGACTTTCCCTCACATGGAGTAGAGTTATTTGCTCACACTGCTAATTATATGCATGCAGTTTCTGTCACTATCAATCTATCTTTTTAGAGACATTCTAATGTTGTTTTTTCTATTGCTTATATTTTTTTCTTTGTGAGCAGAGAGCTCAAGATTTAGCAAATGTAACTTCTTATAGAGAATGGGCACTATTTGGTTATCTTGTCTGTCCTGATGAGCTTCTTAGAGTAACCAGTATTGATATAGCTATGGTACAATTCTTACATCTCTCTGAAATTTGTTTCAGTATATAAAATTATGTACTCCCTCCGTCCCATAAATCCATTTATTCAAAGTCTTTTTTCTGACTTTGATTTTTTTTTCATACTATATGTATTTGATGAAAAGTATACATGAAAATAAATTTGAAACATATCATTTAATATTTTGAAATTATATAACCATGAAAAAATAATTACGCAAAATATGAAGAAAAAGACTTGAAAAGTCAAAAGCGGACTTATATTTTGGGACGGAGGTAGTATAAATTTTATTCTCTAATTTTGTATTCATTGTATCAAAGAAAGATAAGCCTACAGTAGAGTCTAATGCATTGTCCCTTTTAAGATGTAAACCTTATTTCATTTCTTTTGTTATTATTGTCAGCTATGTTTAGTTAAAGGATCAAAGTTCTATATTTTCTCTAGTCACTTAACAGCCTTCTTGCTTACATCACTTGTTTGTGATATTTACAGGTAGTGCTAAAGGAAAATCTAGTTCTTACCTTATTTAGGGATGAGGTAAACTCTATAGAATATATGATGTTGTCAATTTAAAATGTTGTTGAGAAAATTAGTGATTCTGAAATTCTCCGAGTGCAGTATATATCGTTGCACGAGGACTATCAGTTATATGTGCTGCCACGAATATTGGAATCAAAGAAAATGGCAAAATCTGGGCGTACAAAGCAAAAGGAAGCAGATTTGGAATATAGTGTTGCGAAGCAGGTTGAGAAAATGATAAGGTATTAAAATAAGCCTGTCATAGGAATAACGGTGTGTAAATTTGAACAATTTTGCCTGACGTCAGTGCTATAATTTTGTACTTACCCCAGTGAAGTGCATGAGCAAGCAATTTCATCCTGTGATGCAATTCATCATGAGAGGAGGATATTATTAAAGCAAGAGATTGGAAGAATGGTTCTCTTCTTTACTGACCAACCTAGCTTATTGGCTCCTAATATTCAGGTCCATTGCACTCCACAGATTCTCAGTTCTTCAATCTATGTTCTATAATTTACTGTAAGTACTGATATATAATAGTTGAACTTCTGTTGGTCATTTTGTTGTCTGTTCAGATGGTATTCTCTGTACTGGCATTGGCGCAAAGTGAAGTTATATGGTACTTCCAACATGTTGGGATTAGTTCATCAAGATCTAAAGCCAGTCGTACAGTGGCGGTAGACATCGTAAGTTTAAGTTGCATCCTTGTAGAAATATGATCTCATAATTCATGATTTTTTTTGTCTCCAAATTGGTATGACGCCACATGTTCTGAAAAAGCCTGACTTGCAACTTCTGGATGCAGAATGCTAATGATCCTACAATAGGATTCTTGTTAGATGGAATGGACCGGCTTTGCTGTCTAGTACGCAAATATATTGCAGGTAAGGATGAGTTTGTTGGCAAATTTTCAGTTGAACACATCTGGATTTGTCATATAATTTCAGATAATTTGTCTGTCAGTCTTTTATCTATTTCAATATGCAATTCTTTATATTAATTTGTTTGAGAGAATAATTACATTAATTTGCAGCGGTCAGAGGCTACGCTTTATCCTATCTATCATCCTCAGCTGGCCGGATCCGGTTTTTACTCAACACTCCTGGAATGGTGGCTCTTGACCTGGATGCTACTCTGAAAGGACTTTTCCAAAAAATCCTTGAGCATCTTGAGAATATACCAAAACCACAGGGTGAAAATATCTCTGCAATTACGTGTGATCTATCAGTAAGTAATATATATAAGTCAGAAATATATATAATGTTGGTTGGTTTATGCTGGCTGCGGTTCATGCTGGTGTTTCTTTTACTCATACACATTGATAAGCAGGAATTACGCAAGGATTGGTTATCAGTTTTGATGATTGTTACCTCTGCCCGGTCATCTATTAACATTCGGCATTTGGAGAAAGCAACAGTCTCTACTGGCAAGGAAGGCTTGTTATCTGAAGGGAATGCTCTATACAATTGGTCCAGGTGATCTTTGCTTTTAAACTGGTTCATCAGCTTTCAAAAATTTAATTGAAAGTCATGCCAAATCTTATATGTTCATTCGACGTGTCAAGCCAGATGTGTTGATGAACTTGAATCTCAGCTTTCGAAACATGGGAGTCTGAAAAAGCTGTATTTCTACCATCAACATCTCACAACTGTATGTTTTAGCTCTCTGAGCAAGTTTTAATAAACATTATCATATGAGCTGCTAGCACTGCTACTCTCAAGGCTTTTATTTTTCTCTATCTGAACATGGTTCAACACAGGTCTTCAGGAATACCATGTTTGGACCTGAAGGACGCCCCCAGCATTGCTGTGCGTGGCTTGGTGTTGCTAGTAGCTTTCCGGAATGTGCTTCTACAATTGTTCCAGAAGAGGTAATTATAAGGGAAACGGGTCAATTGGGCTCTTTTTTATTGGTAATGGGCCAAATCTAAATTTAGCTAGAACTGAAACGGGTCAAAAGTCTCTTAATGTGTCTTAAGATGTATACAGTTTTTTGGATCATTTTATTTGAGAGGAGTTAGAGTAAATTGCAAAAATCGTTGTTGTGGTTTGGCCAAATTGCATGTTTGGTCCGTATGGTTCGGAAAGTGCAGACGGCCTCCCTGTGAGAAAACTTTGAGTCTGATTTCATCCTTGGTCAAACTGAAATGACTGGAATACCCTTGTCTTCAACCTCCCTTATTTTACACCTTGAATTTTTGTGTTTAACCAACATCACCATCTGACCCACTCATCATATTAATGTTTTAGAAATCATATTTAGTGCTCTTTGCAAAATTTGAGAAATAGACATTATTTTTGGTGGGTCGGTCCAACCTGAATCAACCCTTTTGACCCGGACATCAAAAGTCACATTTTTACCCGAATCCATTTGGTATGTTGCTCACCCCGCCCATATTTCCGCCTATATCATTTTTTGATGGTGTGTAACTGTGTATTGAAGAAATAGTTAATGAATGCGGATTGCTTGAATGCAGCTCACTAGAATTGGTCGAGATGCTGTTCTATATGTTGAGTCTCTCATTGAGTCCATCATGGGAGGGTTGGAAGGGCTAATCAATATTCTTGATTCTGAAGGAGGTTTTGGCTCCTTGGAGATGCAGGTTCCTACTTGTTTATCCAGTACCTTTAGAAGTTAGCCAAGTTACCATTAATGCATAAGACTAACTATAAACCATTTAACTTTCAGCTTCTTCCAGAGCAGGCAGCAACTCTCATGAACTTGACATCCAGACTTTCTATTCCTTCAGCAAAGTCCCCAAGGGGTGTATCTAGCTTGCATTTGCCAGGCTATGAAAGCTATCCTGAAAGTAATAACTCCATTAAAATGTAAGACACCTGAAGATTACCTTTGGAGTTACCATATGTTTTTTTAGAAAGGATAATGTTATTATATGCTATCTGAGAATTCACACAAGCATTGATGTATATAATGTGGCTGTTGGTAGGTTAGAAGCTGCCATGCAAAGGTTGACAAATCTTTGCTCGGTTTTGAATGACATGGAGCCTATATGTGTATTAAATCATGTCTTCGTATTGAGAGAGGTAAGCCCCTATGTTAGTTACCTGTATGGTAATGAAATTACATGTTCTGTTTTAACTTCAAAATTAGTAGTTTAGAAACTTCGTCCATTAAAACCTAAGAACATATCACCATTATAAGATCTCTTGAAACAGAGGGGTAAAGCAATCCGTCTCTTTAATTAATGAAGTAAGAAGGTACATATTTTTGCAATCAAATGTGACATTTTGGAGAGAGAGAGTACTATGTGAATCCTCAAGTCATTTTTCTAAAATGATTCATTTTTGGATAGTGATAGTACTATGTGCAAGGTCTCCGTTTCAGACTTTCAGTTATATCTTATGTCAACTTTTGATCTCACAACTATTATTATGCTTGCCACTTGAGGCTTCTTAATGTAGAAGCTATGCCCAGTGTGAATCCTGGAGATTAATTTAAACCTACACGTTATGCAACTTTTAAATCAGCTGCTTCCTTTTTAGCTCACATTTTTTTTTTAATTTACATGTTTAACCCGCTATAGATAAAACTAAAATACGACCCAAATCGGTTATTCAGGAATAAATGGGTCAATTTGTTTACTCAAAATTTAAATTGTACCCATAATGTTGCACAGCAACTAATTTTCAGCATGACTTGATGCAGTACATGAGAGAATGCATCCTTGGGAACTTCAGGAGAAGGCTGCATGCTGTATTGAAATCAGATACAGATCTTCAACGTCCCACAGTTCTTGAATCACTAATTCGTAGACATGTAAGTATAATCCATTTGGCAGAGCAACATATCAGCATGGACCTCACACAGGGTATGCGGGAAGTCCTATTGACGGAAGCTTTCTGTGGGCCTGTTTCATCGTTACACACATTTGAAAAACCGGCTGAACAACACACCGGATCCGCCATCGAGGCCGTCTGCAATTGGTATGTTGAAAACATTGTAAAGGACGTCTCAGGAGCCGGGATCCTTTTTGCACCACTCCACCGATGCTTTAAGAGTACGAGACCCGTTGGTGGCTATTTTGCCGAGGCAGTCACCGATCTCAAAGAATTACAAGCTTTTGTTCGTACATTTGGTGGCTATGGAGTTGACCGACTTGACAGAATGATGAAAGAACATACAGCTGCCCTTTTGAACTGCATTGACACATCACTAAGGGCAAATCGAGAATCGTTAGAAGCCGTTTCTGGAAGCATTCATTCTGGTGATCGGATAGAACGAGAAGCAAATGTCAGACAGATAATCGATGTAGAAACAGTAATGGGTTTCTGTATTCAAGCAGGTCAAGCCATTGCTTTTGACTCACTTTTAGCAGAAGCTGGTGGGGCGGTGCTTGCAGAAGGTGCACCATTGATACACTCGTTGGTAACCTCGGTTGCAACACATTTACCTTTGGAGGTGCCTGAGAAAAATGAAATTAGGAGGATGAGAAGGGTGGCCAACAGTGTAGGAGTAGTTCATGATCATGATTCTGAGTGGGTGAGAGAAATCTTTGAGGAGGTTGGTGGTGCAAACGATAATTCATGGGGATTGCTGCCTTACTTGTTCTCCACTTTCATGACTTCTAATATCTGGAATACTACCGCTTTCAATGTTGACACAGGAGGCTTCAACACTAATATTCACTGTTTAGCAAGGTAAAGAAGTGCTTCCACCTATTTTTACTGAAAGACTTTGGGCATATCTTTGAGGTAACAAAATGGGATAGTTGGTAACAAGTCGGCGAGTTAGATATCTATATAATTATAGTGTATTATCAAAAATTTGTTTTAAAATAATATTTTTAATTTTAAAATATAACGAATTGGTATATTGTATACATTACAAATATAAATTGGGCGAATATAACCTGCTCGACTAATTTGGCCTGTTTCTTGTTTCACTAAGTATTTTTATTGAACTATTTGCCATATTAGAAATATAATATAAACCTGAATGGACCCGTTTATAAGTAAGTAGGTCGAAAATGACACGTCTCCATGTTTTCGTACTTATGAAATATTTCTTTTTTTCACTTTTATGTGGTAGAAACGCCATAAATTAATGCTCATGGGACCACCTAAATTTAGTAATTAAAAGAGTTATTAATTAATAGATATTAGTTTATCTACAAATTAATGAATCGGACCTGCACAAAGTTTTAATTTATCGAGTTTGCGTCCTTGCATATTGATTCTTTAACTGGTGTATCCTTGAGGAACAATATAATAAGGGTCGTGTCCTTTTTTCTAATTTTACTTTGTTTACAGGTGTATTTCTGCCGTGATCGCTGGAAGTGAGCTAGTTAGAGTTGAAAGAGAACATCAACAGCGACAGCGCTACTCAAACGGGCATGCCAGTGATACTGCAGAGGCTGAACTGCCAGATCACCAGTCTGTTGAATCAAACATTAAGTCCACAATGCATCTTTTTGTCAAAATTTCTGCAGGCATTGCACTGGATTCCTGGAATGAATACGACAGGTAACAATATTAGTTTATTTAACACTAAGGTGAATTAGATGATTTCACCACGATAAGGCGCTATATAAAGTCTGCTATATATGTGCAGGTCTCATCTGGTGGCAAAATTAATATTCTTGGACCAATTATGTGAGATCTCTCCATACCTACCACGAACTTCACTTGAAATGCACGTTCCTTATGCTATTCTACGTTCCATATACAGTCAATACTATGGAAACTCTCCTTCTAACCCTCTTGCACTTCTAAGTATATCATCACCACGTAGTTCTCCAGCTGTATCCATGGGACACTCTTCTCCCGCCATCAGGCATCCTTATGGTGATTCAACACCACAATCGAGTGTTTATGATTCAGGTTACTTCAAGCCTGGATCAGCACATGGCCACGATCAGATCTATGAAGGGCATCCAAAAAGCACTGACCACAAACATAGAAATGTGAGACGATCATCGGGTCCATTGGATTACAGCTCAAGCCAAAAAGTGAAGTCTACAGAAGGGTCGACATCTGGTAGCAGAGGTCCTAGTCCACTGCCTAGATTTGCTGTGTCACGATCTGGTCCCATATCATATAAATAGTCTGGTTGGAGCATATATTGTAACAGAAATTTATGAATGTGTTGTTGTCTTCCTATAAATCTTTACTCTGAATCTGAGTTTTATAAAAGTAATCAGCAAATGACTGCCTTCATCTTGTAACTTATGGCCATCACTATTTTTTCGTTCTTATACAATTGAAATGTGTACAGTGGTAAGTGGTGATTCCTCTCTATCGTGTGTTGTATCGCACTTCATGTGAAAGAAAACTACATAAAATTATGTTTCTGGTTACGCAAATACATAAAAGCTTAGGGTGCTTTTAGTTGAAAGAAAACACATTTGTTTTCTACAAAATGTTTTATACAAAATAAGGAAAATAGAGATTGCATTCAGATCAAACTTTTTCCAACACATTCTCTACAAAACAAAAAACATGTATTCAACTTAACAAGGAAAACTATAAAACTCATTTTTTTGTTTTCCTTGTAACTCTATTTTTCTCTTCAAAATAGAAAACAATGTCACGTGAACGCGTTTTTTACGTTTTGTGAAAAATTTAATCATCTTTTTTTTTTTTACAAAACTGAAAATAGAAAATTAAGTAATTATTCTCCAACTAAACAAACACTTTTTAGTATTTTTTTTACTTTCTCCCTTCACACCAACTTTTTGTTAATTTTACAAAATAAATCATCAAATAATGATAAAGATTTTTATGTTTATTTCTTCAAATTAACTTGTTCTTGTCCTCTTCGGTCAAATTAATGGTTTTAAAAAAAAAATCCCAATATCGTCTTCCACGAGTTACGGGTCCTAACACCGTCTTCCACAATGTGTGAGGGAGGTTAAAATGTAGACATGATCGAACATTTGATCTCTGTCTCCAGAAGTAAAGGTGTAACCACTCGATCCAACATTAGATCTCTTGGTCAAATTAATGGTTCATATTGGTTAATTTATAAAGTATAAATATGTAATAAATATTATTGATTCGGATAATGCAAGTCATTTTGTCCGTAATCTTTTTCTAATAAGATCTCAAACAAGCTTTTTGTATATCCAAAATAGTACAAGTATGTGATTATGTGAGTTGCCCATCAACGTAGAGGTTGTGGGTTCAAGCCTCGCTAAAAATATTTGTGAGATATACTGTGAGATGTGTGATATATGTGTGAAAAAAATTAGCGTTCTAAAAAAAAGAAAAAAAAAGGTAAATTATTTTCTCGGAATGTCCCAAGCGATTTGTTCTAGAGTAATCATTTTATTTTTCTCACACATTTCTACCAGTTTATGTGTCATTTTAACAATACAGACTTCATGGAAAGTATTTTTCATGCGATTTGAGAAACAGTAAAGTGTTACATGACTGTTATATTTTATCAAAAAGTGAAAATTGGGCACTTAGAACTTTGATATGAAAAAAAAAAAAAAAAAAATATACAAAACAAAAACAAACAAACAAACTATTAACAACCGACATAATTAGCGACACCTCAACACCATGTCAGATTCTCTCCACAACCAATATCATCACCGACACATATTAATAAGACAACAAAAATCACTACAAACTTCTATTTTTCTTTTTCTTTTTTTAACACTACGTCCATATTAGCCTTACAAAAACTCCTCTTGATAAGCATATAATTTTTCAGCATTGTTATAAGTAGGTTTTTGCATAAGAGTGTTGATATATAGACCTAAAACATAGACCTACTATTAGACTTAATCCATACAATTCATGACAAGTGTCATACACTTATTCTCTCTCATCATTTTTAACCAATTAAGTTTTCAAATTAATCAATCACATCTTTAGGTCTAAATTTATTTTTTAGTTTTAGGCCTACAATTCATTTTCCTTTGCGTAAACTCATTTCCATATAAGTCATTTCGAGAGCATCAAGGGAAGTTGTCACACATATTTACAAATATTCGTCTAGAGTATCAGGAACGGTGTCATATGCCAATTGACGAATTACAGAAGTACACTTCATGAGTGAGGAAAAACTAGGGGTGGAAACGAGCCGAGCCGAGCTCGAGCTCGTTAAGGCTCGAGCTCGGCTCGTTTATATATATAAAGCTCGAGCTCGTTTCGAGCCTTATACTTTGAGCTCGAGCTCGGCTCGGGCTCGACTAATTTTATGATGTTTTGAGCTCGGCTCGTTAATTACATAAAGCTCGAGCTCGTTTACTACTTTTAAGCTCGTTTATACGTATAGACGATATATACACGTATATAATTCTAGGGCTCGTTTAGGCTCATGAGCCTACTCGAGCTTTTCTGAGAGCTTGGCTCGAGCTCGATTATTAAATGAGCCCAAAATTAGGCTCGAGCTCGTTTAAGCTCGGCTCGTTCAAGCTTTTTACCGATCCGATCCCGAGCTTTTCACGAGCGGCTCGGCTCGTTTACACCCCTAGGAAAAACCAACTCTTCCCAAATAATAGCTACTTTGTTGAAAATACGTCGAGTGGTTATATATTTTCTGAACAATGTGTATGTATAGTAATCGTTCATTCGGAACCGCATACTAAATATTTTGGGTTTTGATAAAAGTAAGCGGGCACTAAATGTTCATAAGGAGCGTAACGAACTCTATGTATCGTGTTTCGTGGTATCGAGGATTTTGAGATTCTAGAAGTGGGCTTGATAATTCGTATAGTATGTCATCGCCTCTTTTAAAACTCTAGTTCGATACTATTAACTTCTTTTTCTTCATCCGAGGATGTAAACATGAATTGTTCAGAATCCATTTGTTAATGAGAAGTGTAGAGTGTATAAGAAAGATTGCGTTTGATAGTGAGAATGAAAATGAAAAAGTATTAGAGTATTTAAAGAGAAATTAATATAAATTTTAAAATATTTCTTTTGTTTATATATAAGAAATGCCTAACGGCTCTTTTTTTGGGACAGTTGCCCCCTTTTGATGCTCTCACGACTCTGTCTTGCACACGGCCGAGTTCTCCATTTTGTGGCTTCAAGATGCGTCCTAGTGAGTTCTCCATTTTGTGGCTCCAAAATGCCTAACAGCATAGTAGAGCTCCCGTATTTCAGTTTTTTTCAAGCCAAACTTGTTTTTTAAAGCAGTCTCAGCCGAAACTTTCAAATTTTCACATAAACTTGTTTTATTGAGCAAATTTATCATGGATAGTTTTATGCAAACTCAAATTTTGATCATGATAAATTAAAAAAAAAAAAAAAGACTTGTTACATTATGGACAAAGTTTAAGGGTCCGTTTGGTAAGGACCTGTGTCTTTTGGATTTGGGATTAAGTATTCAATACAATGTTTGTTTTGTAATTTGGGTTTAAAAATCTGGCATGGTCCCAGTTTATCAATCACCACTTAGTAGGTTTTCACTCCTACTCCAATAATTGGGCCCCACTTATATTTTGTGAGTGTATCTCTCTTTAGATTATATTTATATATTAATTTTTTAAATATAAAATTATACATTAACTTATAAAATAATTATTTTCTCTCTCTAAATCCAAATCCAAATTTAAATCCAAATCCAAATCTTAATCCTAAACCCACCTACAAACCAAACGGACCCTAAGTTAGCCCAAACATCAAACTACAGCCATATGACAGCTCGACTTAGACTCGATTCAGGTTATTTGCAAATTGCAATCCTACTCCAAACTCCCAGAAAAAAGGACCTTTGAGTAGACATCAAACTGGTGCTACTTTTGCTTCAAAAGGATCAAAATCTTTTTGTGTTACTTAACAACAAAGGCAGTATCTTTTTGTTCATGGTATCAATCATCTACATCGTATAGGAAAAACAAACGTTATGATATCTCTTGTGAATGACAAAAACAATGATAATATAACTATCTATAATGGAAGGAATTGCATACGGAGAAAATGTGTTGCGCGCAAAGGTTATAAATTAAGATTTTAATTTAAGTTAGCTTTTTAAGCAAAGCTTCGTTTATCACACAAGATTGTTAGAGCTTTGTTTATTAAGAGTTTATGTAAGCTTTTATTGGAGCTCGCTTTTAATGCAAATGCTAATGGCAACTAAAAATATTGTGGTCACTTTTTGTTACATCAGCGACACGTCAACTTTCTCTCTCCAAGACTACACCTCAACCATAAACAAATAGTAAAGCGACCTCAACCACAAAACAAAATATATACCCCACAAAAACAAATTAAATAAAAAACAACGCACACAAATAAAATGAAAGTTATGGTTGGGTAGCCAGACCAATACTAATGGCAACTATAAATGTTGTGGTTAACCCTTGCCACATCAGCGCTACATCAGCTTTCTCTCTCCAAGACTACACTCAACCATAATTTGCTAATAAGGCGACCACAACAACAACCAAAAATATACCCCACAAAAACAAATAAATAAAAAACTACACACACAAAACAATTGAAAGTTGTGGTTGCCTATCCAACCGAAACAATTGAAAAGTTAGGGGTGACCAGTCACCAATTCGGTTGAGCTAGTGGTAGAAATGTGGTTGCCTATTTGGTTGGTTGGGGAGGTGACTGATCCATTAGCATCGGCCTTAGGGCTAAACTCCGTTGCATCCGGTTGATCTAAGGGGGAAGACTCGGTCACCTACCGGTTGAACCAACCTTCCATTAGCATTAGCGTAAGGCTAATGCTAATGGTAACCGTAAATATTGTGGTTACCCTCGGCCACATCAGCGCCACAACAACTTTCTTTCTCTAAAACTACACCCAACCATAATTTGCTAATAAGGCAACCGCAACCACAACAAAAAACATACCTCACAAAAACCAAATAAAAAAAAACTACACCACACAAAACAAATCAATTCTTTCGGTTGGCAACCCAACCATAACTTTAAAAAGGTTGAGGGTAACCGGTCATCAATCCGGTTGGGCTAATGGAAGAAACTCGATCGTCTACTCGGTTGAGGAGCAACCAACCATGCAATTAGCATTGGCCTAACAACGTTATCTTTGATATACAGTCCCTTATGCATTTATATTAGTAATTAGATTGTTTGTCCTTTTTTTTAATTTTTTAATCATAAGCTTCAAAGCTACAACCATTTTTGTTAAACATATCTGAAAGTAAAAGCTACAACTTCAGCTTCAGCTACAAGCTCAAGCTAATTTCTCCAAACATACAAAAGTCGGTGTTTGGTTACGCTTATTCAAGACTCAAGAGTTTGAGCATGTTACATTTTGAAACCATATTAGGCTGTTCTGTGTACCAACAAAGTTATGGCTCATTCTTTTATGTGTATCAAAACAGTTGTTTTTGAGAAGCCGATATGGAGGAGCTTATCCAAAAGAGTTCATTCAGGTCATAAGCTGTTTTATATAAGCTAATTCAAACACCACCATAGAGGTACTCATAGAAAAAAAAAATTATCAGGATCACTATAAAACTAACCAATTACTCTGGCCATAAAACTAAACGTAATGGGACCGAATGGTCCGGTCCTCTTTGCCAAAACACAAGTGTCCCCCCTAGCATTTGTTTGGTCTTTTAGTGGACCGAAAGAATGGTTTGATTTTTGTGTGTGCTTTTTGTTTTAATTTATTTTTGTGAGGATTGGTTTTTGTTATGACCGTGGTCTCCTTACTACGAGTGTCTAAGAGAGAAAAAGCTGAGTTGACGTTGATATGGCGGAGTCGTTTGTGGTATGGTTGTGGTCTCATTACTATCAGTTTAATCAACCCATTCTTTCATTCCAAATCAATCACTTAGGAAATACACATCCAAACACCATTAAGTGGTCCATTTTAACAGAAGATGGAAGCACATAGCAATCACGACAAATTGGCAATCATACCATACCAGATGATCAGACGTTGTCAAACAAAAAGATGACCCAAAAACGCGGCATAATATGGGATTGGAAACGGGTAATCGCTCTTCTAATCAATCTATCTTTTACTAAAAACTTAACCAAAGATGGTAATGGCAACTTGGGTCCTAAGGCACAAAGATAGTCCACAAACACATAAATATCCAAACTCAAGCAGCCATAGTTGACTTTACTTGACCTTGACGTTATACTATTTTGTTGTATAGTGGGACATTCCAGCTATACTACCATTAACATTTTCCAAGCTCTATCCAAAAATGGGTCCCAAACCAATGGACCCAAACAAACTCACATGTCCATGTTTATTACCTAATCTTTTAGTCAATTGGTCCCCAAATAAAGACTCAAAACTTTATCACTAACCCAACAACCCTCACATGCATTCACCCTTTCCTTTGTCCCCATATGCTGACAAAACACCTACAAACACCTTTCACTGTGTGTGTGATGCACCAATAAGTGACCCAAGAACTAAATGACACCTATAGCTTATGGTCAAGGCACCAATAAGTGACCCAAGAGCTAAATGACACCAACCTTATGGTCAAGGCCTTAAGTGCCAATGATATTTCATAAAGAAACAAAAACCTAACCAATAAGTGAACAAAGAGCCAAAAGACACCTAACCATGGTCAAGGCTTTATGTAGCAATGATCAGAAAAAAAATCTAGCAAACAATGTTATGACAAAATACACATACAAACACATCTTATTGTGTGTATTTAGTATGCACCAATAAGTGTACCAAGAGCCAAATGACTTTATTATGTGCCAATGATCTTTTGCAAATAAACAAAAAGTAGCAGGCAAAATGTTTTTGACATAATACACAACATATATAAACAAAATATAGTTACACAAGGTACACGGTAAAAGTAAAAATAAAACACAAGTGCATAGAAAGTTTTGTAATAATAACAAGGATAGTGATAATAGTAATAATAGTAACTAACTTGATACTATACTATGGATTAAAGAAGAGGCTTTTTCACCTGTTAATGTTGAAGTTTTCTTTATTCTTTCAAAGGTACCACATTGACATATCTGGGGTCTGGTTTGACTCGCCAGAGAAGTCAACTCCTCCTAGATTGAACGGAGACTGTGAAACAAATCTGAAGTCCAAGTTGTTGTTTGCATCAAAGGCAGGATTGTAAGGCGTTTTGTTCTCAAACTGAAACCCTGTTGGCATAAAAGTTGATTGGTTGGAAGGGATGTTTGACTCGACAGCATGTCCAAAAAAGTCATCATCAAGTTGGATGGGAAATTTTTGCTTCTGGTGGTCAGCAATCACATCGAGATTCGAGGTAACATTTCTGTTGGTGTGTTGCTGATGATTAGTTTCATAAAATGACATGAGGTCAGATATCGCCCTTTGACCGTCTCCTGGAAGTCCAAGCTGGTTAACAGGTGGACCCGTGTTGATCTTGGGTTGAGCAAAAGTAGGCATGGTGAAAACAGGTTCTTTCTGAAGATTATTCATTTGGAAGTTTAACGTTCCGCCATGATTGACTTGAGAAGGGTTAGGGTTATGGTTCGGGGTTGGACTAGGTCGGTAAGGACAACTCATTTGATGATTGTTTCTTGAGAATCTGTCTTGAAAACCTACACGAATGTCACTGTACGGACACTGATGATACTCGCACGTGTAGATCTTCGGTGGCTGCTGGTCATCAGATGGTTGTTTTCGCTTTTGAACGAAACTCTCAGGGCTTGGAATTTCAACCAGCTCACCTTTAACTTGAGCCAGTTGTGGGCCCATGAAACCAAGATTGTAAATATTGTTGACTTCAACCGGTTGAGGCTTACACTCTTCTACTTCAACAATCTGGTCATCTTCAACACCATCAACATCATAATCACTCGTGTCACTGATGAGATACGACCCGCTCCCATTCCCACCACCACTTATTGGAGGACAGCTGTCGGGATATAGCTTCCTTGATAACATTTCCTCCTGGTTAATGATAGCAAGCCAAGTGGCGCTTTCTTTAGCCGTCATTTTGTCTTGTAAACATTTAGACTGTCTAACAAGCTTGCGAATTTTCGCAATATCTGGAGACATATGCTTAATTACAGCAGTTAAGACACCAACTTTCCAAGCTTTTTTGAGATCATGAGGTTTCTTGTATGGAGGTGTCCCATGTTCTTTTGGAAGCCCAAGTTGGGACCACCATTCCTCGTCACCACTCGGCCACCATGGCGGTGCAATACCCTTTTCCAATGGGAACCGCCTCTGTGGCGGGTCACAGTGTTGCATTAAAGCTGATAAAAGTGACCCGAGAGTGGTATCTTGAAGCTCTTGTAAGGTATGTGGAGTGGAAACCTGCGTTAAATTGTCCTCATTTTTCCCAGGAATCGAGTGATCTGCTTGGTATTTGGCAATTGCAGCGGGGCCATTACGATCAAACCGTACTTTTTCCTTCCACCAAGCACGAAGATTATCAGAAGCTCCACTCACGGGTTTCCCATTTTCCGGGATGATCCCATAAACAAACCCTTGAGCTTTACAAACTTCCATCATTTTAAGCATGTATTTCAAGATCCCGTCTTGTGCACGAGACATTTTCTTTCTTCTTGCTTGCTCTTGAGACTGACGTTGCTTGGCGTTATCAGCTTCTTTACCTTTATTTTGATCTTTAAGTCGCCTCAAAAGCATACGGTCTCTCCACATCCTCCTCTCGAGCTCATCAACATCCATTTCTTCATCACTGTAATCTTCCTCCACCGCTGCTGCCTCTTGTTCAACTTCGGGCACCCTTTCGCTTTCACAGTTGGGGCCCGAAAGAAAATCAAGATTTCCATAAAACCCCATTTCTTCAAACATCCCCATCCCCACGGATCACACTAAATCTAAATCAAATAATAGCGTACTTCAAGACTTAAATATCAATTGTCAATCAGAAATTTCCTGGAATAAAACAAAAAGCAACTTAGAAATCGCAATAATCATCTAACAAAACAAAGATTAGCTCAGATTACAATACTAATCAAATCAACATCATAGTTACGCTTCTCATGTTCAATTTTTTTTCGCTTTCAAGCATACAAACAACTAAGGGGTGTTACCGATTGCTTATCTCAAACTAACTTGCTTATCTTTAAGCCCTTATTTACACTAAAACAAAGCAGATAAGCACTTTAAAAAGCAAATCCCAAAAACCCTCTAAACTATAGCTATATCAGAAACACATAACAAACTACACATAAATATCATATACTTGCTTCTTTCCATGTAAAAGTACATCAAGCCACATAAAGTTAACTTTTTTACCAATTTTACGCTAAAATTGACCAACATCTATCAAGATTCTTTAACTTTATCATTCTTTCATATAAATATAACAAACTTACATACACACATATGAAAAATAACAAAAAGATTAAAAAAAATAGTTTTGACTTTTTTATAACATTAAACATAGCAAAAAAACATTCATTTTTTTAGTCATAGATCTCATCCATATGTAAAAAAAACTAGAAATAATCACATCAAAACTAAAAAAAGATTGATTTTTTTTAATCAAATTCAATCCAGCAACTTCATATCATATAAGGGTCAATCAACATATACAAAAAAAAAATAAAAAAAATAAAAATAAAAAAAATAAATAAAGATTTACATAGATCCAATAATAACCAAAATCAAACCCAGATCAAATACACAAAACCATAAAAAACCATCAAAAGGGTATCCTTAAAATCCAAAATCTTGATGAAATAAATCATAAAAAGATGAACTTACAGGTGTTTTTGGTTTTAAGGTTTATTGAATCTTGATATTATTGTTATTTTCACATCTAGAAAATAAAGTCTTTAAAGGCAGCTGTGATAGTGGCTGGAAGAAGAGAGAAAGAGAAAGAGAGAGAGAAATGAAATGAGAAAAATTTATTGAAAAGTTTGAAGAAATAGAGAGGAGTGGGCATCGTATTACTACTCAAGGCAAATATACACGTATACTTTCTATTTTTGGATATGTAAATTTATCTTTGTTAAAGATGTTTATACTTTTATGTAAATTGTACCTAAAAATAACTTGTGTTTTCTCCTTAGAAGAAGCATGGATATTTACCTTAGATCATATCTTGAAAAAGAAAAGGTTATCACATGTTGGAAGATATTTTTTCGGAGTCGGTTCGGTGTTCATAAATGTTGATTTTATTTGATTTGGATCGAGAATATACGCAACTGATGTCAAAAGATACGTAGATGGTCTTTGCAATGTTAGTAATTAATGAGTTTAGTTTGTTAACGACAATGATTAAAGATTTTTTTCGTAAGTTATAAGAGTTTGGTGATGATTTAGTTGTAACGTGTGAATGTTCAAAGATGTATCCAGTTTAACTCTTGTAAGTTGTAAGTTGCAACTCAAAGGTCTTGTCGCCCTAGCTTTGTAATCCTATGAAATTTACTTGATTTTATTAGGCTTAATAAGTCTTGCAGGTTGGTCTGTCGAGTTTAAAGAAAAAACACAAACAAAAGTAAAAATTGACGTAAAAATATGTGTTTCACAGTTTTTATCCTTAAAACGATGCAAATATATAGTTTACGTGTCTCTATTGTATACTGAAATCGAAAATAAACCAACGTGAACAAATATTGGAATGTGTTTGATGATTGTAATAACCAAGAAAGCAGAAGTGCAAAATGTGGAGATTATCATTAGTCCATACATAACATATTTCAAGACACTGATATAAGATGTATCACTCAATCTACTTTCTTTTGACAAACCAATCTAGGATGGAAACAAATGGCCTAAACTAAGAAAGAATTCATTCACCAATGATTACACCGTCGATCCTCTAAAGGGGAATAATTAGGTATAATACGATGTGTCATTTGGTGTTCATAAATGTTGCTCTTTATTTGTTTTGGATTGAGAAGATACGTTAGTGACGTTAGAAGATACATAAATGTTCTTTGGGGTGTTAGTACCTGAAAATAACTTGTGTTTTCTCCGTTAAAAGAAGCATGGACATATGTTGAAAAAGAGAAAGTTACCACATGCTAACAAAATATTTTCTTCGGAGTCCATGTTCATAAATGTTGATTTTAGTTGATTTGGATCACGAAGATACGTAAGAGACGTTAGAAGAAACATTGATAGTCTTTATGGTGTTAGTAAATTAGGGCTTTAGTTTGTTTTCGTCAATGATTGAAGTTTTCTCTTTACTCATAAGAGTTTATTGGATCATTTGGTTGTGACGTGTGAGATTTCACAGAGGTATCAAGTTTAACTCTTGTAAGTTGTAAGTTGCAACTTATATGTCTAGTCGCCCTAGATTTGTAATCAACAACTGTGAAATTTATCGTGATTTTATCAGGCTTAATAAGTCTTACAGGTTGGTCAATAGAGTTTCGAATTTACGTTCCACGTCATCAAATTAAGGTGACTCATGTGAGTTTCTTGTATATGAAGAAAAAACACATATAAAAGTCAAAAATCGTCGTAAAATATGTGTTTAAGGGTTTTTTTTTATCCTTAAACTGATGCAGTTATATAGTTTACGCATCTCTGTCGTATACTGAAATCGAAAATAAATCAACGTGAACGAATATTGGGGTGCGTCTGATGATCGTACTTAACCCAAAAAGCACAAGTGCAAAATGTGGAAATTATCATTAGTCCACGCATAACATATTTCAAGACAAAGATGTTAATACAAATAAGCCGTAAAAACGTTTATTTATATTTTACGATCTTCTAATGTTTTGTCGATAACAAACGTAAAATCATGTTAACGAAACAAATAAAATACGTAAATGGTTTGAACTAATAGTTTCTAACATATTCACTTTCACATAAAACACTAAAACAAGTATAAGTGATTTTATGATTTAGTAATACATATGTACAACAACTAGTATTTACATATTGTGGGTAAAATATACACATAACTAGTATGTAATATATTGGGTAATATAAATGGGTGGAAACTTAAGTATCACAACCCATTGGGCAAATACATTGAATGTAGTTGGGTACAACCCAAAGCCCATGACCCATGGATCTTGACCCATAACCCATTGCATGACATCATGCTTATATCACACATGAATAATATCCATAACCCAGGGATCAACCCATACCCAAGTGACTAAGTGCATTGCACTCAAAAGATACATTGTATCTAGCTAAAGATCCATGGTTCAACCCATGACCCATGACCCATAACCAAAATACCCATGGGTAAAAGAGAGCGTCCCACGGATCCCTAGCTTAACGCTAGACGGATCCCTTGTAGAAGGGATACGTGGGATCCGGAGAACAGTAGGATTTTTCCTCTATAAATAGTGAGCCATTTCTTTATTGTTTCTCACCCCTTTCTAACACACTTTCTCCCTGAGTTAAAAACTCACTAACCTCATATCCAAGAGATCTATGTTTGTAGTTTTGTTTTTGTGTGATCTTTTAGGTTCCTCTTAAAGGCAAGATCACCACCTTTGAAGTCGAGCAAGCTCAAGTCTATGAGTTGCCATGCTTCCTCATCATCAAGGCTACTGAAGTCTTCTTGTTGATGATTCCTTTCTTTCTTCAAGGAAGTGTAGTGTTGAAGACATTAGTGAAAGATGTCTCAAGTGTCAAGACGAAGATATTAGTGAAGGGTATCTATCGTCCATACCATAAGCACTTGTGGTAGGTGCTTAGAAGTCAAGACTAGAAGCATTAGTGAAAGGTGCTTAGAAGTCAAGACACAAGATATTAGTGAAAGGTGTCTTGTAGATCTAGTCAAAGGCATTAGTGAAAGGTGCCTTAGATGTACATTCGATATGGTGTGTTTCGATGTACAAGATAGACTAGTATTAGATCCAAGGATATTGATATCCTTGATGATGTTGTAAAGGAGTAGATCTCCTTTGGGATTAGTCGTTGGTGTAGTGTGGTAGTAGTTCCTCTATTGCAATGGAAATAGGTGCTTAGCCTAGTACCTAATAAAGGGTAGGCGATGTTGTGAAGGTGTAGTTCACCTTGGAGTGAAAGAACTAGGTGCTTAGCCTAGTACCTAATAAAGGGTAGGCGACGTTGTGATAGGATTAGTTCTCCTTGGAGTGAAAGAACTCGGTGGTTAGCCTAGCACCGTATAAAGGGTCGGCGACGTTGTGATAGGTGTGGTTCGCCTTGGTGTGAAAGAACTCGGTATTTAGCTTTGTACCGGAAAAAGGTTAAGCGACGTTGTGAAGGCTTCTCCGCCATAAGGAGATTGGTGTAGTGTTTACGAACTCTCGAGTAGGTGACTCGGGGAGTGGAGTAGGGCAAGGAAGGTGTCCTTGTAGCCGAACCACTATAAATACTTGTGTCGTGGTGATGTGCTTCTTACTCTTTATCTTTTATTACACGTTTGTATATCTATCTATCAACGTCCAACATAAACAACCAAATAGGTTGACATAAGTCAATCTAAATATTCAAAAGGAAGTTTTAAATTGGTAAAACTATTCAACCCCCCTTCTAGTTTTCCACAATTGGCATCAGAGCTTCGTTACCAAGTTTTTTAGAGTACGTTGTACTTTAAAAACTTGATACGATCCGTGTATGTTTGAAAACTACAAAGAAGGATTTTTTTAAGTCATGTTTTAAAAATCATTATAATGTTTATTGTTGGACAATGATAGAATGTTCTAACATTTTTCTTGGTAAGTATTCTCCATACGTAAATTTGGGTATCTTAGAAGATCATGAAGTATTTCGTGTCTATGGTTTCTAAAACCATAAAAAGGGAATATAACAAAGGATTTGGGTATCTTAGAAGATCATGAAGTATTTCGCGCCTATAGTTTCTAAAACCATACAAAGGGAATACAACAAAGGTATGTTCTCTTAGTTACAATTACTAGTCAAAGACGTGCTAAATTGCTTGTGGATAAAATGGTAATATATGCTTATATCTTATAATAAGCATAATATGAAAAGTGTTTTAGTGATTATTTTTTTTCTTTGAAGTTTTGTGTTTGATATATGTTCATTCAAGCTTGAATATAGATTGGAATGGGTAATATAACCTCTCTAAAAAGTTTACAAAGGTTAAATATTTTCGTCGGGTCAAAACATGTATTTTTGTAATTCTGTGTCAGATCCGCGGATCCCTCAGTTTACACTAGACGGATCTCTCAAGCAAGGGATCCGCGGGTACGAAGATTTTTATCAATTTCAACAATTCATAACTAATTAACCGTAAGTCGTTAGAAGTCGTGCCACCTATCGTTTTAAAGGTATTTGAGTCTACTTTCATTTAAAAATAATTTCATAAACTGATTCAAAACAAAAATTTACAGAATCATTGATTTATAATATAAAGTCATTTTTTGGTCATAACTTTTGCACAAACTTTTGATCTAATTGGAGACGGATGTTTTCATCTTTGAATAACAATGTGTCCTCTTTTCAAATTAAAGTTTTGATCACATTTATAAAAGAAACTAATCAAGCTTGGTATACATGTTTAACACAAAGCGATGAAAAGAACTTTCGTATGCTATGCTAAATGATAAATTGTCTTCCTTGCATTACTTGATTATTTGCTTATCTCAAATAGCTTTTGTGCTTGTTTGATTTAATAACATATGTGGTTTCCTTACCTTGCTATTCATTCTCTTGCTTGTCGATTTAGTAATATTCTACTAATCAATGTGCTACTTGAAGGAGTGTTTTGGGATAACATCTAGTTGTGTCGAAAATGTTAGTTTTATAAGTTGAAAAATGTTTAAAACATATAACACACTAAATGGATTTTTGATTCAGTTTGTCATGTGTACAACATAAATGTTTTATGTGCTTATATGATTTCTTGATTTCATATTTTCTTGTATCGTTTTTTAAAAACAACAAGAATGTACATCGGATCATAACCTACACTTGTGTCGATGATGTACTCTCCCGTTTTCCTTTTCATGATCGCTCTCCAAGCTTCATAGTAGGATTGACAACTTGATTATTTTATCCGATATATTCAAGTAAATTATTTTGCAACGCAAATATAATTGTTCATATCCGAAAGTCCAAACTCTAGCTTTCCAACAACATATGTTGAACTAGCTCATCCAACCATTTTTTTTGTTCACCATATGGACAACTTTTAATTATTTCTTTTTACACCTTCGTCACCATAGTTGTTTCAAGTATAATATTAATAAAAATGAAGCAAAGTATCATCATTGTTACTCTTCGATAGGCCATTGTAGGAATATAAATTTTCCTAATTTGAGAATGAATCTTTGGAGAACTTATTGCTCTAGAAACTCAATTTAACCTAACGGTTGAATTGCTTCCTTGATAGAAGTTATGTGGAATGCCTAAAAATGGTCGTGTTTAGCCATAATTGAGCACCGCTAGTAATAGTCTCATATCCATTCTCTCACTTGAGAAATTTATACTCCTATATTTTCCTAAAGTAAGTTTACAATGGAAATACTTTGCATTGTCTTAGGATTACTAATCAAACAAGTTGTAAAATTAATTTTTCTTTTAGTTAATCACAACCACTTGCCTCATCAAGCGACTATCTTGCTTTGATCGAGAAGAGCTACATGACTTCACGGATGAAGTTCATTGTATGCTAATCACCATCCGTAATGACTATACATAGCTCATTGCTTCCTTTGACCAAAACAACAACTCCGGATGAAGTATAGGATTTTCTTGAACTAGCACTTCACAACTCTATTGTCGTGAATACTATCAATTACTCTTTTCTTTCTTGACATATACCTTGCACGCCATTGTTAATACAAACGATTTACTAATCTAGATCGTAAATATGTTTTGAGTTTCTTGAATAGTGCTTGTTAAGTTTGCTAAACCTCTTTGTTATTTGTGAGCTCGATCTCATTCGATATCTTAGTGTTAGAACCTGTTAAACTTGAAATATGATGCATTGTCAAAGTCATTGCATACCTTTTGTAAAGGATCTGCTTAGCAGATAGACGAATCCCAAAATTTGTACTAGACGGATCCCTACCCTTAGGGAACCGTGGGATCCGGCAAACAGAAAATGCAATTGCAATCATTGTATTTCAAACATGTCCTTAGAACACCTCACACTAAGCTAGACATAGTGCCTTAAGGCAAATTAAGTCCTTATCAAATCACACTCAAGACGTTTGTAGATCTATCGTTTCACTTAAAACCATTACTCTTCCGCTCTCAAACTCACACATCATCTCTCACATGATTCCTCACATCTAGCTTTGAAAATCTTTCGATTATGGCAAAATTGATCATAAATCATCCTTACCTCAAAATTGATCAAAGTTGATCAAACTCTAGTTTTTCCCATCTCAAAGCTTCTAGGATATTTTCCAAAACACTATCCTAAGTCATAACCTGATCTCTAGGATCATTTAGCTTCAATTTACACTCTCATCTTTAGTGTCATCCTTGCTCATCCATTGGTACTCTTGAAAGTTCCAAATCCTTCCATAAAAGACAATCATTAGCTACATCACTCATTACCTTCAAGTACTTAAGCACCCCTTCATTTAAGACACTTAGGAGGACTGAAACACTCAAGATGTTATAGGTCTTAGATCTTAGAAACATCATTTCCACTCTTTCATAGCCACCGAGAGCCGGATCCCTAGGATTAGCCTAGACGGATCCTCTCGAGGAGGAACCGTGGGATCTGGGTGACAGTTTATGTCAAATCTTGCTAAAACAATCATTTCAACTCATCTTCTTAACTCAAACACTCCATCTCATCTTAAATGAGTTCCTAGATCAGTGCAACCTCTGAAATTGACTCTTGTGCACGTTAATCATCACATTCCAATGAATCCTAGTGGCTTAAGGCTTAAATGCACTTGCCAAATCTCTTGTTTTATAAACCACTTTGTTAGGATCTCCATAGTCATCACTCTCATCCTAACTTTCAGCACTTTAGAAACCCTTACAATCATCTCATCATGAGGAAAACCCCAAGTAGTAACTTATCCACCAAAGAACCACCCATGAAAAAGGCTCGTGTTATACACGAAATCTCTTCAACCAAATCATCTCCGGTCAAGCCAACAAATGATAGGATCATTCATCATCCAATCAAACCAATTCCTAAAATGATAGTACCCACAAAACTACCTATGCCAAACACCACCATACCTCCTAGGCCAAACAATATCATCTCCACTAAACCATCACCATTGGTTCCTAGAGCTATTTCATTTACATCCCCACTATCATCACCTCACCTCTACAATTTAGAGGACTTGCCTCCTAGACCGTCTCATCCGCTTCCGCCGACAACATTTTCCTCACAAGGAGGAATAATGGTACAAAATCAAGGTGTTGAGTCAACACTTGCTCCGGCTTCCTTTTCGCCATTTCCATCATATAATCCCATTTGGATTATGAGAAATCATCAAAGTCAAACCACCCGACCATATGGAAGTTGACACTTCTCTACCACCACCATCATTCTTGGTCGAGTCATTCTCAAATGCACCTCCACCAATCCCTCCATCGTTTGAAGCTCCACAAGCCGCGTCACTTGATCCTTCGCATCAAGCCATTTTATTTCTTCCATCACCACTACCTAGCCATGACAAAGATTGCTATCATTGTCAACATGTTGAAAGTTTGATACATGAAGTTCGAGAAGACCAACGTTTCATGTTCTATCATCTCCTCGAACGTTTCGATGAGATCAAACCTAAACAAAACTTGAGCTAGAAGATTTTAGTGGTGTCCTAGCATCAAGCGATAGTTGGTTTAGAAATTTCTAGTCATGTATTTTCTTATTTTCTTAGTTTTTAGAGTCATGTATATCATAACTCTAGTTTTATTAAATGGAATTACATGCTACTTGTTGAGCATATGATTACTTTGTATTCATATCTCATTTTTGTGATAACATTACTTGTTATATCACCTTTGCTGAAACTAATCAGCTAATACGGATCCCTCAGAATTGCCTAGACGGATCCCTATTAGGAGGGAACCGTGGGATCCGTGAGACAGAAAGCTATTTTCTACTAACTTGGACCACATTTGCAAGAAATTGTGAATTATACTTGGTTTCTAACCTTTGTTTTGTAGTTATTCAATTTACACATGAAGACTTTGACATCCTAAAGCTAGGGGGAGCTTTATGTCAAAGCAATACATTGCAAATTACTTGCAATATTAGGTTTACATTTCGTGACATCCCTTTGCATAATTACAATCATCAAGGGGGAGCACATTCGTCACTTAGACGAAATCTTTTGCAAACAAACTAGATTAGTATCATTTTCTTGACGCCCTTACATAGGGATGGACTCGTCAAGGGGGAGTAAAGATGAGATCCTTTCCCGTTACTTGCTCTCTATTTCTTTTTATTTTTATTTCTTTCACATGTTTTTTTTAAAAACGATGTGTTGCTTTCCTCCAAACACTTTTGTTTGACAAAATGGGGAGAAGAAAGTAAAAACTATAAATTCAAACTTTTACGAATTTTAGCTTTTCCTTAAAATAATTTTATGTTTTGTCATCAACAACAAGGGGGAGATTGTTAATACAAATAAGCCGTAAAAACGTTTATTTATATTTTACGATCTTATAATGTTTTGTCGATAACAAACGTAAAATCATGTTAACGAAACAAATAAAATACGTAAATGGTTTGAACTAATAGTTTCTAACATATTCACACTTTCACATAAAACACTAAAACAAGTATAAGTGATTTTATGATTTAATAATACATATGTACAACAACTAGTGTTTACATATTGTGGGTAAAATATACACATAACTAGTATGTAGTATATTGGGTAATATAAATGGGTAGAAACTTAAGTATCACAACCCATTGGGCAAATACATTGAATGTAGTTGGGTACAACCCAAAGCCCATGACCCATGGATCTTGACCCATTGCATAACATCATGCTTATATCACACATGGATAATATCCATAACCCATTACAACCCAAAGCCCATGACCCATGGATCTTGACCCATGACCCATTGCATAACATCATGCTTATATCACACATGGATAATATCCATAACCCATGGATCAACCCATACCCAAGTGACTAAGTGCATTGCACTCAAAAGATACATTGTATCTAGCTAAAGATCCATGGTTCAACCCATGACCCATGACCCATGACCCATAACCAAAATACCCATGGGTAAAAGGGAGCGTCCCACGGATCCCTAGCTTAACGCTAGGCGGATCCCTTGTGGAAGGGATCCGTGGGATTCGGGGAACAGTAGGATTTTTCCTCTATAAATAGTGAGCCATTTCTTCATTGTTTCTCACCCCTTTCTAACACACTTTCTCCCTGAGTTAAAACTCACTAACCTCAGATCCAAGAGATCTATGTTTGTAATTTTGTTTTTGTGTGATCTTTTAGGTTCCTCTTAAAGGCAAGATCACCACCTTTGAAGTCGAGCAAGCTCAAGTCTATGAGTTGCCATGCTTCCTCATCATCAAGGCTACTGAAGTCTTCTTGTTGATGATTCCTTTCTTTCTTCAAGGAAGTGTAGTGTTGAAGACATTAGTGAAAGATGTCTCAAGTGTCAAGACGAAGATATTAGTGAAGGGTATCTATCGTCCATACCATAAGCACTTGTGGTAGGTGCTTAGAAGTCAAGACTAGAAGCATTAGTGAAAGGTGCTTAGAAGTCAAGACACAAGATATTAGTGAAAGGTGTCTTGTAGATCTAGTCAAAGGCATTAGTGAAAGGTGCCTTAGATGTACATTCGATATGGTGTGTTTCGATGTACAAGATAGACTAGTATTAGATCCAAGGATATTGATATCCTTGATGATGTTGTAAAGGAGTAGATCTCTTTGGGATTAGTCGTTGGTGTAGTGTGGTAGTAGTTCCTCTATTGCAATGGAAATAGGTGCTTAGCCTAGTACCTAATAAAGGGTAGGCGATGTTGTGAAGGTGTAGTTCACCTTGGAGTGAAAGAACTAGGTGCTTAGCCTAGTACCTAATAAAGGGTAGGCGACGTTGTGATAGGATTAGTTCTCCTTGGAGTGAAAGAACTCGGTGGTTAGCCTAGCACCGTATAAAGGGTCGGCGACGTTGTGATAGGTGTGGTTCGCCTTGGTGTGAAAGAACTCGGTATTTAGCTTTGTACCGGAAAAAGGTTAAGCGACGTTGTGAAGGCTTCTCCGCCATAAGGAGATTGGTGTAGTGTTTACGAACTCTCGAGTAGGTGACTCGGGGAGTGGAGTAGGGCAAGGAAGGTGTCCTTGTAGCCGAACCACTATAAATACTTGTGTCGTGGTGATGTGCTTCTTACTCTTTATCTTTTATTACACGTTTGTATATCTATCTATCAACGTCCAACATAAACAACCAAATAGGTTGACATAAGTCAATCTAAATATTCAAAAGGAAGTTTTAAATTGGTAAAACTATTCAACCCCCCCCCCTTCTAGTTTTCCACAAAAGATACGAGAACTATCACTCGATCTACTTCCTTTTGACAACCTATGATAGGATGGAAACAATAGCCTAAACTAAGAAAGAATTCATGCTCCAATAAATGCACCGTCGATCCTCTAAAGGGGGATGTGTCGTTTGGTGTTTTTACATGCTAATCTTTATTGGCTTTGGATTGAGAATATACATAAGAGACGTTATAAGTGAAAGTATTTGTGTACAAATAACAACGTCTTTCACAACTGATACTCATAAAAATGTCGATGGGTTACACTGGTGCACACTAAACAGAATAGGCAAGTCGATAATGAGAAAAGATATACGAAATAAAATGGAAATGAGAATATGAATATTCTCATAAAGGTGTAAAATGATAATTATTCAGGGTGTATATATTTATCTGGAATAAATATATATAAGTGAATAAAAGGCAAAACCATAAACCCCTAAGAGTTATGGGTTTTCAGCTGACCCCTTAGGAGGAGTAGGGGGTTAATTTGTTTCCTAACCAAACAAAAACACTTAAGCATAATTCTATATTATTCTAGTTGGATTAGGAATGTCCTTAAAATCACTATATATACAAGGCTTCTTATACTAGAGCCATAACTTTTTCTATAACCTTAAAATTAACTCCCTCTCTTATCTCCCTAATCGTTCGACCGATTAGGGTTTACCCAAACCCTAATTAACTTCCATTCGACCATGTGGTCGATCCGTACTCTCCAACTGTGCATAAGATCTAGCTCTAGCTCAACTTGTACATTACTAATGGATACCTAGCGCAACCAACGTGGTGATTCTCCTAATAAACCCTAAGGAACGATCGAACCAAGACCAAGTAACTCTATAAACACCTTTATACTTGCTAAATATTGATTAGGAGAGATATGTTATTAAGGGTTTTGTTTGCATGACTTTCATTCATTTTATTTTCCGTTGTGCATGTTTTATAGGTCATGCAGGTGACGTTAATACCCTTTGGTGGTATCAAAGCCACCCTAATCATATATACCTTAACTAGGGCTCTTATAATTGTTTATATTCTCATAAAAATTAAAACTTGATGATGTGGCTTGATTCGACTTGTTCAAATTAGGGTTTTTTGCTTTGTTGACAACTAGGGTTAATCACTCGTGTGATTGAATTTAGAGTTTATGTGGTTAAATCACACAAAATCGCTCCAATAGGGTTTCCTAAGCCATAAAGGAGTCAACTTTATGAGGATATCAGGGTATCCGGGATTAAACGTGAAAAACTTAATTCGTGTGGACATGTCATTACGAAAACTAGGTTTACCTGGATTGTTTATCTTGTATGCAAGTGTTTTAATTTCCATTTATGATTTAAGGTTTTAGGTATTCTTGGAAAGGTGCAAAATTTACTAAAAATATGCGAGATTTTAAAGTTTGAACGGCGACATTTTATTAAAGAAAAACTAGCAAGAAGTGACATTATTACGAATGTTATCAAAGATGTCACTTTTCCTCATAGAGTGAGTGTTAAAAGTGACATTATTACGAAACCGCCAAATTTACCATAAAGAAGTCGCGATTATGACATACATACGATGGATTTTCTTTTTAGAAACGTGCCAAAAGCTCAACCAATCTCTCCAATGAATGTGAGATACGAATAAAGGCATGGAGGTGTCACACCAAGTACGAACGAGTCTTCAAATATCTTTGAAAATGTCACACTCGAAAAAGATGTAGAGGTTAGACTCCACATTACCATTGCAAGAAGGGCAAGTGATCTCCGGGATTTTGATACCTCGGGACGAGAGATTGAAACGATGTAGAAGCCTGTCAAACAATAAACGCCACACGAAGACATTCACTTTGCGAGGAAGAGATATATCCCATGTTGTAGGAGGATCCAAAGAGGGAAAAAGTTAAGTGTCAATATTCCTACGAGTCACTCCTACCGAGAAAACGTTGTCCTATGCGATAGACGAGATACAAGTGTCCGAATCAAAAAGGATATCTATCTTTTAATTTGATGGTCTATTTTAAAATCTTAACCTCAATGCATTATCAACATCATTGCATTAAATTGGCATTTGCGTCTTGATTGAAGACACTCAATGGTGAACTCAATTATTGTAATTCAGATTCCTAATAATATCATTTAAAGTGTTTCTTAGTACTATTTTTAGTTTGTAATTTTCTTTTAGAGCAAAGTGATCATAAACTATTGAGCATATGAGTATTATTGCAAAATCTTTTTTTTTATCTTTTTTAGGTACATTTGAGATTGCTTAACTTTCTATAATTCATAATTTCATTGGTTTATTTCTTTAAGTAATAGTCACGATAACCACATCTAAAAATGAAAATCCAAAGTCCCAAAGATGTTTATCATGCATAGTTGATAAATTTGCAATAAAGCTCTTAGAAATAATCTAACTAACACAAAGTTGGATTTATTAAAGTATAGGTTTAGCAAGACAACAAACTAACAAAGTATTGGTTAAACTTGGTAAACAAACCGTCGAAACAAAAAGAACTAAAAGATGTCCGCAAGCTCATTAGTATGAAGGCCAAATTGGATGTAAAATATACGAGTAGTTTTTAGTTATTGTTTTTCTCGTTTCTTCTCAAGGTAATCATTTTCTTTTAATTACTTATAAAACATGCATCACATTTAATCTCTTAAAAGTTCTTAATTTTTGAGTAATTTTTTTTACCTATTATATTTCTTACTATAAATGACAAGTAGCACAAACTTAATTAATACGTACTAGTTTCCAAAAAATCATATAACTCAACATCATAAACTTCTTTATACTCTTGTCTTAATTTATAGTAGTTAATTTAATGGAAATAGATATGAATGATCAATAAAATATTATTGTTAAGGGCTTAAGGCTAGTATGATGTGCCAAAATATCAATATATCTATATGTTGCTATAAAATCTTGTTGTTATGCACGGGTAATCGTCTAGTTTACAATAACGGATATGCAACTTTGTAATTTTAACCAAAAGCTTAAGAAAAATACAATTACAGGATTATTTTGTAACAATTATTTGGTGGCGGACAAGACTAAAAGTCTCAAATTCCGATTATGTTTTCTTTAGCTTTTTACAAGTACTGTAAGTTGTACAATGAAGTAACGGTGGTAAAATCTGTATCATTCTTTTAAAGTTTACTTCTTTTTACCAAATTCTTATAAAGCGAATTAACTTTAAGATATAGATCAACAATTTTTCTATATATTATAAAAATAGTAAATTGTAAAAGAAACTATTTTCTATACAAAGCAAATATATTATTGATCACACAATCAGAAAAAAAAACGTAAACAACAAAAGGGGCTTTGAGAGAAAAACTCAACCGAAAACAAAACACCAAAACATGTAAAAAAAACGTTATTACAAGAGAAGTTAAGAAACTAGAAACTCATCAGAGCAAAGAAATCAATTGTCACGTGAACAACGATCCTATAAGCACCGGTCAAAGTCAATAGAAGCGTCATCCTTTGAACATTGACAAAAAAACCACTAGACCTCACTTCATTCGATGAAGCATGAAAGTTACTGTTTCTCCCAACCCAAACACTCCATATGAAACCCAAACAAACATTCAAATATGCTCACGTGGTTTGACCATGTTAACACAAAAAAAATTATCTGAGAAACTACGATTGAATCATTAATAACTTATATTAAAAGTCTAATGTAAAACATCACTCTCATTGATAATCATGCAGAAACTTGACAAAAATTAAACAAAAATCACCTTTTCGATGGTGTTCGTTAAACTTTTGATTTATGAGAGACAATCGATCATTTTTTTTTGCCAAAACAAACAAACTACATAAATAAGATTTTACACTCTACAAGAAAAAGATAAAAATAAACAAATATATAACACGACATATTGTTTAATGGACTTATTTTTGTCATTAAATACAATAATCTTTAGTGAGAGATGGCAGGAAAAACTTGTAAAGATGTGATCTATTTCTAAATTTAGTAATTATTGCAATGTACAAAATGAATTTGCAAAAAATCACTTTGTCTCTAAATAAAACGCAAAATTTTAAGGATAATTCAAAATAGATTGTGCTGTCTCTTTTTATAAACAATAGAATATATTCTCCCATCTAGTGAAATTCGATTAGTTAATTAATACATCCCCGAATCACACGTTAGAAATGAAGCAATATTATGTTTTCCGGAATAAAATACTAGACCACTATGATTGTTAAAGCCCAAAAAGTAGCATAAAAGTAACTTATAAGAGATTAGATTTAATTTATAATATATTTAAACGCTGTTCAAAACGACGTTATATCCCTTTTTTAAAAACGAAAAAAACGCATTTGATAAAGTAGTTTTTACAGTGGTTTCTACAGTGCCACCCCCACCTCAAACCAAACGACATCGTTTTCCCATAAATGAAAGAACCAAATTGGATCTTCTTCTGTTAACATGGTTGAAGGAGATGGAGCCAAAAATTCTAACAACAATTTTAACAACAACAAGAACAAAAGAAAGTTCAAAGGTTGTGATGATAAATTTGCCAACAAAAAGGGTACATTGACTTGTTGGAAATGTAACAAGCCTGGTCATATGAAGAAGGATTGTCGCTCTAAAAAGGGCTATAATGGCGCTGGTCCAATTGGGTCTAAGGATCCTGAAAAGCAACAAGGTTATAATTCGATTTTGTACGTAATTTTGATAACGCTTTACATTATGTTTCGTAATTTCGATGCATTTTATGTACAGGATGATGAAGTTTCTTGGTGGGTTGATTCGGGTGCAACAAGTCATGTTTGCAAGGATCTTCGTTGGTTTCAAGTATGTAATCCGATTGAAGATGGCTCATGTGTAAAGATGGGAAACGTTGCAACCGAACCAATCAAAGGAATAGGGCATGTTTTATTAACTTTCACTTCTGGAAAAAATTTATATTTAGATAATGTATTGTATGTACCCGGGATTCGAAAGAATCTTGTTTCTGAAATTGTGTTGAATAAGTTTGGCTACAAACAAGTGTTGGAAAGTGACAAGTATATATTGTCAAGACATGGTTCATTTGTTGGATTTGGTTATGTATGTAATGGAATGATTAGATTAAATTTGAATTATCCTTTGTTTAATGATTCTGCTTGTATGGTTACTTCTAGTCATAGCAATAGTTTAAGCAAATCTGAATTATGGCATACTAGACTAGGACATGTTCATTACAAGAGAATGAAAGATATGTCTAAAATGAGTTTAATACCTGCTTTTGACATGACACCAGAAAGTTGTAATACTTGTATGTTAACAAAGATCACTAGACATCTATTTAAGAGTGTTAACCGAGAAAGCAAAGTATTAGATCTCATACATAGTGATTTGTGTGATTTTCATGCCAATCCTTCACTAAGACATAATAAGTATGTCATTACTTTTATTGATGATGCTTCTAGATATTGTTATGTCTATCTACTGCATGCTAAACATGAAGCTCTAGATAAATTTAAAATTTATAAACAAGAAGTAGAACTTCAATGACAAGATTTGATAAAAGTATTGCGTACTGATAGAGGTGGTGAGTATTATGATCCATTTTATTTTCAATCAACTGGAATAATACATCAAACCACGGCTTCTTATACGCCACAACAGAATGGTGTGGCTGAAAGGAAGAATATGACTTTAAAGGAAATGGTGAATTCCATGTTATCCTATTCTGGACTAAGTGAAGGGTTTTGGGGTGAGGCTATGTTGACAGCCTGTTATATTCTGAATAGAACTCCAAACAAAAATAGTAAACAAACACCTTATGAATTTTGGACCAAGAAGGTACCAAATGTGACTTATTTAAGGGTTTGGGGCTGTTGAGCTGTTGTAAGACTAACTGAACCCAAAATGAAAAATTTGGGTGAGAAAGGTATAGATTGTATCTTCATTGTGTATTCTGAGCATTCCAAGTGTTATAGGTTTTATGTTATAGAACCTAATGATGAAGAACGGTTTACGTCTATACCAAAACCAAGAGGTATGATTCAGCCAACTTCGAGCAAGATAGTTGAAGATGATGTTGAAGGTACCGATGATGTACATGGTCCATCTGTTCCTAGGAAAAGCACTAGGACAAGAAAAGCTAAGTCTTTTGGGTCTGATTTTCAACTTTATTTAGTTGAAGGAACAAGAGATACGACTTTATCTCAACGTGAATATTGCTTCATTATTGAGGAGGATCCAAGGACTTTGAGTGAAGCAATGGCTTCTAGGGATGTTGCTTTTTGGAAAGAAGCAATTCAAAGTGAGATTGATTCCATCATGCAGAATGATACTTGGGAAGTCAGATTTGCCTCCGGATGCAAAGCATTAGGAAGTAAATGGATCCTTAAAAGGAAGATGAAAGTGGATGGAAGAATAGACAAATATAAAGCCAGATTGGTTATCCAAGGCTTCAGACAAAAGGAGGGAATTGACTTCTTTGATACTTATGCTCCTGTTGCTAGAATTTCCACTATTAGATTGTTGTTAGCTCTTGCAGCTATACATGATCTAGTTATTCACCAAATGGAAGTGAAAACTGCATTCTTAAATGGTGATTTGGATGAGGAAATTTACATGAAACAACCTGAAGGGTTTGTGATGCCTGGACATGAAAACAAGGTATGTAAATTGAAGAAATCATTGTATGGTCTGAAACAAGCACCAAAACATTGGCATCAAAAGTTTGATGATGTGGTCTTGTCTGATGGTTTTTCTTTAAACCAAGCTGACAAGTGTGTCTATAGCAAATTCAATGCTTCTGGTAAAGGAGTGATAATTTGCTTATATGTGGATGGCATATTGATTTTTGGTATTGACCAAGATCAAGTTGATAAGACAAAGGAATTCTTGTCATCTAATTTTGATATGAAAGATCTGGGGGAGGCTGAGGTGATTCTTAGTATTAGAATCAAACGAGGAAACAATGGTATCTCTATTTCTCAATCACATTATATTGAGAAGATACTGACAAAGTTTAACTTTGCTAATTATTCTCCTGTTTATACTCTTGTAGATCCTACTATGAAGTTTCGACCTAATAAAGGAACTCTAGTGTCTCAGCTAGAATACTCTAGAGCTATTGGATGTCTTATGTACGCCATGATTAGCACTAGACCATATATAACTTTTGCTGTAGGAAAGCTTATTAGGTACACTAGCAATCCTAGTGCTCTACATTGGCAAGCTCTGGGTCGAGTATTTCAGTATTTGAAACAAACCATGGATTATGGTTTGACTTATAGTGGTTATCCTTCTGTTATAGAAGGTTATTCAAAGAAACAGACCTGTATTACAAACTCAACTATGGAGTCTGAATTTGTTGCTTTAGCTGCAGCAGGTAATGAAGCTGAGTGGCTGAGGAATTTGGTTTATGAAATTCCTTTGTGGCCTAAACCGATATCTACCATTTCTATTAGATGTGATAGTGCTGCTACCTTGGCTAGGGCTTATAGTCAAGTGTACAATGGCAAGTCTAGACACTTAGGTGTTAGACATAGCATGATCCGTGAGCTTATCATGAATGGTGTGATATCTGTGGAGTTTGTAAGAACTCAATTGAATTTAGCCGACCATTTAACCAAAGGGTTAGCAAGAGATCTCGTACGCAAGGCGGCTATTGGGATGGGTTTAAAGTCCACCTAATTAAATCCTTGTATCAAGATACCCAATTCCCATCTAACGTAATGTTAAATGCTGAATTCAATGAGGAAAGCTTGATATCTTTGGATTGGAACACATAATTACATCATCCCACGGTATTTGTTCAGAACTGCAAGATAAAGGAGGTTGAAATTATATTTCTTAATGATTTTTTGACAAATTGCATGTGCAGGTGCAAGAGTAAAGAACCACCTATATAAGCATGAAGTTTAGCTGCTTCAAGAAGCTTGAGACTTGGCTTTGATATGCTTATTGAAGGATAGGACACAAGCTAGTAAAACATAGTGTCAAGTAGAACATGTGAATGTGTAAATTGTTGTGTATATTATCTTCATGTATTCACTATGAATAGAAAGAGTTCAATCCTTAGTGACACCCTTATATTCGAAAATTTGGAATGCTAATGTACTAATGTGAAATTCAATCATCTCGACATTTCATTTATGCATCAGTTTGTTGTTTGTTATGAGTTTGTTTTAAGTTAATAAAGATTACACTTAAATGGGGGAGGATTGTTGGTGATTTTGCAACACCGATATTATTTAAGTGTAATGGATTGACTTAGGTGACCAGTGTGTAATTGTGATAAATGTTCAACAAGTTGGGGTTGTGCGGAGTGCACACTTGTATGACGTTATTATGATTACCATTCAGGGGCGAAGCCCCGAATGATGGGGGTCTGGGGGTAGCTCCCCTGGTAGCAGGGTCCAAGGGGCGGCAACCCCTGCCAGGGTCCAAGGCGTAAAATAAAATTTATGGTATTTTGCCCCTTAAATTTAACTGCTTCGGTTGGTAATATAATTGTTTTGGCAGTTATAACCGACTGACAGTTTTGTTGGTCATAGGATATATCATCCATCTGGTTCGGTTTTCAGAACATACAAAAAACATATTCACGTTCTAAATTTGAATTTTTTCCGATTTGAGATTTCGGTAGGAAAAATGGTGAAGAAGGTTTGGAGAGCCGCTAGTGAGAGCAACATAACAGCCATAAAGGCCGAAATCGCAGCCTAAAGACTCGATTTTCTCCATTGTGAAACTTACACTTTTTTTAATGAGAACCTTGTGTAGCGATGAGTGCTTATTCAATCATCATTTTTACCCATCTAAGACCACAAAAACGTCTAAAAACACGGAAATATGACCAAATATACTGCAGATATCCTTGGAGTGTGTTTTTATGTATTTCAGGTACAAAGGATCGAAAACAAGGCAAAACGGACGAATTGAGCTTGGAATGGAAAAGCGTGCATTGCAGACGGGAAGTGGATTTTCTATATTTTCAGAGTCCGGGATACATATTTGGGAGTGAGCTTGGGAATCAGACGAAAAACCTAACCCTAAGTCCAAATTACCATTTTACCCTTTACCCGAACCTAATTTACCACTTTTACCATGAAAACGTTTTTCACTACAAACAACTATTTTATTTTTATCCATTTTATTTACAACAATTATTTTTGTTAACACCAATTTTCATTGATATTATTTTCTTTCATAAAAAAAAGTTTTATAACAAAAATACAAAAAAAAATACATTTACTTTAATCATTTTCTAAAAACAAAAAAAAAAAACTTTTTATCCCACTATTACCCATAACCCATTCACCCTTAAACAATTTTTACCCAAAAACCCATTTGACTCTCTTCTTCTTTTTTTTACCCAAAACCAGAAACACAAAATCCGAATACCCAAATCCATTTCATTTTACCCGCCAAATCCCTTACCCTCACCCTTGTCTTCTTCCCAACATATCACTCTCAAACCCTAATTCCCAAGCCAGACCCTCCCCCACACTCACATGGGTCTCTCATGTGCCATGTTGGCAATCCTCAAACACCCCATTGGAGCTAATATGGAGACAAAGAAGCAACGGCTCAGATTGCTCCCTTGGTGCCCAAGCTGGATGGATGGCTCGGATTGAACCAAAGAAGCACAAAATGGTCCAAGACTCATTTCTCTCTCTGTGAAAAAGCACACAAGCAGCAACCAAGACCTAGACATCTTACTATAAATAGATAGCTTTGTAAGCCTTTGAAAGCATTAGGTTTTAGTTTATTTTTAAAAGTTTAGCTTTCGTTTTCGGTTGTAATTTATTTTTAATTAATGAAAATTTTATTATCGGTCTACTTTTTCTACTTATATGCAAATAAGCACATAAGTGCTTATTTGCTTATTGTCATTTATCATTTGGTCTTAAGTTTCATTTTTAATTGCAAATCAGTTTTACAAAAGAAATTCAAGATTAGCTTTTGTTAAAAAATCTGTTTTTTAGTTTAACACCCCATAAAGGGGTGTTTGGCACTAGCTTATTTCACTTCCAAAAACTGTTTTGTAACCACTTTGACTCTTAAAGTCAAACTCCATTTAAGTATTTCAAATTAGTTTTATAGTTATTAATCTGTTTTAGCAAGTTTTGTACAAGTGTTAAGTAAAAAAAAAGTTTTTGCTGTCATTTTCCTACGAAATTATCTTCTGTTCCAACCCTTTTTTCACAGCTTATTTGTCATAAAAAAATGTGTCAAAATTGTTTTTCTTGCAACCTCACATACCCATCTCGATATGCCTTTAATTTATTTGCATTTAGGTTTACTTTAGCTTAGTTTAAATTGCATTCAAAAGTTCCCCCGTGCACCATTTTAACTGTCATCTCAGTCACTCAAGTGTCCCAATCCTCCTTTAGTTTTGAATTTTAATTTCTCAAATACTTAGCCTTAGATTCTCATTTTTGGTATGCATAGTATTGAGTAGGTTGGCTAGTTAATAGTGATTTTATAATTTTAGTTGTAGCTTTTAGTAGCTTAATGTGCCTTGAAAAAGCCCCCATAGCTTGTTTCAGCTGCAGATCCAAAGACTTATTAAGGATTATTCCGCTAGCTTTGTGCTTATCCGTGGTGCTTAGTGCTTATTTAGGCTTCTTTAATTTCACTAGCTAGCTTAGGATAGGATAGCTTATGATTAGCTTGTTAGTTGCTTATTTACCCTTTGTATCCTTTAGATTAGCTTAGTATCCATTTAATGCTTATTCCCATTTTTACTTAGGATTTCCAAAAACTGCTTATTGCTCCCCTTTTTAGTGCTTATCCTTTGTACTTTAGCTTATTATTATTTCCTTATATGTGCTTTAGCTTATTGTTCCATGCTTAAACTGCTTATCCTAGTCATTTTAAATGCTTATTTGCATTGAGACTGCCTAGGGTGTGTTTGCTTGATTTCTCGCTACAAAAACAATAGCATCCGCTATTGCTAAGATTTCTTCAAAAAAGTTTTCACAAAAAGCTTTATTTTCAGTCTCTTTAAGTTTCTAAAGAAATTTTGAAAAAAAAATGTTTGCAAAAAGTACTATTCTGGGATTCAACCACAGCCACCCAACTCACCACACACACACACTACCAGTTGCCCTTGGGTCTTTGACTGGTAGATTCTTGCATCATTAATGTTTTATCTAGTTATTCAGTTTTAGAACTACTTAGCTTATTTGATTTTAAGTGCGATTTCAAAAGCACCACCCATCGTTTTTATTTTTCTTAAACTCAGTAGGACTCAAAGTATTTTTAGTAAATTTTTCAGATTTTTCTAAATTAGTTTAGTATTTGTTTTAATTAAATTAGATTAAATTAGTTTTTAATTCATAATAAATAATTTAAAAGTCGAAAAAATACCCGGCTTTTTGCTAAAATTATTTTTAGTAGTTTAGAACGTAGGAAAATTAGTTTCGCACCCGTAGGCCTTAATTTCCATTATTTTCACTTTTGGAGCTCGGGATTAGCCCTAGGGTTTTGCGTTTTGCTTTGTAGCACCCTAGGACTTAATTTAGCTTAGTTTTATTGTTCCGTATGCTTAGTAGTAGTTAGTTTGTCATTTATTTTGTTTCCCTAGCCTTAATTACTTTCCCGTTAATTAATTTGTAGAAACCGTAATCAAAAACAAAATCTCGAACAATTCAAGCATTTTAATAACAAACCAAAACGACATCCTCAATTCACACCTCGTTGGGACACGACCCGGGTAATCACTTACCCGGTATCACTTATATCACATTCGTGAGTTTTGGCACGTTAACCCTTTTCCTAAAAGGTTGATTTGTCGATTCTCGCGTATATCGTGTATTTTGATATATCCTTATATTCCTACACATCAATTTTTGTCAAAATTGATGTGTGAAATAAGTATATCAAATACGATATCGAAATCGACTTTAAATCAACTTCAGAAAAAGTGATATAAGTGATACCGGGCACTTACCCGGTATCACTTATATCACATTCGTGAGTTTTGGCACGTTAACCCTTTTCCTAAAAGGTTGATTTGTCGATTCTCGCGTATATCGTGTATTTTGATATATCCTTATATTCCTACACATCAATTTTTGGCGCCGCTGCCGGGGAGGTTGTGTTGCGACAATATCGTTACGGTTTGACGATTAGTGACTTGAAGAACCTTCCTCGCGAAGTTATTGTTTTTATAAAAATCAAAAAAGTAAAAAATATTTTCCTTTTTCTTTGTATATATATCTATAAAATTAAAAATACAAAAAGATTTTCTCTTGTGATTTTGAGCTTAAATAGAATACATCAATTATATAACATTCTCAACGGAGGTGTTATCATTAGTAAGTTCCCGAACCAAAGATTTAAAACTTGCCTTTGTGTCGCTTGTGAGTCGATTTATTTCTATTGGATAAACAAACAGTGTGGTGGGTATAAGGACGGCCCGACATTAAATTGCGGTGAAAAGAAGCGGGTTTTAATAAGCTTCACGACCTAAAAAGCTTCTCCGCTCCCTTGTGCGTTTGTCTTATAGAAGTGATTTATTCATTTGGGATTATTGGTTTAAGTTCACTGTTGTTTTAGAATACCGTATCATTTTAATTGCCTTGGTTTTAAAGTGCATGCGACTCGCTCTCAATCAAGACGACTTCATAAGCGAATCGAGCGTACCGAAGTTACGTAATATGGCGGTAATCAAGTACCACCCGTTCGGTCCGATCCTCCTCCCGTTAATCAAAATGTAGCCCCGATCTCCGAACGATGGAGGAGCTATGTCAACCCACAATGTACGGGAGGGGAGGACCCATTGCACCAACTAATATTCAAGCTACCGATTTTAGCTTGAAACATCATATGATAGAACAAGTAAAAAGCAGTTGTCAATTTCATGGTTTACGGATGAAGATGCTAACAAGCATCTTGACAAATTCGACCGCTACTCGTGAGTATGAAACAAAATGGGGTCTCCAATGATACCCTTCGTCTCTATCTCTTCCCATACTCTTTGACTCATCATGCTACTTCTTGGTTTGATCGACTCCCGAAGAATTCGATTCATACCTTCGAGGAAATGGTTTGAAGTTTCGGCAAAGTATTTTCCACCGTCGATGGTGACGAAGTTGAGGAACGATATCAGTAATTTTCGACAATATCCCGACGAATCTTTGTTTGAAGCTTGGGAACTTTATAAGCTTGCAATTGATCGATCTCCGAATCATAACATGTTGCTTGTCACTCAAATTGATACGTTTTATAATGGTTTGACATTGAGACACCGTGACACAATCAATGCTGCTGCCGGTGGAACTTTCATGAAAAGACGTCCCGAGGAATGCTACGATCTTATTGAGAACATGACCGCCCATCACAATTATTGGGATTCTACCGCCGAAAGGGGTGAATCGACTCGAGCAAATACGTCTTCTTCTCTCGAAATAGCCGCCATGAACAAAAAGATCGACGATATCTTACGGATTACTCGGATGAATAATCAGAATCAACATCAACAAGTGAAAGCGGTACAACCGACTTGTGAGACTTGCGGAGGTCCACATTCTTATTCCGAGTGCCCGTACCGTCGGTGGCTACGCACATGAGAATGTTTATGCTGCTACGAGAAACTACAATCAACCGCAAGGAGATCGAAATCTTCTTAGCTACCGTTCAAACAATTATCTCGGACCTCCCGGTTTCAACCAACCTCAACACCAAAACCAAAATCAAAACCGTTTCAATGGTAACCACAATGTTAATCAGAACCGAGGAGCTAATGTTAATCATGGTAATCAACAATACCAAGCTCCTCCACCTCAAGTTTACCAACAACCACCTCCTCCTCAACATCAATATCAACCACCTCCTCCTCAACAACCTTATCAAGCACCTCCACAAGTTGCTCCGAACGAGTTTCTAACTTACATGAAGAATTCTGATTACACCATTAAATGTTTGCAAACTCAAATTAACGGCATGAGGACGGATTTCAAAAAGGAAATTGAAGCTACAAGTAACAAACAGATGACTGAAATGAGGAATATGATGGCTAGTTTCTTTCAATCCAATCAACCTTCTACTTCTTATTCTCAACCCTCGGGTTCCGGTTCTCTTCCAAGTAATACAATTCCTAACCCGAAGGGAGAGTTGAATGCTATTGCCACCCGAAGTGGTAAGTCATATGAGGGACCCTCGATGCCTACACCCTCTCCGGTGAGGGAAGTAGAACGAGAAACCAAGGTGACCAAGGACAAGGTGCAATCTACAAGCCCACAAAGTACCGCACGTCCAACCTCCGGTGGTCCACATCCCCATTCGAGCCCGATGTTCAAGATTAAGCCTTCAATTCCTTATCCTTCAAGGCTTAATGATCAAAAGGCCGGCGACAAAACTAATCAACAAATGGAAAAGCTTATCCAAATCTTTCAAGATACGCGAGATTAGTTTCATGGAGGCTCTTCTTCTAATGCCCAAGTTTGGTCCTACGATCAAAAGCTTGTTGAGCAACAAAGAAAAATTTCTGAGTTGGCTAAAACTTCCTTAAATGAGAATTGTTCGGTTATCCTTAAAAACTTCCGAAAAGTTAGGAGACCCAGGAAAGTTCCTCATCCCATGTGATTTTCAAGGATTAGTTCAATGCTCCGCTTTGGCCGATCTTGGCGCGAGCATTAACTTGATGCCACACTCCATGTGGAAAAAGCTTTCGTTACCCCCACTCACACCTACATGTATGATCCTCGAGCTTGCCGACCGAACGAATTCCCGACCGTTAGGTATAGCCGAGGATGTCTGTGTGAAAGTAGGAAAGTTTCATTTCCACGCCGACTTTGTTGTCGTCGACTTCGATGCCGATCCCCGAGTACCCCTCATCCTTGGGAGGTGCTTCTTAAAAACGGGTCGTGCATTGATCGATGTTGACGAAGGGGAAATTACTTTGAGGGTAAACAAAGAAGCCGCAAATTTAAATGTTAACCAAGATTTGAAATCTTTGCCTACCATTTGTGGTATTGATAAAGTTGAAAGCCGTGAAACTAAGGTGACAAAGGACCCGGTGCTTCCTACTAATAACGGAAGTACCAAAAACGTCCAACCTAAGGTTATCCAAAGTTCTCCATCTAGGATTGATCAAAGTCTTTCACGATTTACGGTTAAGAGATCTTCGAGTAAACGTGTTGAGCTTAAAACGATTACCAAGAAACCGAAGACCATAACGGAAGTGGTGGAAATTGCTAGCTCTAAGAGCACACCACTTGTCCCACCTCCACATTCGGTTAATCGTGACGAGCTTGTTGAACCTTCTTCGAGTGGCAATCCCACTCCTACTCCCGACCTCATTATTTCCGACTCTTCCTTCCCTCACCCGTTTGAGGGAAGTAACTTGAATTTGGAAGAGATCGAAGCTTATTATTTTCCGTCGGGAATTGATGACGATGAATCGACCCGAGGGAGACCGTGTTCGTCTTGAACAATTACTTAGTGAAAATGAAGACCCGTTGTCTTCACCTCCGGAAGAAATTGAAATTAAAGAAGTTGAGCTTTTGACCAAAAATCCTTGGAAGCCCGAGCCCGAGGATTCAGCTATTGATTTACTTCTCGAGGAGTTCACCGATGAACTCGCCGCCTGGTCCTCTCCCACCGGGAATTGACAATGAAGCCTTTGACTTTGAAGCCGACTTACGTGAACTTGAGTATTTTTTGTATGGAGATCCGTCACTTGATCCTTCAATTGATAAGGAGTTCTCCGATAAACTTGCTCTCACGGACTCGATTCCATCTAAGAATGAAAATTTGAACGATGATCCTTTGGAAAATTTTGATGATCCATTCTTTCCCAAGAAGGAGAAGAACTTGAAAGTTTCAATTGATGAACTTGTTGATCAAGATGTTCTTCATCCTTTTTTAATCGAGAGTGACTCCCCTTCTCTTAAGGATTTTACCGTGGTTGACACTTTCGATTCATGCCTCTCCGAGGATAAAGTGTTCAAACCAGGTATAATACCTTCCAAGGGAGTTCACTCTAAGAGAACTCAAATTTCCAAATGGGTACTTTACCTGATGTGATGTTTCAAACTCTTCGACCTAACCATGAACTCCTCTTCTCTATGGAGTTATTTGTGACTAAGATTGTGCTTCTTGATGATCCATCATTCCCTCGTCTTCCCGCCAAACCGCCGGATGATGGATTCATCTTTGGTTTTGAACCCGATCTGGATCTTGGGATCTCTAAGGCGGTGGGCAAAGATTTTGAACACTATGTTCTCATGCCTAAAATTTTGCCCACCCAACCCACCCGTGCTACCTCATTCGGAAATGAGGATTTCATTTTCGACCCCGGCATCTCCATTCATCATTCTTTTGAGCCGGTAATATCTCATCGGAGTGGAACTTTCACACATTCAATGTTTATCCAAACCATTTGAATGAAAGTCCGATGGAGATCTTCTCTTCCACTTGCTACCCCATGGACCAATGAATTCGGGGTCGAGTCAAGCTAGCGACTCGGTTAACAAAAACAATAGCATTTCATGGGTGTCCACCCATGTTTCTGACTTCTTTCTATTTTCTAACACTAAGTGTGGGGAAACCCCACTATTGTTTGCTTGTTGTGTGTTTGCTCTGTGTTTTCAGATTCCGTAGATCGTGATGATTGATGCGCTCGTTTTCAATCCGCCCAATATCCGATCTTTTTGCTAACGATTATCTAGGGATATCTTTATTAATCCTTTTGTTAAAAAAGATTTCGCTTCCACACTTGGCTAGTAGTATTACCTTTTTCCGTTCTATAGTTTCTGCTACGGCCGGTACTTTGAATATTGAGGGCAATATTCAATTCTAAGTGTGGGGGAAAATTCTAGCGAATTTTGATCACATGTGTACCTTCTAGTACCCTAGCACCCCCGTTTTGACCAAAAATTTTAAATTTTTATCGTTTTAAGTTAAGTATTTACATTTTTAAGAAGTGCTTTGCACAAAAATAAAGCATTAATGCTTCGGTATTAGTGATAGTTTAGTCTTGATTCGGCTAGAACAAGGGGAATCCCGACTCTGCTAGAGTGTTGATCTAGCTGCTCTCTTAACATTAGGCTAAGGTTTTACGCGTTGTGCAAATGAAAATGCTAAGCGTGGAGTAGTTGGTTCTCTTTAGAGCTTATATAAGTAATTTATGGCTTTTTCTCCCCGAAGCTAACTAATCAGACTAAAATACGTGCTCGTTGTCAAACTTTTGAACATTCAAAATCGTCTTGTTACAATAAAAAGTTTTTAAGCAAAATTGATTTAGAGTCCGAGTTCAACTTTTTATTTAAATTTCCGAAAAAGCATACTTTCCTAAAATCTGAATAATGTTGCAAAATGAAAGTATCGTAAAAGTGATTGAATGATGCAAAAGTTGCAAGTTTAAAGTTTAAAGTCAAAAGTGAAAAAAAAAAAAAAAAAAGTGAAAAAGAAAAATGAAAAAGTTGAAAAAAATGAAAAAAAATATATGAGTTGCGTGAATAAAAGCATTATGTTGCTTATGAATAAATGTGCGAAACTTGCTTTTTCTTAAATTTAAATCGGAAGTTGAACTTGTATTCGTCAATGTTGTCTAAAAGTTTGACGGTAATTTGGAAATCCTTGATTTCAAAGATCCCGAAATCTCCGATACTATTCTCGAGGGTGAAAACCTAGCCTCCTTAAAAGGACAAGCTGAGAAGAAAGTCGCAACATGGAGTGATCTCACCTTTGAATCTCGAATTTCTAAATTGTCGTCGGTTGTAATCCATTTAGGTTTAGTTTTAACTTAACGGTAGCTTCAGAAATCTTTGGAATCGAATTCCGCTAATTCCGGTACTATTCTCTGTGAGGTGTCAAAAGACCGGTCACTTAAAACTTATGTTTTGGGATGTGCCGAGAAGAAAGCCGCTACATGGAAGAGGCCCTTTCGATCCTTAGACTTTCGTCGTTTCCGGTGGGTTAGTACTTTGGTTAAGTGGATAACAACCATAACAAATGTCGATTTTAATGGTCAAACTTCTGAAAATGAGCACACGAACTTAAATTGTATAAATTGCGGGAGTAAAAAGTTAAGTCTCGACTTACATAGATTATTGATATAAGTAGTGTTAGCATTTTACAAAAACGTTTACACAATAAGTTTAAGCTTGGTTTGAGAGTATAAAAAAAGAGGATGACGATTACAATTCCCCGGAAACACCCATTTTGCGTGAATCCCGTTCGGTGATGCCATGTCTTGATAATCAAGCATGTTATTTCTTTACGCTCAAGTTTTAAATTTCTATTAGTGGAATAAAAGTCGAAACGGGGTATTATTGGTATTTTTGATCCTTTCATTACTTTATATGATCGGATTGCTAGGGACTAGCAATTGATAGTGTGGGGGATTTGATGAGTGCTTATTCACTCATCATTTTACCCATCTAAGACCACAAAAACGTCTAAAAACACGGAAATATGACCAAATATACTGCAGATATCCTTGGAGTGTGTTTTATGTATTTCAGGTACAAAGGATCGAAAACAAGGAAAAAGCGGACGAATTGAGCTTGGAATGGAAACGCGTGCATTGCAGACGGAGGAAGTGGATTTTCTATATTTTCAGAGTCCGGGATACATATTTGGGAGTGAGCTTGGGAATCAGACGAAAAACCTAACCCTAAGTCCAAATTACCATTTTACCCTTTACCCGAACCTAATTTACCACTTTTACCATGAAAACGTTTTTCACTACAAACAACTATTTTTATTTTTATCCATTTTTATTTACAACAATTATTTGTATTAACACCAATTTTCATTGATATTATTTTCTTTCATAAAAAAAAGTTTTATAACAAAAATACAAAAAAAATACATTTACTTTAATCATTTTCTAAAAACAAAAAAAAAAACTTTTTATCCCACTATTACCCATAACCCATTCACCCTTAAACAATTTTTACCCAAAAACCCATTTGACTCTCTTCTTCTTTTTTTTTTTACCCAAAACCAGAAACACAAAATCCGAATACCCAAACCCATTTCATTTTACCCGCCAAATCCCTTACCCTCACCCTTGTCTTCTTCCCAACATATCACTCTCAAACCCTGATTCCCAAGCCAGACCCACACTCACATGGGTCTCTCATGTGCCATGTTGGCAATCCTCAAACACCCCATTGGAGCTAATATGGAGACAAAGAAGCAACGGCTCAGATTGCTCCCTTGGTGCCCAAGCTGGATGGATGGCTCGGATTGAACCAAAGAAGCACAAAATGGTCCAAGACTCATTTCTCTCTCTGTGAAAAAGCACACAAGCAGCAACCAAGACCTAGACATCTTACTATAAATAGATAGCTTTGTAAGCCTTTGAAAGCATTAGGTTTTAGTTTATTTTTAAAAGTTTAGCTTTCTGTTTTCAGTTGTAATTTATTTTTTAATTAATGAAAATTTTTATTATCAGTCTACTTTTTCTACTTATATGCAAATAAGCACATAAGTGCTTATTTGCTTATTGTCATTTATCATTTGGTCTTAAGTTTCATTTTTAATTGCAAATCAGTTTTACAAAAGAAATTCAAGATTAGCTTTTGTTAAAAAATCTGTTTTTTAGTTTAACACCCCATAAAGGGGTGTTTGGCACTAGCTTATTTCACTTCCAAAAGCTTTTGTAACCACTTTGACTCTTAAAGTCAAACTCCATTTAAGTATTTCAAATTAGTTTTATAGTTATTAATCTGTTTTAGCAAGTTTTGTACAAGTGTTAAGTAAAAAAAAAGTTTTTGCTGTCATTTTCCTTGCACAGAACAGCAGCCTATGCTGCTATTCCAACCCTTTTTTCACATCTTATTTGTCATAAAAAATGTGTCAAAATTGTTTTTCTTGCAACCTCACATACCCATCTCGATATGCCTTTAATTTATTTGCATTTAGGTTTACTTTAGCTTAGTTTAAATTGCATTCAAAAGTTCCCCCGTGCACCATTTTAACTGTCATCTCAGTCACTCAAGTGTCCCAATCCTCCTTTAGTTTTGAATTTTAATTTCTCAAATACTTAGCCTTAGATTCTCATTTTTGGTATGCATAGTATTGAGTAGGTTGGCTAGTTAATAGTGATTTTTATAATTTTTAGTTGTAGCTTTTTAGTAGCTTAATGTGCCCTTGAAAAAGCCCCCATAGCTTGTTTCACTGCTGCAGTCACAGCAGCTTATTAAGCAGTTATTCCAGCTAGTTTTGTGCTTATCCGTGGTGCTTAGTGCTTATTTAGGCTTCTTTAATGTCACTAGCTAGCTTAGGATAGGATAGCTTATGATTAGCTTGTTAGTTGCTTATTTACCCTTTGTATCCTTTAGATTAGCTTAGTATCCATTTAATGCTTATTCCCATTTTTACTTAGGATTTCCAAAAACTGCTTATTGCTCCCCTTTTTAGTGCTTATCCTTTGTACTTTAGCTTATTATTATTTCCTTATATGTGCTTTAGCTTATTGTTCCATGCTTAAACTGCTTATCCTAGTCATTTTAAATGCTTATTTGCATTGAGACTGCCTAGGGTGTGTTTGCTTGATTTCTGTTCTGGGCTGCTACAAAAAAACAATAGCATCTGCTTATTGCTAAGATTTCTTCAAAAAAAAGTTTTCACAAAAAAGCTTTATTTTCAGTCACTCTTTAAGTTTCTAAAGAAATTTTGAAAAAAAAAATGTTTGCAAAAAAAGTACTATTGCTGGGATTCGAACCCTGGCCACCCAACTCACCACACACACACACTACCAGTTGCCCTTGGGTCTTTGACTGGTAGATTCTTGCATCATTAATGTTTTATCTAGTTATTCAGTTTTAGAACTACTTAGCTTATTTGATTTTTAAGTGCTGATTTCAAAAAGCACCACCCATCGTTTTTATTTTTCTTAAACTCAGTAGGACTCAAAGTATTTTTAGTAAATTTTTCAGATTTTTCTAAATTAGTTTAGTATTTGTTTTAATTAAATTAGATTAAATTAGTTTTTAATTCATAATAAATAATTTAAAAGTCGAAAAAATACCCGGCTTTTTGCTAAAATTATTTTTAGTAGTTTAGAACGTAGGAAAATTAGTTTCGCACCCGTAGGCCTTAATTTCCATTATTTTCACTTTTGGAGCTCGGGATTAGCCCGGGTTTTCGCGTTTTTGCATTGTAGCACCCTAGGACTTAATTTAGCTTAGTTTTATTGTTCCGTATGCTTAGTAGTAGTTAGTTTGTCATTTATTTTGTTTCCCTAGCCTTAATTACTTTCCCGTTAATTAATTTGTAGAAACCGTAATCAAAAACAAAATCTCGAACAATTCAAGCATTTTAATAACAAACCAAAACGACATCCTCAATTCACACCTCGTTGGGACACGACCCGGGTAATCACTTACCCGGTATCACTTATATCACATTCGTGAGTTTTGGCACGTTAACCCTTTTCCTAAAAGGTTGATTTGTCGATTCTCGCGTATATCGTGTATTTTGATATATCCTTATATTCCTACACATCATGTAGCGACCTGCACACCAAACAGATGTTAAGAATAGACATGGTGACATATATTTAACATGTTTAATGACTGACTTACTGACTAGATATGTGTATTGATCTAATATATAACAACCAACTCAAAACATGTACCCAAATACAATCATTCAATAGTAATAGAGAAAACAAAATTCTTCCAATAAATGCTATTCACCCTAAGATGGAATAATACATCAAACCACGGCTCCTTACTATCCAAGGCTTCAGACAAGAAACAACCTGAAGGGTTTGTTTAAGATAGTTGAAGATGATACTTATGCTCCTGTTGCTAGAATGGGGGAGGCTGAGGAGTGCTATGTTAAAAATGCATTAGAAAATAAAATTTCCGGCATTTTGCCCCTTAAATTCAACTGCTTCGGTTGGTAATATATCTGTTTTGGCAGTTATAACCGAATGACAATTTTGTTGGCCATAGGATATATCATCCATCTGGTTCGGTTTTCAGAACATACAAAAAACATATTCACGTTCTAAATATGAGTTTTTTCCGATTTGAGATTTCGGTAGAACCACCGAAATACTTCAATCTGAAAGTGTTTACACAACTCTCAGATTACTGTGATCCAAATTTCCTAACAGTACTTACAAGAATAAAGCTATAATCTCACAAAAATCAAGTCATATAGTCCAGTTTATATAAAACAAAGTTGAACTCAACTTGCGTTTCAATAAAGCTTTTAAGATTGTGATTCTATTATGTTTTCCCAAATACTTTAACCAAAGAAAAATGTTTAAAATATATACTCATTTAAATGTACAAGTTAACTAGAAAAGAGAGAACATCGTCCTTAGACAATATGCCGTTTCACCTAAGTCGACTATACATATATATTCTTTTAACGGCAAATGGAATTTAAAAAAAGAACTAGTAAGGAGCTAGATAGAGTTATAAGGGTGGGATATAGCTCTGCAAGGATTGTTGAACCAGTCGATAAATCCATAAAAGATGAGTTCCTACATCTACTAGCAATCCAAAAATAAGACAAGGTCTTGATATCGCTGAAGAGGAGAACTCTCGATAGCCGCTTTGGATAGAAAATAATATTGTTTCTAAACCCTCATAAGTCGACCATACATATTGTCACATATATGTAATAAGTAGCACTTATGAAACATGATAAGTGACTCACATAAGTCCCTAAATATTTATATTCATTTTATTCTTATAAACATGAGATCTGCATCATATTTCTTTTGAGCCTCTAATTCAAAAAAGTTAAAATAAAAATTGACATTGAAATTTATGAGAGACAATCGATCATTTTTTTTTGCCAAAACAAACAAACTACATAAATAAGATTTTACACTCTACAAGAAAAAGATAAAAATAAACAAATATATAACACGACATATTGTTTAATGGACTTATTTTTGTCATTAAATTCAATAATCTTTAGTGAGAGATGGCAAGAAAAACTTGTAAAGATGTGATCTATTTCTAAATTTAGTAATTATTGCAATGTACAAAATGAATTTGCAAAAAATCACTTTGTCTCTAAATAAAACGCAAAATTTTAAGGATAATTCAAAATAGATTGTGCTGTCTCTTTTTATAAACAATAGAATATATTCTCCCATCTAGTGAAATTCGATTAGTTAATTAATACATCTCCGAATCACACGTTAGAAATGAAGCAATATTATGTTATCCGGAATAAAATACTAGACCACTATGATTGTTAAAGCCCAAAAAGTAGCATAAAAGTAACTTATAAGAGATTAGATTTAATTTATAATATATTTAAACGCTGTTCAAAACGACGTTATATCCCTTTTTTAAAAACGAAAAAAACGCATTTGATAAAGTAGTTTTTACAGTGGTTTCTCTGAGTGCCACCCCCACCTCAAACCAAACGACATCGTTTTCCCATAAATGAAAGAACCAAATTGGATCTTCTTCTGTTAACATGGTTGAAGGAGATGGAGCCAAAAATTCTAACAACAATTTTAACAACAACAAGAACAAAAGAAAGTTCAAAGGTGGTGATGATAAATTTGCCAACAAAAAGGGTACATTGACTAATTTTTTCCTCGTAATTCTCAATTGAAAGTCAAAATATAAATGTGTATAGACTAAAATACCCTCGAATACATAACAAAAATCAGATATTGACTTTGGCATTAGTGGTCAAGGGACTTGTTTGGAATTAAAAACCCATATTTTGGACCTCTCACGATGAAAAGGCCAACTTTTGTCCAATCGTGATGCGTGTGTACAAGATTAGGGACGAACGGTGTATTTTACTCTAAAACTAATGACTAAAAATAAATTGCAACTAAATTAAATGGGATTCTTATGATAGGTAAAAACATGTTTACTTAGATTTCATTACTCCCTAGTTATCTTCTATTGATTAGTTAAATTGTCACATCCTTATTTAATTGACGCGTTGTATTCTATTAGTCGTAGGGAGGTGCCTAATACCCTAACTCTATGAATGTATTGATCTCCTCTAGAAAACCGGGATCGACAAGTAACCTAAGTTATCTCCCCAAAATCTCCTATTATCAACAATCGCAATTCATGCAATAAACACAACGAAAAGTTTACTAGTGCACTCTAAGACATAAATACATTTTTTAGGACATTCAAGCTCGCAATACTAAAGGAAGAAGCACATTTTCTTCACCTAACGTGTAACAACTACTTAAATAAGAGACAACAAATAATAGTTAACAACTAGGTTTCATTACATCTAAGTAAACACTATGTTAAACTAGCTAGACATGTTATATATAAAGAAACAAGTAATCATAATCAAGCATGAATCAAACATAATGATAGAAAAGATTAAGAGACTTATCTCTTATTGATAGAGGGTGTTAAAACCCTAAAATACTGTAAAAAATAAATAAAAATCGTAAACCAAAGTTACACACTTAATGCAGAAAATTCTAAAACTATATATAGATTTAAAGTTGCGACGACGTCACTTTATAGCTGTGATGCCGTTAGGTCGCCGACATTATGGTTTCATCTTTTCCAAGTCAGCCTCGTGACGAGGTCGCTTTGTAACTTTAGACGCCGTCCGGAAATCTCTGACGCCGTCCCTCTTTGATTATTCCGGACCGTCACGTTATAATTTTGACAGAAAATTCCAGCTCTTCTAACAAGTGACGGCGTCACTTGTTACTTCATTACTGTTTCACTGAGCCGTCTTTAGTAAAATCTGGGCTGTTTTGGTATCTCCGTTTGCAAGTGACGGTGTCACCTTATGGGTTGTGACGCCGTCTGGTGCTTTTTTCAGAATTTTCATGACTTGGTCGTTTTATTCACATTTTCATCCCTTTTCATACAAATATGCTTGATTTCCGGCTTTTACTTCCAAAATACCTAAAAAGTGAAAAGAAACGAATTTAAGCAATATTTGATCATAAATAAATTAATTTAGGGCTTAAATTACCCCCTAAAACGTACGTTTTAAATCCTTATCAGGTACAGTGTACACTGCTAGAGGGGTGGGTCGTATGGATGTGAGGGGGGGTATGAAAGGTTTGTTGTTTTACACTTTCTAAAAAGTGATTAGTTGTCGTTTCGGGTAAAAATACCCGATCTAAAGATACGATGATAACTTTTTATACCAACCACAAAAATCATCGGACGAACAAATCAATCTCAACTACCAGTGTAATCCTAGAAACTTCTACATTGTATTGCCATTGACCATCTACACAACTCAGAATAAAGGTAAACTCTTCTCATTGTGATGATTACCCGATTACCACAACTTATTTTTTTCATAACTTTTTAATGGATTATGCCAAATATTATGCATACACCAACTACTCTTTCTACACATAATAAACACGCCAAGGTGGTAAAAGACAGTTTAACTACAATCTTACAGATTAACCGATACCATACATAACTAATAACAAAAACATCAATACTAACAACCAAGTATATTTCTAAATTACATAACATGCGACATCAGCCGCACGACGCTCTCTGGACCTAATCAGTAAATTTAGGTAACCAATCTCTTCAATATCTTTTTCTTTCTCTAACCTTTATCTATCAATAGTGCCAACAAACACATCCCTTTCCCCAAACGTTCAAACTCCTTAATAATCGCATGTCTATGAGCCAAACGGTTTACAAGCACTCTAATCATCTTTTTATAATAATTAACATCATGCTTATTGCTTTCCCACTCTATCTTGAAAAGATGCCATAATATATCATGTAGGCATTTGGAACCAGCATCATCAGATATCCGACTAGATACATGAAAACGATACGTCATGATTCAAAGATCAAACCACAATTTCAACCACCCTGAAAGGCACACGAAACCCACAAGTAATTTGATTAATATGTAGTATAATTCAAAACCCTAATTTCGATTGAATCATTTTTTTTCCACCAACCTTACTTTCTGTGTGAGTTACTCATGTGTGTGTGAGAGAAAAAAAATCCCACCACACAGCCACTAATACTTATATACCAATATGTCTAAGAAAAAAAAGCATAGAAAATGGGCACAACATAAAACCTAATACTAATTTTCATTGATACTAACCATTCACTTACAAATACACCCATGATGAACAACAACATCATCATTAACCAAAAAAACATAAAACTAAAACAAACTGAAAATTTACAAACCCTTACTACCAACACACTTACAACATCAACTACCAAACCAAAGCAACCTAATCATTCAACTTCATCAGCTAAGATCTGTCGCTCCCTCTCCTGCGTTTCAATCATGCAACCAAGCCTATCACCAGCCACCTCATGAAAAGGACCAAAAGATTCAACCTCTTGAATCAACCCATCTCTCTTCTCAATCTTTCTTCGAAGATCATCACATTTTTCTCCAATGTGCATGATAAAACCCTCATTTTTGTCGATTCTTGCACAAAGAGGAATTTAAAACAATTGTAAAGCTCATCAGAACCACAAGCCTCTTTTAGTTGCTCAAGATTTGGAGTAGCACACATTTTTGTTGAAAATTTTTAGATGCGAAGTAAGTGACACAATGGTTATTCCAAATACTTATGGTAACTAAAACTTAATAATAGTTATGAATAGTCCTTGTATAAGAAAAAAAAAGTTTGGAATAGTAACTGCTTGGGTTATACTTCCCATGCAAAAGTACTCAAGTCAAAATATCTGTTAACATGGGTTGCCACATATATGTGTCGAATCGAGGCTGGCAAGGGCTACCTTATGGGATGTACTGTGAAATCGACTCAATGATTATTATTCGAGAGTGGCCAAGACTACCTTCTGAGTAAGTATTGTAAAATCGAATAACTAACTTATTATTGTACTAACTCACCGTTGAAAAGAACATGGTTGCCACATATATCAAACGAGTATGACTTAAAGAAAAATAAGCTTTTAAGGTATCATATTTTTATTGCATAATAAGTAATATTGGTGTATCAAAAGAAATATTAGTGTGAATGTGTAATTTCTAAAAGTTATTGACTCAATGACTTAAAAGATTGTCAAGTCTATGTTTAAAAATAGTCATTGATATAATAAGAAAAAGTGATTGCTGATTATTTTTAGGAAAAAAAAACAACTTTTACCACATAACCATTGACAACAACATTAAAAAAAAACAATAAGGAAAAAACATCAAACAACTAAGTAAACAAATCATACAACATTTCCTACGGCAATGTATTTATAATAAAAGAAAGACTAAAATACACCGTTGGTCCCTAAACTTGGCTGGACGGATCGCGATGGGACAAAACTCGCCCTTTTCATCGCCACAGGTCCAAACCTTGGCCATTAAATGCCAGATTCATCCCTTGACCAATAACGCCTATGTCAACGTCTATTTTCTGTTAGTTATTGGAGGGTATTATAGTCCATTCACATTTATAACTCAACTTAGTTAATTCTGAGAAACGCTTTACCGTATACCATCTTGATCGTTTCCTCCTTCTTCACACAACCCTCACACACACTTTAACAATGGCGGACAAGGAGCTTACTTGTGCAGGATGTAACGATGAGATGGTAAAATATGTGAAGGAAAAATATGGGGATACTTGGTTAAAACAAGATGAAATGTCTGATGAAATGTTTGATGATTTATGCAGATTTGCGAAAGAAGCTCAAGTGATGAAAGGTTAGTCGGGTTTTTTTTGTATTTGAGTTATTGCCATTTTAAGAGAGGAGCATAAATAACTCCAATTTATTTGACAGAAATCCGAGCAGTGTCAGAATCTGTCAAAAAGAGGGATTATAGCAAGCTAAAGGTATCTGACGATATGGTTGAGTATTCCATGGCTACTTATGGGAATAAGTGGGATATAGGAGATGACATTGCTAATGTGATACTTGAAGACTTGTGGCAAAAATATGGGAATAAGGAGTCTGAGAAAGGTTAGACTTTAGAGTTAACACATACAAGCTAAGAAAGTTGTAATGGGTGAACTCTGATTCTTTCTGTTTTGTCTATCTTTCCAGATACTAACGTGAAAGGAAATGAAGTTGATGTCATCATTATTTCAGATACATCTGATGATGAGTGTGGGAACATGTCTTCTAAGACCACTAATTTGAAAGGTTCCACTTTCGAAGCTTCGAAGGCGTCCAAGGCTTCCGCTCCCAAAGTTGTACTTGGTCTTGTAGCGGTGTGGGATGCTCCAAAGACAAATAGGAATGAGTGGTATGTGCCTCCCCCTAAGGACCTCAAGTCTCCCCCCATGAATAAAAAGCCTCCCATCAAGAAGTTCACCTGTTATTTTTAGTTGTTGATGTAATGAAGATGTATATTTTTTGGCTGATGATGGTTACTGAAAACGATACTTGTTAACATGTATATTTTGCTTCATATGGTGTAATTAAGTGGTGGTGTAGGTATATTTTGGATATGTTGTTTTCATTTTGTGGTTTGCACTTGCATATCCAGTTTAGGTGGGTGCTTGGGAAAACCCATTTTGACTTATAAGGTCAACATAAACCAAAACATTAGAGGAACCACACCGAATTGTTAGTATTTAAAATCTCTTTTGTTTGACTTATAAAGTTAACAGATTCAAATTGTAACCAAAATTCAATTATTATAACAAAAGAAGCACACAAACATATCAATTAAGCTACATTTAGACTGAAAGACAACATAGCATTTCTTGCTAGAATTCATGCTTTAAATGACTAGTAGGTGATCCATTTGGTCCGCAGTTGCAGTTGGTTCAAGTGGTGTTTGTCTTGGGCGTTCTCCATTTGGTCTTTCGGTTCAGGTGCTTCACGCGTGGTGTTTGGCTTGGGCTCTCTCCACTTGCTATTTCAGTTGTAGGTGGTTCACTGTCTTCTTCATCACTGCCCAAGGATGCACCAACATTAGTAGGTGCAGAAATATGTAGACCCATCACATATCCACCACTATCTCCTGTGGTTGTGTTTTCCCTGGTAACACTATCGCTACTAGTATAAGATGTGTTTCCCCTTATCTCAAGGCACACTGGACAAACATACCACATGAAAGCTCTATAAGGTGGACGCCTAGCAAAAAAGGTCAATCCAGCCCTGTTTTCCCTTTGAACCCAACAGTCAATGCATACCATTTGACAACCATCTCCACACTATATAATAGAGGAGAGCATGACTACTATTCATTGCCACGTCACTAATGCCACGTCATTGATGACTCATTGCTGACTCATTGATGACAGGGCGTTCGATATCCAACTACATAAAAAAAAGGCTCTACCCAGAATCGAACCCTGGTCACTAGAAACACTACCAACACTCCTACCACTAGAGTAGATTGGTTTTTGTGATTAACATTCAAAAACAAAATTAATAACAAGACGTGGATGAATGGATACACTCAGAAACACAATATAAGAAAAAATGGTATGTTGATTTGACTACTTTGCAACTCACGAAATATCAGAAAACATTCCTCACATATTACCACTAATCTCACATAAATCAAATCAACAAAACTATTCACACACATCAATTGGGGCGTCTCTCTTGCTAAAAATTAGGGATTCTATTGAAGAACGCAAAAGGGGATTTCATTATACTGTGGAGAAGTATATCAAATCATCCTAACAATCAATCTTGATTCTGACTATGAAGAAGAACGCATAAAGGGGGATTTCCTTTTCAATAGCTTCTAAGGGTATGTATATCGTTTTCCCTATTTTTGGTGTTGTTTCTTATATGTTAAACAATCGATGAAAGCTATTTCATTTTGTTTTCATAAATTGAAAGTAATTATCTATAAGAATTTGTATATGATTTTGATTCTTAATACGGACTTTGTTAAAAAGAAAGAGTTCATGACGAGTTTATCATTTTTCTGAATGGTTCTTTTTGAATATCCATTTTTGAGATTTGTTAATTGTATGTGTAGATCATGTGTTAGAGAAGAAGGAAATGGCAATGATGTGTGGTTGATTGAAAAGTCATCTGTTTTGCATCATCAGTAATCACCCAAATTCAATATCAGGTAATATTTATTTTTAGGTTTTGTTCGAATTTAATCCGAATTAGGTTACTTTTGGTGAATTAGAGAATACTTTTTGTTTCCATTTACAGATTTTGATTAATAATTTCAGTTTTGAAATCAACCCCGACTCAGGTTTGTCCTTTCAATTATGATTTTGCTTTCATGTCGGGAAATTATGATCAATCTTCCATATGATTCTTTTTATTTGTTTGGTCACTATGTGATGATTTACGCGTCCATATGGTCTTAGTGATTTTTATTTTTTATTTATTTTTAACTTTTTTTAATTTGTTGTTTGTTTGTTATTGTTAATAGATAAATGAGATGTCTAAGGCAAATTATTAATCATTGGTCACTAACACGTCAGCTGAGGTATGATCATTTTGGCATTGTGCTCAAAAAGTAATTGTGTATCACAGGTCTTCGTACTTTCGGTGGGAACAAGGATATTTTTTAGGGACGCGTAGCTTAGGATCTGAGAAGTTAGCATGAGATTCTTTGACTATAATATTGAAGGTAAATAATAATTTTTTTGGGTAACGCATTGTCTTATTATTAAAATATAGGTTTTGTAAGTATCCTTATGTTCATTGTTTATTCTCATTTTCAAAGATGATTGGCTACATGCGTTTTTTGTTCCTGTGATAATAGACGGCCGGTTGAAACGCATGTTACTGACAAGGATTCGGGATTATATGATTTTGTTGACTTCACAAGGTTGCGGTGTCCTCACGAGCATTTGCAAGAGAAAACATCCGATGATCTGTTAATGTCGTGTACTTCTAAAAGTTGCCATTTAATCTTGAATGCCAATGAAATTCGAGGTAAGGATATTTTTACAACTTCCTTTCTGTTACATTCTATTTATTGTGGCATGTTTTTTGAAGTTCTGAGTCAAAATATTGTAATGCCAGATTTTTTTATTCATCTTTTAAACAATCTTATGCAGGTGCCTGTTTGTCTTGCAAGGATGCTCACACAATTCTCTTTGTAATCAACAAGGGTATTGGCTCGAATGCAAATGAACATGTCATTTCCGAAATCTTGTAGCGGATATAGGTGTTGTGGATTTTGATATTACTTCATGACATTTATCTGCATTTTTTTCCATATGCCTTTTAAGTTGTTTATTCCTTGACAAATTCTAATTTTTCCGACTAATAATCTTGGATATATATCCTATTAATTTTCAGGATGCTACTACTCAAATTTCATGATAGAGAGACCGGTGTGTTGAAGGATCAATGCATCATAACTGCCGTAGGATTTCTATGTCTCAGAAATGAATCGAGCATTTTGCATATTAGGGCAATTGGTTTTCTATTTGTATGTAGAAAGATTTTCTTTCTTTCATTGGTTGTTCAAGTTATTATGGTTTTGGCAGAGGATGGGTCGATCTGGAACATGAACTCACCGTAGGATTTCTATGTCTCAGAAACCACCTAGACTCCAGGACCACAATGGGGAAGTTTATGATTCTCTTAGCAACGTAAGTTTAATGGAGGTAAACATTATGTTTATTCACCGCTCATGTTGGCGTAAGTATTTGTTAATTCTTTATCACTCGATAAGCTTCGGTCTATATCTGATATACATTTCCACATTTTTAAAAAATGGGTTTTTAATTATTTCAGGCCTTTCCTGATGGTAAAACGACTTACATTCCAACAATCATGAAATGGTATGATGTCTTATAGATTTACACAAGCCAAAGATCAAACTCGAGTTTAAACCTATCCAAACAACCATGTTTTCTGTTGTCCAAACATCATATAGAAAGTGTAAAAAAACAGCAGCACATCTCCTTGGAGATTAAGTTTCTATTGGGCATATCACAGCAGGTTATTGTATTATCTTGGGATTCCTAAGAGAACAACATAAAGAAGACCACCAATATAATCATAGCAGGTTGTTGTAGGCATATTCTTTAACATTGTGAGGCTTAAACTATATTTGCGTTAACTTAAACTCATGTTTCAGATAGTGTGGCTATTCTTGAGGTGTTGGATACTAAGATTGCAGACATCATATTAATCACAAGGTCGTTGTAATGTGTTCAAGCAGGTATGACTTCGCTCATAGTAAGAATTATAATATATGACAAGGACATAATGTTATATACCCATTTAAAAAGTTTTAAGTTAGTAAGTTTACCATCATGAAAAATCAACTAAATAACTCATATGGTTGTAACACTAATAATATCCATTCAGTTCCGGATCTCGAACATATACTACAACGTATTTGGTGGTGCGAGTTATCTAATCCATGAAAAATCATCTTGGTTTCGGGACCAGGCGTGTAACGTCAATAGCATGTTTATCTCAAATGTGAGATACAAATAATATAGCCAGAAGGGGAGTTGGTCACTGGTAACTGGTCATTGGTCAAATGAGCCTAATCCTCCTGTATCGTTTTGGTTCAAATATTTAGATATAATTGCCATAAAATTGATAGTGTAATATGTGCATTACGTATTTTCATATACTTTTTAAGAATTAACAAAAAAACGTTACGGGCCAGCCTAACCCGCTCTACCCAAATGCACCATACATATTTCATAGAGATAATTTACCAAGCAGTCACTATACACATATTTTTGTAGGAACAACAGTCTTAAGAGAAGGAACTGAAGAAGAATTATTTGCACACAATTGTTCCATCTCTTTAAGTTAACATTTTCTTTGTACGTGGTTAGATATCACACCCGGCCTATAACTATTTCTGAGTATTAACTATTTCTGTTTCTATACAGGATACTGTCTTGGAGCTTGAGTTTCAAGTGTCAAAAAGCAATTTACCATGCTTCAGATTTTCTATCTGTCTTTTTTCTAACACGATGACAACATATTTATAAGTTTTCAATGGTTAGTGATTATGTGATATCTTATTTCATTGCACTTTGGCTTACTGGACTTGGCCTGCGTACACCTAGGCCCGTTGCATCTAAGCTTGCTGCTGACACTCCTCTTCTTACTGGGCAGGTATCTTACTATAATATAAAGATCTATTTATAAATATTTTTTATTTTCTATCATTGACCATTAATCCATATAATGTAGTCCTAATAATCTATTCTAGGTATTAGTGTGTTCTTGATGCTCTTTTCCCCTCGGTGCTTTGTGGGGCGTGCCATTCTGGTGCGTTTGGCGTGGAAAACAGTTATCGACCAAGCTCTATCTAAGGTATTTTATTTTTAACGTATAGTTATTTGTCACTCATTTTGATAAATTTAATCTTGATATTGCTCCAGCATTCTCATTATTTTGATCCTGATGAATGAAACCTTTGGTTAGCTATTTGGCTTGATGAATGAAACCATTGGTTAATAATTAGTTTCTCCCTATAGTTACTATTAGTATACTATTTCAGTTACAATAAAGTTTTACAATTTGTTTTCATACTTCGGCATGCTTTACCATTTAATTTAGATGTTCTCATACATTTCATTGTTCTTTTTACATATAATACATGAACACTTTTATTTTGTATTCCAACTTTTTACTACAATTTTTTCGTCCGGTTATACTTCAAGTAATCTTATGACGCTTGCCCGCCCATCGGACGAAGTAGAACCAAAGAAAGAAGCTCCGCCTAAATGACGTAGATAAATTATAAGTTTTATTTATTATCTTTTTGTACACAATAAAGAAACGTTAATATTCATACGTTTAATTTTTTTTATAATATACTGGTACAATTCTTCAAACATTTCACTTCACATTCATCCAAGCTCATACTCATGCTAAAAAAAGTACTCTCGGTCATTGATGAGTGTCTAAATACTCATCATTTTTGTACAATCTAAACTGCAAAATCATCTGAAAACACTCAAAAATACATCAAAATGATGAAAATATCACAAATCAGTGTTTTATGTGTTTTAAATGCAAAAAGATCAAAATCAGATGAAAAATGTATCAAGTTTGCAAAATTGGCAGTTTTAGTCCCCCAATTTTTAAAAGTTGTCAAATCTAGTCCCCGGAATCCAAAAATGTGGAATTTTATCATTCAAGGTCCCTGAAATATTCTAAGTTGTTAAAATTGGTCCTTGAATGATTCTTTGGTCAAATGGCAGGAAAGGTCCCTAAGCTTTGAAAAATTGCAAAAATAGTCCTTGGATTTCTAAAAATGGAATTTTATGCAAAAAGGGTCCTTGTACTATCAAAGTTTGTCAAGTTTGGTCCTTGTGATAAGTTTGGAAAAGTGTCAATTTCAGTCCTTGAAGTTTGGATAAATTACAAATTTGGTCCTTGTGTATACTTAACCAAACTGGACACCATTTTAAATATCAAAGCCCAAATCCAATCCATGTACCAGCTGGCCCAACATGTTATATCCAAGCCCAATCCCTTGAGCCTTGAACCTTGGCCCCCCACTTGAGCCAGTCCACATATTCCTTTTGACCCCAGTCATAATCCATTTTGACCCCCTTTTGCGTTATTAATCCATCGGTCAAAGAAGTCAAACCCAGACACTGTTTGTCTCTCTCACATATCCCCGCCAAAACCAGTTACTCATCAAACCAGAGCAGTTTTCAATCCCACTTGCTCCTATCACCTCAAACTCACCTTACCTTGTCCCCTCCACCTCCACTAACACCAAAAATCTTTAATTGACTCAAACCAACTCCATTTATTGATCAAACCTGCTATGTGACTTTTGGCGCCAAAATCCACTTGGATGGTTATGATGTTTCTGAGAGATCCAATGGCTCAGATTGAGTGGGAAAGATTGAGGTCAAGAAGAGTCATAAAAGTCTATAAAGGAGTGGGGAGATGCATTGTATCAATATCATCTAGTGTAATTTTAGTTTTTCATTGTCGTTTTTATTATTTTCAAATCTCCAATGTAATTTAAGTTTTCCTAGCACTTTGTTTATGTTATTTAAAGTATTTGTGAACTATTTTCAGTTTCAATTTCAAGTATTAAGTTTTAATATCAGTTTATGCAATTTCAAATTTCAAAAATCTCATGTGAATCAAATGTTGTTATAAGGTGTTATCTTGGACTAAATAAGACACATAAGCTCCTATAAAGCTTATTCAAGCTTTTAGAAACACTTAAAACCAGTTTAGAAGTTAAAACATAAAAATACCAAAAATACCAAATAATTAGTGAAAAAATCAAAAATCATTGGAAATGGTGTACCACATTTGGGCAGGGTGAATTATGGATGTCCTTGGGTTAGTGGCTTAGTGGTAAGCCTTTAGGATTGGTCTTGATCATTGGTTCTGTGATTGCAGTTGGATACCCATTTGTAAGCTTTTTGATCATTTTAGCATTTCCTTTGTTGTAGTTGTTCATTAGCTTAAATGTCTGTTTCTTTGTGTTAATTAGTCTTAGTTAAGTGTATTTAATCATTAATACCAGTCAGTTGTTCTTTTAAATTTTTAGTTTACAAAAATCTCATCTTGACAGTTAAAAGCGCATCATGGTCATTTCTGAGTTTAATGTTGTTATGGTTGTTGTTTTAGGCTTCATTAGTCCTAATAAGTGATATTATAAGGTCTGCAATCAGTTTTATGGTTTAAATTTGTGAGTTGCTTTGAAAAGTTCCAAAACTGTCACTTAAAGGGTGTTTGGATTTACTGTTTAAACTATAGAAGGTCTTGTTTGTGTTTATTGTTTGTACTTGTTTTGTGTCACATACACACCTAATAACTCATCTTAGTCATAAAAAAACAGTGGTCATTCATCAAAAGTCAAAATCTCATATGATTACATCTCTCTTGTTAACTGTTGGAATTTTAAGTTCTATGATCATGATTTTTTGTTAGTAAGTTGTTAGTGTTGATCTAATTAGTCTTAGTTTACCTTAATACAACATATTCAGTGAGTAGTAGTGATTTAAATTTCATTTTAGTCAACTTAACTAGTTTTTTATAAAAGTCAAATTTTTCATTTGGGTCGTTTTTGATTAAAATAGATAATTTCACTGTGTGTTTAATATTGAGTTTTATCTTAAAAGCTCTTGGGGTACTAAAGTTTAGTAGCTAATCTAAATTAGAAAAATAATAGTTCTCTTTCAATCAGCTTATAAAGTGCTTTTTAACTAGCTTATTTTGAGTGCCTTTTCAAAATTGTGCCATGTGCACAGCTTTGAACCCTTTTTCACAAGCTTGTAAAAAGCTCTCTAGTTACCCAAAGCTTGTGAATTTTAGTTTTCTGTGAAGCTAACCAAGCCATTTCAAAGATCCAAGCTTAAGTTTTCATTTTGTAGCTTATTTTCTAGGGCTGCTTATTGATTTTTCTTTGTCCCATTTCTGTGTTACATAAGTAATCAGTGTAATCTAGTCACTTTCATAAGCTCACCACAAGCTCTCTAGTTGTCACCAGTGTGTGAGTTTTGGCTTTTTGGATAGTCCACCAGCTAATCTTGTTGACTCAGTCCTTGTTGTTAGCTTTTGAGCTTATTTCACTAGCTTAATCTTGCCTAGAAAAAGTGTGCAGGACTGTTTGGTACAAGGATTATCATAATAGCTTATTAGCTTATTAGAAGTTTATCAGTGTTGATATTTGCATCTTTTAGTTTCATTTGAGTATTTTTAGCTTATTACATCTTATTTCAGCCTTTGTTTCAAGTTTATAAGCTTATTTGAGCTTAATACATCAATATAAGCTCATAAGTCCACTGTTGAGCTAATAAGCTCTTAAATAGCTTATTTTTAAAGTGTAAAATTTTTGTCTTTGTAAAAGTTTCATATTTTAAGTAGTTAAGTAGTTCTTAAAAAGAAAATCTAGAAAAACATCAATTTAAAAATAGTGATAGCGTTTATTTAATAGTTTTTAGCTTTTTGATTTTTCTTTTCATCTTATTAGTAAGCAAATCTTGTTTTTATACTTTTCTTAGTTTTCTGTCACCTTAAGTTATTTTTATAAAAAGTTTCATAATTTTCCTAATCTTTTTAGTATTTATTATAATTTTAAATAGTTAAAAGTATTAAATAATTAGTAATAAATAATTAAAAAGCATAAAAAATATATTTTCAGTTTTAAAATTAGTTTTATCATATTTTAGATTTTTCCAAGTTAAAATTTCATTTTTCCAGGTTTATTTTATATTTTCTAGTATTTAAGTGTATTTTAAATAGTAATTAATTAGTAATAATTAGATAAAAAGTGTAAAAAATATATTTTTAGTTTTAAAATAAGTTTTATAATATTTTAGATTTTTCTCAATTATAATTTTATTTTTCTAGCCTTATTTTGTATTTTATTCTATTTTAGGTCATTTTTAAATAGTTAAAATAGTTTTTAATTAATAATAATTAATTAAATAGTTGAAAAAAATAATTTTCTTTTTCTAATAATTTTATTTTATTTTTAGGATTTCAAAAATGTCATTTTCATATTTTTAGGTCTTTTATTTCTTAGATATCACTTTTTATTTTGTACGTATACGTAGTTTTTAAACGTGCGTTTTACGTTTCTTTTATCTGATTGTTGTGTTTTCCAATTCTGTTTCCAAATACATTCTAATCAATTAGTAGTGTAATAATCAATCCAAAACCTTTACTGATCACTATCCTTAGTGATCATTCTATCATCTGAGTTAGTTTTGACACACCATTGAGTCTCCGTGGGACTTAACGACCCGGGAATTCATTCTATTCTCCAGGACTTCATTGTATTTGTGTTTTAAGCAGTTTTAAGCTTCTTACGGTTAGCCAGTCATGCAGCATCAAGAATTAGATTATTATTAAAAGAAAACAAATTTTGGAAACATATCTGAGACTGCAGATGTTGGTATGAGCTTCAAAATGAGATTTGAGGGTGAAGAGGTTCGTGAAAAAAGGTACCTACTGCAGATGGCTCATCATTAACTTAACTGATTACTTGATTCTGTAACTCAATTGTTTAACTGTTCTGCTGGAGGTTTAGTGGGACCATAGTTGGCGTAGGAGATTCTGCTTCATCTAGGTGGATCGATTCTGAATGGAGATCCCTAAAGGTGCATAAGCAGTTCTTTACTATGCACAAATTATATATAAAAATTAAGCATATTTACAAACTAATAATATATCACTCAAAATGCTTTATATAATAGTTATAGACTGTGAAAAGACGAATCCAAAGTTAAATTCCTGCACTTCCTTTTGTTCGCATGATGGGAGATACGTTTCATTTTAAAGGACCATTAGATGATGAGAGGCTGCAAGTTCGTATCAAGAAGGTAACATACTTTCTTTCTTTAAAACTAAATAAAATACCATGAGTTGTTAGGTATAAATATTGTTTCCTCATATCTTTGTATTCGGGTTAATTATAATTCTTTTTATTAATATATGTGATCGCCTTTCACAGGAACAACAAGCATATTTAGCTTAATGGTTAGAGGGAGTGTAACAAGAATCACAAGAGTTGGAGGTCAAATTGACGATGTATGCCATAAATTTTAGAAAGCGAATGCGGTATATCCAACAGCTTGTGAAACATTGGGCATGCTCTTTGGATAAGCCTCATTTTGAGTTGGCCTCACCACCCACCATGATATTCTGCCATCTCATCCCATGCCTCACCATATTTAAGTTATTCACTTCTTTTTTTACTTTTGTTCACAATTCTCTCTGTAACAAAACTTTTTTTACTAATGATTAACGGATAGCTTCCTTACCTTGGGTTTTTGGGATTTCCTGCAATTTCCACAATACATATTATAAGGTTTTTACATAAAACACAAATGAACATTGAATCTTATGAAAGTAGCCCGCCCATCGGGGCGGGTTAAGCAACTAGTTTTCTACATCCATGGTGATAATATGTTGGTATGATAAACAATTGTTGACTTAAGATGTATTATATAAGTAGAAGGGAGTTGTGGTTGTTGAACAAGTAGATAAGGAGTAAAGACAACATAAATTCTTACAAGCTAGTCAACTTTTGAAGTCAACAAAAAAAACAAAAACAAGTTCAAACATAATATTGTCGATATTACAAATGGCTAGAAGAGTAGAAGCCTACAACCTTCGAAAACTGGTGGAATTTGTGCCATTTAGAGCGTGAATTTTATCCAGCACATATGGATGTCTTGGATATAAGTCTTCCACAAACACTCCATAGTAAGCTGCCTCATACTCTGCATCTTCAAGCCAATTTTTCCTCTCCCATTCCTCTTCAATTCTTTTGTACATTCTCTCCTATTCCAAAAACTGGCTGAATGCTTCTTCATCCAACCTGGACTGCTCTTCATCTTCCTCCAAATTTGTGTGTTCTTCTTGCTCATAAACAGCATCATAAAACTCTTGTTCCATAGTCTTCCTTATATCGTCTTCATCCATCCACTACAAAAGTAATACATTTGCACATCAACTAGAATGTAAACACACTAGAACAATCGTTATGCAAATGACAATTAAATGAATACCTGTTGCCTTCTGCCATCATAATGCCTTTTTCTACCTCGAACCTTAGTTTCCTTTGTTGGTTTTGGTACCTGATCCTTGTGACAGCTAGACTTATTATGTCCAACAGTTTGACAATTGGAGCATTTAATCTGTTTACTAGCTCTAGATTTACCCATTTTGACTCAATTTCTCTGAAAGGGTTGGGTTTATGTATTTGAATTCAAATTTGTGGTAAAATGCGAGAATAAAGTGCTTGCTATAAGTTAATGCAAGACAGGATAGGGGACTAAAACATGTGTCCCCTTCACTCTAAATCTGTTTGACCAAGGACCACAGTAATACCAACACCCAATACAATCAAAAACGATATAACAACTCTCTTAGACGAATACAACAATTAACAACATAATTAACAAATTAAAACACTAGAACATAACATATAGATTCATTAACTTCATATTAAACATTAAATATTTAGTACATATTTTTCCAAAAAAAATAAAGGGAAAACATAACCATAGCATTTCCTTCTCAACACTTCCTAAGATCGTCAAGGAAGTTGTTCCTGTCACACACCTGTGAATGTGTCTGACAGATCATCCTCCTTATCTCCAACGCCTTCAAGACATTAACCTTTTGCCTATTGCGAAGATCCTCGATAACCTTGTAGTTCATCACCGTAGTTCGAAAGCCTTCGATCTCAGAGATGTATTCTTGGGTTTCCTTCATACCCCGAATCAAGTCAGTAAAAGTGTTTTGGAGTCCTTTAGCAATTTTGATGTCCTTATCGTTTTCTCTCTGATAAAAGAGAGAAATCGAGTCAAACATGTAGTCGAGTTCGAAGCTTTGTCGAGTTCTTCAAGTAGTGGGAAGTCAGCCATTGGGAGGTTGTTGAGATTTTCTTAGGATATGTTTCTTGTGATTGTTGGTATGCAATTGGTATAGTGTATTAACCAATAAATACCAAAAACAACTGGACGTTCCAAATTCAGGGACTAATTGTGAAGTTAGTAAACACAGAAAAAGTCAAGTTTATGTGAGAAAAATACTGGAATTTTAAGTGCAAAAAATGGCTAACTGGCCAAATTGAGGGACCAAGTGTGACATTTTAAACCTACTACCCTGCAACTTGACCTTTTGCCTTCCTTGATACGCTTATACACAATTAATGTGTTGGGAATCACCAAAACTAACAATATCCGAAACCATAAACATTATCATAATAACCCGACCCAATTAACAAAACCCAATCAAAACGAAACCTAACATACATCCACACTCACGTACTGAAACACACATCTAGTCAAACCCATTCTTAAAAAAACAAAAAAGTAAGAATGCAGGGCGAAGCATATTCGTCTCCACTTTTAAGGATGTGAAGGAAGAAGAAAGAAGGTGAGGTCCTATTCAAATCCACTATAATGGGGTTTTGATTATAGCCCACTCGGTATGAGCGAGGTTCATTAATTAACATGTGTGCCTTTACCAGTGATAGGGATATATTTAGTTCAAGCCTTGATAATGTGTTATCGGAGATTAATGAACAAAAATGGGCGTTATTTTTCTGTGATCCTAAACAATCCCTAGAAAATGGTTTGCATTTAATTCATCTTGATGTTGATGTTCATACTTTGTTTGGAATGGCTGAAACAAATGAGTCGGTTGATATCTTCGTAGCCCACAAGCCCCAAAAGTTAGTACAATTTTACTTAAAAAACATCAGTTTTAAAGTTGTGGGTTGGGTAGAGCAGGATGCTAACTTTAGGATGCTTAGTCAAACACCTTTTAGGACTAGACGTCAATGGCAGGGGATAGATAAGAAAAAAATGCAGGGGAGTGGAACCAGGACACCAAGAGTGAAAGGTGGTGTAGTAATCAAAGACGAAGAAGGGGTTGTAGCTAAAAAAAGGGACAAAATTAAAGGAAAAGGAAAGATGCTTGATGAAGAGGAGGTTTTGCCCAGATAAAAAGGGAGAAAAGTTGTTCAAGAATTTAAGCGAGGTTTAGATGGGAAGGGGAAGGTCAAAATGGTTGAGTTTGCAGGGTTTGATGTTGAGAACTTGCATGGTTTTGACTTGGAGGGGAAAGCTGAAAGGGTTGGTGGTGCTGCTGCAGATGTTTCAAGCGGTGTTAAGACACCCTTTCGAGCAAGAAAAGATTACAAAGCTGCGTCCTAGCTGTTCGCCCAAAGGCGACCCTAGGTGATGTTTCGTGATGAATACCATGTCATGTGTTAAATTCCATTAAGCTGTAACACTACAGTTCATAACTTATATGTTTGTAGTTTGTATACTTGTTTTTGCAGACAAGGTGGCAGCAGCATCATCAATTTAGGGCTAAAAGTTTTGTCGGTTCAACAGTTCCTGGATATCAATCACAGCTGTGTAGATCATTTGAAGATTCAGCAGTTGAACGTTTTGAAGTTGGGCCCAAATTCATCTTTTATATTTTGTAACGAATCAGTATATTAACATGTATCAGACAATGACTCCGTAGTATCAGTTATGTTCCATTTCATCAAACACTGTATATAGTTGACTGCTATAAGTCAACTAGCTAAGTAGTTGATAATGTATAAATTTGTTTGTTAATCCTGGGTAAATTTCTGTGAGCTATTACTTTCTTTACCAATTGACTTTTATGAAGTCATACTTAAGTGGTGAGGACTCAGGTACACTGATATTATTTGTTCAAACAATATCCTTTTTTTGTTTTGGTGGAATAGTTCTTGAGTTAGAATTAACTAAGTTGAGTTATAAATGTGAATGGACTATAATACCCTCCAATAACTAACAGAAAAGAGACGTTGACATAGGCGTTATTGGTCAAGGGACGAATCTGGCATTTAATGGCCAAGGTTTGGACCTGTGGCGATGAAAATGGCGAGTTTTGTCCATCGCGATCCGTCCAGCCAAGTTTAGGGACCAACGGTGTATTTTAGTCTAAAAGAAAGCATCATTTTTTTTTTTTTTTTTTTTTTTTTTAACTCTAAAACTAGGAAAACAGACAACAAAACAAATAAATAATAATAATAATAATAATTAAAGAACAAACGACGTTAAAAATTTACCAGGGAAAAAAAATTTAGAATTCACACAAAATACTTACGACGCAAAAAATACAAGCAAAAAACCCGCTGCAACGCATGGGCTATCCGACTCGTTCGATTCAAGATCCGACACATATAAAATGCTTTTAATCCCGCGGTAGACGAAGCTATTATTGCAAAAATAGATAAATACAACCATTATCATTAAGAATTTCATCTTTGGACCAAACAGTATACCCAAACTTTATTTATGTAAACGATTGACTGTTTTGATTTCATTTATGACAACTGTTTGACATTGTACTTATAACTTTTATACTCCGTAAAATACAAAGATGAAGATTTGATTTGATTTTAGGGACATTTTTTATTTTGTAAAGTCAAATACATGCACCATTGATCTCCTATTTCTCCAAGGTTGTATTATTAACTATTTAAAAAGAGGGTTGTATACAATGATTGCATACACCAACATATACTGATCAAATACTTTTTCAATACTTAGTTGGTTATTTCGCAGCATAAAAAAATACAAGTGACATTTTGACTTTTGAATTATGAAATTGAGGTTAAGACACGTGTTTTATATAAGTACTTTGATAATCATAAAGTGGTCAATTTTCGAACAAGTGGGGTAAGTGAATTTTAATACGCACTTCAATTTGGTGACTTTTGTAAATTACTGTATGTGAGATAATAAATTACTCCGTAATAATGTTACCAATCTAAGACATTGAGTTAATTCCCATAGTTAGGTTTTTGCTTAGAAGGGTCTTTTCATACAATGTAATTCCAATTACTTGAATTTACGGGTATTTAAAGTTGAGTGAGTTAGACATGCTAACAACCGGCTGAAATGAGTATATTTGTATGATCGGAAGATTTATAAACTTCGCTGATATAATAGCGGAAAAAATGTTTTGTAAATAACAAAAAGAAAAATCGCAAGTTAAATAAATTTTAAACCATCAACCTTAAGAGCAGGAGGTACGGTGGTGCCAAACTTGGTGCCAACGAGTTTGGCGCGACGCCAAGCTTGGCATGACCGATACCCCCTGCGCCAAAGTCCCTCGCTTTTTAAACTAACAGCCAAGGTTTTTTTTTTTTTTTTTTTTTTTTAAAAAAAAAAAAATAGCCGTTGGAATTTAAACCAAACGGCTAGTTTTGGTTTTTGAATTTTGACCTCTTTTTTTACCACTTTTACCCACTTTCAAATCCTATATAAACCTTATCACTTATACCACTTCACACACACTTCAAATACATCTCAACTTCAATATTTTTTCAAGAAAATGAATCCCAACAACACCCCTTGGATCAATCGAATGCTTAACGATCCATCGAACCAAATGATCGGTTCGTCTTCGAATCCGAATCCGAACACCCAACAACAATACTTTCCTTCGTTTTCTCAACAAAACTCATGCGTCAATCCCGACGAATACGCTTTGTTTTCTCAATGGAAAATGCAACAACAACAACAACAAAATGAATCACAACCAAGATCGTCCCACCAATCGTTCCACCTTGTTGACGAATCCGAATCCGAAGAGGAAGCGGTCATCCCGACCCCCACGTCCAAAAAAACAAAAATGAAGGAACCGACGAAGGCAAAGAAAACGAAAAAAAAGCAACCAACAACCGAAGAGGAAGCCGAGACCCAAAGAACGATCGCGTAACGCATGGACCGACCAAGAAGAACTACTTTTGGCGCAAACTTACATTGAAGTATCCGAGGATCCAAAAGTCGGTGCGGATCAAGGTAATGAAACGTTTTGGTATAAAGTTTTGGAAGCTTACAACAAGGAAGCAAAAAAACAAAAGTTTGTAACTCGTACCAAGAACATGCTTACCGGAAAGTGGACTCTGATGAATCGTTGTGTCGGGAAGTTTAATTCGATTGTGAATGAAACGGCTGTTATGAGTGGGGAGAACGATATGGATTTCATGGAACGTTGCCACACTTTGTACAAACGATATCATGGCGATTTTAAACATTCGTCGGCTTGGAAGTTTTTGAAGGACAAGCATAAGTGGAAAAATCCGGACTCAACAAATGCAAGACGTAATCGTCTTCGGGTTACGGAAGAGGAACCCGAGCATTTTGGACCCGACGCATTGCCAAGGCCGGACGGGGTGTACCGGATCGCAAAGAGCCAACGTTCGTCTAACTCGACCGCAAGTTCCGGTTCAAACCCGGAAATGTTTTCACAAATGATGGAAAAACAATACGAGTTGGAGCGAAAAATGAAGCAAGATGTTCTTGAGCGGGAGTCTCGAGCGAGGGTCGATTTAATCGAAACTCAAAGGATAGCCGAAGATATGCGGGTGCTATCTATGGACACAAGCACGCTCGATCCGATGAACGCGTCAATCGTGAGGGCCCAACAAGCACGGATCCGGGCAAAATATTCACAAGAATAATTATGTTATGTTTTTTTTTAAGTTTATTGTTTTTTTTATTTCTTGTAATGTTTTTTTTTATGAATAAAGTAATTTTAGGATATATTGTTTTTAAATTTTATAAAAAATAAAAAATAAAAAAATTGAGTTTGGCACCGAAATTCGGTGCCAACGGATACCCCAGAAATGTGGTGCCAAACAGTTTCTGGTGCCAAACTCAAAAACTGCTGACGTGGCAGTTTGGCACGAGCTTGACACCACACTTTAGCACCACTGTACCCAGTGCTCTAAAACTTACTCGGATACAAACTATTCCTGTTTTCAAATGAGTTATTCAATTAACCCTTTACAAATGATTATATCTGTATAAATAACTAATGTATCAAAACATGATACTGTTGAGTTAATGATCAAAGCAACAGGTGCACTAAGATAAGCCAAAACGTCACCTCAACTTTTCTTCTTTCCACTTATTATCACTCACATCTAAAAACACCTTCTTAAGTAAATTAAGTCAAAACCCCGCTTTTAAGACCCACCATACCCACTTACAAATACAAACCTAACCAAAAATTAAACACTTTTTCTCATTTGGAGTAAGCCTAGTAACCAGTGGCGATTTGGCGAATTGCACACCCGGTCCAGTGGTGAGGCCTTTGGCGAGGGTGGCCAGGGGCGGAGCCAGAAAGCTTTTGTCGATGGGGCAAATATGATAATTTTTAGAAACTACACTAAAAATTGGTTTGTTCGGGGGGAGGCAAATTACAAAAATAGTCAGAAAATTTTGATAATTTACACTACAATTATTTTCGCCCGAGAGGTCACATAACCCCCCGGACCCCTTTTATCTCCGCCTCTGACGGTGGCTCGACACTGTACCGAGAGAGCTCATGCCAATATGCCATAGTTCTACTAGTCATTTAGACGTGCAAATCATACCAGTAGCGGATTTAAATTTAATATCTAGGTTATGTACGAGCTTTTATAACATCATAACACAATTTTTTGGGAAATGCACATACGAACCATGTATACCTATAGTTGATTCATGAATCACATTTTGTCAAAATATTAATAAAAAACTTCATTAAAACCATAATCAAATCGTATGAGACATGCGTTCATAATTGCGTATTTAAAGAAAACTTTATTAGAAATTCAGAGTATTTAAAGAAAAAATAGTGGGAAGTGTATACTATTTGAGCCCCTACTACTCTAGCTATAAAAAAAACTAATCCTATTAAAGATGTGAACAGCAACCCGCGTCCCATAGTCTTGAGCCACGAAGAATTTTTGGATCCGCTTCGATAAAATCACCACAGCCTTCTCTAATTCCCAAAAAAAAAAGAATGAGGAGGGCGAGTGATATTTAACAAACCTCCGTACAAGTAATAAATATCAAACAAAAAGAGAGTTATTGAGACATAAATAGACGAGACATAGACTTCAATTTTTTAAATGATATAATCTTTATAATATTGTTATGTAATTAAATAAACTTTTATACTGATTTTATACTACAACTTCATGTACGTAAGATAATAAAACATAAGAAAAATTCTATATTTACCCAATTCAAAATAATTACTAAATTTGATTTGTGTTTAAATTTTGTTAACGCCTCTTGCATCAAAGCAGGGCGCTGAGGGACTTAACTAGTTGGACATACAAGTCAGATACATAATCTTTTGTTCATTTTGTTGTCCATAACCATTTTTAATAGAGTGTTGGGCTTATTTACATAGTTCACAATTAGAGCCCAATTAGATTTTTATGTGAGGTCTTAATTACATTTTGGGGAAGTGATTGGCACACTTTACGTTTTTATTGAGACACTCTGATGTACAAATAATTAAAGCATGTTATACTTAAAAGATAACCGTTTAATGCGTACATTGGAGTGTGCCAATAAAAATTAAAAGTGTGCAAATTAATTTCCTAAACTTTGTGGTCCAAGTTCAAGAGGAAGTAAAGTACTCGTAGCATTCATTTTGATCTTATAACTGAGAACCGATGTTTTAAAACCGAGTTTGATGTGGCCGGTAAATCGAAAATTGGTTAGGAGACTAGGCTGGATGTGGCTGAGTTTTTGCTTATTTAAAAATCGGATTGAACCCCGGCGGTTTTCATTAACCGGGTCGACCCGGTTTGACAAACCTTGGTACTTTCCTTATTTTTTTTCTTTCCTCTAAAACTCGTAAGACCTTTCTATCATTCATTTTTGCTACATGGACAAACATATTATGATTTGAAAAGTTTATACTTAAATTAAAAAGTTAAAGTGGTGATAAGTGACGTGGTTAAAATTTGATAAAACAACAAATTAGAGTTATAAACTAATGTTGTATTAAATTTGCTTGATTTAAAAAATTCATTAGTAAAAATAAGATTCTAAAAACATCATAAACTTATCTTAGTTTTATAAACTATAATTATAAATCCATTGTAAATTAGAACAATATTTTGCTTATTTTTTTGGTATTGTAGATACAGAAATTAAATACTAAAACCCAATAGTCATTTTACTTTTATCGATTCAGTTAAATGTAAGATTAAAATTGGACAAACATATAATATATCAAAGATGTTATGAAAAGTACACATATGTATAGAATTGATTCAACTCAACGGTTAAACCGGTTAAATCGACGATACGATAAACCGATCAAATCAACTAAAAAACTGAATTTTAAAACACTAAAGGGAACTCTTAAATCTTTTAAGTAATTGTCTTACTATTATACTATTCTAGTCCCACCACCACTTGTGCAACTTTTTATTTACGTAGTTATTTACTTTAGTTATTTATTTATTTTTATTTTTTACTTTTTTTTAATGCCAAATGCCCAAAGGGTGTAAATCAAATTGGTTTTTCGGGTTAGTAAAGATCGAATGTTAATCGGATTCGGGTAGCGGGACAAAGGCGTGGATTTCGGGTCAACCAACCGAAGCCGTACAACCTTAAAATATGCAAACTATGTAAACAAAGCAAGGGAGTGACAGCTGTGAGACCACCTTCTCTTGAATCCAACACGTATATTTACTATTTGATATCTCAACTCATATATATCTATACTATATAAAATGGAAAAAAGGTCAAAGTGGAAAAAGTTGAAAGTTGAATGTTGAAAACATGGTCAATGGAGAGAGAAATACATAATATAATTAATACTCTTATTAAAACCCCCCATTACTTAAAAGTACAATAATTTATTCATATTGTACAACCAACTAAAAGCACATCTACCAAATTAAAAACAACCAATTAATACACCATTACTAAAAAGTACAATAAAATTTTCATAAACATACAATTTAAAAAAGTTACAACATAATACAAAATATAAAATAATTAAAGTTGAAAGTTGAATGTTATTTTTTAAACACCCAAAAATTAAAATTAATTGTTATAAACATTGTACATATTAATAAAACACGCAAAGCTTAATACAAGCTAAAAAGTTGATGGTACAAATAGTTTTGAAAATCGGACCAGACCGGACCAACGTGTTCAACTGGGAACCGGTATCACCACCGGTTCGGCTAACCAATTAAAACCATCCGAAAACGAACGAGAGAGGGCCCGTTGAAACCGATATCGGGTTGACCCGGGACGCTTCAAACCCGGCGGGCTGACCCAGTCTAATTTGACCTGTTTTCGACCAAACCTATCGGTTTGACTCAGTTTAAATCGACTTGTTTTTTGATCGGAAGGTTCAACCGGTTGAACCACCTGGGTCAAATCGGGTTTCAAATTTGACAAAATTATATGTGAAATGATGAAGTAGTTCTGGAACCCGTGACATTTTTTTAAAGGAGAGACCAAGTAATTGTAATTTTTTGTTTATTTTGATTTGACACATGTAATTTGTCATTTGTATAATGTTATTTTAAAAAATGTTGCTCTTGCACCACTTAAGGGACTAACATATATAAATTCGTCTTTTAAAAGTTAATATATATTGTATAACTCTTTGTCCAGTATATCAATAATGTTATGTAAGTTTATTAAAATCACAAAATTAAATAGTATTGTTATCTTTAGCGATAATTATTTGTACCTGAAACAAATAGCTTTGAACAATGCATAAATATCTAAGCAAATTGATAGTAGAAAATAATCTTATTATTGTGATATCAAATTTGCAAAGTTACAATTTTAAAAGAAACACACCAAATGATAAACGCTACACATGTAAAAAACAATAGTTATCACTGTCTAAATTACCGGCAAAACAAGAAAAAGCGGTCACACATGTTGGCTATATCTCTAAACTACAATATAATATTGCCAACTACATAATACCGTTATTTTTTGTAATGCTTGAATCTATTATTACTAAAAATCTTAATAACTTAAAACAATCTTATTAGAAAATATACTTTCACAATTAGATCGACTCCACATAATTTTTTTAAAAACTATATATTTCTGCTGCTATGCAACCACACATCAGAATTGTAGTTATTCAAAAATGATTCTTTGATGCTACAAATACAGTTTGTTGAAAGAAACTTATGGGTCGTCGGAATTTTGTAGAAAACTAGACATCGCTGCCGCTAGGCGCGGGTACTCGTCTAGTATATATATATATATATACTAGGCGAGTACCCGCGCCTAGCGGCAGCGGTTTCTAACGTCAGATAATTAATGGTTTGTGATACTATGGTGAGTGTTTTGTGTAGCGTTTAAAATAGAACGTGAACCGATGAAAATGCAATTGCAAACGGTTGTACTATACGATAACTAAAGTCTAGACAAAATTATTAACATCTATCAAACAACATATAAAAACATTTAATGAAAATGAAAGTAAACATTACATCAGTTATGAGATAAAAACTAATAACACGTTCCTTGTCGCGTAAAACTAACAAGGATGAGATTAATGATGCCGTTGTTAAGAAGAACGCAAGTACCAAAATTAGCATGAATGTGATTAGCCCAAAAAAATATATAAAAAAAATAAAAAATGGCTAATTTTGGCTATTTTATAAAAGATTTGGGCACGTTTAGCCCCATTTTTCTTTTTGAAATGGGCGTATTTAGCCTATTGAAAAGTTAAATGTGCACTAACGGGCACATATTTTCTCTTAATTGTAAACCATTATAATCGTTTTTGAAGAAAAACTTATATATATAATATATTTATATAGCGACAGATCGTTTTGTGTTAAAAAAAGTTTATGGGTTCTAAATGAAAAATAATAAAAGTTTGAAGATTTGAGGATTAAACATAATGTTTTGAAACCCGGTACGACCCGGGTGGTTCAACCGGTTGAACCGTTCCCGTCGAAAAACGGGTTGATTTAAACCGAGTCAACCCGACAGGTTGGGTCAAAATGGGTCAAATTAAACATGGTCAACCCACCGGTTTTGAAGCTTCCAGGATCAACCCGGTTTTCGATATGTATTAATAGTTTCAAATTTTCACTTTTTACTTTTTGTTTTTCCTTTATATATAGTGTAACAGGGTACCTACGCCTTGCGGCGGCGATTAACCGGAGAAATAGATCTCGATGAGACCTGATTCACCAGTTTGTATCGGTTTCAACGGGTCCTCTCTAGTTTGTTTTCAGATGGTGGTTATTGGTTAGCCGAACTGGTGGCGACACCAGTTTCCGGTTGAACCCGTTGGTCCGATCCGATTTTCAAAACTATATGTACCATCAACTTGTTAGCTTGTATGAAGCTTTGTGTGTTTTATTAATTTGTATAATGTATATAATAACATGTACTTTTCATTTTAGGGTGTTTTAAAAATAGGGGGAATTGCATATATACCCATTAAAACTTAAAAACTTGCATATTTCCCCATAATACAAGTTTTTATTGCATGATGTACAATGCAATTTAAGCATGTTTTGGGTATATATGCAAATATACAAGTTTTAGTGGGTATATATGCAATTGACCCTTAAAAATAATATTAATTAGTATGTTTAATTATTTATATTTAGAATTATGTTGTACTCCGTAGCTTGTTTAAATTGTACATTGTGAAAATTTTATTGTACTTTTTAGTAAGCTAGTTTTAGTGATAAAAAAAGTTTATGAGTTATAAACGAATAATAGTAAAAGTTTGAGAAATTGGGGATTAACATAATATTTTGAAACCGGTTTGACCCGGGAGGTTCAACTGGTTGAACCGTACCAGCTTAAAAACGAGTCAATATAAATCGGGTTAACCCGACGGGTTAGGTCGAAAAAACGGGTCAAATTAAACCGGGTCCTGGGTCAACCCGGTTTTCGATGTGTATTAATAGTTGAAATTACTCATAATTAATTATTTCAACATTTCCTTTTTAATTTTTTCCACATTTCACTTTCTTGACTTTTCATTTTTCACTTTGACCATTTTTCTATTATAGATAGTATAGATATATATATATATATATATATATTCATTTTCGACTTCAAGTTCTGTAATATTTAAAATACGAAGTGGCGTGGTTTGGTGGCGCATATTACACCCCAAAGCCTTTACAAGTTATTGTTATGTCATGTCACCTTCTACAATGTCTTCTCACCATCTAAAACCTCCTCGTAAGTATACAATTCATTTCCTTTTGTTAGATTACTAAAGATGGACACATTTTAATAAGTTTATTGATACATGGTATACAAAGAAAAGTATGTTGCTTAGGGAGTGTTCATGTTAGCTTATTTTCATGCGTATGAGCTTAATATCCAGTATGAAGTCATCATAAGTAAGAAAAAGGCCAAACAAAATAAGGTCATTAGCCCGAATATAAGCTAAAGCAAACACCCCCGTTAAATAGAACATTTACGAAAGTACGTTACTAGTTCATGTCACTATATCAAGTATTGGTCGTAGATTGATTTAAATAAATATTCCAGGACAAAAACTTTACTATATAAATTAGGGTTATTAGCATAAAAAGACATCATACTTGCCATTTTTTGTCATTGTATGTTGCGTATTTTTTTTCTTATCTTGACACCAACCTTTTGAATTCGTGCTATTGTGTGTACTTTACGACTATTTCAGCCATGAAAATAACCATTTTACCCTTCAAAATTTGAAAAATGTAAGGGTAAAATGGTCACAAAGTACACACAATAGCACGATTTTAAAAGGTTGGTGTCAAGTTGACAAAAAAAGAAGTACACAACATACAATGACAAAAAGTGGCAAGTATGATGCCTTTTTATGCTAATAACCCTATAAATTACGTACAAAACAGAAGTTAATATGATAATGAAATTTAAGGTTACCGTTAATGACCTTTATGTGATCATAGTTTTTCAATTCAGAAGTTGATACAGATCTAGGATAGAACGCATAATAAGTATATTGTAACTTTAAACAGTTCATACTAAAAGATTGAACAGTTCATATATCTGATTAACCAAAATGTATCTGGACTTTAAAAACATGGAAACAGCTTATGGCTCCTGATAATCTCAGCAAGCTGGTACAGCCTCGGTTTATGTGATGTAGGAAAATAAACGACTTAATGAGTAATAGTTATCTAACAGCGTGCCATAAATATGCTTTCTCAATCCGATTTTTATGACTCTTTAACTGTTAAACTACGGATTGTAATGACACAAATGGCCTTGGATTTGTAGTTATAGAAGCCGAGTTAATGTGTGTCTAATTGCATTACTGGTGTGTGTAACAAAAACAGATAATAATCATAGAGCAACAGAAATTGATGGGAAGTTGATTGCGAATGATATTAAGGCTACATTAGCCACCGAGATTTCTAACATGAAAAATTCAATCGGGAAGGTACCTGGATTGGGTGTAGTATTAGTGGGCAAAAGAAAGGACTCCCTTTCTTTTGTTCGCATCAAGAAAAAAGCTTGTGAACAAGTTGGGATCGACTCACTAGTTGTAGAACTTCCTGAAGACTGTACAGAAAGTGAAGTTCTGGATGCTGTTTCAGCATTAAATTACAGGGATTCAGTACATGGCATTCTTGTCCAACTTCCCTTGCCCAGTGTAATTACTCATTTACTCTTCGTCCTATCTGTCGACCTTAACGTTTCTCGAAGAATAGATTAAACGAATAAATATGGGGAAAATTACGAAGATAGGTAACAAAGAATGCTAAATTTGCTAATGTGAGGTACTGTGGTGAGTAATTAACTCCCTCAGAAACAGGAGTGGAGTTTCAGTTTTCATAACTGAAGGAAATTATGTCAAAGTTGAACACTCTTTAAATAAACTTGGGGCCTTGAATTTGTCAAAACTTGAACTTTCACTCCTTTATTTGTCAAAAATTAAGCAGTCACTCCAAAACTTGAACTGCCACTGCTTTTGTTGAGCAAGTAATTGTAAAGATTTAATATTACTCACGGATGGTTGTACTGTAAGCAGTCACACCTCATTAATCATTGTATGATTTATACTGTGGCTTGTTTGTTTTTCAGCATATGAATGAGGAGATGATTATAAATGCTGTAAATGTGGAAAAAGATGTGGATGGATTTCATCCTATAAACATGGGAAATCTTGCAATGACAGGAAGAAGTCCCTTATTTATACCTTGTGCGTCAAGGGGATGTATAGAGGTGCTTCACCGATACGGTGTGGAAATCATAGGTAAGAAAGCAGTAGTAATTAGAAGAAGCAAAATTACTGGTTTGCCCACTTCCTTGTTATTGGAGGTATTCGCTATCTATACTACCTTATAATGTATTTAGGACTTTCTAAAGAAGGAAGTCTTAATTTTTTAAGCCTACACATATTACTATAATTAGTAATTCATATAATTAAATTCTACACTATAATAATTGCATTATAATGTACACTAATGACACATTAAATTTTAGTATTAAAATGGATGTTACAAACTTGCAATAATACAAATTTATAGTTGTAATTTTTATCATAAACATTCAAGTTATAAAAAGTTCAAATGAGTATAAGTATGGATATTTATACTTGTATTGTTATACTTTACGGAAATTCAAATACGCATCCACTCTTTTTGAACTATCAAATGGGTAAACCGTCAAATACTAACTCTCATTGCATATCGTTTAAAGATCAAGATACGAGAAAAACTGAAATGTTAGGTACTGCCGCTGCTTTGCGCGGGTACTATGCTAGTACTCTATTAACATATGGATAGTCTTGCTTCAATGTTTATCTTCTAATACGTGTTTCTATATGCAGCGACATCATGCTACTGTCAGCGTTGTACATGCATTCACGAAGAATCCAGAGGAAATAGCAAGTGAAGCTGACATTTTAGTTTCAGATGTGGGAGTTCCGAATCTGGTGCGAGGTCATTGGTTAAAGCCAGGGGTTGCGGTAATTGACATGGGCTCAACGTTGGTCAAGGTAGATTTCTTATTAGAAATTATTTGTTAGATGAACTGTGCACCTTGCATATGCAGATATGTTTAGAGTCTATTATTGCTAGCTTAAAACTTGACTAAAGTATAACATATGCAAAAACTACTGCAGAAACACCATAGCGAAAACATTGACACAGTCTGATCTTTGATGTGTAGCTTAGGCGTATCAGTGAAAATTTTTGGTATTAGTGAAGCATGTGCCCAAGCAAACTGGTATTTGTCACCAGAATCTAGATGTTACTTATTCTGTCTCGCCCTTGTTTATGTTAAATGTTATGTCTTTATTCCTTTCTTGTTTTCTAGTTTTCTTGACACTCTTATATCCTACATTTCTTCTTTTATATAATTAACATATCCGACACATGGGTCACTAAGGTTCTACGCTTTTTGGGTGGGGAATTTCCCCTTGATTGGAATTAGAAAGCCTGCCTTTCGTAGGTCTGATCATCGAAAGAAAGACGAAGGATGATTGATTCTGGGCAAATTGATCCTTTAAAAATAAGGATAAGGACTTTCTCTTCTTCTTACAGTCCCTAATTCACTTTTGGCTTGACTTACGGGGGTGCATACACACGTCAGGACTTATGGCTAGTCATGGCAATTCTGACCCATTTAGTTCTGAATGGGTCAGTTAGGTGTTATTTTAGTCTATGAAGTTTTAAACGGGTCAAATAGTTCAAAAAAAAACCAGTAGGAAACGGGTCAAAAGTTGCCAAATGTTTAAGGCATAAAACCTTCTTAATCATTTCCAATATACTCCGTAAAAGCTAGACTATCACATTTGGGGCTAGTTATAAAATTCAAAAGAGTTGGACAAAAGTGTTTCGACGCAGCTCGACCTGCACCAAAGAGTTATCCAGTTTTACCTGTTACCACCCATTAGCTTCTTTTTTATTATGCATAGAGTCACTGCAACGTTAATTGGTCACTGACACTCGTTGCATAATATCAAATTTTAGCTGCCATTATCTTTTGGTTCATTTCTTTCAAATGCAATTTTTTCTGTTCTATGTATTATAATGGCATTATGCTCTGATTATACACAGGATAGCAATAGCACACACGGTTCCCGTGTTACTGGAGATGTTTGCTACGAAGAAGCAATGCTTAAAGCGTCCGCAATTACCCCTGTCCCTGGTGGCATTGGGCCTGTTACTATCTCCATGCTACTTTCCAATACAGTTGAAGCTGCTAAGCATGCTTATCAATGGACTGAATCATAACAAAAACCATAATAATACAGAGTAATTTCTTATGTAACACTTTCAAATGTACATATATGTAATATCTCTCCTTCCGCTTTTCCAAATATTAGTTATACAGCTAGTGTTATAAACAGTCCACAAGTCGTGGTATATAAATATGCTATATTCTGTTGTTTTTTTTAATATTGCGTGCCCATATAAGTTTCTTAAGTCCTAGGTTATGAAATGGTGTTGCGACATAAACTACATAGATGGGAGTTGCTTCTAGATAAGTACATATAGTTTGAAAGTTATACTTCCAATATATGGACGTATTTGTAGTATTTACCTCTAAAAAATGGAGTCTGTTGGGACTTGTCTTGTTTTGTAGAAAAAGGACTTATCCTACATCTGCAATATTGAGACCTTGGAATTACATAGTTGTGTCGGATCTTGACACCATAATATGGAACAGAATGATAATATAACTTAAACAATTTTGAATACATTTTCGAAATAGTCCGAGGAGAAATGTGAAGCTGTTAAGGCAATTTATTTAATGTGAAAGTATTTAAGGCAATTGATCGACCTTGCTCGAGACTCCAGGAAGCTTGATTTCGGGACTTTGTTCAAGAAAATCTGGCGATCTTTGGTACACGACTGATGCAGCTCGAACCAGAATTCCAGCAGTCAGACCCCAAATCAGGTACTTCTTACCACCCATTTCATAATCAAAGGAATGCATCAGAATCCTACTTCCCATCCATTCTATTTCTTCAGATTTCCTATTTTCATCCTTGAGAAACATTTCTAATGGAGCATCAAATACATCGTCTACTTCACCAGCATTAGGAACTGGATTAAACAAGTTTCTATCTGCAAGTAAACCAATGACAGGAACTACTCTGAGAAGATGCTTGGACACAAATGGTTCAAGAACTGTCACCACATTCACAAGTGAAGGATCAAGTCCTATCTCTTCTTTAGCTTCCCTGGTCGCAGTATCTGCATCATCTACATCGCCCTCTTCCGTTTTTCCTCCAGGCAACGAAACTTCACCCGAATGCGAAGAAAGGGTAGAAGATCTTTTTGTCAGAATTACGCGAAGACCATCGTTGTTATCTCCTTGAAAAAGGCATATCAGAACAGCAGCTCTTTTCAGGTTCTGTTTTTTCGAACTATCGTCTATGTTATACTCATCATCTAAGCCAGGTGTTGGCTTGTAAAGACGTAGCTGCTGAGCTAAAACAGCTAGACTGATGTTGCTTATGTTGTTGTTAGTTGAAGCTGACATACTTATAATGTTGTTGTTGGATCTAAACAGAGAAAACGATGGTGTTGTTTTTGGTGAAACTGATGATAACTTTCTTAACAAGAGCAATCTAGATAGCATGTGTGTGTTTGGTTGGAATCCATGAAAAGGGTGTACTTTAAGGACAAATTCTTGATGAATTAAATCATAAAAAGATGAACTAACATGTGTGTTTGGTTAAAGGGTTTGCTGAATCTTGATATTGTTATTGTGGTATCAGAAAGAAATAAGTCTTGTAAGGCAGCTGTGGTTGTGATGGTAGCTGGAAGATGAGAGAGATTGAATTAAAAATAAATGTGACAATGAAAAAGGGAAAAAGAAAGAAAGATGGTGTTAATTGATAGTACTTGATACCTTTCTCAATTAAAAATTAAAAATAGCATGTGCGTCTGTTCATATGCTACAGTATATTGTAGTTGAAACACAATGCATACTAAATTGAAAAGTACTGTTGAAACCAATCGAGCCGAGCATGAACGTGTAACAGCAAGCACATCAATAACTTAAGTTATAGTTTAACATATGGCACGTCAGCGTCAAATCAGCTTTAACATTTCACATTAACATCCTCAAAAAATACCCACAACAATAACATCCAAGTTAAACTTTAACATTTCATATTTTCAATTTCAACCCTTAAATTAAAACATATTACAATCCGAAATTAACATTTCATATTTTCATTTATTAAACTAAATATATCATTAAATTTGAAAACATATTACAATCCGAAATTAAAAAAAAAAATAGAAAAAAAGAAGTTACAACGAAATAAAAAAACACACTGCAAATTAAACGTTACAACATAAAGGAAATGACGAGAATACAATCTAATGACGAGGTTGCAAGTTATGATTCGGTTTTTTTCCTCATTGATCCAAGCCAAGACATTTGGATCTTTGCCTTCAGTATCAATCACCAAAAACTTTTTCTCTTCCAACCTTGTTATTGTTTCATCTTTTTCTTGTTGGGCCCGATACGTCGCTTGGGCTGTTTCACGTTTGATACGATACTCGTTTGCCATAGATTCAAGAATGTATCATCGTTGCCTCCCCACATTTTTTTTCAGTGAATGAAAGATTGAAGATTGAGAGGATTGAATAGTGGAAGTGAAAAAAAAATGATGTTTTAGTTGGGTATTTATAGTGGTAAAAAAATGTTTTTGATTTTTATTTTATTTTTTAATAAAACTAGCCGTTATGGGCTAAAATGTAATTTTTTTTTTTTTTTTTTTTTTTTTAATTTAAACGGTCACTAGCCGTTTTAGAAGGTGTTTTGTAATTTTTTTTTTTTTATTTTTTTATTTTTGGTTTTATGCTAATAACGCCCGTTGGGCAAGTAACGCATGGGGTGTTTTGTGGCGTTAACGCCGGAGGTCCAAGGGATAACGCCGGTTAACACGGCTTGTTTCCTTCTAACGCCCGTTAAGGACGTTATTGATGTGCTTGCTCTAAGAGCTTCTGTCAGACTTGTTTATGATTATAAGCCTACATAGCAAGGCACACACTTATTCTTCTTACATGCGTCACGTCAACTTTCTCTCTCCTCTCATTTTCTCTCACCGCCACACACCATGTAAAGTTCTCTCTTTTCAGGAGGTTGGCGTAGCCACTTAAAGTTGTTTGCACCTAGCAAGAATTGAACTTGATACCTTACATATTTTAGAGTGATAGCTACAAGCCCTTTTACCACTAAGCGACCCTTAAGTGGTTTGGTCACCTTAACTATCATTTTTTTTTATACTAACAAAATATAAAAACGTAAATAAATAAATGAATAAATAAATAAAATTAATAATAAAAAAAAAAAAACGAACTTACGAAATTGAAACAATACATAAACTTCTAAATTAAAACAAGAGTAAACTACATCGTTCGTCCTTGTGGTTTGCGTTGACCAACGAGTTTTGTCATTTGATCGAAAAAAATGCACCATCCGTCCCTAAATGTGAAAGGTTATGTATCGTCGGTCTTTCACTTTAACGGGTCACACTAACTCTCGTTAAATGTCTACACATGATAGCCACACGAGGCTATTTTCGTCTTTTTCACATGAACTTCATCTTCTACCTCTAATACTCATTATCTTCATTTTCAAACCATCACCACCTACCATCTTCATACTCACCAACCACCACCACCGTACACCACCACTCTTACTACCTCTAACCATCTTCACAAACCTCAATCATTATATTTAATAAAAATTCAGGAAACCCACCACTAATTACATAAATACCTATCAAAAAAATTCCTCAATTCCCTTTAATCACCAACAGCAGAAAAACTCATATCTACAGTCACAATTGGTCATTATTGAAAGCATTTGCACAAGCAAATTAGACATAAGATACCAGCAAATAAAAAACTGAAGACATAACAGAATATAAAGAAATTGATACTATCACTCTTCTGCTAAACAAATCACTGTTAGCCATTGTCTCCAAATTATAACTATATCACTAAGTCGAATCTTAATATATAAAAAGGATCGGGTCAAAAGGAAAATACATTTGGGATTATACATGGTGGTTGCAAAATGCTAACCCACACAGAGATCATTACAACCCGAAAGGCACCAACCTGGATGTCACACCCCCAAATTAACTGTTTTGCAGCGGAATGGAATTCCTGAGCGATGACTGCCATAGCATCACAGTTACAGTTATATTGAACGACCTAAAGTGTCGTTTGGAAAATACATCGTTTGATTGAGTAAAATAATCAGAGTTTACAAAGTATAGGTCCCAAAAGATTTCCAAAGTACCAAAATGAGTTTGTTACAATCAAACGATAGTTAAGTGCATAAAATATATGTGAGACGCGTCAGCTCAGCGACTCCATGCAAGCCATGATGATATGCTAATACCTGAGATAAAACATGCTTAAAACAGTCAACACAAAGGTTGAGTAAAATCCATAGGTTTAATTAATTCGTTTGAACACAATATTCGTAGTGTGAGTTACGCTGTTTCACACTCATCGTTGAAAACAAAACAACATTTATTTCACTAAGCTCATGACAACCAAAGAGTAAACCTCGTACCAATAGAAATTGGTAAAATCGTTTCATCGCAGCCCTAGAAGGTAAACATGCCAATTTACCTTGTTGATTCAAACATAGTGCGTTCGATTTCCCCTAACTGGGTCAATAAGAACGGGAGTGTTAATTCCAATAGGCCTATTCACGATATTCGCGCTCACTCGCAAGTGACTAATGGTGCATAATGTAGGGACTTCAAACATAGCAATAGAATACTTAGTGACAATAAAACATTTGGATATAGCATACAGTTCAAAGCATTTGTGTTCGATTAAAAATATAGCATGTATCTCCCCAAGAGTTTGTAAAACAATTAAGTAATAGAAAGTGGGGCTATGAACTCATCTGATGCAATGATTATGATGACAAAAGTGGATACACTCAAATGAGGCGCAATCTCTAACCGCGACCTATTATGAATGATATGATTCTAATATAAGTTATGAAATAATGTTATGCATGCAAACTCATATGATATTCATACCACTTGTGCATTTTTGAAAATAAAGTTTATCGTCGAAAAATAAGTTTATAACATTTTGACAAGTTATAAATTACTTTACAAGTATTTACGTTGAAATGATATCCTACGATAGTCATTTAGGGATTTATTAAGAAATTATAGCTTTTCGTCGTAAAACAATACACTTTGACAATTCATGGAAATGGCTAAATGACCTCGAAAAACTAGTCGTAAAATAGTGAATATCGAGTGTTAGGAAACAAACTCAATGGTTTTGGAAAGCTTGTAACATTATCTAAAAGTCTTAGCGTTAAACTTTTGATCATAGAGGTCTCAATCATGGAGAAAAATATAGATGAAGTAGGGTAGTCGGACTAAAAATATTGTTTAAGTTTGAGTGACCGTATTTTATTCGTTACAACTCCGTTTGACGAACGGTTGAACATTTTGGAAAATAGGCTAGGTGAACTCACTTTTACTTGCAGACATCGTTTTCTCAAAAGTATTCTATCGATATGAAAAATGACTCCAAACATGGTCACTTGCGATAACCATTTTGACTAATAGAAAATATATAAGTGTTATTACTTGTGAAAAATAGTTACGATAACCCTATTTAAATCGCGTGTAACTTAGTCGTTATAAGTCCGTTTTCTACGTTTTATATATCCTTGGTTTCGTGTTAAAGTATACTTATATATGTTTGATAGATCGACTCATTTAGATAACGCTTAAAACTCATTTTTGACCTATGAATAATTCTGGACAGCATGTATTTTTCTGAAAATATAGTTTTCGTCGTTAAACTTAAAAATAGCGTAACTTCTTCGTTATAAATCCGTTTTAACCCGTTCAAGCGACCACTGTTTCGTTTTAAAGTCTATTTTCTGAATATCTAGCCCAAAATAATTCATGACCTGTCGAAATTTCCAGATTTTGTAAAAACGATCAGACCTCAATCTTAAGTTGTCGAAAAGGATTTTTCTAGTGTAATACTTGTTCTAACCACTTCAAATCAACACCAAATCTATTCTAAACCTACCATACACCTTCTTAGGGTGTCATGGGTTCCTAAACTTCATCAACAATGATAAGTCTCATGGGAATAATTATAGGATGATTTTTACTAATAATAAGTAATAAAAACAATTAAAAGTAGTATAAATACATATGATACTTGCATGATTTCTTACTAGAATGATAAAATAGCTCATGTATGAATATGAAAGAGTAATAAAAATCATAAGAAGCTTACAAGTATTATGATGAGGTTTAAGTAACTAGGTTTCCTAAATACTTCTTGGTTTCTATTTCAAACCCTAAATAGAAGTATACTAGTGTTTATATGATCACTTGTTCTTGAAAAATTTATGTTTCTTCCTTGTTTTCCTAGCTTGGCCGAACTTCACAAAAGAGAGGAGAGGATTTCTTTAACTTTTCATCTTTTGAATGTGTATTGTATATGTTTTTGCTAAGTATAAAAGATATATCATACACCTTTACAACAAATATCCAACTATAGTGTGTATGTGTACACTTAGGTGTAAAATTCATTTAATGAAAATGGTGACTAGGGGGGGGGGGAGGTCGGCCAAGGGTATTTTGGGGAGGGAGTTTTGTATTTTTGTTAAGTAAATGTGTAGAAAGTTAAGTATAATGTGTAGTTTGTACATAAAATTAATTATTAAGTGTAGCGTTAGCTAGAAATCGATTTTAACGGAACAAAATAAAATATATCGAAGTCATAAAAATTATAAAAATACATTTCTCGCAAGAATTGAGTGGATAAATAATTATCGAGTTGAATTTACGAAAACCGTCGTAAATATATATATATATATATATATATACAAAATAAATTCAAAACATCGGGTAAACTAATAATATAATTTTTATAGTTTTAAAATGAGTATAAAAATATATCAGGATAATTGTTGAAAGTGTCAGATCAATTATTCAAAATAAATGATCGTGCGATAGCGTTTATTTAATAAATAAATATACGTTTAATGAAATATGCAAACCCATGCATGAACTAATATGATGATGATGTTACTGATGATATGTAGACTAACTCTAGTCTATATGTAATGTCCTCAATGATTTTTCATGAATACGCAGTTAAACCCTTACGGTTACGCGAATTTGATACTCGTAAACCTAGTTTACGAAAAATGATGAATAGTTAATCATGAATAGTGATTTTTCTCCGGGAATGAATAGTGTTTCGTGTATAGTAAAATTTTGAAATAACCTTTCAAAATATCAAATCGACTTCAAAAACGATGAATAGTAAAATGATGAATAGTAACCAATGAATAGTAAATTTTTAAAATTTGTAAAATGACCTGAAATTACGAGTTGTCACACTGGACCCTTAAACCTACCCAACCACTTATTAAACAAAAATTGAGGGTTAAGAAGGAAGTTATGAGGCTATCACCTTTCAGATCCCCAACTTGGAATTGGTAGCTCTAGTTCATGGGTGTTTTTTTTGTGTTAAAAGTAGATGTGATGATGTGACAGCTGCAAACACACATACCACATCACCGGCCGGATACGCCTCACCGGAAAAATGACACATGCTGATGTCACACCGTTAGCGCCAATGACCACCCAACACTCCTAGCTTCTCATCGCCGGGTCTTGAAGGTTTTGACACGGTCTGCCTATAGTTCTTGATAAACTCGATGATATTCTTTTCAGGTGAAAGACGCAGTTCATTTGTGGTGTCAAACACCGTGCAAAGCCACCGATTCTACCATCGCTTTGTCTTTAAGCGTCCGTGTTCAATATCATGATCCAACAAAGTGTGAGCATGTCGGTCCAAAAGTCACAACATCGCATGAAGGCGATACTTCAAAGGATGAGTTGGAGATTTACTGTGGCTGGTGATCTCGAAGAAAGCTCAAAGATCACCGAGTCATGGATCAGTTAAAGACCTCTACTGAAAGTACAAAGTATACGGACTTTGAAGAATCACTACTGAAGCACAAATATTGCGGAACTTGAAGAACTGAAGTCTACGAGCTCAGAACTGAACTTCATGATTGAATGCTAGGATGCAAATTGTAATTTATGGGGTGACCTCCCTTAGGGGGAGACTGTCAGGATTTGAAAAATCGATATAGAAGAGTCGGTCACCTTGAGTCTAGTCTAGCATATGTTAGCTCGTAGACTTAGCTATATTTATTAGTTATTTAGTTGGTTTAGTAACACGTGGAGGACGGACGGGGTCTTTACCCACTGTATACCTGATCCACAGCCTGATAGAGGGCGTATTATGTAAGAACTATAAATACCCTCTACCTTTCATGGTAGAGGGTTGGAGCTTTCAATCTAACCTTCTTATTTCTTTTTCACTTTCTCTCTCTAGAAAGCCTCCCAACTTCTACTTTCTCTCTCTAAGTTTCTTCCATATTTCGAACCTGATATGTGTCTAAAAACACATATATTTTACCTTGTTTAAACCCACAAAAAGGATCAAAAGCACACCAAGAAAGAGAGGAAGACATCTAGTAGTAGTATAAAAGCTTGTAGCCATATTAAGGTAGTGATTTAGTTTTTTTTAGTTTTAATTTAGTTTTTAGTTTTAGTCTAGAAATTCTGATTCTAGTCCCCTTTTAGTTTTATTGTAATTTAAATTTCATGTAATTTTAAATTTTCAATGCAAGTTAATTTTAAGTCTTTAGTTCCAAAGCATTTTTCATTCTCTCTAAGTTCCTAAATTCTGTTTGCCTTTATTGTTCTTAAGATTTTCTTAATTGTATAAACTCATCTTGAGTCTCAGTTAGTGGTACAATTTCAGTTTCAAAAGTTTTTGCATCTTAAAACCTGTTTTCTGCCTAAAAGCGTGTTTGGAATAGAATTGATTGTGGGTCAAATTCGTGTTTTAACCCTTGTTGGGTTTTAATTTAGTCAATGTAAGTGTTTATTTTGGAGTTTAGAAGCCATCTTGCAGCTTATTATAAGCTTGTTAGAAGCCCTCGTGTTCCTGTCCTGATCTTGCTGCAGTCCCCAAACAGTAAGTTTCACCCTCCTTAGAAGCTTCTTATAAGCTACCATAAGCTGTAAATTAATCTTTTTAGGACCTTTGATGTTTGAACTTTTAATTTTTAAACTTGCTTTAGTGTTTATGTTAGATTTGTTAGCTTATTTTTACCCTTAAAAGTCCTCCATTTTTTGCTCTGCCCACTGTTTCAGCAGCCCCTGCACCATTTTTCTCAGCTTATTTATAAGCTGTAAACAGCTTATTTAGGCCAGGTATGGGGGGCAAAAGGTAGCTAGCTGGGTGACCTTCAGGTTCCCAGAAGCCCATGGTCTAGTTCGCCCTGTAGCTTATTCAAATTAAGCCACAAAAGCCCCTCGTTGGGCTGTTTGTGACTGAAACAGAAACAGGAACAACAGCAGATCTGCAGCTCATTCCCTTTTTCAGTGCTTACCAGGTTCTCAATTCAGCTTATTCAGATTTTCTTGGTTGCTTTTAATGTATTTAGATTAGGTTAGTTTGCATTATTGCTTATTAGGTGCTTAATTTTACTTGCTTATTTTCTTTTCTTTTTTATTAGTTTAGGATTTCCCTTAGTATAAATTTATTACCAACTGATTTTCCCTTTGTACCTTTGGTTTATTTCACTTATAGTTAGCTTACTTTCATACTATACTGCTTATCTCGCTTACTTGGTTGCCTATTCACTGTTGGAGATGCTCATTCAAGCTCTAAAATGGCAAAGGTGTGTTTGGTTTTATTTCTGTCCAAAACAGATGGGAATATGCTGTGCCAACAGCTTATTGGTGGGGTTTTAAAAGAAAAAAGTTCACAAAAAAGGGTTATCTTGATTGTTTCCTTAAAGTCCAAAAGAAAGAAATAAAAAAAAATAAATAAGTGACAAAAAGGGAGGGAGACTGGATTCGAACCCAAGACCCTTTGCCTCCCACGCACCAGCACACAACACATGTATCCAACTGCCCTTGGGTCTTTCTCATGTTGTAGTTTACACAATTTATTATTTGAATATCTTTTAGTACTTTAGCTCACTTACTAGTTTAGCTTTTTAACTACTAAATTCCAAAAGTAGTGTAGAGTTATTTTATTTTTTTTCAAATCAGTTTTATTTAAAATATTTTTTTAGATTTTTATAATTTAGTCTAGTATTTTTAATTAATTAATTAGTTAAATTTAGTTTTTAATTCATAATAAATAAATTAAAAGTCAAAAAAAATACCCGGCTTTTTCCTAAAATCATTTTTAGTCATGTAGAATGTAGGAAAATTAGTTTTGCACCATAGGACTTAAATTGCATATTTTTCAGTATACGTACACGTTTTAGGTTTTAATCGTTAAACGTTTTTAAATATAGAATTAAAATGACTTCAAAGTCTTGATTAGATTTAATTTCCTTAGTGTAATCACTCACTCATATCATATTCCTTTTTCTGTCCAAATCACCCGATCACAAACCCGTGTTTTGAGTACCATCACAGCCTCGTTTGGAAGAACGACCCAGGTTTGCAGTTTCTTCTGCAATACTTTGGAACACACACTATACTACATTTGATTAGACGCCCCTCAAAAAGGCGGTTGTCAAATTGGCGCCGCTGCCGGGGAGGTTGTGTGCGTGTTGAAACGGTTTGCAGATTAGTGATCCTGGATATACATCCATTGTATATTTACCATCCTTGTTAATATTCTCTTGTTTTCTTATTATATTATAAAATCAAAACCCAAAAATATTCATCTTTACCCTCTTACCCTTTTTGATTCTTTATCCCTTTACCCTCTATCCATTTGATTCTAACTTCTTCTATTCTCATGGAATCTCTTGACTACGACGAATTCTGGAACGAAGTTGAAAAACTTCATACTTTGTCACAAATGTCAAGAATTCGTGTTGTTCGTGATGATCCATTAATTCTGCGTAGGGAAATGGAACGAGAAACCGGGGACAAAGGACCGGTACTTCCCTCTCGATAATGGAAGTTCTAAATACGTCCAACCTACGGTTATCCAAAGATCTAACCCCTCAATTGCTCCTAAGCCGCCTAAAATTGATCCTAAACTTTCACAATTTACGGTTAAAAGCAATCATGCAGAATTTAGACCGGTGACTAGCAAGAATGACTTGCCTAATCTTCACGCTTCTCAAGAACCGTAACCGGAGACCATAAAGGAAGTGGTGGAAATTGCTAGCTCTAAGAGCACACCACTTGTCCCACCTCCGATTTTTCAAAATGTTTTTCGAGACTTGATAGTCATTCGGATCACCATGTTGGTTTTGTTGATTCTTTGAATGAACCGATTCCTTCTCATAACTCTCAAATGGAATCGTTTATTCCTTGTGTCGGTTGTGGTGAGCCTCTTTTTGGTTCACCATGTCGCTGTGTACGTGTGTACGTGTGGTAATGATATTCGTAATGGGAGTTGTTTGTTTTGTGGTTCGAGGAATTCATTTGATTATGATCCTAATCCGAACTCATTTAACGACCCCTCAAACTTTTCCAATTACCCACCACAGCCCGACTTATCTTCATATAATCAACATAACTGCTGTGAATTTTGTGGAGGTCCTCACCAAGGATTTGAGTGTCAATCCGAAACACGCTTTGTCTATGAACAAGTTTTCGGTGATGCTCAGAACTTTGGTTATGACCAATATCCATATAATTCACCAGCCCAGACTCAACAGTTTTACTGTTGTGAGAATTGTGGAGGTCCTCACGATAATCTTCAATGTCAACCGTCGAATCAAAATTACTATACTTCCGGTTTTGACAATTTCCAACCTCCACAGCACCATACGGTTCAAACTCCACCTGAGCCGTTGTCTCAAGAAATTTCTCAAGATTTTGAAACCGCGATGAAAACACTTGATGATATGATTCATAACTTTAAGAATCAAGTGAGTGGTGAAAAGACCATGGGAGAATTGCTAGCCGAAGAACGAGAGGCTCGCAATTCTAGGGAAGAATTATTGGTCTTAGAGCATGCAGCTCTAAGGCGTTCCCAATTTCTTAAGGCAGCTATGTATGATGATGACGAGGAGAGTTTTTATCCTTTTAAAGATAATATTTCTCAACTCCCTCAGTCTGTTGTTATCACACCCGAGATTCACACTCACTCTCTTATTTTGGGGGATGAGCATCTTGACACTGTTCCTGAAAAGGAACCGGACGAATTCATAAAGTCTAGTGTCGAGAACCTTGTCCCAATCCCAAGAGAGTCACAGGGAATTCTCGAGCATTTGTGTGATATCCCTACCCCTCTTGTCTTCCCAAAAGATCATGTTGAGATGTTCTCCGATTCTAATGATGACGATTCGTTATCTTGTGGAGACATCGTTTATGTGGAAGATTTACCTTCTGAGCTTGTTAGCTTAGAAGAAGAGAATGATGAAGTTATCGACACGAAATCAAAGATGAAACTCTTCGAGCAACATTATTGAATGTCAGTCTTCTCATTTCTAAAATCGAGGCTTTCAAAGAGAAACCTATTTCATCTCCTATCCCCATTAAGGATAGTGACATTCTTTCCGAGGATTCTATTCCGGAAATGAAAGCCTTCTGTTTTGATAATATGGGAGAGAAGATTAGTGGCAGTACCACTTCTCATTCTCATAATTCTCTCCCAGATCATGAATCATTTACTTTTGAGGAGTTCGCCATTGAACTCACTCATATCATATCTCCGCCGGAGTATGATAATTTCTACTTTGATCTAGACACACCCATAATATGTCTTGATCAAGCGAGCTTAACTGATGAGATTCATGAAACTATGAATTCTCCTATTGAGGATGAAGAGTTAGTCATGATTTTTATCATGATTTTCTTTCTTTTCTTCATATATTCTGTCACTTCTCCTGTTCTTCACTCCTTTGGGAATGAAGACATTATCTTTGATCCCGGCATTTCCATGTACCATTATCTTGAGCCCGAAATATATCTCATCGGTGTGGAACTTTCACGTGCTTCGAATGTTTGTCCAAACATCTTGAATGAAAATCCGATGGAGATTGTTTCTTCCACTTTGCTTCCCCATGAACAAATGAATACGGGGTCGAGTCAAGCTAGCGACTCGGGAATCAAAAACAATAGCACACTATATGGGTTTTCACCCATATTTCTGACTTCTTTCTACTTTCTACCACCCTAGTGTGGGGAGTTGCCACCCCGTTGTATATAAGTTTTCTAAAAAAAAATCACAAATAATGGCCGTAGTATTTCCCTTTTACGTTCTCGGGCATAACAGGTACTTTGAATATTGAGGGCAATATTCATTTCTAGTGTGGGGAATTCTCAAATTTTATCATATAATTATCCCACCCAATTCCCCAATTTTTGGCCAAATTTTTTTTTGGAGTAAGTGTTTTGCACTTACTCAGCCTACGGTTATCAGTCCGCCATGTCTAATAAACAAAAGGATTGGCTAATCCAGAGCAAACGGCTTTTGGTAAAGATATCTCAAATCCGTTGACGGCTTGCAATTTGCCCAAAATTGTATGGTGTTCAACTCACCATATCTTTAATTAGTGAAGAGTTGGCTAGCCCGCAAGTTTATGGCTTGTGGTATAGGCAGTTGGAAAACCATAATTGGTAATCGACTCACCAAAGATATTTTATCTAAGAGTTATTAGTCCGTAAGCAAACGGCTTCGGTAAAGACAAATCAACACCGTTGAAAGATGGTGATTTGCTCAAAATCATTTGGTTATCATTGTACCAAGGTTCTTACTTGAACTGAAACAATTGGCTACTCCAGAAGTAATGGCTTTTGGTAAAGAGATGAAATCCATTAAATTTTCATAAAAGATTGCTAGGGACTAGCAATAGTTTAGTGTGGGGGATTTGATATGTGTCTAAAAACACATATATTTTACCTTGTTTAAACCCACAAAAAGGATCAAAAGCACACCAAGAAAGAGAGGAAGACATCTAGTAGTAGTATAAAAGCTTGTAGCCATATTAAGGTAGTGAGTTAGTTTTTTTTAGTTTTAATTTAGTTTTTAGTTTTAGTCTAGAAATTCTGATTCTAGTCCCCTTTTAGTTTTATTGTAATTTAAATTTCATGTAATTTTAAATTTTCAATGCAAGTTAATTTTAAGTCTTTAGTTCCAAAGCATTTTTCATTCTCTCTAAGTTCCTAAATTCTGTTTGCCTTTATTGTTCTTAAGATTTTCTTAATTGTATAAACTCATCTTGAGTCTCGCTTAGTGGTACAATTTCGTTTCAAAAGTTTTGCATCTTAAAACCTGTTTTCTGCCTAAAAGCGTGTTTGGAATAGAATTGATTGTGGGTCAAATTCGTGTTTTAACCCTTGTTGGGTTTTAATTTAGTCAATGTAAGTGTTTATTTTGGAGTTTAGAAGCCATCTTGCAACTTATTATAAGCTTGTTAGAAGCCCTCGTGTTCCTGTCCCTGATCTTGCCAGTCCCCAAACAAGAAGTTTCACCCTCCTTAGAAGCTTCTTATAAGCTACCATAAGCTGTAAATTAATCTTTTTAGGACCTTTGATGTTTGAACTTTTAATTTTTAAACTTGCTTTAGTGTTTATGTTAGATTTGTTAGTTTATTTTTACCCTTAAAAGTCCTCCATTTTTGCTCTCGTTTCAGTGACCCTGCACCATTTTTCTCACTTATTTATAAGTCTGTAAACAACTTATTTAGGCCGGTATGGGGGCAAAAGGTAGCTAGCTGGGTGACCTTCAGGTTCCCAGAAGCCCATGGTCTAGTTCGCCCTGTAGCTTATTCAAATTAAGCCACAAAAGCCCCTCGTTGGGCTGTTTGTGACTGAAACAGAAACAGGAACAACAGCAGATCTGCAGCTCATTCCCTTTTTCACTGCTACCGGTTCTCAATTCAGCTTATTCAGATTTTCTTGGTTGCTTTTAATGTATTTAGATTAGGTTAGTTTGCATTATTGCTTATTAGGTGCTTAATTTTACTTGCTTATTTTCTTTTCTTTTTTATTAGTTTAGGATTTCCCTTAGTATAAATTTATTACCAACTGATTTTCCCTTTGTACCTTTGGTTTATTTCACTTATAGTTAGCTTACTTTCATACTATACTGCTTATCTCGCTTACTTGGTTGCCTATTCACTGTTGGAGATGCTCATTCAAGCTCTAAAATGGCAAAGGTGTGTTTGGTTTTATTTCTGTCCAAAACAGATGGGAATATGCTGTGCCAACAGCTTATTGGTGGGGTTTTAAAAGAAAAAAGTTCACAAAAAAGGGTTATCTTGATTGTTTCCTTAAAGTCCAAAAGAAAGAAATAAAAAAAATAAATAAGTGACAAAAAGGGAGGGAGACTGGATTCGAACCCAAGACCCTTTGCCTCCCACGCACCAGCACACAACACATGTATCCAACTGCCCTTGGGTCTTTCTCATGTTTTAGTTTACACAATTTATTATTTGAATACCTTTTAGTTCTTTAGCTCACTTACTAGTTTAGCTTTTTAACTACTAAATTCCAAAAGTACTGTAGAGTTATTTTATTTTTTTTCAAATCAGTTTTATTTAAAATATTTTTTTAGATTTTTATAATTTAGTCTAGTATTTTTAATTAATTAATTAGTTAAATTTAGTTTTTAATTCATAATAAATAAATTAAAAGTCAAAAAAATACCCGGCTTTTTCCTAAAATCATTTTTAGTCATGTAGAATGTAGGACAATTAGTTTTGCACCATAGGACTTAAATTGCATATTTTTCAGTATACGTACACGTTTTAGGTTTTAATCGTTAAACGTTTTTAAATATAGAATTAAAATGACTTCAAAGTCTTGATTAGATTTAATTTCCTTAGTGTAATCACTCACTCATATCATATTCCTTTTTCTGTCCAAATCACCCGATCACAAACCCGTGTTTTGAGTACCATCACAGCCTCGTTGGGAAGAACGACCCAGGTTTGCAGTTTCTTCTGCAATACTTTGGAACACACACTATACTACATTTGATTAGACGCCCCTCAAAAAGGCGGTTGTCAGAACCATACTTTTGTTAATTTGTGTATTACAATAACCAATATATTACAAATTTACTATTTTAAAAAGCTTTTTTATAAGTTTTTTTGCATTGCAACAAAAACTTTTTGAAAAGCTTGATGAAGTTGACGTCCTTTGTAAAAACGGTAGTCACTAAATGTGATTTGCATTAAATGCATCACGTTTTTAAAGACTTGATGCATTGTAGTCTTGTAGATGTGCTAAGTACACATATATAAATGTGGGGTCCATCATAGGCAAGGTTCTAAATATCGCTAGGCGCTAGTGAGGCGGTCGGGTAGGGCCTAGGGATTAATCGGTCAGGCGGGGATTAATCGGATTAGAATTTTTATGCACAAAATTGTAATTTTAGATATTATATTATATTATATGTATGAAATAAGCATGGTGCATCAAAGTTCAAATATTTAAGTGTGCAAATATAAACATAATACATAATTATTCAAAAACTTCAAAGTCAAACACAAATATTACTCAATTTGTTGACCATTTTTAAGCGAGCTTTAACCGATTTTGTTCGATTAATCGGTCTGTTGACCAATTTTTAAGCGGTTTGGTCTAATTTTTAAGCGATTTTGTTCGATTTGACCGATTTTGTTCGATTAATCGGTTTGTTGACCAATTTTTAAGCGATTTTTTACCAAACCAATTAAATATGCCGATTATGATAAATCAAGGCACTTACTGAGCGATCAGTGATTATGCGGAGATTAATAGACCGCCTGAGCCGATTTTTACAACAGAGATCATAAGTATGGATTTGCAAAAGACACCTTATTAGCCATGATTCAGGGCCCGTTTGGTTTATGGGCATTGATGGGTGTGGATTGAAAGAAAACTCAAATCAAGTGTTTGGTGTATTTTTAATTCTCTCACTATAGATTTAGAATGAAAGGTTATATTCCCCATCCCACTAGTGACTTTTCATTAGGGCTGTAAACAAACTGAACGTTCAGTGAACATTTCATGAACGGTTCGGTGAAAAGTTCGTTTATGTTCGTTTATTTATTAAATGAACGAACATGAACAATATTTTATGATCGTTTAGTTAAATGGACGAACATGAACAAAAGTCACGTCCGTTTATTTATGTTCGTGAACGTCCGATTATGCGTTCGTTAACGTTCGTTTATGTTCATTTATTTATTTATGTTCGTATATCAAATCTTTTAATTTTATAATTTTTAAATTAGTTTGTTTAAACAAAACGACACTTGAAAAACAATATTAGATGCATAATTTAATAAGTTTATGATTGTTTGTCTATGCTCATTTGTATTCGATCGTTTATGTTCGTTTATCGTTTGTTTAGTGTCTTAATGAACGAACATAAACGAACATGAACAACTCATTTTCTTAATAAACGAACATGAACAAGAAATTTTGTCCGTTTAAGCGTTCGTGTTCGTTTATTTGTCCGGTTAAAATTAAATGAACGAACATGAACAAGGCTCCGTTCGTGTTCGCCCGGTTCGTTTACAGCCCTACTTTTCATGATTTCAACCAATCATGTTTTAGCTTTTATTTGCATAAAGATTTGAACCACACATTTAATCATTACTAGCAGGGTACTTGCGCGATGCGGCGGCGGATACCCGATAATTGAATTTTTCTTGTAATGTGATGTTATGCGGCCATACGTTTTTTAACAATTAAGTTACAAATAATAATAACGGAGATCTTGTTTAGTTTCCTTTTCGTTTTCGAGTCTAGGTAGATCTTTGTTATTATTGTGAGTTAGGGAGTGACCAATGGGTAGCCTAACAAAAAAAAAAAAAAAAAAAAAAAAAAAAACCCTTAAAAAGTTAAAAATGTTTTTTCAATAATGTAACGGTTCACTTTTTTGTTTTTTTAGTCGAGTGACTTATCGGTCGAGGGGATGAACCTTTCGTCAATTTTGGAGCCGACCGACCCTGTTCGACCCTCATGCTGCAATGGCGGCTACTCGGTCGGCGCAATGGGAACGAATCAGTCGACCGACCACTGCGGGCAACCTAATGACTTTATTTTTAAGTGCTTGGCTTAGTAGCTTGATTAGATTGTACATTGTGGTTAAATTGTTGTATATTTTGATGAATGGGTGAATTAAATATTGTATTAATTGTATGTGTTGAATTGTGTTTTTTTTGTTTTATTTGTGCTTCAAATAATTGTAACTTATGCTTTTTTACTTGTATTTACTTAAAAGTTCTATATTAAGAAGTCTTAAAAAATTAATAGGAGGGAAGGTACAACATGCATTATAAGGTAGTATAGATTAGTCTTTTTATTTTATTTTATTATTATTATTTTTTTTTTCAAAATAATATACAAAAACTCAAATAATTTATGATAACTCTATCTTATTCTCTCTCTCTTATTTATTTTCTTTCTCATACTTGTCTTTCAAACCATTACCAAATCCAACCTTTACAAACCAAACGCATTTTTCATTATCGGGCCCACTTCGATTGCAAAAAACTTAAACCAAACAATTAAAATTTATAATAAAACCATTACTTGAATTAAAAGGCAAACCAAACGGTAGATGTATTTCTGGTTTGAGTATCAAAAAGTAGATATTGGTTGACTGGAGCTCAAACATGCTCAATAATTGGCAACAAATTCCACAAGTCGATCGAGCTTTACGCCTTTACAACAGTAGTGTGAATACTGATAACAATTTTCATCGGTGTCATTAATTAAAAAGCATGTGTAATTACTGTAAAACCAATGTTAAATGTGTCGGCATTCGTAGAGATACATACTAAATTGGCGCACACAAAACATATTAGGATAACCTTTTCATATGTGATCACTTTGTTAGTGGAAGAAAATGCACAACTTGTTAACACTTTATCTTTATTTTTAGGTTCGATTAGAATATTCTATTATAGTTTTGTTAGAAGTTGTTTGGCATTGCGTTTGCTTGCTGATTATTTGAGTTGCAAAACGCAAATAATCAAAAACTAGTGTTTGGATAACAAACGCAAAAAAGTGATTATCTACGTTATGAGTGGTCCAACACGTCAGTTTGCAAAAGTAGCTAGCTACCTGCAGTAGCAAATCGCAGGTTTGACAAATCTGTATATTCAATGTTCAATTACCATACTAACCTCTAATAAGGACAAAATATAATAAATAGTTGGGCGTTGATATTTTCTATAATAAGGACAAATGTACTTTTCAGTCCTTTTACATTTAAAATAAAATATAATATGATTTTTCAAACATTCAAAAACTGATTATCTGATTATTGTGTTATTAAACCGCAAAATCAAATCCAAACATTATGTTTCAGAATCACGTTTTGTAACTGTAGGATCGTAAATATTATTGTGTTTGATGATTCGGGTTGTTTTGGATGATGGAAATACTTGTTAGACATTTTAGAGAGAGAAAGTAGAGAGATGGTGTTCTTGGTAGAGAGTTGGTTCAATAAAAATGTAAGGTTAGATTCCAAGCCACACCCCTTCCAAGGATGGAAGGGGTATTTATAGTTACAAGACTACACGACCTCCTGACGGCCTGTGGATCAGGTATACAGTGGGTAAAGACCCGTCATTCCTCCACGGTATTATATTAAACTAAACTACGCTACAAACTAACTAATTAACTACTAAATAACATAAATAACTACAAGTCTACGAGCTAACATATGCTAGACCATAATTGGGGTGACTGACACTTTAACATGGAATTTCCAATTCCTAACAATCTCCTCCTAAGGGAGGTCACCCCATGAAATACATTTTGCATCCTTGCATTCTTTCTTTGTCTTTAGTTCTCGAGCTCGTAGACTTCAATTCTTCAAGTTCCGCAATCTTTGTGCATTAGTAGCGTTTCTTTAAAGTCCGCATTGATTTGTACTTTAAGCGGAGGCCTTTAACTGATCTACATCTTTGATGATCTTTGAGCTTTCTTTGAGATCATCAGCCACAGTAAATCTCTGGATCACCCTTTATTGTGTTGCCATCATGTGTTGTTGTGACTTTTGGACCGACATGCTCACACTTTTGGATCATGACATCTTTCCATCATAGTAGCGGAAGCTTTACTGGTTCATGATATTTGCAGCAGCGTAGCAGAAGCATAGTATAAAATATCGAGCCAGTCATGTAGATATGCACCAGTCATGATTTCTTCAACTAAGTGTGGATGCTGTGAGCATGCGGCTTTGGATTGAATCCTCACATCACCGCAACCGTCCCAAATGTACCTGCAAACAACAGTTAGCAATAAAACACACGAAAGTGTCTTTGATCACTTTCGTTGAATTGTGGTACACGGCCCACGGTTCCCCATTGATCAGTACAAGTACTGCCTGTGATTAGGTAGGATTCCTATGAATCTCCTTGACAGGGTTTCGCAGCTGTTCTAGCCGTTCTCAAAGCGGAACATCTCAAAGAAGACAACACGGAGTGAGTGAACCAACAAATTGAGATTCACTGATTGATGAAAAATGATTTGAAAAACAATCGCGTATTGCTTGAAGAAAGAGTTTTGCAATACGACGAAGGTTTTATGAGAAAGATCAATTTTCAATCAAAAATACTTTTTGTATTTGAAAAGAGTACACATTTGATGTGCTAGAGAAAAGAAGAAATTTGCACATCGAACGGTTTTTCCAAAAGTATTTTTTCAATCAGAGATACTTTTTGAATTTGAAATATGAATACACATTCGATGCGCTAGAGAAAATAAGATTTGCACATCGAACGGTTTTTCCAAAAGTATTCGTCAATTCATTTCCTGGACCAAGGTTGATTCACGAGTGAATCGCCCCATCGTTTCTATCCAATTGTCACAAGTTTGATCTTTAGAAAAGATCTCACATGTCACCCACCAAGAGCTTGTTTGATGTTGGCTCTAGAAGGATTTCCATCTTCATCGCGAATATTTTCATATCACTCGGATGTTCTGGCAATACCACAAGGATAATGCGTAGGACTCTAAATATATACTTACTTTCCACATTGTGTGAAACAACAAGTCTTCATTACTTTTGTGTCCTAATGAGATATTGTGGATGATCTCTTGGCTCTAGACTCAATTGTGCACATTTGGTTCTTGTGCCGGAGACTAGGGAGAGGGTCTCCTTCTTCAATATCAACAATCTCTAAGAGAAAGTCGATAGATTATGTCGGTTCCCCGTGAGAATGAAACAAGCCCCTTTTAAGAGGAACTTGAGTAGCTTGGGAAGTTGTAGTGTAGCGTGTCACTGGGTCCATTACGTCTTGTCTTCAATACCAGTGTTACCTTAGTAACCACCAGTAGCATATGTATTGAGCCCGGTTTCTGCCCTACGGTTGAATTATTGGAGGGCTATTTCTTTTCACCCTTTTCTCATTCATTTCTTTTTCATTCTTCAACACCTTCAGTGCTTACCGAAACTTCATTACTAGAACCTTGTTGGGTTTATTCCAGTTCTAGCTCTGTCTCAGTCGGCACTCTTCCCTTATTCTCATTTTTATCCTTTTTTTTTCATCATACCTATGGACTTCTACACTATCTAGTGGATTGTCCCTGGGTAGATCCCTCCGGATCTGGCGGGATCGTGGGAACTAATACCTAACCATACCATCCTTATAACTCCATGCATAAAGTAAATTTGGTCGGTCTTTTGGTATTGTTCATTCCTTCTCGAAACCAATTGAACAATCATTTGGAAAAACAATCAAGGTACTTGTGATACGAGATCAAAACATTTTGTACCTTAATAGTTTTGATCATTTAGAAATGCTCCCCCTCAACATGTGCTGTATGATTTTGAAATTGTTTAGCACATGGAGGCAAGAGTTGTTAGAAATAATTTTTTGATCACAATTTCTTTAGAAAAAGCCATTTGAATTTCTTTTGGTACATTCTCCCCCTTAGTATGTGCGTAGGATATTTGAAATCATTTTATCACATAAAGGAAAGAGTTATTTTAAGTACTTTCACGATCACACATGCCATAGAGAAAACCATTTGAAAACTAAGGTACTTTATGTTAAAACATAAAAGCATTTGTACCTCGATAGTTTATTTTCTTTTGAAATGCTCCCCCTCAATATGTGCTTCGAGATTCGAAAGCGTTAGCACATATGAGAGAGCAGTATGCACATTTGAATCAAAATGATCATCTTTGTTAGTGCAAATAGTACGATATTTAATCTATACAGTCTTGTTTGTTTTGATTGATGACAAACATGTAACTTGTAATACATAACGTAAAATGTACAAGTTACTTGTAATCACACTTTGTCTCAACATACATTCAACTCCTCTCGATGTCTCAAGTCCTCGTATGGTACAACACCGGTTCGTACATGTTTTTTAGGTGGCATTATGATCAAACCCATTAACAAATCATTTAGAATGTTTAAAATACGTTTAGGGTCACTTAGTATTTTAATAGGTTAACCATTCTATTTCGAACCTCATTTTACATTTTGCATTCACAAGTATTTCAAAAGGTAACTAGACATTTTATTAACTAGTTACATAATACATTTTACAAGTTTACTTTGATAACTTTTTAATCTAAAATGGAAATACATAATACATCATGGCATGCATCATCCTTGTAATCTTTAGAAGATTTCATAGAATATTTTGTTTAGATTTGGACTCTACATAGCTTACACAATCTTGGATGGATTTGGTTGACTTTGGTAAGATTTTGGTAATCTTGCCGACCCCCACGGTACCAACATGGTACACGGGCGGAACCCTTTTGAGGGTTCCGTGGTCCGTGGACGCTCCTGTCCATTTTGGCTATAAATAGCAAGCCAAACCAAGTTGTTTACTTATCCCTTTAAACACACTTTCTCTCTACCCTTCTTGCATCATTTAGATCTGTAGATAACAATGTAGAAACATACATTAATCACCCTCGCCATCACATGATCATAATGCTTCTAACATTCATCTTTGTTGTAAGCATACTCTACATCTTGATCAACCAAGGAAAGCTTGGAGATCTAGCCATTCCCACTCACCACAAGCTGAAGATCTATCACAACAAGTTTAGAGAACTTGTAATCTTCATCATGAAGGCTTCCTATCAATGGAAGATCATTTAGAAGTAGTTATTCATATCCATTAGACATTTGTGTCATGGATCATTAATGTAAACATCATTGCATCTTAACAACACTTTCACCAAACTAGATTAGATGGTTTATGTGTTTGTGCCATAAAACACAAGGTTTGTTTTGTTGGGCCATAAAACATATTGGGAGTGGTTGTACCCGTGTAAAAGAACTCGAAATCTAGCTTAGTGTCAGAAATATTGTATAGGCGACGTTAGGTTGGTTCTACCTCGAACTAGAACCCGATATTTAGCTTTGTACCGGAAAAAGTGTAAGCGACGATTGTAAGGTTTTCTCCGCCGAGAAGGGAGCTTGTTGATTTAGTGAAGTAACTCTCGAGTTGGGTACTCGGGGAGTGGAGTAGGGCGAAAAGGAGATCCGTGACCGAACCACTATAAATCATCGTGTTCGGTTTGCACTTTCCTTTCTTTATCTCTTTACTTTTATAGTTGCACTATACTATTGCTTGTGATGTGGTTTGATGTTAATGATTGTGTGACAACATGGTTTACTATGCTTTACATTGGTCACAAACAATAATTGGAACTTTCATATTATAACAAGCTTCATAAGCAATTTGATACTAAAGATCTAAAGTTTTTAAACGGTAACGTATTCACCCCCCCCCCCTCTACGTTTCCACAATTGGTTTCAGAGCCACGTAGCTCGTATTTTCAAAACAAATGGTTTTTAAAATAGAGTACAATCCATGTATCAAATTACCATTGAAGCGAAAAATAATATGAAAAATGCTTTGCTTGTTATACTTAGAAATTTTGTTGTTAAATGTAACTTTGTATACAAGCTTGAAGGTTTTCTTAAAAAATAAAATAAAAGTTTCTTGAAAGAACTAGTAAGTATTGTATTGTGTGCTTATAGAAAATTTACGAAGAAATATGATTTTAAAGGAGTGTTTGGGATAACTATAAATTTAGTTGAAAAATCACCTCTGTAAATGTTTAAGATAAGTTACATAAGTAGATATGTTGTTAAATATGTGTATTATATGTTTACTATGAAATCTAGTAAGTCACACACGTTTTCTCTATGTCAAATATTAGTTTTGGTGAATCTGTCTCAGAGGAACACGGCACCAAATCTTATAAAGGGCGGATCCCTTTATTTGGTTCCGTGGAATCCGTGCGTACAGTATGCAGTTTTTTGGGCAACTTCAAACAATCATAACTAATTAACCGTAAGTCCGTACAAGTCGAGCCACCTATCATTTTAAAGGGAATTGAGTCTACTTTCACTTAAAAATACTTTCATGGCCTGAGTCTAATTTTAAATAAGTAAAATAGACCAAATACTACAGTATGTCTAAAATATTAAGTTTCGCTTTAACATAAAAACTCAAATTTTTGAATCAAACAATTTAAGTTGGTATTCTTAGAACTTTGACACAACTTCTTTTGAAACTAATTAATTTGGTAATATGTTTAAAGGAAACTAATCAAGCTTGGTATACATCGTCATATTTAAACGCTAAATGACGAAAAGTGTTTTTCTTGTCATACTATGCTTAATGACCAGTTGTTTATGTTGTTTTCACTTGTTTGTTTGCATAATATAAGTATCAATCTTGCCATGTTATTTATTCGCTTGCTTGACGATTTCTTGTTTATGCACAATAGGATATTTGCTAGATTTTGTGCACTAAGTTGGAAAATTGTTTTACCATCACTTATAGACTTAGATCACTTCTTCTGCATAGGTTATACTAACATCTCACATAACTTATGAAATGTCATAACTCACTTAGCAAAGAGTACTAAGTAAATTAGTCAAGTACTTTGAAAAATGGAGGTTTTTAGAGAGTGTTTGGTATAAGGACAAAAACAATGTTATATGATGTAATTTATTTGTTTTTTTCTTTGTAGGATGATAATATGACTTAAAACAATGTTGTATGCTAACCGGTTTATGCAGGGGGATAGCACAAGTGTGTTATCAAATTTTACCCATTTTCACCTTCATGTGAAAATCGTTAGCCCTTGGTCAAAGTCTATGCTCCACTATGTTTGTATATGTGATATCGACTTTTCTTAACTAGAAATAATTAATGTCACATGTTTTAAGCAAAGTTTCAGGTTTCGGAAAAGTCCCCGACACCTAAAAAATGGGTCTGTTAAGATTTCTGGTCTCCACGGACCAGACGGTACCATTAATTTGGTTCCGTCCGTTATGGATTTTGGTACCGCCATACCTGTACAGGCGGACCAGGCGGCACCAATTTAAAGGTTCCGCATGTGTAAAGAAATGGTGCCGTGAATCCTACAGGTAAGTTGTTGAATTTTACTAAATCCCGCAATCTAATTTACCTAATTTCATTTCTAGGATAGTTGTTAATGCATATCTTTCATACCTCACTCAACACATCCTCAATGGATTAACTTAGGATGTTTGACATGTTCTTAGACACTTCCATCTCATTAGAAACTACCATCTTTGTATGGATTAACATCAAATCCATGAATACTTAGTTCCATAAATCGACACATTCAAAATGGACATTTTCACATCTTCATTGTTACTTTTCCTTAAGCTTAGCATTTCTTAAAGCAAAGTCAAAATGACTAAATCCTCAACCTCAAATAATTCACTTAAGAAAAACCACTAGGATTAGCATTCGATCTTGTTGCTTCATTAACTTGAATTCTTCATCCTCAGACTCATTACCCACCAACATCTCCTCACCCATTTGCGGATGACTTAGATGACTTACCGAGACTAACAAATCTGGACTCATTATTTGCAAAGATATCATACACAAGTCTATCATATGACTATAGATATTGTTTTGTATCTACATGTATTACCTCACTTGGTTACATGAAAATAATGTGTCATCCTTCAAGACGATAAGTATTTACATAGAGTCATAACTCACACGTTTGTTAAAGACATACTATCAAGTCTTGTTATCCTTGAGTTCAATCTAAGCTTTATAATCTCAACAAATTAGGATTGACAACTTAATTATTTTATCCGAAATATTCAAGTATATGCGACTTACGATTGTAGTCATTAAAAGTCATATCCGAAAAATCAACACCCAAGTATTTTAACAACACATGTTGAAACACTTATCCAAAGCAAACAACCCACTGTGCCACTTATCCCTCTTTGACACCTACTATCCCTCTTCCATCTTTTTGTCACCATTAAGTGTATTGCTCATGAACTTCCAAAAGCATCCTTTAAATCAAATGTGCCCTTTCAAGGTGAACCTATACCTCAGCCCCTAAGCTTCATAGACATAACCAAAACTTCAAGCACTTCACCCACTAAGTTGTAGCAACCAATGAACCATAAGAATTAGTATCCGTACTTTTTGTGTTCAATATCTATGGACAAATAATCAACCTAAGTACTCCCATAGCACAACAAACCCCTACATCACCACATCCTTATTCAGACACACTAGAAGACCTACCACCTAGATCAACCAATCCACCATCCTTACCATCATTTGAATTCGTTGAGTGTATTGCTAAAAAATCCCTTGTGTCCAACACTTGTACTGAATCAAATGCACGTTTGAGCAAACTCAACCATTCTTTCCCACATATAAGGACTTAGATAATTCATTACAGCTAGAACCTCAACTATCAAATAAGCATGGTGCTCTTGGTAATTGTTGTCAATTTCCACTAGGTATAAGTAGTACTACCTTCACAAATTATCAAAGTATTAGTAATACTTTGCCGTTAAACTTCTGCATAAATTTCGTTAAACCTCAAATCAACATTTTAACAACATATGTTAAAATGCAATCTCAAAGCCAACATCATACACCCCAAGCAACAATGACTCTTGAGGAGTATACATAAGAAACTCGAGTGAATTCCTCTTGTCATCATCTAGTGAATATAATCTTGAGACCAAGTTTATTTAGATGGGACTATCCAATTCAAACACTTTGGCTTCATATCTTCATTTAGAAAAACATGATGTTTTGAAAAACATTATGCCTAAGAAATCATGCATTAAGTATTCATATTATTAAAAGGATATTGTATATCCTATGCATCATTCTCTCCTTGCGACATAAATGATTATGTTACAAGAGATTTCATTACACCTTGTTGGGAATTACAAGTTTGAGTTGATAAAGACAAAAAGAATGAAACAAGAGGGACTTAATATGACAAGAAGGAAACCTACTAAAAGATGGAAGGGCTTGCTTGCAATGAAAGTTTTATTATTTAGTCCTTATCCTCTAGTATATAAAGAGGACATAGGTGTAGGTTTTTAATTAAGTCTTCCAATAATGTAGTCGATTAGTAAAGGTGTGTGGAACCTAGGCGTAGGGATTGGGAAAACGTTTAGGGTTTAGTTAGTTAGTGTTAGATCAAGTCTTTGATCTTTATATAGTTAGTTAGTTAGTTTATGATAATAAAGAAACCTTGTTCATAATGATGTTGATTCTATTTTTGAATATTCCGCTTTCATTATTATGTGTTCCTAGATCATATTCTCCCTTTTTGATTATTGGAATTCTGAGTGAGGTAATTGAGGGTGGTGGAACAGCTTCAGTCGACATCTTGAATATAGTTGAAGTAGGGTTTCTTCCTAGTCGGAGTTTCCACACAAGCTCTGATACCACTTGTTGGATCGATATACTTTAATCAAACTAACTTAACTAGCTTGTTAAGGTTTAATAACCTCGGATAAATCCTAAGTTATTAACAAAGAAACACTGAGTAATCTTTATTAAGTACGCGGAATTTACTTAACAAAGCTAAGAAGAATAACCTTTTATTATAAACTCTAAATCTGCTTATTATGCAGATACTCTAATACAACTCTAAGATAATCAAACTTTTCTCTAAAACACTAATTCATAAACTCTAAAACTCTTTTTCTGAAATCGTACCTCTAATGCCAATCTAGGAGTCCTTTTATAGGCTCAAGGATATCCTAGTCGGTTTACAATTGATAACCTTGTACGACAAGTAATCTAAACATAGAATACAATTCTTTCCATAAACGAATATAACAGTTCTTTTGTTCTTGCAGTACTTTGACTTCATATTGCAGTACTTTGACTTTGTCTTTAACAGTACTTTGAGTCTTTAACTTCTTCCAGTACTTTACAGCTTACAGTACTTTGATATCTTCAGTACTTTGATATCTTCAGCACTTTCATATCCCAACACACCTCATTGGCTAAATGATCTTGAAACGAACATCCACAAGTTCTATGAACTAGCATATCCAATTCATCTTGTCATACTTATTTTCATAAGACATGATAACTTTATCCCATGCGATAATATCATTTGTTGAAAGATACTATTTGTATCCATTTCCTTTCAAGCATACATCATAACCTAACCTTGCTCAAACCTTGAGCACATCCAAGGTTAAAACTACCCATGTCTAGAACATACACATGATCTATTGAAGTTGGTAACCTTATTTAGATTCTTGTTAAATAAAAAGGAGCTTTCTTGAGAACGTTCTTAATTTAACATATTCCATTCCCTAGTCTTAGATAATCAAACCACATTTAAAGTATAGATTTCAACTCAACGCAAAAGATGTCATCCATTAGATCATACAATTAGCTATGTAATTTGAACAACCTTAGATTCTAAACACAAGATTAAAACATATTGTTTATCAACACACCATTGTTAAAATTCATGTGTATAACATGACATCTTCATCACCTTAGTTATATTGCATATTAGTTGTGTCTCATTAAGCCAAGTATTGGTAAACTATCATCTTTTATGCACTTTAATAGGCAAAAGTAGGAGTTCCCATCTTTCTAACATGAGAATGACTACTGGAGAACCTATTGCACTAGAAACTCAATTTGACCTAACGGTTGAATTGCTTCCTGGAGAGAAGTTGGGTATGTGGAATCACCCATAAAAATGGTCGTGTTTAGCCTTAATTGAGCATCGCTAGTAATAGTCTCATATTCATTCTCCAACTTGAAAAATCAGTTTTCCTATACTTGCCTAAAGTAAGTGTTAAAACATTGATAGTTTGCCTCGCCTTAGGAATACTAATCAAACAAGTAGTATATATGATTTTCCTTTTAAAAGCCACTTGCATTGCACTTACATGTGTTGATTACATGTTCTTGTTTGATACGATAAGTTGATTTGACATTATCTTAGTGTTTGATAACTAGTCAAATGTGTAAACCTTAGTACGGTTTTATCTTTATAATGCTTGTATTCTTGTTTCATGCAACTAAACGTTTAAACCTAAACTTTATTTTCATGATACTTACGTTTGAATTATTTTTAGCATGATTAACATGTTACTTATGAACTCATAATATGGCATCCTGATACGTGATATGATATATTTGTGTTTGAAAGCTATTAGTTGGCATTCATTACATCTATGTGTAGTACGATCCAAATGATACATGCTCCAAATTTCTATGTCTTAAACATGGCTTGCATGAATCTTTCATCTTGTTTCTTTTGCTTCTTGTCACACTATTTGTTTGCTATGTATACACTTATAATCTGTCAAAGTGCTTTTGGTATGACAAACTTTTAGAAGCCTTTTTTATCTTATAAATTAATCACATAGATTATTGTATATCCAAGTATGCTTAAGTGGCTAAGTCTAACGACAAAACAATCTCATAATGAAATGTCTTGAATAAAGTCGTATTCTTGCATAATATGATTGTTTTGATGCTATCTTGTGTGGTGATTTCTTGTCTACTAAGTGCAATGTGTTGTTTTTGCTTATATAATATGTTATCATTTGATTTCTATCATGTTAACATCTTTTGTCACTAACAAATTTGTTTTGTAGGTTGATAACAAATTATTTGTTATCTCACTTGGTTCTAAATTTTATATGCTCATTTTGCATAATCCCCTTTATTGCTACGTAGATTAGTACTATGCTTTATGGGACCCCTACACTTGCATATAGTTTAAAAGCATATAGAATTAAGTTCTAGCGGGTTGGCTTTGCATTTTTGTATTTCAACTGACCTCTTTGCAAATCTTATTTTTGCTTCCGCTTTCCAAAAATCACCTCCATCATTATTTAGTTATAACAATACTCTAATCATCTTCACTTCCTATTAGGAAACCACATGCCTCATCATACGATCATCTCGTATTAATCGAGAAGAGGTACGTGACTTTAAGGATGAAGTTCATTGTATGCTAACCATCATCCAGAAAAACATCACTAAGCTCATCTCTCGTTAACCCGAAAAAACCTCCTAAACACTTTGTTGTCATTCCTTATTTTGATACATTACACATTATGTTGGATGTCCACCAATTAAGGGGGAGAGAAATCCATTCACATAATTGTCTTTTGTCAAATTTTATGTCTCTTAGACTCTAAAATACCAACACATAGGCAAACACCACTTAGCTAAAACCGGTTCACGAAACCACAACTAGTTCAACCTTTTTAACCTTATATCACAAGTTTGCACCAATACCTCATCAAGTGAAAAACACATAATGTGTTTTACAAACTTCTTCATCTCTACAATCAACGAATCTAGGATTTTCCTTAACCTAGCACCTTACAACTTCACTATCTAGAACACCATCATAGGATCTTATCCTTTTCGCTCTTGACATATATCATGCATGCCATTGTCAGTGCAAACGATATATTAATCAAAACAGCCATTTCCAACACGTTGGTCCATCCAACTCTCACTTATATGATGTCATTCTCATCCTCATATAGGTACCCATTATTATCATTAGTATTTTCCATATTTTCTTCACTTCTTTTCAAAGTGATAATCATCCATGTCGGTCAAAACCATGCTAATACTACATTTCCCATTGTCACCTAGAATAGGTCATTTTTATAATTCGTGTCAATCAATGAACGAATTTATCTTCATGTTATCACTTTTATATATTCTTAGATAGAACGCATTATTGATTACTCTTGGGTTGAAGCATATGAGAACTTGCTCAAAACAATAGGTTGTTAGCATCAATAAATCATTCAAATCATAACTCTTATGCATTATTGAAATGCAATGTCCACTCATATATTTTTTTTCCTTAGCTTTGGTCACTTTACATGATGAAAGGATTGCATGAGTCCATATTTTTTATATTTGCTATACATATGAGTTTCTAACTCCTTAATAGCTTCCTACCTAATCACCACCACCTTCCATCACCACTTTCACTAATCATCACCACCATGGATTAGCGAAAACTTACTTTTGTAAATCTCGAGTCATCTACCATCACCACATGAATCCTACTAGTAAACCGACACCAACACTAGCACCACTAGTGGCACACCCGGTGGGAGACTTCATATCTTCTTTCTAGGAACTATTTTATAAGTTTTTATCATATTATATTCTCACTTTTCTTATGATTGTAATTAGGAGACTACACTTCATGAGATATTTGATTATATCATTTATCACATATATACATCTTATTTTTCTTTGTGAAAAAGATGAAATATATTGCACTGATGTTTTTCATTGTAGGTTCATCATCATATACACTCGATTGTATATAATTTACTCATCTAAGGATGAAGTTTGCATCAATTATTTTTCTTATTTTAGGTGCTTCTTGACACCCTAGAACAAGGAGGAATGTTCCTTTAAGCACTCATATTGCATCGTCTATACACTTGGTTGTATATGACATATTTGTCTAAAGACAAAGCTTCTATTATACTAATATTTATTTTGAAGGTTCATCTTGACGCCCTAGAGCAAGGGGAGCTTCCGTCAAGAATTTACTGAATGCATCTTATATACACTTTGTTGTATATCACTTACTCGTCCAATGACGAATATAGTTTTGCACTAATATTTGTTTTGTAGGTTTTTAATCATACCTTGACGCCTCAAACAAGGGGGAGCAACCGTCAAGGGGGAGCATGCACGCATTTATCATCATTCTCACTTTTCAACAAGCATTTGTGCTTCGATAAAAAGTGGAGAAAATAGGCTAACATTGCTATGCTTTTCTATTTTTCATATATTTCTCATAATTTTTGTTGCATAAAACTAACCTTGATGTAGGTTAAGCCTCTTAATTTGATCCATGGATCCACTACCTAACAAGGAACGGATTGAAGTAGACAATTTAACTTCACTAGGCATGATGCAAGCTCGCCTTTTTGGGGAGAATTGAAGTTAAACTCCAAGGACACGCCCTTTTTGTTTCGACAAAAGGGGGAGAAGAGTGTAAACGGGTGTAAAAGGAGAAGGTAATGTAACTTTTTGTAAACGGAGAAGGTAATGTAAAGATAGTAAGGATAAAAGTAACCTTTTACATTTTACTTTATATTACATTTACATATATTTGTCATCATCAAAAAGGGGGAGATTGTTAGTGCAAATAGTACGATATTTAATCCATACAGTCTCGTTTGTTTTGATTGATGACAAACATGTAACTTGTAATACATAACGTAAAATGTACAAGTTACTTGTAATCACACTTTGTCTCAATATACATTCAACTCCTCTCGATGTTTCAAGTCCTCGTATGTTACAACACAGGTTCGTACATGTTTGTTATGTGGCATTATGATCAAACCCATTAACAAATCATTTAGAATGTTTAAAATACGTTTAGAGTCACTAAGTATTTTAATAGGTTAACCATTTTATTTCGAACCTCATTTTACATTTTGCATTCACAAGTATTTCAAAAGGAAATACATATTACCTCATGGCATGCATCATCCTTGTAATCTTTAGAAGATTTCATAGAATATTTTGTTTAGATTTGGACTCTACATAGCTTACACAATCTTGGATGGATTTGGTTGACTTTGGTAAGATTTTGGTAATCTTGCTGTCAGACCCCCACAATACCAAAATGGTACACGGGCGGAACCATTTTGAGGGTTCCGTGGTCCGTGGACGCTCTTGTCCATTTTGGCTATAAATAGCAAGCCAAACCAAGTTGTTTACTTATCCCTTTAAACACACTTTCTCTCTACCCTTCTTGCATCATTTAGATCTGTAGATAACAATGTAGAAACATACATTAATCACCCTCGCCATCACATGCTCATAATGCTTCTAACATTCATCTTTGTTGTAAGCATACTCTACATCTTGATCAACCAAGGAAAGCTTGGAGATCTAGCCATTCCCACTCACCACAAGATGAAGATCTATCACAACAAGTTTAGGGAACTTGTGATCTTCATCATGAAGGCTTCCTATCAATGGAAGATCATTTAGAAGTAGTTATTCATATCCATTAGACATTTGTGTCATGGATCATTAATGTAAACATCATTGCATCTTAACAACACTTTCACCAAACTAGATTAGATGGTTTATATGTTTGTGCCATAAAACACAAGGTTTGTTATGTTGGGCCATAAAACATATTGGGAGTGGTTGTACCCGTGTAAAAGAACTCGACATCTAGCTTAGTGTCGGAAATATTGTATAGGCGACGTTAGGTTGGTTCTACCTCGAACTAGAACCCGGTATTTAGCTTTGTACCGGAAAAAGTGTAAGCGACGATTGTAAGGTTTTCTCCGCCGAGAAGGGAGCTTGTTGATTTAGTGAAGTAACTCTCGAGTTGGGTACTCAGGGAGTGGAGTAGGGTGGAACGGAGATCCGTGACCGAACCACTATAAATCATCGTGTTCGGTTTGCACTTTCCTTTCTTTATCTCTTTACTTTTATAGTTACACTATACTATTGCTTGTGATGTGGTTTGATGTTAATGATTGTGTGACAACATGGTTTACTATGCTTTACATTGGTCACAAACAATAATTGGAACTTTCATATTATAACAAGCTTCATAAGCCATTTGATACTAAAGATCTAAAGTTTTTAAACGGTAACGTATTCACCCCCCTCTACGTTTCCACAATCTTTAATCAAGTTTCATTATTAAATCACAAATTCTCCCCCGATCAAAAATATCAAACCCTTTGAGATTTTGGATCCTAAGTGATTTAATAAGGTTTAGAAAACATGGGAGAAAATATGGCCTTGTTTAAATACTCTTCCGGTTTTTGGTTAAATGCTCCCCCTCAACATGTGCATTATGTATTAGAAATCGTTTGACACATAGAGGCAGGAGTGCCTTTAAAGGACTAAAACCAATTCCATTTAAACAAATTTGAGATTTAAATCACGATATCTACTCCGATCAAAAATTTCAAACCTTTTGAGATTTGTGATCCCAATTGATTTAAATCATTTAAAAGATTTTGGGGAAAGACGTGGCTTGATTTAATTTTGAAAGATGATTGATACGGATCAATTTTAGACATTAAAGATTGTTAGTGTCAAGTATGATAGTTTTTAAGAGATCTTTAAGTACAATCAAACAAGAACAGAAAAAATTTCATTTTGTAAGATCTTTGGGTTTTAAAGAAAATCATACCATGACATAACATTAAATCTTTAGATCACCACTTTATGTTGTACAGACCGAACTTTTATGAAGAAATATCGTTTGAAAATATTTACTTTGAAATCACTTATGATTTGACAAAATAAAGTCTGGTTGATTTCAAAATTTTGAATCCGATTTATTTTCAAAACAATATTTTTCCATTTTCAAGACAATATTTTTAAGATTGTTTAAAAATGGTATCCTGCACAAAGATACGTTAGGTGGTTGAGAAGCTTGTGTTGTTGCTGTAGGGCTTGGAAGAAAAACCATCTGCTGATGCAGTGAGACTTCTTACGTTGCATTTTAATGCCAACTGAGGTCAAATTAAGCTCCGTTTCTTCATTTGCTGATGAAGAAAACCATCTGCGATGCAAAGTGAGACCTCTTATGTCGCATTTTTCCATGCCAACTCTCCATAGAAGTCCAATTAAGCTCCGTTTCTTCATTTGTCAACCCAAGATATAGTTACCCTTTCCTTTCGGCATCCAATCATCTTCTATTGTGGGATCGGGATCGGGAACATTCTTATAACCAATATACCTGATACGTTAGTGAACACACATACATATATGTTTTGGTCGACATCACCCAAACAACAATCGACTAATAACAGTCAATTCAACATATCAATCATATCATAAAAGGTATGGGAATAATGTGTTTATCAAACCCTAATCATCTAATCCTAACAATCACATCCTAGAAACCTAGTCCTTCAACATAGGCAATTATATTTTTTCAGATAAGCACGTAGGATGATTAAGAAAGTCCGTTAGATGATGTAAATTTGAAAAACATTCTCCCCCTCAATCAATGACTTATTTTTCTGAAAAGTTTAAAAGTGCTGAAGTCATTGATTGAGTTTTCAAATTTATATAAAAACTCTGATTCTGATTGATTTTTCAAGCAACTCTTTTACCACCATTTTTGAAAAACAATAAATATTTTTCTGAAGAATTTTAGACGGAAAAACATTTGTGTAGGAACAGCAGTCCTTCGACATACTTTCTTCAATTTGTTTTTAGGATAAGTGCACGAAATATTTGAAAATTGGTTTAGCGTAGCACTTTTCTTTCTTGAAGAGCGGGTTGCTATCTGAAATAATAGCAAACTATATTTTTTGAAGCGCGGGTTACAGTCTGAAATAACTGTAAGCCATATTTAGAGACATGATATGGAAAAAGAATATTTACACCTCCTGCTCGAACTTCATCTATGGTCCCGTGCCATTATTGAATGACATTTCTAAGACCGCAAATGTTATCGATACCAGAAGACATGTCTTGATAAAATAATATTTTTGGTCTTTTTCAAATTTTCTGATTTTTATGGATTTTTGAAGGTTTTATATTTTTCTATTTTCTTTTTGTTGGTTTTATATTTTTGTATTTTGATTTTCTGATAAATATATATATAAAGATAGATTAGATGATATAGTTTAAGAAGATGATGATACGAGTACCGAGATAAAGATATCGAGCAGCCCCATTGTAGAAGATAGAAGTCATCATCCCTAAAACTTTCACCACCAAAGCTTCCGAGGCTCTTGAATTGAAGAAAGAAATTGAACCATCTGAAAGTGAGACTTTGGTAGCTTCCCCCCAAACCGAAAATCCTTTAGCTGAGCAGATTCAAAGCTTTCTTTCAAGCTTCCATTAGTCAGGTGTACAAAGAAGCACACCATTATCATCGATCCTGCTGCTCCTTTTAAGAATAATCACCGTGATTCTTCGTTCGAGGTTATATCATCAACTAGAACAACAGTAACGTATCATCCCACATTTAAATAATCTTCTTAAATTCCTTTTCCACTGACGTCTGAAGTAATCCATTCCAAAAAGGTGTCAAGAGAACAATTCCCCCAAGTAGTTGAATTGATGCAGTCAGTCTCTTTGTATAATGCTCAAGAACTCTCCCGAATACACATCATGAGGGGAATGAAAACACCTCCCCATGTTCACATTTTTCTTCCCTGATGATCGTGTATGAAGCTCAAGAACCCGAAGTACACCAATACCCAAGAGCTCTCCCGAATACACATCATGAGGGGAATGAAAACACCTACCCAATGTTCACATTTTTCTTCCCTGATGATCGTGTATGAAGCTCAAGAACCCGAAGTACACACATTCCCAAAGAAAGAATAACCGATAACATTGAAGAAGCAGGCCGAATCACTGATTATCTCTGCGGATGACAATCTCTGCGGATGTCAACTCCGAAATAAGTGATTATATCTCTGAATCACTGATTAAGCACTCAAGTGAGACAACTGAGCATCCCCAATGTACACAATTTCTCTCCCTCATGTTATACATTTATCTCCCCTGAATATGTCATACTTGTGTACCCCTTTTATCTTCATAAACTTTCTCTTACATCTCTTCCCCCATGTAGTTGGAATAAGAGCACTAAACGCCACGATGAGATAAACATTGAGTTTCTCTACGGTTATGACATTCGTCTTCCCGGGATATCTTCAATCATTTAGAAGAATTAAGTTCATCAAGTTTACTCGCGTTTAGATGCTTGTCTCCTTGCCCCTTTCTGGTTTTGATACTTCAGAATCAACAACAAATTATAAGCCCGTATACTAGAAATTTGTTAAGAAGAACACTTGAACTCTTGTGAGAATCAACTTGCTGCGAAAGAATGTGAGCAATTCTAATTGGGGATTAAATCAGACTTTACACACTTCCTTAATTAGTGCTCTCCCATAAACCGACAATCTGTTTGATAAATGCATTGAATAAGAAGAAGTCTTTAGATCGTTAAATCCAACTCGTCTTTAGTCTTCTAACATGTAGCAGAAAATATAGAACCGACTGTAGACACGACCTTCTTCAAGATTGTCCAATTAGGGAATAGTTAGTTAACATCTCCATCTCACCAAGAAATCATCCCAATTAACTTACATCTTGCAATTCCCCTTAACTAACATCCCTCCCAATCAAACAAGAACAGAAAGATGTTCGGAATCATCATGTTGATGTGCACGTGAAGCATTAACCAGAAGCACTTATCTTTAAACTCATCAGCCCGTGTGAAGATGTCAACCAACGGCTCTTAGAAGAAACTCCATGTAACGATGACCCGATAAGAAGAAGCTTGGTTCTTACATGAATTAGGAGCCGTTTGACCATTTATTCTCTAATATCAATCAACCATGCAAAAAATTCACACTTCTTCTCCCCCTCAAGAATTGCATACGGAGATGCCATTCTTGATTAAGTAAGTGAATATCATCCAAAAGTATTCTATTCACACTTCTCCCCCGCAAAATTTAGCACATGATGTCGCCATCGTCATTATATTTGAGCAAGTGGAATAAGAAAACAATCAACAGTAGTCCGATTCACTTGATCACAGAAAGCACATGGAAAAAGCATGAAGCATGTTGATGAGAATGGTCATAATTGAGAAGAACAAAAGTTAGCTCAAATGAATCTTGTGAGAATCAACTGCTAGAGAAACTCTCTCTGACTATCTTTATCAACCCATATGTAGACAATTTGAAGTGACCACTGATGAAGAACACCCGATATACCAAACTTGAAACTGAAGTCAAATTCCCACATTTGTATCTTAAGCTTGCACTTAATAATGGAAGAACGGTGTCGAGAATTTATGCTTCAAGCAGATTTCTAAGTACTCACTACTCAAGCAAAGTATGAGACATTAATACCTCTTGCGATTATCCACACCGTCATATGCGTGTGACACTGAGTAAAACAAAGTAACTCCTAATAGTGATAGTGATAAGGTTTTAAAATTTACCTTTTTGAGGGGTCGTTTAAGCCCTTATTTGATCACTTTTGTATCCGTTATTACTTAATATCGTTCCTTTTCACTTTTTAGGTCTCTTGAAGGCAAATTGCTGTAATGGCACTTATTTGGACGAAAAGGCGCGGATATACAAAGAAAATGGCCAAAGTCAAGAATCGAGACACTCAAGCTGCTGAAATACAAGGTGACGGCGTCACTGCTTAACTGCGACGCCGTCGGAGCACTTCTGTGATGGGACAGTAGCCAAATTGCTTATTTTCAAGTGACGGTGTCAGGCTTTAAAAGAGTAGGCCGTCGCAACTCAGACGACCTAGATTTGATCCAGACGGCGTCAGAGACTGAAGGGGACGGCGTCACGAGCACAAGGTGACGCCGTCGCAAGACTAACGTGGCCAAGACGAAACCCTAATGACGGCGACCCGACGGCGTCACAACTCATAAGGTGACGCCGTCGCACTTGTAATATTATATATAGAATCCGAATTTTTCAGTTTTAGTGTGTAGTCTTTTGGAGTAAAAACCTAAACCGAACCAAGGCTGTCTTGTACAGTATTTTAGGGTTCCAAACCATAACTTACATCAAGATAAGTGTTTTACTTCATTAATTCAATTATGTCTTCAATTATTTGTATGTATGCTTGCATGTTTTCCATGTCCGGCTAATTTACTTGTGTGTTTGCTTAGGGAATATGAAACTTAATTATTGAATATTGATTGGTTGTCTCTTATCTTAATTGTTTAATGATCTAGTAAAGCGATAGGTCATTCATTGTGTAATTAATGCTTGATTAATCTTTGTGAACCTTAGACTATAACACTTAGAGCGGTTGTAGGCTAAACCACCCAAAGAGTGCCTTAGATTTAGAGTTTATAATTCCTAGAGGTTTTTGTAGACGAGACCCTTTGGTAAGTTCAAATATTTAGGGATAAATGCATACCCTACGACTTTAGACACACAACGCAATTAAGAATTAGGACGTGACAATTCAACCATCAATAGGAAATAATTAAGGAGTAATAAAACCTAAGTAAACACATTTTTAAACTATCATACGAGCACACAATAATTAGACATAGACTACATACACCTTAGATTAGATAATTAGATAAGTAGAGTAATCGGTAGAAATACCAACCCCCAAATCCAAACCCCGAGATTCGTACCTTTCCATTTTCTAAAAAACATAAAATGATAAAAAAATAATCTTCCTCAACCCCAATCTTAGCGTAGTAACTTCTCACTAGCATTCCTATTCCCCTAGAGAACGATATCAATACCCGTGGCTTACCCTAATACTACACTACAACGATTAGGTTCACTGCCTAGGATGTTATAAAACTTGCTCGAAGAAAAAGAAGTTCCTTTGACCCCGAACGACGCGTGTAGCGTTACCAGATAGTTAACCAGGCCTTCAACCATCCACCTTGACTGCTGGTAACTAGATAACCCAAGAATTTAACTCAAATTCTTAAGCCTGAGCAAGTTATCAAATAAGAACACGTCTTTGTGAATGTCAACTTCAACCTCAAATAAGTGATAAATGAGTAACTTCGAAGTAATCAACTTGTGTCAAATGTCCAACATGTGAATAAACATACAATCGAATGAACATTGACCCACTGAATGAACCGGAGCAAATGATTCCTCAACATCAATGCATTCTTCCTTAAGGTATACATGTAGAAACTGATCTGAAAGATTTACCAAAAATGTCTTCTAGCGGATGAGGTAGTCATTTTCCTTAATGTTCATGTGGTTGATTTATAGCGTGCAAAATGAGAGGAACAATAATCCGTGAAGATTTGGCAAAGGAATACCAAAGAGCGGATTATTATTCATGAACAATAATCCGTAAAGATTTGGCAAAGGAATACCAAAGAGCGGATCATTATTCAGTAGTGCAACTACAATATCATGATAGTCATTATCAACGCCTTGTGAAGTAACTGGAGATAAGGATTCTTGAGTAGTCTGAGTTGTACTTCTTGGATGATCAACATTCGCTAACGGTTGGAAATACTCATCAAACATATCTTGAAACAATGAATCCCAAACAATAAATCCCATTTATCCTTAGTAAGTGAAACATAAGGCGTTGGAGGAGAGTCATCAAACATTAAGTCGTATGACCATTATTCAAACATCCATCATCATGTAGTAAATTCACTCTTCTCCTCCTCAAAAATTTCATCCGAAGTTGCCATTTTTGATTTAACAAGTGAATAAGAATATACACCAATGAACGTAGATCCACTTGATGACTGAATGATCACGGGAGAAACATGAAGCATGTTGATGAAGAATGTTGATGAGAATAGTCATAAATATGAAGATTTCTCTTCTTCTGAAGATAAAGCGCACTGAAGCGTACACCTTTCTTTTCTTTGAGGAACGGGGCCTGAAGAGTTATCTGCAGACGCCATAATGATGAAGTGTGAGGTCTGAACTGATGTGAACAGACGTCATAGCTGAATGAATATCAAGATTGAGTTACTTGAACCCGTGAGTTATGAGATATCAATCCATTTGTAATCCATACTTTAAGCCAGTCCATGTAGTGAAGGATCGAAGTATCTGCAACTGAGTAAGGACTACCTGCACTAATATTACAAACTTGATTGCATATATTTTGTTTAGTGACATTAGTATCCAAACCCTTTGGGGTTTCACATTCAACCTTGATTTTGTCTTCGGTAAACAGCTTTCCGGTAGGCATCCACCTAAGTCCAACATCCTTAAACATTTTACCAGACGGAATCCACTTATGGCAAGGTCTAGGATTGGTGACATTCTTATGCACAGTGGAAGACTTATCGTTATTCCTAGACTCCAAATATTTAGCAGTTGGGATCCATCTAGGTGAAGTTTTGGGTTTGTTTTGCTTCATAACATGTTGAACCTTAGCCATGAAGGTAGTCTTAGGGGATTGTACCTTAGCATGTGAGTTAGGAAAATGTTTCTTATTCGGAAAAGACTCAGAATTTCTACTTTCATTTTCTACATGCTTAGCATTCTTCTTCATATAACTACTCTTAGATGCAAGCCAACCCTTAGTCTTTTGAGTGTTCCTAGGTAATGGTTTACAGCTACTAGCAGTGCCTTGAAATCTCGTGGAATGCATCACCCTAGGTCTTGCACCTAAAATTCCATCTTTTCGAATCTGTGCCTTTTTCCTAGCTTCTTCTAGATAATAGTTCTTCCACAAGTCATTCATATCATATGAATTCTGGGTTTTAATGCTTGGTTTTGACACTGTTTTCGAATCAATCCTAGAGGTGCTAGGAGTAGAAGTAGTTGCATGTTGAGGTTTAGAAGAACTAGACGCATAATTCTTAGGCAACTCAGGTGAAGTGACTGGTTTTGACAAAAATTGTTTCTCATCAACTTGGGAGGCAAACCGTGTTTTTGGAAATTTTGGTCTTTCGGATATAAACGCAGTAGGCTGCCTAACAACGGACCGGTTTCTAATGGGATGAGAAACTGGTTTCCCCAAGGTTGATGGTTTTGTAAACTTAGTGTTCACACTTTTCCCTACAGTTTTCCTAAGCTCATTTTTTAACGCAACAATAGCGAAACTCTTTTCCAGAAGTTGAGCTTTGAGTTCATCAATTTTTGCTATCAAAGAGTTTGTTTGTTCCATTGACTTAGTTCTAGTTTCTTTGACAGAGTCACTTAGTTCCATGTGATGCTTTCTCAAAGACTCATTTTCCTTTAGTAATTTAGCCACACAAACCGCTAATTCATCATTTCTCATTTGAATATCATCAATAGCATTAACATCAGAATTACTTGTAACCAAATTACTTTTCACATGCATATTAGAAATATGTTTCTTCAAATTGTTGATAGTTGAGTTTTTGGCATGAAGCTGAGCTTTTAAATTGTTTATTTCAAAAAATTCACGAAATTCAGGAAATTCCGGATTTTTACATGGTTTCTTAGTTTGAAAACTTTCCTCCTTTCTTTGTATTGCAATTTCAAGAGAAATGCAATGTTTTTCAAGTTTTGAGAATTTTTTAGAAAGTTCATCAAACGCCTTTTTATCAACCATATCATTTGTTGTGAATTTATTAGACTCAGCCTCAACCAAGGAACATTTATCAGAATCATGTTCAGTATTAAGATCAGTTTGTTTAGGTACATTAGCAGATGCATTAAGCTGATCAGTTAAGGGTACCTCAGCACATGACACCTGTTCATTCGTCGGTCTGCTATTTGCATTCACATCATGTATAACAAGAGTCACTGAACTACGGGTTGTTTCAAGCTTATCTGTCTCTGAGCCTCTGTATTCAGTGTCAACTGATCCAACATCTGGTGCCATACCGGTCTCAACACTACAATTTATTGATTGTACCAGAGATTTATTCGCCTTTCTGATCACAGCATCCACTTCTTGTGTGACATGAGTTACTGAGCAGCTGGTTACATCATTCTTTGTTGTTTCTGATATTATGTATTCAGCAACACCCGACCTTTCTGATACATTACCCGACTTATCACAAATATCTCTCAACTGTACCCGACTCTCATCTATTTTTTCATCTTTCTGAGTAACTTCCTCAATATACTTCTCCACATTATCCATGAGATGGATACGTGTCTCTGTGAACACGCTAATTTCCATTCCAATGTGTCTCTTGAAGGACATTTCAGTCATGTCTTGATCATAATCTGATGTGAATTCCCTTCTAATGAATGACTGAAAGTGTTTGTAGATCACTTGAAGTGCAAAGACTGGAACTATCCTTTTGAACTTTCTCTTTTTCAAGTTGTAGCTCCAATTGCTCTAGGTTTAACAGCAAAGTTCTTGTTAATGTGGATAAGTCCTGACGGAAGAGGGCAATACATGTTCGTTCCATTGATGTGGGTAGAAGTAACATGAGGTGAGAGTGAAGTTGTTGATAAGGTTCAATGCTGCTTTCCTTTTGCATGGCATTCTGTAGCCTGAACAGGTGCAAATCTTTATCATTGGACTCGGAGCATGAAGAACTCAAATCATAATTGATTGATTCCATCATCTGTAACCGTTCAGTATAGCTAATATTCTCATGGTTGTCAACAGCATCATACAGTTTGAGTACTTCTGAAATTACTGAATCAAGAGTGTAAGATATGATGTTGATGTGTACACGGGATTTTACAAGTCTGTGATTTAAACCGAGAAATAGAATCTTTCGCGGGATTTTACTAAAATCAAGACCAAACCGTAAGAAGGTGAGAAGTAGAATGTAGTAAAGGAACTAGAAGATGATAAGGAAGAGAAGATCAATTGGTGTTATGGTTGAGTTTGTGATATTCCCTAATTCTTTATATATACCCCCTGTTCCGCGGATCAATTGGATTTTTCGGAAAATTAGGGTTTGAAAACAAGGGTTTTGTATGTTAGGTTTAGAGACACATCGCAGGAATTGACAAATCACAGTCCTTGACAAGTCGCTTAACAGATAACTCGCATAAGACAACTCGCTTCAATAAGCAAGCAGACAACTCGCTTATGTGGACAACTCGCATAGAACAACTCGCTTCAATAAGCAAGCAGACAACTCGCTTATGTGGGCAACTCGCATAAGACAACTCGCTTCAATAAGAAAGCAGACAACTCGCTTATGTGGGCAACTCGCATAAGACAACTCGCTTCAATAAGCAAGCAGACAACTCGCATAGGCAACTCGCTTAGGCAACTTGCTTTAGATACGTTGAATCTGGACAAGTCGCATAGGCAACTCGCTTAGCAGACAACTCAGACAACTCGCTTAGGCAACTTGCATAGGCAACTCGCTTTGATGAAAATAACCACAACTCGCATCCAAGAAATGCTTAACGTGTCTCAACTCGCATCCAATAAACATTCAAAAAACACCACTTTTCAATCCAAAAACAACCCAACCACGATGATTTAAGCCTTCCAATTCAAAACTTAAACACATATGATGATCCTAAACACAAAAGTACAAACAAAATTCAAACTTTAACACTAGAATTTGTCCAAATGATTCAAACTCTCCTAAACACTTAAAACCCCAAAAACCTTATGAAATACACCAAAACAAAGAGCATGAAAGATGAGTGATCAAACCATGGCTCTTGATACCAATTGTAGGATCGTAAATATTATTGTGTTTGATGATTCGGGTGGTCTTGGATGATGGAAATACATGTTAGACATTTTAGAGAGAGAAAGTAGAGATATGGTGTTCTTGGTAGAGAGTTGGTTCAATAAAAATGTAAGGTTAGATTCCAAGCCACACCCCTTCCAAGGATGGAAGGAGTATTTATAGTTACAAGACTACACGACCTCCTGACGGCCTGTGGATCAGGTATACAGTGGGTAAAGACCCGTCCTTCCTCCACGGTATTACACTAAACTAAACTACGCTACAAACTAACTAATTAACTACTAAATAACATAAATAACTACAAGTCTATGAGCTAACATATGCTAGACCATAATTGGGGTGACCAACACTTTAACATGGAATTTCCAATTCCTAACAGTAACAGCTGATTATCTGATTATTCGTTTATAAAATGCATAATCTATTTTTAATAAGCAGTCCTAAAACCCCTTAATATATTAACAAGTTGATCACCTTAGGCTGCCCCCAATAGAAGTAATCGTGTGTCGATCGAGTGCTCCTGGCGATCGAGTTCAAGTCGATCGACTTGTTGTGGAGCTTGTCGATCGCCTCATGTCATGCCCAATTCAATCGTCTGCAAGATCGAGTTATTTACTTGTATCCGTTGCATATGAAAAAAAAAAAAAAAAAAAAAAAAAAAAAAAAAAAAAAATCCTACCGTTTAAACTAAATATTTCAAATGTTTTAGGCTTAAAAAAAAAAAAAAAAAAAAAAACCTACTAAACTACCTTATAAATACATAACATATTTACACACTAAACTCACAAATATCATTTCATACATTCTCTATATTCTTTCCACACTATGAGTTTTAATTCTTACGAGCTATTCATTGTCGATTCGTCATCGGATGATGAAAATGAAGTCAGTACCTAGTTTATGATGTTTGCGGAAGAGTGTTGGGAGGCTTTTCAAGCCTCACGAAACACTGTTACTAGGGATCGTTTGGGTGCCCATAATCGTTTAGTTGATGCTTACTTCAGCGAGACCCCAACATACGGCGATACAACATTCCATGATCGTTTTCGTATGAGCCGACGACTATTCACACGAATTGTCCGAGATATAACCGATCATTCACCTTATTTCCAACAAACTCCTAATTGTACAGGCGTACTTGGTATTTCTCCATTGATAAAATGTACTTCGTCAATCCGTCAATTGGCATACGAACAGGGGCGGACCTTTATGAGGGCAGGGGAGGGTCCCCCCCCCCCAAAAAAAAATTTACGACACTTAATGTAAATATTGTGGGTTTTAGGGGTAATTTAGTTGAGGTTATAAATAAATCTTCGATTCGGCCCCCCCAAAATAAATTCGGCCCCCCCAAAATAAATGGCCAAGTTCCGCCACTGCATACGAAGTCAATGTTGATGCTCTAGACGTATACGTGCAAATGGGTGCGTCAACAATTCGTGAGTGTCTTCAAAAATTTTGTGAGGTCATAATGGAGTTATATGGTGCAAAGTATTTGCGAAAGCCGACGGTTAGTGACATTGACAAACTCTATGCTCATCATTACCAAAGTCATGGGTTTCATGGGATGATAGGAAGCATCGATTGCACAGATTGGCCGTGGGAGAATTGCCCACATGCTTTAAAAGCTCAATTTTGTAGGGGTGATCACGGGCAAAGTCCTTTCATTTTATTGGAAGCGATCGCGTCCCAAGATTTATAGATTTGGCATGCGTTCTTTGGTGTCGCCGGGATGAATAACGACGTAAATATTTTACGTGCATCGCCTCTTTTCAATGATCTCAAAACGGGGAGAGCACCGGATGTGGAATTCGTTGCTAACGGCGTGCCTTATAACGCGGATGTTATCTTGCTGATGGGATATATCCGGAATGGTCAGTTATTATGAAGTCCATTAAAAATCCAGGGACGAATGATCACAAACGAATATTGTATAAGACGATGCACGAAGCAGCAAGAAGAGATGTGGAACGTGCTTTTGGTGTACTAAAGAAGAAGTGGCTAATGATTAAACATCCGGCTAGAGGTTTGACAAAGAGCGGCTATCGCATATAATGTACACATGCACCATATTACATAATATGATAATTCAGGACGAAGAGCGGGCGATATCTCCCGTAATCTTTCCAGCAGAGCAGCACCGTTCTTATGATCTCATAAGAACGCATGTGGAATCGTTGGAAATTACCAAGGAGATATGCAACAGAACAGCTCATCTTAACCTCAAAGCCGATTTGGTGGAAGACATTTGGCATCGTCATAATCAAAACTAGTGTAGTCGTTGTATTGTCGTAATGTTTTAATTTTATTTGAATTATTATGTAACGTTTTAATTGTTAATGAAATTTTATTTTGTGTTAAAAATGTTTTTTTTTTTTTTTTTTTTTTTTTTTAAAGAACTTGATCGCCCTTACTGGGGTACCTAATCGCCTGAAGGTAGCTGGAGAGAGAAAGCTGACGTGACAGTGAAAAGTAAGGGAAAAAATAAAAAATCAACTTTGACATAGTGTTTTCACATCTGGACCGGTTTTAACCGAGAACCGGTCATCCAACTTTTTAACCGAGAACCGGTCATATTAACAAGTTGATCATCCAACTATAAGTTTAAACTAAACATTAATGAAACTTAATACTTTCAGTCCTTATACTTTGGACTGTATTACAGAAATGACTCAAACTAATAACAACTTGCTATATGTTCAATAGTAACTTTTATAGTTCTTTTTTCTTCTTGACGTTCATCTATCATGGTTTTGACTCCCACTTGGGCCATATTTTGTTGATCTCCCTCGCACCACCATGAAGCTCTCCATATTGTTGTGATTCATGCTACCCATTATCCTTATCGTTTTGTCAAATACTCCCTTCGAGGTTAAGTTGATTGATGAGTTGATCATATGAATCAATTACCCTTTATAGTAGAAAGTTAAGAACAATGTTATTTATTGACATAGTAAGATGCTTACTTTAGCTCATTCCTCATGATTTTTATCATATTAGAATTTAGGGCAAATCACCTAGAAATGTAGTTAACTTGCCACTTTTTCCCATTGTATGTAGTATTCTTTTTTTTTTCTCATTCTGTCAATAAACTTCTATCGTTAGTCCTTTGTGTGTACCCGTTACCAAAAAAACCTGCATCGTTAGTCCTTTATGCTAACGACCGTTAATAAATAACTTAAAATTTGGTTATCTTACGCTAAACTTGCGTCGTTGGTCCTTTATAGTAACAATCGTTAAAAAATAACTTAAAATTTGGTTTTCTTACGTTTCCGTCCGTTTTTTTCACGTTTTCGTACGTTTTACACGTTTTCGTTCGTTTTAACACGCTTTCGTCCGTTTTTTCACGTTTTTATCAGTGTTAACACGTTTTCATTCGTTTTTACATGTTTTCGTCGGTTTTTTTTCACTTTTCTTCTGTTTTCCCCGTTTCATTCGTTTTTTCACGTTTTTACACGCTTTCATCCATTTTTACACATTTTCGTCCATTTTTGCATGTTTTCGTTCGTTTTTACATGTTTTCATCCGTTTTAACACGGTTTCGTCCGTTTTAACACGGGTTCGTCTATTTTTTTTTCATGTTTTCATCTGTTTTACACGTTTTCATCCGTTTTAACATGGTTTCGTCTGTTTTTTTCACGTTTTCATTTATTATTTCACGTTTTTGCACGTTTTCGTCCGTTATTGCACGTTTTCGTTCGTTATTTCACGTTTTCGTCCGTTGTTTCACGTTTTCATCCGTTGTTTCACGTTTTCATCCGTTTTTACATGTTTTCATCCGTTGTTTCATGTTTTTGTTCGTGTTTGCACATTTTGTGTAAAAACGGATGAAATCGTGAAAAAAACGAACAACGCGATGTAGAGACGGATGAAAACGTGTAAAAACGGAGGAAAACGAGAAAAACGGAAAAAAACGTGTTAAACAGAAAAATTGTGTAAAAACATACGAAATCTTGCAAAAACTGTCGAAAACGTGCAAAAACGGATGTAAACGTGTAAAAACGGATGAAAACGTGAGAAAACTTACGAAAGCGTGTTAAAACGGACCTAAACGTGTAAAGACGGACGAAAACGTGAAAAACGGACGAAAACGTGTAAAAATGGATGAAAACGTGTTAAAACGGATGAAAACGTGAAAAACGGATGAAAACTTGCAAAAACGGATGTAAACGCGTAAAAAACTGATGAAAGCGTGTTAAAACGGACCAAAACGTGTAAAGACGGACGAGCGTGAAAAACGGACGAAAACGTGTAAAAACGGATAAAGACATGTAAAAACGGATGAAAACGTGAAAAAACGGACGAAAACGTGTAAGAAGGGATGAAAGCGTGCATAAACGGACGAAAATGTGTTAAAACGGATGAAAACGTGTAAAAACGCATGAAAATGTGAAAAAACGGAAGAAAACGTGTAAAAACGGACGAATACGTGTAAAAGCGAATGAAAATGTGCAAAAACGTGTAAAAACGTGAAAAAACAAATGAAACGGGGAAAAACAGAAGAAATGTGAAAAAAAATAGACGAAAACGTGTAAAAACGAATGAAAACGTGTAAAAACTGATAAAAACGTGAAAAAACGGACGAATGCGTGTTAAAACGAACGAGCGTGTAAAACGTGAAAAAAAACAGACGGAAACGTAAGAAAACCAAATTTTAAGTTATTTTTTACCGATTGTTACTATAAAGGACCAACGACACAAGTTTAGCGTAAGATAACCAAATTTTAAGTTATTTATTAACGGTCGTTAGCATAAAGGACTAACGATGCATGTTTTTTTGGTAACGGGTACACACAAAGGACTAACGATAGAAGTTTATTGACAGAATGAGAAAAAAAAAAAAAAGAATGCTACATACAATGAAAAAAAGTGGCAAGTTAACTACATTTCTAGGTGATTTGCCCTAAATTCTAATATGATAAAAATCATGGGGAATGAGCTAAAGTAAGCATCTTACTATGTCAATAAATAACATTGTTCTTAACTTTCTACTATAAAGGGTAATTGATTCATATGATCAACTCATCAATCAACTTAACCTCGAAGGGAGTATTTGGTCTTCGATGATGTTGCAAACACCGTTTTGGAAGAAGATAATCGACAAAACGATAAGGATAATGGGTAGCATGAATCACAACAATATGGAGAGCTTCATGGTGGTGCGAGGGAGATCAACAAAATATGGCCCAAGTGGGAGTCAAAACCATGATAGATGAACGTCAAGAAGAAAAAAGAACTATAAAAGTTACTATTGAACATATAGCAAGTTGTTATTAGTTTGTCAAATTATAACTTGCGATTTACCTCAATTCAATGTCACTTTTTTGGTATCAAATACTACATTCGTCCTATAAATATTGTTTAGTGTTGACTTTTGAAGTATTTATTATGCAAATTTAACCTTAAATATTTTTATTTGTGTTATATGATAATTGATGAAAATTATACTAATGAAAATACATTTAAAACTCAATATGTTCACATATTTATATAAATAAAAATATTTAAGATTAAAGTTGAAAAGTAAAAACTTCAAAAGCTAATAACAATAATTATGAGACAGAGGGAGTAGCACATTATAAGTATATATTAAAACTCGATCAAAACGCAGCCGTATTATGTACTGTAGCTACAGTACAGCTACAGTAGCTACAGTACATGCTACAGTAATTTGCATTTTTGGGCCGGACTGCTACAGTGTTGGGCCGGCTGCTACAGTGCGCGAAAAAAAAAAAAAAAAAAGGTTTATAAAATCTTTATAAAAAGTTTATAAAAAATTTATAAGAAATTTATAAATTTTTTATAAAAAAGGTTTATAAAAAATTGATAAAAAAAAGTTTATAAAAAAAAGTTTATAAAAAATTTATAAAATATTTATAAAAAATTTATGAAATAGGTTTATAAAAAATTTATAAAAAAAAGTTTATAAAAAATTTATAAAAAAGGTTTATAAAAAGTTTATAAAAAAGGTTTATAAAAAGTTTATAAAAAAAAGTTTATAAAAAAAATTTATAAGAAATTTATATAAAAAAAACGCAATTTTTTTTAAATCGGAAAAAACGGTTTTTTTTTAAAAAACCCAATATATATTTTAAGTAGATTTTAAGAAAAAAAATAACACAAAAATATTACAAATACACAAAAAAAAAAACATAACGTAAAAAACTGCACAAATGTATTTAAAAAAAAAAACTCGGCTAAAAAATTCGCCCGCCCGCAACGCGGCGGACCAATGCCAGTCTCGTGATCAATAATTCTCTTTCAAAAATATATTTGGGTTAGCGTAACTCAACTATGTAGTGGTATTAACTTTTAAAACTTTGATCAAATTGTTAAATAAGTTGTATTTTGAGTATTTGGTCATTCATTATTTATTGCATACACTGACTTGCTTTTTGTCATACAAAATTGTTCACGTTGTAGCACAAAACATTCAGTTTAAAAGAGGGTTATTGCACTTAAATATCATTGTACTTTTAAAAAATGTTCATTTAGGTCATTGTACAACTTTTTTGTATATTAAGATCATTATACTAAAGCTTTTATACTTTTGAGTCACTATACTATTAAAAAATATTTATTTAAGTTATTATAGTATGTTTTTGTCTATTTGAGTCGATAAACATTTCAAAATATATTATTCAAGTCATCAAAATTGCTAAAATGTAGTATTCAAAAGTAATTTACATACTTTTGTATTTATGTATTCATTTTTCTGCTTGTTTTTAAATCATTAATGCATTTAGTTTTAAATTATGTATTTTTATTAATTACAATAGACACATATTTCAACATAATGTGTGCATATGTTAGATCAAAATAGTTTATAAGTTAAATAAGCCATCAAATTTTAATATTTATAAATGTACACTTTTGATGTCGTTCAAATCACGATTGCTCGTCTTTTACGTCCCTGGTATGAAATTTAATTTAGCACAGTTAAATGATGTTAGTTAAATGATGAGTAAAATGTTTAACTTTGCTAAATTAAATTTCATACCAAGGGATGTAAAAGGCGAACAGTCGCATTTGAACGACATCAAAAGTGTACATTTATAAATATTGAAACTTGATGACCTATTTAGCTTAAAAACTATTTCGATCTAACATACGCACACATTATGTTGAAATATGTGTCCATTGTAATTATATATATATATATATATATATATATAGGGGAGGGTTATTGTAAGATCATGCTTAAAGTTCTAAAAGTAAGACCCAATATGAACCATTAGATCATTATATTTGGGTTTGATGAGATTAACATTAAATGATTGACATTATAGTAATTAAATAGGGATTCAAGGGTATTTTGGGGAATTATGATCCAAATGTGGTCAATCTTTTTTTAATTTTTTGTCTATTCTTTATACAAAAAATAGGTTCACATTTTTTTTAAGCAGCAGATTCCGGTGTACCGAAATCTGTGCGTTTTAACCTGGTCCACAATTTTTATATAATAAACTGAAAACGTAACCAGAAATACAAGATGTATCACCAAACAAAGCTAACAACAGCAAATTCCGGTACACCGGAATTCGTGCATTTTAACCCCGAATTCAATATATATGAGATAGTGAGATACATATACAGATATGAGATACATATACAGTCTACCAAAAACTGCTAAACTACTACAATGAGATACATACACAGGATCTGTGTACCAAGAACCTATCTAAAAAACTAACAGCAGCAGATTCCGGTACACCGGAATCTGCGTTTTACCCAGAATCCGGTATACAATCCTTAAACCAAACAAAACCGGTACATCGGAATCTATCAAAACCTAACATATCTGGATTTGACATAATGATCCAATGAAACACGAACACATTATACTAATAAACCAACTGATCTGGTAGATTTAAACCAACTGAAACACGAACACAAACCCAAAAACCAACTGACATATTTATCTTATAAACCAACTGAAACACGAACACATTATACTAATAAGCAACTGATCTGGTAGATTTAACAACCTCTAATCTTGGTTGTTCGAGACCCAAATAACACCATGAACAAATTAGATGAATCCGGTGTACCGGCGACGCATCCGATGTACAAAGCGTCTTCTATACAAACATTATTCCAGCCACCGTAAGATCAATTCGTCACCCATTAATCCAACCAAGATATCACCTACTAGGGATAACCCCCGCCTTCTTGAAATCCGGTACACCGGATAAACCCACCTTCTTGATAAATCCAGTACATCAAAAAAAACAACAAATATATTATTTGATAACGGCTGGAGATCATAAAAACACACATCTGTGTACCAAGGAAATAGATCAAAATCGAAAAGTAGCATATTCCGGTACACCGGATATATTATGTACCAAATCTAGTACATAAACACAGCCATTATAAACGGATCTAACAAATCCATGTATTCCCACCATCTTGTATACCGATCTGTTACACAAACCCAAAAACCCACCTCGCCGGAAAAACAAAGCCTCGCCGGAAAACGAGTCCTCGCCAAAAAAATGAAGCCTCGGCAGTGGTGGTTTTTTGACACGAGTGTGTATGGGTTATGGTTGTGGTGGCGGCCGGTCTTGATTTAGTATTGGTGGTGGGGTATGTGTGAATGGGAGGAGATGGAGGAGATAATGAGATAATGAGAATGGGAGGAGATGGAGGCGGGGTATTAGTTTTTATGGGTTGGAGCATGCTAAATACCTACAATACCCTTTTACACATTTACTTAATTTTCAGTTTTTTAACTACTCAAATTCCACTTGTCCAAATCTTATTGGTTGTTGAAATGATCTTATTTTTAAAACTTTAAGCATGATCTCATATGATCCCAAATCTATATATATATATATATATATAATTTAAAACAAAATACATTTAACATCTAAAAACAAGCAGAAAAAATGAATACATAAATGCAAAAAGTATGTAAATTACTTTTGAATACTACATTTTAACAATTTTGATGACTCGAATAACATATTTTGAAATGTTTATTGACTTAAATAAGCAAAAACATATTAAAATAACTTAAATAAATATTTTTTAATAGTATAATGACTCAAAAGTATAAAAACTTTAGTATAATGACCTAAACAAACAAAAAAGTTGTACAATGACTTAATTGAATAATTTTCAAAAGTACAATGACCCTTAAATGCAATAACCCTTTAAAAGACATACATCTCTCTTTTTTAAGGAGATGTGATTCGGTGTAAAGTGAGTGGTGAAATAAACACAGTATCAATATATCAAATTAAACGCAAGATTCGACAAATCAACCTTTTAGGAAAAGGGCTAACGTGCCAAAGCTCGCGAAAGTGATAAAAGTGATACCGGGAAAGTGATTTTCCCGGGTCGTGTCCCAACGAGGTGTGAAATTGATGGTGTCGATGAGTTTCGTGATTTGGACTTGAATAGGTTAAACGAAGTTGGATTTTTGATTTTGCTAATCTACAAATTAAAGAACGGAAATGAAAATAAAGCACGTAAAACAATGTAAAATCTAAATAAACTATAACTAAGCCTAAGAAACAATAAAACGATGCTAAACTACATCCTAGGGTGCTAAAATGCGAAAACGCGAAACCCCGAGCTAATCCCGAGCCCCGAGAGTGAAAAATATGCAATTTAAGTCCTACGAGTGCAAAATCAAATTTTCTACATTCTAAATGACTAAAAATAATTTTAGGAAAAAGCCGGGTATTTTTTCGACTTTTAAATTAATGAATTAAAAACTATTTAACACTAATTAATTAATTAAAAATACTAACCTATTTTAGAAAATTCTGAAAATTTCACAGAAACTACTTTGATTTATGCTTGATCTAATAAAAATAAGAAAATTGATGGTTGTTTTGGAAAATAAGCAAAAATTAAGCTAACAAGAGCTTATTTATGAAACTGCCAAATGTTGTTAAAGATTAATTATGCTAAGTTATAACGCAAATGGTCCCAAGGACAGTTGGGGATGGTGTCGTGTTGTTGTGTGTCTGTAAGGGCAAGAGGTCACATGTTCGACCCAGCCTCTTGCCTTTTTTTTTTTTTTTCTTTTTTTTATTTATTTTTGGAAATTTTCTTTTTGGGACTTGGAGATGACTTAAAAATAAGACCTTTTTTCTACAAACACAAATCTTTTGCAAGTTCAATATAAGCCAGAAATAAGCTATTTTGTCCTATCAGTTGCACTAAAGGAATTAAAAGCTTAATCTACTAACTGTTTTGCAAACGGTCTTATGCGAGCTATCTCTAAATCCTAAAAAGCTATGGAGGAGATAAAATCTAACACCAATCTAATCTAAGATAAACAAAGGAGTCCAGGAATGAGCAAAAAAAAACTAAAGTAGCACTAAGGGGCTGCTACAACAGTGGTTCAGCAACTAAAACAGTTCCATGGGGGTGACTTTCAAGCTAGCTTTAACTATCTAGAAGCTAAGATAAAAATTCAAAAAAAAAAATGTGAAATAACTAGATTACCATCCAAATTACATGCATACCAATTTTTAGCTTATAAGGACTTGTAATCAGCAAACTAAAATTCACAAACAGTAGCTAATTAGGACGATTGATTTGGTATGACAGATTTTAAGCAAGAGTACCAAATAGCATTCAAAAAGCATAAAATAAGCAAATGACCAACAAACCTAATCTATCTATCTAAACAACTTCTAAAATACCTAAATAAGCTAAGGCAAATGACTGATAAGCAAAAAAAAAAAAAATAAATAAAGAAGTAAGTAACCTGTGCTACTGTTGCAGGCTTAGAATTAGTCTGATGTGGCTACTTTGAGCTTATGTTTAAGCTGCGTAATGAACTTCCACTCCAGATACAAGCTACAATAATCCAAGTTAGTACAGCAAACATTCTAAAAACTGATTTTGGGGGTGGAAAGGGGATTATAACGGCTTAAAAAAATCACTTGGGACATTGTATCTTTGAGTGACCTTTGACAGCAAATAAAAATCAAAGTGCAGTTAAGAAAACAGTGAACACCCCCTTTTTTTTTTTTTGCCTAAACTTTTGCAAAAACTTATCCCATTAGTTACCCTCTTTAACTACTGACTTAAAACTTGAAAAGGAACTCTGACTTTAGGAGTCAAACGGGTAAATAGTGGTTTTTGACCATTTGAAACACTTGACCCAAACACCCATTTAATCTGTTAAAAAGACTTAAATTGATTTTTTTTTCTTGTTTTGCAAACTACACTTTCACAACTGAGTTCTAACTTCAACTTTTGAAACACTTTTCTATGATTGAAAACTAGAGAAAAACTAAGCACTTGAGTACTTATAAGCTAAAATGGATTAACAGAAAATTGAAACAAACAATTTTTTCATTAAATAGAAAAAAAAACATTACAAGTAAAGTAAAAAACTAATTTAACATTAAAACTAGGGGTATTAAAATCTAAATTAGGGTGCCTCATACATTGGCATACAACATCTATTTATACTACAATTATCTAGGGCTTCAAGGTCTTTAATCCTCATGTGTTTTTTCTGTGAGATAAAGCAGGCCAAAGACTCACTCATGTGCTTCTTGAATTCATCCAAGCCGTCCAATAAGTAGGTACCAATATGGGTAAATCCAAGCCATTGATTGGTCTTCTTGACATGGATTGCTGAGCTAGAATTTGGGGAAGAGGGGTAATGGATGAGTGAGTGGGTTTGGGAGTTGGGATATACTGGGTAAAAGGTTTGTGGTGAGGTTGAGTGTTTGGGGTTTTGGAATTCTGGGTAAAAGGGTTGTGGGTGTTCTGGGTTTTAGAGAAAGAAGAAAGAAGGTTGGAGGGAAAAGGTAAAGAAGAAAGGTGGGAGGTGGGTTGGGTCGTTTTTATTATTGGTGAAGGGAGGGGGTCAAAAATAGAGGGTTCAATGGGGAAAAGGAAGGGTTCACAGCTGGTTTGGTGGACTTGGTATTAATAACAAGGACCATTTCTGTAATTCACCAAACTTGAGGGACCAAAACTGTAATTTTGCAAAGTTTATTATAAGGACCACTTTTGACACGTTTGAATTACCAAAGGACTAAAAATATTAATTTTCCAATTTAAAGTGTCCAGGGGTAAATTCTGTCAATCTTTGAAACTTCAGGGACTAAAGTTGCCATTTTGCAAAACTGAACTTTATAAGGGTAATTTTGACAACTTGAAAATCCCTGAGGGCCTTTTATGAAAAATTTCATGTTTTGAATAACCAGGGACTAGATTTTGACAATTATTGCATAAAATACAGTCTAAATATTTTTTCTGTCTTTTTGAGACTTTTCAAAGTGTTTTTGACTGTTTTTGCAGTGCAGATGGAATAAAAATGATGAGTATTTAGACACTCATCAATCCCCACACTAAACTATTGCTAGTCCCTAGCAATCTTTTGAGAAAACTTAATGGATTTGAATCTCTTTACCAAAAGCCATTACTTCGGGAGTAGCCAATTGTTTTAGTTCAAGTAAGAACCTTGGTACAATGATAACCAAATGATTTTGAGCAAATCACCAGCTTTCAACGGTTTTGATTTGTCTTTACCAGAAGCCGTTTGCTTCTGGACTAGCCAACTCTTAGATAAAATATCTTTGGTGAGTCAATTACCAATTATGGTTTTCCAACTGCCTTTACCACAAGCCATAAACTTGCGGGCTAGCCAACTCTTCACTAATTAAAGATATGGTGAGCTGAACACCATACAATTTTGGGCAAATTGCAAGCCGTCAACGGATTTGAGATATCTTTACCAAGAGCCGTTTGCTCCTGGATTAGCCAATCCTTTTGTTTATTAGACATGGCGGATGATAACAGTAATCGAGTAAGTGCAAAACACTTACTCCAAAAAAAAGATTTTGGCCAAAAATGGGGGAATTGGGTGGTATACTTACATGATAAAATTCGTGAGAATTCCCCCCACACTAGAAATGAATATTGCCCTCAATATTCAAAGTACCGGCGGTTATGCCGAAACATAGAACGTAAAAGGGAAATACTACGGCCATTATTTGATTTTTTTTTTTTTTTTTTTTATATATATATATAGAAAACTTTATATACAACAGCGCGGGGCAATTCCCCCACACTAGGGTGGTAGAAAATAGAAAGAAGTTAGAAATACGGGTGAAAACCCATATAGTGTGCTACTGTTTTTGATTCCCGAGTCGCTAGCTTGACTCGATCCCCGCATTCATTTGTTCATGGGGAAAGCAAGTGGAAGAGAAAATCTCCATCGGACTTTCATTCAAATGGTTTGGATACACATTGAATGTGTCAAAAGTTCCACTCCGATGAGATACATCCGGCTCAAAAGAAAGAGAAATGCCGGGGTCAAAGATGGTATCTTCACTCCCGTAGGAGTTAAGACATGGAGAAGAGATAGGAGGAGAAGGCAAAGTGTCAATTACTTGACAACGGATGGGATGGGTGGGTAAAAGATTAGATTGAGGAACATTAACGGAATGTTCAGAAATCTTATCCACCACTTTAGAAGTCACAACATCCGTGTTGGACTTAAGAAATATCCGAGAGTGAACTCCCTTGAAAGGTAAGATACCGGGTTTGAACACTTTGTCCTCGGAGAGGAATGAAACGCAAGTATCAACCACGGTAAAATCCTCAAGGGTAGATGAGTTACTCATGGATGAAAGAAGATGTGGAGCATTTTGCTAAAAAAGCTCATCCTCAATTGTCAGAGGAAGAGGATCGATGTGAGCGAGTTCACCGGCGAACTCCTCATGGAAAGGCCAACTCCTTTCGGAAGGAGGAAGTAATTCAAATGTGGACGACTCATACTCAGGAAGAGAAAGATGAAAAGTGGGAATGCCACTACTCTCCTTTTCAGCATGATCGTCATCAAAGCGGAATACTTCAAATTCCGGAAGAGAATCATTGGACAAAGCCTCAAGTTCAGAAAATGGTTCGGGCTTTTCCAAGATATAGTCACTATCCACAACGGGGATAGGAGCTGAAGCTGGTTTAGCACAAAATGATTCGATCTTAGAAACGAGGAGATTTACATTGAACAATTTTTCACGAAGTATCTCGTCCTCAATTTCCAGATCATCAGAATCTCTCACCTCCTCTAAGCTAACTAGCTCAGAAGGTAACTCCTCGACATAATTGATGTCTCCATAGGATAAAGAATCGTCAAACGAAGTACAATCGTTTTCAGAATCGGAGAACATCTCGACATGATCGTTTGGGATGTCAAGAGGAGGAGAATAATCATCGACAAGAGGATCATCACACATATTACCGGAGATAACCTCGGACTCACTTGGGGTTGGGACAAGGTTCTCAACACAAGACGGTTCCGTTTCCGGAATAGTGTCAAGATGCTCGTCCCCCATTAAAAGGTTATCCGATGGTTCTATGGTAGATGGGCAATGTGAGGGTGGAGAGTGGACATGTGCGGTACTTTGTGGGCTTGAAATATGCACCTTGTCCTTTGTCATCTCCCAATCTTCCTCATCCTCGTCATCGAGACGGCAAGCCTCGTTGAATAAGATAAGCTTTTGAGCTGCTCGCTCATCGGCTAGTAATCTTTCGTTGCGAGCAGCTTGTTCCTCGGAAAGTTCTTCAAGAATTATACGAGGAAATGGATCGATGACGGAAAGTTGTGGGGGTTCGACGTTGTCAAAACTGGCAGCGTTATAATAAGGGTTGGGTCCAAAGTAATTTTGATTCCACGATTGACATTGATAATCATCATGAGGACCCCCACACTTAGCACAAATAGGGTATTGGGGAGAGAAATTTTGAGAAGATGTTTGATCATTGAGATGGTGAAAGTACGGTTCTGGTTCGTATAAATTTTGTGGAGGGTAGTTGAAATTGTTTTGAGGATAGTTGAAGGAGTTCGGGTTAGAATCATAAGCGAATGAACTCTCGGCACAAATCGAACAACATCCATTGACAAGATAGTTTCCACACCACTCGCACATACATTTGTAACAACGAAAACCTTGTGGTAACAAGTCTCCACAACCGTAGCAATAACTTTGATCAAACGAAGATATTTCGGGCTCGGGAATAGGAATCGAGGGTTCAACAACATCACATAAGGAAGGTAAAGCGGTATTTCCCGAAGTTGAATCTTGACGAAGTTCAATTAAGAAGTTTTGAATCATGTCATTTCTGGCCCTAAAGATATCGTCGGTAAAGCGTTCAAGAAGATTCCGGAGTTGGGACAAGTGGTGTGCTCTTAGAGCTAGCAAGTTCCACCACTTCTGTTATGGTCTCCGGCGTTTGAATGGGTTCATCGTAATCAATTCTAATTCTCGACCTTTTTTCATTGGCTTGAATTTGTTCAATTAGATTACGGGCTTTAAATTCAAAGAAATCGTCCTCGTAACCCTTGGTGGGTGCTTGAGGTAATTCCGACATTTGAACGGGTTCGTCAACATTAGAACGTAGTTCGGGTTGTGGCGGGTGGTCGAAATAACTTTGAAAAGACTTTTTGATGGATAATTCGCACAAATCGCAAAATTCGCTAGGCCTTCCACACTGCTCACACACGCACTTGTGACAATGATGTTGATCTTTTTCCATACACCGAAGACGATCGTCGTCATTAGAATTAAACATATAGAGGGTTAAAGAGATAGAATTAAACGGTTTTGAGGTTAAAGAAGAGTAGAATCAAACGGTACGAGAGGGTAAGAGAAATAGAATTATACGGATAAAAGGAATGAGAAGAATATTTTTGGATTTTTCGAAAACGAGTGCACATGCACATTCAAAAACAACACTTTCAATTAAAACAAAACCGAGGCAAAACACAAGGAACTTAAACCAATAATCACAAGCGTATTCACGCAAGTGACACAAAGGCAATTTTTGAATCTTTGGTTCGGGAACTTATTATGATAACACTCAAGTTGAGAAGTGTTATATTGATTGTGTGTTCTATTTTATTTAAAACAACAAGCAAAAATCTTTTTGTACTTTTAATCTTTTACATATATACAAAGAAAAGAAAAATATTTTTGTATTTTTGTAATTTTATAAAAACAATAACTTCACGAGGAAGGATCTTCAAGTCACTAATCGCAAAAACTTCACGATATTGTCGCAACACACCTCCCCGGCAGCGGCGCCAAAATTTGATTCGGTGTAAAGTGAGTGGTGAAATAAACACAGTATCAATATATCAAATTAAACGCAAGATTCGACAAATCAACCTTTTAGGAAAAGGGCTAACGTGCCAAAGCTCGCGAAAGTGATAAAAGTGATACCGGGAAAGTGATTTTCCCGGGTCGTGTCCCAACGAGGTGTGAAATTGATGGTGTCGATGAGTTTCGTGATTTGGACTTGAATAGGTTAAACGAAGTTGGATTTTTGATTTTGCTAATCTACAAATTAAAGAACGGAAATGAAAATAAAGCACGTAAAACAATGTAAAATCTAAATAAACTATAACTAAGCCTAAGAAACAATAAAACGATGCTAAACTACATCCTAGGGTGCTAAAATGCGAAAACGCGAAACCCCGAGCTAATCCCGAGCCCCGAGAGTGAAAAATATGCAATTTAAGTCCTACGAGTGCAAAATCAAATTTTCTACATTCTAAATGACTAAAAATAATTTTAGGAAAAAGCCGGGTATTTTTTCGACTTTTAAATTAATGAATTAAAAACTATTTAACACTAATTAATTAATTAAAAATACTAACCTATTTTAGAAAATTCTGAAAATTTCACAGAAACTACTTTGATTTATGCTTGATCTAATAAAAATAAGAAAATTGATGGTTGTTTTGGAAAATAAGCAAAAATTAAGCTAACAAGAGCTTATTTATGAAACTGCCAAATGTTGTTAAAGATTAATTATGCTAAGTTATAACGCAAATGGTCCCAAGGACAGTTGGGGATGGTGTCGTGTTGTTGTGTGTCTGTAAGGGCAAGAGGTCACATGTTCGACCCAGCCTCTTGCTTTTTTTTTTTTTTTTTTTTTATTTATTTTTGGAAATTTTCTTTTTGGGACTTGGAGATGACTTAAAAATAAGACCTTTTTTCTACAAACACAAATCTTTTGCAAGTTCAATATAAGCCAGAAATAAGCTATTTTGTCCTATCAGTTGCACTAAAGGAATTAAAAGCTTAATCTACTAACTGTAGATAAAATCTAACACCAATCTAACACCAATAAGTTCCCGAACCAAATAAGCTATGGAGGAGATAAAATCTAACACCAATCTAATCTAAGATAAACAAAGGAGTCCAGGAATGAGCAAAAAAAAACTAAAGTAGCACTAAGGGGCTGCTACAATGGTTCACAACTAAAAGCAGTTCCATGGGGTGACTTTCAAGCTAGCTTTAACTATCTAGAAGCTAAGATAAAAATTCAAAAAAAAAATGTGAAATAACTAGATTACCATCCAAATTACATGCATACCAATTTTTAGCTTATAAGGACTTGTAATGAGCAAACTAAAATTCACAAACAGTAGCTAATTAGGACGATTGATTTGGTATGACAGATTTTAAGCAAGAGTACCAAATAGCATTCAAAAAGCATAAAATAAGCAAATGACCAACAAACCTAATCTATCTATCTAAACAACTTCTAAAATACCTAAATAAGCTAAGGCAAATGACTGATAAGCAAAAAAATAAAAAAATAAATAAAGAAGTAAGTAACCTGTGCTACTGTTGCAGGCTTAGACTTAGTCTGATGTGGCTACTTTGAGCTTATGTTTAAGCTGCGTAATGAACTTCCACTCCAGATACAAGCTACAATAATCCAAGTTAGTACAGCAAACATTCTAAAAACTGATTTTGGGGGTGGAAAGGGGATTATAACGGCTTAAAAAAATCAGTTGGGACATTGTATCTTTGAGTGACCTTTGACAGCAAATAAAAATCAAAGTGCAGTTAAGAAAACAGTGAACACCCCCTTTTTTTTTGTTGCCTAAACTTTTGCAAAAACTTATCCCATTAGTTACCCTCTTTAACTACTGACTTAAAACTTGAAAAGGAACTCTGACTTTAGGAGTCAAACGGGTAAATAGTGGTTTTTGACCATTTGAAACACTTGACCCAAACACCCATTTAATCTGTTAAAAAGACTTAAATTGATTTTTTTTTCTTGTTTTGCAAACTACACTTTCACAACTGAGTTCTAACTTCAACTTTTGAAACACTTTTCTATGATTGAAAACTAGAGAAAAACTAAGCACTTGAGTACTTATAAGCTAAAATGGATTAACAGAAAATTGAAACAAACAATTTTTTCATTAAATAGAAAAAAAAACATTACAAGTAAAGTAAAAAACCAATTTAACATTAAAACTAGGGGTATTAAAATCTAAATTAAGGTGCCTCATACATTGGCATACAACATCTATTTATACTACAATTATCTAGGGCTTCAAGGTCTTTAATCCTCATGTGTTTTTTCTGTGAGATAAAGCAGGCCAAAGACTCACTCATGTGCTTCTTGAATTCATCCAAGCCGTCCAATAAGTAGGTACCAATATGGGTAAATCCAAGCCATTGATTGGTCTTCTTGACATGGATTGCTGAGCTGGAATTTGGGGAAGAGGGGTAATGGATGAGTGAGTGGGTTTGGGAGTTGGGATATACTGGGTAAAAGGGTTGTGGTGAGGTTGAGTGTTTGGGGTTTTGGAATTCTGGGTAAAAGGGTTGTGGGTGTTCTGGGTTTTAGATAAAGAAGAAAGAAGGTTGGAGGGAAAAGGTAAAGAAGAAAGGTGGGAGGTGGGTTGGGTCGTTTTTATTATTGGTGAAGGGAGGGGATAAAAAATAGAGGGTTCAATGGGGAAAAGGAAGGGTTCACAGCTGGTTTGGTGGACTTGGTATTAATAACAAGGACCATTTCTGTAATTCACCAAACTTGAGGGACCAAAACTGTAATTTTGCAAAGTTTATTATAAGGACCACTTTTGACAAGTTTGAATTACCAAAGGACTAAAAATATTAATTTTCCAATTTAAAGTGTCCAGGGGTAAATTCTGTCAATCTTTGAAACTTCAAGGACTAAAGTTGCCATTTTGCAAAACTGAACTTTATAAGGGTAATCTTGACAACTTGAAAATCCCTGAGGGCCTTTTATGAAAAATTTCATGTTTTGAATAACCAGGGACTAGATTTTGACAATTATTGCATAAAATACAGTCTAAATATTTTTTTCTGTCTTTTTGAGACTTTTCAAAGTGTTTTTGACTGTTTTTGCAGTGCAGATGGAATAAAAATGATGAGTATTTAGACACTCATCAAGATGAAAATGTTAAATTCAACCCATCGAATCTATGGTTCAAGAAGGTAGGGGTGTTCACAAATCGGGTAATACACACAGGAACTAAAAACCGTAATCGAACTGAACCAAATAAAACCGAATTGAATTTGTAACCTAACTGAACCAAATAAAACCAAATCGAATTTGTAACCGAACTGAATTTGTCAAAACCAAACCGACCGAAATAGATACTAGGTTTTCGGTTTGGATATGCCTTTGGCAAAATATAAACCGAACCGAAAACGAATTCACATGAATATATATATATATGTGTGTATATATATATATATATATATATATATATATATATATATATACATACAAAAAGCCATTAAAAACCCTTTCTAGTATAAATATAACATTTTTAAGTTTAAAAATATTTTTTTTTGTAAAATTATATAATTAAATGAAAAAGAAAATATAAATTATGTAATTTGGATTATTCGGTTCAACCCGAAAACTGAACCGAAATTAAATTCGGTTTTTGATTCTTTTTAATCAAATTTGAATTCGATTCAGTTCGGCTTTTGGTTTTACCGGAAGAAAATTTTAACCGAAATGTAGGAACTTGTATATCTGATTTAATCGCGCTTAAACGTTGAATCATTCATGGGGTCTCTCTTGCCCTGCTTCAGTCTCCATTGAGCTGTTTCTTGAGATCAACTATGATCGTAGCTTGCTGCCCGGCACAGATCTTCAATAACTTTATAAAAAAGAAAGTGTCGACAAGACGACAAGTTCATAAGATTAAACCTTAAGGAAGTCGAACAGGTTTCGACGCCTTTCAACTTGCAACACACACACAAGTTACTTGTACAACAATTAAAAGCTCAAGAAGAACAAACTGAATTTCGCAAACAATGTTTTTTTTGGTAATGTTCAATTATCCTTTCTTTAAATAAAAAAGATATAATACCAAACAATGTTTGTATACATCAATTCAAGATAATCTTCAAGATGAAGACTATAATAATAATTTTAACTACACTGATGACTATAACAGAATACGCGTTACAAAGAGACAGAATATCTCCATCTCTCCAATCGACATTTTTATTGTCTATTTCATTATGTTAAATATGCTTTCACTGAGTATACTGATCATAATAATCGTCACTAATGACAGAAACAAACCTCTCAAGCCAAGGAAGCTGATGAAGGTCCTTCATCGTGTTTTCAAGATACGAAGATCCCGAGTCTACACATGGGCTTGGAGGAGACTGAGACTGATACGTGCTTGTATTGTGGTCACCGAGACTAAACCCACCGGCAAGAAACCGTTGTATTAGTGCAAGTTGTGATCTTTCTTGATCCGAATAAGCATCCATCAAGTTTGAAAGTGACCCACATGAGTCCCATGCCCATTCCTCGAGTGCAGGGCTGGAACTGAAGTTCTGGGTAAGGCTAAAGTCGTCACTTTCTCCTCCTTCGTCACTATCCAATAACACACACTGGCATGTCCGTTCACTCTCTGTGTATTCAGCCCCACAAGAATAACAGAACTCATGCCCGCACCTGCACAATAACAAGAGAACTTAAACTTATTTTAAAGGTGGTTTTTTTACCCATTTACTTGTGAATGGGTCAATTTGGGCTGTGTTTTATCTTAAACGGGTCAATGATTTTGTTAGCTAAAAGGGAAATGGGTCAAACGGGTCAAATGTTGCAGTTTTCATGGGAAGTACTTTAAACTAAAAATGTCAAAAGATGATCATACCAGCATGTCATGTGATAGCAACCATGCGTTAATTCGATCATCCTTTCACACATCTGGCATTGCCTCCATCTTGTATTCTCCAAATCATCAACATTGTTGACCCTGCCCTGTGGTGGGCGGTCCTGAAACTCGTCACAACTCATTGACGAATGCCAAGTGACACCACATTTCACACATATAAATCTTAGGCATACAGGGCACTCGACACAGTTATTCGCAGGTTGGTTTGAATCACAACATGGATCAAGCAGAACCGCACAATCTGAAAAGGGGCAGTAAAACTTATCCGTGGATTGCAAAGTTGGTGCTGAAAGGGCATCCTCTAACAATGCGTAAGAGGCAACTGGAAGAAATGATTTTAACTCGGGTGTAGAAATGTAATATCTGCACTTTAAACTAGGGCATTTGACCGGGACTTTAGAGGACTGAACTTGTTCATCAACGTAAGTTTTGATGCAACAGGAACAGAATTTGTGTGAGCATTTCATGGTGATGGTCATAGGTGTTGGTTTATCTTCACAACAAAGGGAACATGTTTGGACCAATGAGTCACCCTTAATAGGCAGATTCACGATTCCAATGGCCACTTGAGCTAGCCGCAGTGGCTCCTCAAGATCAATACTGGGAACACATTTTAGAACAAAATGTTCAAGATTTTCAACATGTTGTAATATTCTTTGCTTCAACGCCATGACAAGTGGATTCTCGAGTGTTTCCTCAGTAGTTGTAATCTGGCATGGAAATCACAACTTTCAGAATTAAGAATCCAAAAGAAATGTGTCTACAAGTCAGTTTCAACAAAATGCTACTCATTTTGTTGCAAACTACACAGATGCATTATATACAAACAACATAAAGATTAGCATAATCACATTATAATTCAACTCGAAATAACTCACTTACCTGATCAAATAAGCTCACTGAGTTGGTGAACGCGTATACCCTTTTAATATTACTTCGTGTAGCTTCCGCCAAACCATCCATCAACGCCAAATAATCCGCAACCGATTCATTCACAAAAAATTCAAGCTTTTTTTGCACTTGGATCAAAGGAACCTTATGAACTCTTTCCATCACCACCCCAATACCCGAAACATCAAAACCACTATTTCCAGGATCCGAAATCGATACACCTTTAAAAAACATTCGTACCGAAAATTCATCCAAAGAATCATCTAAAATATCATTCTTGAAACCTTGTTTCATCATTTCTTTCCTATCAAGTTCCTCCTCATCTGCACAACAACTTCTAAACTCCTCTTCATCTTCTTCTAACTTCATTTCCATTAAAACACTTCTTTCCTCCATATCTAATTAGTAACCTTAGAACCTGAATTAAAAATTGTATATTAAAATACCTAACTCATATAAAAAAAAAACTTCCTTTTTGGTCTAATTATTAACAAAAAAAACAAAATTTTCAAATTTAAACAAAACCCAGATCAGAAAAGCTTCCAAAATAAAAACCCATTTTCAAATCAATAAACAAATTTAAGCATCAAGATTCACTTTTTATACAAATTCAAACAAAACCCAGATCACAAAAGCTTCAAAAAAAAAAACCCATCTCCAAGATCATTACTTTTTAACCAAATTTTTTATTAAAAAAAAAAAAAAAAAAAAAAAAAAAATTAACAATTTAAGCATCAAGATTCAATTTTTATTCAATTTCCAATAAAACCCAGATCAGAAAAGCTTCCAAAAACAAAACCCATTTACCAAATCTAAATTAATAAGTGGGTTTCAAATTTGAAGCTTTTGAAAATAAGTCAATGATTAAAAATGCATTTTTCAGTAAAAAAAATGAATAAAAAAAGGAATAAAAAGTACTAATAGAAAGTGAAGGTTCCATACCAATCTAATAATGATGGGGTTTGTTTTCTGCAACAAGAACCAACCCTAATCTGACATTTGACTGTTAATGTTAATTATGTCTATACATACATGATTAAAATATAAAAAGATTAATAAACTATGGTTTTTATTTGGGAGTAAAGGAATTTGGGTGGTGTTAACTGTTCAGTATGTCACATGGAAATGGAATTTTTATTTTATTTTGTTTTGTTATTTTGTGTTAAAATGGTTAATTATTTATTGAGAATAATACAGCCAATGAAATTATTGGTAATCATTGATAATTTGATATCATGGGTGGTGTTGATAAATTAATGTTAATGAGCTTGCTTTTTGATTTATTGGTTCATTAAGGCTTTAAAGAGGTTTTAAACTTTGGGTTTTTCTATCTTTGTGCATGTGGTATGACAAGAAAGTGGAAAAGACACAAAAGTACTTACGGACCCACAAAAATATATTTTTATAAGTACTGTGTGCTTTTTTTGGGGCCCGAGTACTTTTTATGTACTTTTCACCTTCTTATCTTGTGCCCCTATGGCACAAGATAGAAAAAACCTTAAACTTTTAATTGCTGTGATGTCCTTGTTGTTATGGTATTTACAAATGGGCCCGAATTATATATATACTACTTATAATGCACGAAGTCACTTCGCTCTTAATTTTAAGACGTGCAAGAAATTAAGCATAGTTTACAACAATTTAATGCACCCAATTTTCAGAATTACAACAAAGTAAGCATATTGTACAACAAAATAAAGCGTGGTGTTATTTTAAGACCAAAATTCTATCAAACAACATTAATGCTGTTAAAAACACCCCTTCACCAAAAATTACAACCATTTAAGCACAATCTACAATAACTGCAACCAATTTTCAGATTTACAACAAAATAAGCATAATGTACAACAAATAAACATGATGTAGACTTATTTTCAGAATTATAACATTAATGATACTCGACATGTGGTGCATGTGATTACCGTGGGAAAGCATGCCTCATGAGTCATGACGGATGGTCTTATAGTATACGGGAGCAGAAATGGAGTGATTTTATAAATGTTGTTCTTCAAACGTATATTTACGAAATGTCTGTTAAGGGATAAGGATAAGCCCAAGCCTAGTTTGTGAGTTTAGGGCAGGGTTTCACTATTATAAAAAGTGGATGATTAATAAATATTAACATACGGGTTTCAATGTAAACATACGGTCTTACATGGTATCAGAGGGCACGATCCTCTAAAAACCTAAAAACACCACCCTACTGGCGTCACTCTCATCCTTAATATCCAAATCTCACTTCTCCTTTATTTATTTATTTTCATGCCGATGTTTACATTCATCATACACCCCACATCCATAATACTACAAATCTCATATCATACCCCACGTGTATAATATCATGGTGGTGATTAGGTGATTTGGGTTTTATTTTTATTGTTTTATGTCGAATCCAGGGTATTAGTTCCCGAGACGATTTTGTTGGTGTCGAATCTAGGGTTCTTATTCCCGAGACGACTTTTGTTAGTGTGGAATCTAGGGTTCTTATTCCCGAGACGAATTTTGTTGGTGTCGAATCTAGGGTTCTTATTCCCGAGACGACTGTTTGGGATACTTTGGTTTATCGTGAAACAAAAATTAGAATAGGGGATACTTTGGGTTATCCCGTTATATTTTGGTTATCGTTTTATTTTATTTTCTTAGTTTTCTTCTTCAGTCCGAGCTTTCGCGATTTCACCGCTCGAACTGCGGAAAAATGTAAAGGGATAAGGATGAGCCCAAGCCCATTTTGTAAATTTAAAGTATCGGGGTTTCACTATTATAAATAATAAATTATTAATAAAGATTAACCTACGGGTTTCAATATAAACATACGGTCTTACAATATCTATCTATACTGTAATTTTCAGTTTGCCTTAGAAAAAGACATATATTGGCTAAAGTTTGGTTGACGACTTGACGGTGATTATTTCATGAGAATAATACTTGTTGTATGCAAAGTTGCAAAAATGTGTGGGAATATTTAAAGTAAACGGATGTCATATGACTAAATTTGGTATGAATAAAGCTAGAGGTCACATGTAGGTGATAACTTATATCTCTAGATAGACTTTTATTGTTACTTTTTATCATCGTGATATTTTGCCCGATATTACTAGTACGTTAGTTTTTTCGCCTCTATTATATAAAGCGGTTTTTTTAACTAAGAGAAAAAAGATTTATTGCCAAAATTCATTTCGCTACAATATTTGTTTAAAATCATCATCAAAAGGCTTAATCATGAGGTATTGGATTTTCTCACAAAGTTTGAGTTCCAACCTCAGTAGATGTGTACATTTGGGGATGGCCAGGAAAAGCACGAAAACGGTCGTGAGATTAACCCGGTAAGACCACGTATTGTGAGTAAAAAAAGTTCGCTATGCCCGAGTAACATGAATAAGGAAAACCTCATCCGTTTGCCCCTTTTTTATTTGTATAAACTTGAAAAACTGCATTTGACACCTAATTAACAATAATTGTAACCAACGTAATAACTTGGATTGTTTTGGCAAACTAAACTACTAGTAGTTGATATTTCATTTGGTAGATTTATTTTTCTAACCCAGGTTTTGAGAACATAATTTAAGGAAAGTGGTATGCACATTCACAAAAATGATTGGAACATTTAAATTTAAAGTATTTGGACATTTATACCTTCACATTATGTTTAGTCATGTTGATCCTGCAAGGGTATAAATGTCTAAACACTCAAATTTTGAGTGTCTCAATCATTTTTTGAATGTGCAAATCACCTCTCATCATTTAAACGTATAACTTGATCCAAAACATTTTAACCATTCAATTTGACCCATAACTTTCATAACGTGATGTAAATATAATGAGGATTATTTTATTGCTTTCTTCTAAATTATGATCTTACTTGAGGACTATAACATATCCTTATAAGATACGGAGTAACTTTTTTTAAGTACTTTATACACGTTACTGATTATCACACGGGGGTGAGATCAATAAAGATCACATAAAAACTAAAGATCAAATGGATGAATCTCAACCATTCATTTTTGATCAAATTAATTAAAATTCATTTTATTATATTTAAAAATTAAATATCTCATGTAGTTAATAATTAAATAAAACTAATTATACCAATTCGACAGAATAAAATTATCTTTATAAAGAGATCCAATATTGTATACTTTCGACGAACTTATTTTTTATCGTTTTTTACGGGTTTCGATATATTACACTTATAAATGAAAATTTATAAAAATAGTATTTTGTGTTAACACAACCCCAAACTACAAACACTAAACCCTAAAAACCTAAAACCCTAACCCCTAAACCCTAAAAAACCCTAACCCCTACCCTAAAACCCTAACCCCTAAATCTTAAAAACCCTAACCCCTAAACCTTAAACCCCTAAAACCCTAACGTAAACAAAAAACCTAAACCCTATCCGCTAAACCAAGAAACCTAAACCCCTAACTCCTAAAAAGCTTAACAAAAAAATTGAAACCCTAAAACCATCTAAATACCTAACCCCTAACCCAAACCCTAAACCAACAAAAAAGTCGGAAAAAAAATTTCGTCGAAAGTATATGATGTGGGATATCAAATTAAAGATAATTTTATGCTTGTCGTGATGGTATGATTAGTTTCGTCTAACGATCAATGGTTTGTGAGATATTTAGTTTTTAAAAATGAAGGTGGAAGTTTATTTTATTGTTTTGGTGGAAAAATGAATGGTTGAGAATTGTTTATATGATCTTTAGTTTTTCTTTGATCTTCATTGAACCAAACTCTTACTACCTCCGTCCCTAAATAAATGTCCACGTTTGACTTTCAAAGTCTTACTTATTCAACTTTGACCTTAAATATTTGTGTTTATCTTATATAATACTTGATACAAAATATATGAATGAATTGTGTTTTAAATGTACTTTAAGTTGGTATAATTTTTATCAAGTATTATATAACACAAATAAAAATATTTAAGGTCAAAGTTATACAAGAAAGACTTTAAAAGTCAAAAGTGGACATTTATTTAGGGACGGAGGGAGTATCACACATCGTTGACATAATGACCCGGTCTTTCTCAAGTCAATGGTTTGAGTTTTAAGCAACCGAGTATTCAAATATATAATACGAAAACAAAAGAAGTGATTTGTTATTGGGAATGTCTAACCAGTGCCCTAAGGGCATTGGTTAAGATTTGTCTTTTTGTGATTTTTAATAACTATTTATGTGGGTCCCCGTCCAAATATGCATGTTTGTTTCAACTACAAGGACCATTTATGTAATTAAAAATCACAAGAAGACAAATCTTAACCAATGCCTTTAGGGCACTGGTTAGACATTCCCTTTGCTATTATCTAAAGTTAGTGGAAGAATTTGATAAAAGTATAAGCCTGAGGGCATTTAAGTAAATTCTATATATATACTAAAAGGCGTACATGTTTGTATGCAAAGCAAGCATTAATTGCTAAGTTTCACAACTTGGCAAAAATAGTTCATGAGGTTTAAGTGCAGTTGCAAAGTAAGTCATGTAGCATTAACTGCTATCTATAGCAATTTGGCAAAAATAGTTTTTAAAGTTTAAGTGACGTTGCAAAGTAAGTCCTGTAGAATTAATTGCTATCTATAGCAACTTGGCAAAATTAGTCCCTAAGGTTTAAGTATCGTTACAAAGTAAGTCCTTTGAAGTCAATCCCGCTGCAACGCGCGGGTTTCCACACTCGTACCTACCATTATCAAGTAATTGACGTGGCAGAATAAAGTGCGCCTGGAAATTTTAATTTTTAAATGAGGTTTACAATCTTTTACTGCTTTTTAATACCTATCATTATCAAGTAGGTGACGTGGCAGAATAAAGTGCGCCTGGAAATTTTAATTTTTAAATGAGGTTTACAATCTTTTACTCCTTTTTTTGTGTGATTGGAGATTCTACTTAAATTTTTTTTGAAAGGTGAATTTCTTATATGGTGCTTCGTGTCGCAGTTCGACAGCGGGAGGTCTAGACTACGTTGTTTAAACCGGGTCCGCGCTAGAGAGCTCCCTCGAAGCGGAAATGCCTATTTCAAATACCAGATGGGAAAACCCCTATTAATCCAGCCGGAAGGCACGACAATTAATAGGGGTAAACCCTGCCTTTTCCAAGATTGAACGCGAGGTTCTGGCGCCAAACCCCTTCATTAAAGGACTACGTGAAGGAAAATCCCTCATTCATACCCCTTGCAGGATTTGAACTCAAGACCTCCCTCCCCCAAGAGCCCTTAAGGACTCCAAGGTTGCCAACTGAGCTAAGCCAGTTGGTTAGATACTACTTAAATAAGTTCAAAAAAAGAGATACTACTTAAATTTAGTTGTCTTTTTGTACCGACTGAAATAATGAAGTGTAGCATAAGTTAAGTTATAATCGTCTAAATGAAAGCAAACGTTTTGGTTCCTTATAAGATTGAACAACAAATTCATGACCAATCAGCCATCTGTACCCGTCGACGAGATGAATGATCGTCCAAGGCCCCAAAATTTGAAGAGCCAACACCAAACTTACACAATTTTCTTTCGCATTATCATTATATTCTTTTAAGTGTATAAACAATAAATAAAACAACCACGCATAATCAACCCAACACCAAATTTCTTCGCATTTTCTTCACAAAACTTCCTAGCAGTGGGATCTTATCAAACTAATAAAAGTATAAAACCATTATGATAGGTAGCTATTCCTGGATTGCTCCAAGAATTGCTTTGAACTAAGCAGGAACTATCGAAATGGAGAATCAAGTTCGAATTATAGTTCAATGTTTGTTAAAAGAGTTGTTACAAACTGTTACAATGGAGAAAGTAGAATTGGAGAGAAAAGTAATTGAAAGTCTACCTACACAAACGAGATATAACAGATATTTTAAAGGAATGCTTTTGGCACCAAAGTTGGTTAGGAGCTGTGTGGAGATAAACACGTGCACCTCACGTGTCACACTAAACTCATATCCAAACGCAGCTTATATCACACTAAAACAATTTTGCAGACCTATTCAATAATTCATAGAGCAATAACTTTTACTTTTCTGTCAATGAATTGCTAGCTAGTTTCATAGAACAAAATAATAGAAAATTCATGTTAATTCAATAGGTCAATGATGTACCTATTTTCTACTACAATATATTTGTGCATTTAATAAACTGTTAACATCAAAAACATATGCCTACTTTTGCACATTGGTATACTAAATCTTCTTCTACCACCTCAGATATGTCTCGTTACAACGTACAACAATAATAAGCTTGATGTAACTACCATGGAAGCCCTTTGTTTCCAAGACGCCTTGCCAATTCCCAATCCTTTTTCACTGTGGAGTATATTCAAAATAGAAAGAGATTAGTAAAGTATTGTGTGCAGGACAGGTGGCGGTGTCAACACATCTACTTGATGAATGGGTCGATTCAAGCTATGTATTATTAGAAGGGAACCGGTGAAATGTAGCTTAAAGTGTACTTTTAATGCATTAAAGTTTAGTAACATGATTATTACTGTATTGGGTAAATGCAAACTTAGAAATCTTATTTGAATCGCTAGTTAATTATTTATAAAAGGCAAAAAAAAAAAGTTAAAAGTTTGGACAGGGTTTAAGCCAACCCAACCCAATTCACCTGACCCGCCCAATTCAAAGTTCCATGAAAACTTACTGAGGGTAACACGCTTGGCGTGGATTGCACATAACATGGAATCTTCAAACAGGTGAATGATGTAATCTTCTGCAGCCTGAACATAAGACAGGACTTATTTGTTATAAAACTTGATCTAAGAGATAGTTTCTGAAACTAAAGAATGCTAGAAAACATATATGTTACGATGCATAACTTTATTCTGGTAAAACAGTCAGCATATGTCTTTAGAGAGGCTTAGAATAACCAGATAAAACTTATCACCCAAAAAATAAAATATGAATTAATCAAAAAAAGTTCGATCCAAGTATTAATTATTGTACCTCTTGAAGGGCTTGCAGAGCTTCGGCCTGCCATCGAGTAACTTCTGGTGCCAAGTAGTTGCTTATCTCTTTTACCTGCCAGATTTTATAAAGAGCAAAAACCTATGTTTATTCTCTAGTTAACATCACCAATTATACACAAAGAAGCACAGAACAAGACATGACAAATTAAGCTTTACATAAACGTGAAATATACAATAAGAAGTAACCATAATTAATCTAATGGCCAGAAGCTTTGTAGTACAATGTTTATATCAGTATCAATTTAATGTGTAACAGTGACACAACTTACACCAGGTTATTACCGATGAACTAAATTTTTTTAGCATCACCAAATGTACACAAATATACAAATGGAAACACAGAACATGACATAACATTTCATTGTGAACTATGCACTGACGAACTAAACATCTCAAGGTCAAGTTTTTTCATATTAATACAACATGAAAATAGGTAACAAAATAGCATCCCCTGATCTTCCATTGAAAAGACGATATATCACGCTGATATGGCTAGGAATAACATTTCATTTTACACATGATCAGCAGGCAGTGCCGCAGGATCTGCCTCGTAGCCTGCGCCAGTGTATTAATTCCTCCGTGCATACTACTTTACTTCATGTATGTTAGATAGGAGTGGTGCCCTATGAACAACAACTAGTAGATATATGGATATGAGTAATAGTTATGACTTATGACAAAAACAACACAACTTTCAAAGCTGAATACTTCCTGAACTAAAACTGGCTCTATTTCAGGACAACTGTAACAATTGCCAAGAAAATTGAACTTGATATAAATACATAAAATATTTATAAAACATATTAGGCGTCATTAAATTTAGTATGTTAGTTACTGTTGTTAGTAAATTGCTTTAATCAAATTAAATATAACTATAAGTCTATAAGAAAATTAAAACCAATAAATGACAAGAACTTTAACATGAATTTCCGAATGCCTATATTACTATTACTGAATTCAGAAATCAGTTATGAATCAGATACTTGAGTTACCAATTACAGGCCTATGTAGTTAAGTCTATCTTTCTACTTGGGCCCATACAGATGTGAGTAAAAGAGGCCCAAGAAACAGAACCCTGCAAAGAGCAAGCTACTAAGAATTAGTTAAAGAGAACATCTAACAATATCATACTGCAACCAACTTAGTTAGCTACGCCAAAAGTGCACTGCCCTATATGACGAAACATGTCATGCTAACAGGAAAAACACTAAATCAAGCAAACTTTGATGCTTTCTTACCATATTAGAAAGAAAGCAAAAAGATGACCACAGACCTAAAGAAATCGAGGACCAGCCCACACTACTACCATTTAGTGAAATTCCTAAACTGGAAAATAACTCCTAGCAAGCTAGTACTAAGCATTGGAATGAATAGCACAAAATGTAACTTTAGTCTTTCACGTATGTAAGACAGACATTAATATCATTAACTTCTTGCAGTGAACCTAGTGTACCTCATGTATGTTCTAAATCTGACGGTTTTGATGCAAACAAGATTTACCTAAAATATGATGTATTTATCACAGGCGTTTTGCACAATATTTGGGGTTTGTTTCAAATTTCTTACAAAAATGTAACTAATTTGCAATGAATATTAGTGTACAGACAAGAAGATTTACCTAAAATATGATGTATTTATCACAATTTTCTGCACAAGATTTGGGATTTGTAATAAACTTCGTAAAAACATAACTAATTGGAGCCTTAGTTACAAACAATAAACCTTAAGATTTGGGACATGTAATAAACTTCTTACAAAAATGGAACTAATGGACCCTTAAATACAAGAAAAATGATATGGATGACTACTTGGTGTGCCTAATATATGCCTAAAGAGGAGATTGTGTAATGTGTCAATGGTCAACATGTAGAGTGAGAAAATGATCAAAAGATGTGCCAAATGTTGAATGGATCAGGCATACAAGTTAGTCATATTTTTAGGCATGTCAATCACTACTCTAAATACAAACAATAAACTTAAAGAATCAGCATAAGATTAACAAAAGATAGGAAGTTACTTCGCAGTTTACCAATCATGTTAAATGTTCAGAAGAAAACAATGTCTTTCGGAAGATTTTTAAAAATCTCAAGTTAAAGTGCACTTTATCTGATCTTTACATCCAGAAAAGTAAATGTATGCGACACTTTGTTTTAAACAAAACAAATAGAAGAAAAAAAAAAAAAAAACTACTAGCAGTTTGATTTGTATTTGATATAAATTGTTTCATATACTGAATAGCACAGCTTTATGTAACATGTCGGCACTTCTTGATATGCAATCAATACGCAGAAATGTCAATGCACAAAGAACTGGCATGTTGGCCTATTGTCAAAGGAGGTAAGGGAAGGTCAACGACTCATCGGGCAAAAGATTACCATGCTTAAATGGAAAGTCAACGAAATTGAAATAATAATTGCCTTCTTGTTTAACAGAGAATCAACATATTCAGAAATAGATTTTGACAAATTGCTAAAATGACAGCAGTTCACACTTTTGAATCTCATTACCTGACTTAACTCATGAAGCAAATGTTGCAACCACAATAATGATTCCAAAGTCTTTATGATTGCCACTATTTATACCAAAACACAATCATATGCCAAATCAAGTCGCATTAAACGAGTGTATAATCTTTACCCTAAATCTCTTGCCTAGATTAACTGTTACTACTTGTGTGGAGTTTATTGAAGTATAACTTATCCAACACCAGATAAACAGGAAGCTCTTTATGTTAGTATTTAAATGCAGTCATGATTCATCAAAAAACACCATTATTTTGTTCTCTAGATCACTCTACTCACTAGATTGATGGTCTGAGAAATATACATGGAATATTACTAATCATCAATTGCATGACAACACCGAAAGCACTCTAAACGCAAGTAAACTAGAATAATTCACAATTAAACCGTTATTCCTTATATATCCTACCCCCTGGCACCAGAAGAACAATAATATTCAATATGCAGATATATATACAAAAACAACAACTTACAGTTCGGATTATTATGTTCAAATAATGAAGCAAACATTGGAATCTCAATAATAAATCGAGATCCTATGATTGCCACTTTATGTACCAAACACCACCATATTCTACAAGTTTAGTGATTAGTGCAAGTAAATTCCGTTCTCTAGATCGCTAAAATCCATTTTCTGTTTTCAATTCTACTTTGTAAAATATACACAACAGGAAATTCTTACAGCTCGAATAAAGGGAGCAGCAGGAATAAGCAAATCCACAGACTTCTGCAACTTCCTAATCTCACGAAGCGCCTGCGTCCCTGGCTTAAACCTATGACGCCTCCTCTCCTCGCCACCTAACATTCACAAATAAAACACTTCAATCCACCAAAACACACACTCACACACACACACACAAAAACTCACCTCCCGGACTTCTCCCCGCAGTCCTTTTCGGCTGCGAAAACACAAATTCAACAAAACTATTAAAATACAACACCGAAACAAATTAATAACCGAAACACGTAAAATTAGAAAAAAGCATTAGCGCATTACGGTGCTAGTTGAAGTAGACGCTCCAGCTGCTGCAATTCAAAAATTGGGGGAAAAAGTTAGGGTTTCATAAAAAATTTATTATAAAAAAAAGGTGAAAATAAAAGAGTATGAGATATCGAACCGTCTCGTCGGTGACCGGTGCTGCGTTTCGCAGGATGTTTAGTTCTCGCCATTGTTGAGACTTGAGATTGTTGTTGTGGCCGTTATAACGGTCGAGTGTAACTGTGTGTGTTTTTGAAGGATTTGAATATATAAGTTTGCCCGCTTTATTGTATTTTGATAGTTTGGTTTGGGTTTCGGGTTTGGGTATTATTTTATATACGGGTCTAGTTTGTTACCGTTGATATTTGATAAGATAGTGATAGTGGTTGTGTGAAAATACGAACCATTTTCTATTAGAGTATAGGGTAGGGTTGTTATGGGTTAAAGTTTTATTTATTGTCATGTCAGTTACTATATATCAGCTTTAATTTTTTTATTTTAACTTAAAAAAAATAACTTTTATCATAACTTAAGCTTAACTCAATAATTTATAATTTCAACACTTAAACTAAAACTAATACTTCTTTCATCCCAAAATTTAAGTCATGTTGGCTTTATGAATAAAATTTTGATCTCAAATATTTTTTATTTGTATTATACAATACTTGATGCAAATTATGTAAACGGAATGGTTTTAAATGTATTTTTCACTAATATAATTTTCATCAAGTATTATATAATACAAACAAAAATATTTAAAGTCAAAGTTGGATTAATAAAGTCAAGCTGGACTTATATTTTGAGACGGAGGTAGTACTTCATTTAATAAATCACATAACATTAAATCTTAAACATTTTTTTACAATACGAATTACGAAACATACGAAATTACAACGGAAAAAAAACATATGAAACATAGAAATTTAAAAAATAAGAATTACAAATACTTATTCATCGTCTTGGGAATCTTGTTGTTGTTGTTGTTGTCGTTGAAGATGTTTCTGCCATATATGCTCCATAAGGTCTAGTTGGAGTCGAGTATGCGTTTCTCTGTCGCGTATTTCTTTTGCCTTTCGACGTTGGACATCACATCTTTCGACCCACCTGTCTTGCCTCATATGTGATGACGGATCCACCCACATTTAGCCTTACTCACGTAGTGCAAACTTTTAATCTTTTAAATTCATGTTATGCAAAATAATGCAAGAATACATAATTCTACGTATTAAATGATTCCTCATTGATATTTTGCGAAAGCCCATATGTTGCAGTTTTTTCATGCGTTTCTTGCCAATATGTGCAAGACGACAGTGCCAAAGATAAGTAGAATCCAAGTCTGACTTAATTGTTTTATTGCTAATGCTATACGTAATTATTTCCATTGGAATCATGATTATCCATGTCAATTTCAAACACACAATTTACAGGAATTGCATTAAAAAACATTATTTAAAGAAACAGAAATTCCATTACGAGTAAATGTGTGAACAAAACCAATATCCAATAACAAAGAAACTGAAATGACACCTCTAATAATAGAAGGTGCATAACGACAATTATTCAAAACTAGTACTAAACCCGGAGGTAAAACTAAATCGAATGTCAATATGGCTTCAACAGCTGCACATATGTCATTCCCTACGTACAAGTATCTTTCTCCATAGGCCAGCTTTCTTGCTCCTCTAAGCCTGTGCGATGTGTTATAAATATGAGTACCACATCCCGTATCATATACCCAAGAATTATGCTTAAGAGGAAAAAATAATAATTCAATCATAAAAATACATGAAGTGCTCGTGACATTCCCAGCCTTTTTATTTTTATTCTGACACAACTCATCAAGGAACAATGGATAGTTCCGCTTCCAATATCCGGATGTGTTGCAGTGGTGACAAGCAGCCAAATCCTTATGAGGATTCTCCTTCTTCTTAGGAGGATTTTGCTTCTTAGGCATTGGTTGGTGGGTCACTACTTGTTTGCCCTTTTCCATTGCCTTTACATTTCTTGTTCACTTGTTACGATTGTTGGGCTTAATAATCCTACCACCTTGTATTGCTAGTACCGGGTTGGTAGGTGCCTTCTTGAAATCAGTGAGCATTGCATGTAACTCAGTGACTGTCTTCCCCGTGCAATACATATTAAATTTGTGCACAAAACTACCAAATAAATCCTGATTAACGGATCGATTAATAAGGCCAACATATACATCCTAGGAATAACCATACCCGGGTTGCTCCAGTTGGTCCAAGTAACTTTTGATTTTAAGGACATGAGCACTTACGGATTTACCAGCATCCTGCTTACAACTGTGTAGAGAATCAAGCAGATCATATAACTCCAGAGTAGCTGGTTTCTCAAACATACGTCTTAGTTCATTGAGCATGTCCATTGGACCAAAGTTCTCAATTGCTTTTGCAATTGAGATTTCATCCCAGCAAGCATGAGACAAGCCACATCATTGTACTTATCATACTCAACAGAATACGCCTCATGGTCTGCAGTAGGTGCATTACCAGCAGGAGCACCAGGAAGAGGCTTACTGATGCAGGATTTCTGACCAGGTTTTAATATTTATAAAGTCTCGTCTACCTAAAGTCTACCTAATGAACTAATGGGAAGTGTACCCGGTCGTGTGTAGTGTAGTAATAAGTAATGTCGAGGTCGTCCTAAGAGCTATGCGAGTGGATCTAATTTAAGTTCTAGTGTCACTGGTTTTAAAATGGGTTTTATATTGAATGATTATAAACTAAGGGCCCGTTTGGTTTGTAGGTGGGTTTAGGATTAAGATTTGGATTTTGTTTAAGATTTGGATTTGATTTAGGAGAAAGAAAATAATATTTAAATTATATAATATATTAAAATATAAATTAAAATTAAAATATATTATTAAAAAATAAAAAATTAAATAAAGATAGAGAGAAAATAGTTGATGGCCCACAAAAATAAAAGTAGAGAGAGAAAAGTTTGGTGGTATGTCCGAATTAATATTTAGTGGGGCCACAAGGTTTACTTGCTAATTTGTAAACCCAAGTTTTGAACCAATCAAGGTATTTAGTTCTTTTAACTCCAAACCCCAACCAAAAAGGGCATACCAAACGCACCCTAAAGAAATGAAATAAAAGCAATTAAACGTGGAAAGATAATCAATAAGGAGAAATGTGCTAGCATAGTTACTAATCTTGTTATGCTATGATTACGTTTTCTAACTAATGATTTCTATCGCTCCACATGGGGGGGGGGTTAAAGTCACTAGACTCAGTTGGTCAATTCTTCTAGTCCTATCTTTCATAACGTCCTATTCCGTAACCTAGTGATTACAAGAGTTTGTGGTTCACGAAATGGAAGAGTCATTAAGTTCCGCTACGATCTAAGACTTATTTAATGAAACCCGGTTGGTCGGATCTTAGGTTCCCCTAACTTCTTAAGCATTTCCATTTGGAAGGTGATCGTTGGTTAAAATTCTCACGCAAGATACTGATAGTCCTATGGTCAATTCTTACCACTACTCGCAACCTGATTCACTAGGGTCCTATGGTCAATTCTCCTAACTTCCTAGATACTACCCAAACTTACATGCTACCAAAACGAGGGTGTCCCAAAATAAGAAAATAAAGTGTGGAAAACTAGAAGGGGGGTTGAATAGTTTTACCAATTTAAAACTTCTTTTTAAATATTTAGATCGACTTATGTCAATCTATTTGATTTTTTATGTTGGACGTTGATAGATAGATATATAAACGTGTAATGAAATATAAAGAGTAAGAAGCACATCACCACAACACAAGTTATTTATAGTGGTTCGGCTACAAGGACACCTTCCTTGCCCTACTCCACTCCCGAGTCACCTACTCGAGAGTTCGTAAGCACTACACCAACTCCTTGTGGCGGAGAAGCCTTCACAACGTCGCTTAACCTTTTTCCGGTACAAAGCTAAATACCGAGTTCTTTCACACCAAGGCGAACCACACCTAACACAACGTCACCTACCCTTTATACGGTGCTAGGCTAACCACCGAGTTCTTTCACACCTTAGGAGAACTAATCCTATCACAACGTCGCCTACCCTTTATTAGGTACTAGGCTAAGCACCTAGTTCCATTACTATGGAGGAACTACTACCCTTCACGACACAACACCTAATCTCAAGGAGATCTACTCCTTGTTACAACACTATCAAGGATATCACCATCCTTGTAGATAAACAAATACATATATGTATAACGATGCACCTCATCGATTATACGACCTAGGCATTCTTCCCAAATGCTACTTGATTTGATTTTTTGGCATCCTTCACTAATGCCTTTGACACAACGCTTGGCACCCTTCACTAATGCCTTCGTCTTGACACCTTTAGCATCCTTCACTAATGCTTTGACACGGATGATGAGCACCTTTCACTAATGCTTTCATCTTGACACTTTCGGCATTCTTCACTAATGCCTTCAACCCAACATCTATGGAGAAAGGAAGAACTATCAACAAGAGAACCTTAGTAGTCTTGATGATGACGAAGCATGGCAACTCATGGACTTGAGCTTGCACGTCTTCAAGAAGTGGTGATCTCTCCTTTAAGAGGAACCTAGTAGATCACACAAAAACAAAAGACAAACTACATAGATCACTTAGATCTGAGGTTAGAGGGTTAGAGTACTTTGGGGAAGTATGTGTGTAAAGTCATGTGTAGAGAGGAAGAAATGACTCTCTATTTATAGAGGAAATTCTCTTATGTTCCCCGGATCCCACGGATCCCTACCACAAGGGATCCGGCTAGCACAAAGCTAGGGATCCGTGGTTCGCTCCTCTTTGCCCATGGGTATTTTTGGTTATGGGTCATGGGTCATGAGTTATGGGTTGATCCATGGTTTTCTTTCTAGATACAATGTATCTTAAGGATACAATGAACTTGGTTAAGTGGTATATATAAAACCATGGGTTATGGGTCAAAACCATTTGCTAGTATTTACCCATTTAGTATATACTTGTATTTACCCATTTTAGCATACACTTAGTTTTTACCCATTTTAGTATACTTAGTTTAAGTATATGTTTAACCCAATATGTAAACACTAGTTGTTGTACATATGTATCTAAATCATAAAATCACTTATACTTGTTTTAGTGTTTTATGTGAAAGCGTAAGTGTTAGAAAACTATTAACTCAAACTATTTACGTACTCTATTTGTTTCATTAAAATGATTTTACATTTGTTATCGACAAAACATTAGAAGATCGTAAAATATAAATAAACGTTTTACGACTTATTTGTATTAACAATCTCCCCCTTTTTGTTGATGACAAAACATAAAATTATTTTAAGGAAAAAGCTAAAATTGTAAAATTTGAATTTGTAGTTTTTACTTTCTTCTCCCCCTTTTTGTCGAAACAAAAAGTGATAAAAGAAACTAGCACAATTTTTATAAAAAATGTAAAAATGTAAAGAGAGCAAGTGATGGGAATGGTACTCGTCTTAACTCCCCCTTGATGAGTCCATCCCTTGAAAGGGCGTCAAGGACATAACGTAAGATAAACTAATTGTGTTTGCAATTGAGTGTGCAAATGGTTCGTGTAAGTGACGAAAGTGTGCTCCCCCTTGAATATTGCAATGTTGCAATGGGGTGTCATGAAGTGTAATCCAAAATTGGATTAAGTTGCAAATGAGTTTGCAATGTCGTTTGACACAAAGCTCCCCCTAGCTTTATGGTATCAATATCTTCATGTGTATTTTGAATAACTACAAAACAAATGTTAGAAAAACAAGAGTATAGTGCATAATTTCCTGCAAATGAGACTCAAGTTAGTAGAAATTTGTGCTCCTGTACCACGGATCCCACGGTTCCCTTCAAGGAGGGATCCGTCTAGGTATTTGGGAGGGATCCGGCTATCTGTTACAGTTTCTTCAGCAGTGAAGAAATGTCAAGCAATGCTATTTGAGAAAATGAGATATATGTACAATATATCAAGCACAACACAAAATAATCATAGCATATAAGTATTCATTCAATAAAACAAGAGATACACGACTAAATCTCTAAAACTAAGAGAATGAACTAGCCAAACAAGTGCTACTAATGCTAAATGAGTTACCCCAATTCAAGGTTCAACTAAACTAAATGATGATCACGGATGAGAAAGGTTTCCTAAACGTTCTAAGTTTGAGCTTTTGAATGTGATGCTCATTGTAGTTTAGGCTTATTAACCTCTTTGAAACGTTCGAGGAGGTGATAAAACATAAAACGTTGCTCTTCACGTAGTTCATGTATCAACCTTTCAACATGTTTACAATGATAGCAATCCTTGTCATGGTTTTGAGTTTCTTGAAGTGAAAGTTCAAGTGAAGTGGGTTGAGGATCTTCAAATGAAGGAGGATTTGATGGAGGCTCATTAAGTGGTGGTTCTACAATGTTTGAGGGTAGAGGTAAAGAAGCATCAACTTCCATTTGGTCAGGTGGTTGCCTTTGATGTCTTCTCATAATCCAAAATGGACTATTGGGAGGAATGATAGAGTTTGCTTTTGGAAAAATTGTTGATTCAACACTTTGATTTTGTTGCTCAATCTTTTCAAGTGAATTAGTTGGTAATGGTGAAAGATGAGATGGCCAAGAGGGTAAATCTTCTACATTGTGAGAGTGTAGAGATGATTGTGAGGTGGCTCTAGGTACTAATGATGTTGGTTGAGTTGTGGAGGGTATGTTTGGTATAGTAGAATTTGGTGATGAAATCTTAGTGGGAACACTCTTCTTGGGGATTAGTTTGATTGGTTTCCTTGGTGTAGGGGAAATCCTAGCATTGGTGGACTTAACCGGAGATGATTCAGTAGAGGAAACTTCGTGTATGATTCTAGCAAGTTTCTTTGGTGGTTCTTGAGTGGATGAGTAAGCACTAGGAGCTTTTCTCATGATGAGATGACTAAGAAGGATGGTTGCAATTGCTGATAATTATGTTTGTGTTTGATGACTAAAGTGTTCTTGGCAATGTGGGTTATAAAGGGAAGAACTTTGCAATTGCATTTAAGACTTAATCCACTAATATTCTTGGAAATGTGATGATTAACATGCACAAGGTTGAGATTCAGAGTTTCACTGATCTAGGAACTCATTTAAAATGAGATGGAGTGTTTGAGTTAGGAAGATGAGTTGAAATGATTGTTTTAGCAATGTTTTACATAAACTGTCACCCGGATCCCACGATTCTCTCCTTGAAGGGATCCGGCTAGGCTAATCCTAGGGATCCGGCTCTCAGCAGTTGTGACAGGTTTGAAATGAGGTTTCTAGGATCTAAAGCCTATCTTATTTTGAATGTTTCAGTTCTCCTAAGTGTTTAAGATGAAAGGGTACTTGAATGATTAAAGGTAATAAGTGTTATAGCAAATGATTGCTTTTTATGGAAGAGGGATGGGATAAGATGACTACCAATGGATGTCCAAGGATAACACTAAGAGTTATGAAGGTGTCAAGTCATAATAAATGATCCTAGTGATCAGATTTAAGCTTGAGGTGATATTAAGAAAAATTCTTAAAAATCACAAGAATTGAAAAACTAATTTTTGTCTTACTTTGAGATAGAAATAACTAGAGGCAATTTCCTAAAACTGTTTCACTTGTCCTCTTTAAGTGTTTTGAGAGATGAGAAATAGTTTGTGAGTAGTTGAAGCGGAAATATGGTGAGTTTAGATGTGTTGATAAAGTTAGACTAAGATCTTAAGTAAGCCCTTAGTGAGTCTAAGCCTTTCTCATCCTTGAGGTGGACTTAGTTGGGTTCTAAAATCATATGCTAAGCTAATGTGATGTTATCTAGAAAGTTATTTTGATGTAGTGAATCATGTATTGATGATCTGATGTCACGGATCCCACGGTTCCCTCAAGGAAGGGATCCGGCTAGGCTAATCCTAGGGATCCGGCATCTGCAGATCAGAACCAACACAGAAATGATGCGCAGTTTATGCACACTAGTAAATTCAAAGACAAACAATATAAACAAGCATGTTTATCACAAAACACTAGTTAAAGAACCATGATGGAAAGACAATATCCAAGTAACCATAAACCGAAAGTGCTAAAATGTAATCATCCAAACATAAGACAAAGAAAACAAACACAATCCTATTGTCTCTTTCGTCAATCCTTTCTTTTCCTTTTTGACGGCTTAGTGAGGTTGTATGCCAGGTTTTGAATCATGCCCCTCAATTGCTTAAATTCCGCGGTCTCGTTTGGAATGGTTGGAAGTTGTTTGTGGTATTCAAGGATTTCCAATTTGATGTTGGCTACGGGGTCGACATCTTCTTCATCTTCTTCTTCTTCACCGGCCGAGGAGTCCGAGAGAGCTTCCGGTTGCTCTCCATTGACCATGAACCGTTTAGAGGGTCGTTTGGTAAGAGGTACCATGACGTGATCGGAAAGATAATGATCATCGTTGATAGGAGATGTTTGCAATGTACCAACATACTTACAAAGTCGTGTTAGAAGCATACCATATGGAAGTACCATGTTGGAAGCTTTGAATACCCCAGCCATTCTCCTTACCATGTAATAGGCAAGATTAAATGGCCTTTGGTGGATAAGACAATAGATCATTTGCACAAGGCATGCGTTTGGATGATCTTTGTTTCCAACTAGGCTAATGACATTTTCCATAAGGATCTCTTCCCATTTTCTAAACATGGGATGCATTTCGAAAAGTTCCATTTGAAAGGGATTACGATGAATGAGCTTCTTGTTTCGGTCGAAGCGGGATTGGTCGGCTCTTATTTTGAAGATAGTATCTCGGATGGTTTCGGGTTCATCAATAGAAGTGTTATAGAGAGGCTTAGGATCAAGTGCAAGGTTTTGAGCGTTAATTGCCCAATCTTGAGGGTACATACAAATTCCTTCACAAGGAATGCGAAGAATTTGAGCAAAGATGTTGAGAGGAAGAGTGAAGTTTTGTTTATTGATGATGAAAGCGATTGAAATGCTATCATCGACGTTTCGAATGATCCTAAAGCTTTTGTAAAATTCAAAAATGAAAACCGGACAAATTTGTTCATCTATGTCAAGGAGACAATCAAAGTTGATTGTCGAGAAAACTTGACGAATGTCGGTATCTTCAAGGAAACATTCCTTGACTACACGACCTTCGTGGATAAGTCGTTTTACAAGGTTTTTGAAAATTTTACGGTCGGTTTTGGTCAATCCCTTTTTACGATAGTAATGAGTAAGGTAGTGAACGGTGTCATGATGGTCTTGTTGAGTAGCTTTGGGCATGGTTGGTCCTAAAAATACAAATTTTCCAATTAGGTAAAATTAGTTGGGATGGGTTTATGGTTTTGATTTGTATTAACAATGTTGTGAACACAATGTGATTTTGTTAAAAGCCCCTTTTCATGATTAATTTAAAAAGCCCAAATTAAATTAATTGATTAAAAATTAAGAAACCATAAACCCTAGGATGAGGATGATGAAGATTAGAATAAGTTAATATAATTACTTACAATGATGTTCTAGGAAGGAATACTTGAGAGTATGGAAGCCAATGAGGATGGATTTAGTAGCTTAGTCGTTTTAGTGTTATGTGAATAGAGGAAAAAGATCAGTGGTGAATTTTTGAAAGCGTATAGCTGAGTTCTGTTCCACGGTTCCCCGGATCCTTTGTATTTGGGATCCGGCTAGTACAACTAGAGGGATCCGCTAATGTGGACGAAAATGAGTTGTTTGGCATTATTTTTGTAGTAGACTTATAAATTAGCTTGTTAAAGACTAGTTTGGAGGTATTAGATGAAGATTGTTTTTGAATGACGGTTTTAGATGAATCACATATCGAGGGTTCATATGTGATGACGGTGTTAGTTTGACGAATCAAAAAGAATATCATTCCCGATGTTGAAAAAGACGGAAAGGTGACGAAAGAGACTTCTAATGATGTTAGTGATTAATAAACAAAGAGAACTTATGAAAATAAATGGAACTCATGTAACCTATCTAATGAAAAGTAAGACATACCTCTATGCTTCTTAGTTTGGCATAATACCAAAAATACTTCATGAGCTTATAAAGTAATCCTTTGTACTTGGTGTACGTAAGTTGTGATTACTTTTTAGATCCTTCCTTGAATGTTGACTTCCTTGTTTATTGAATGAAGATTTTGGAGAGATTCTAGCATGAAGATTTCTTAAAAGCAAAAATGGTTAGAATCATCTATCAATGTCCAACAAAATGATTTAAAGGAAAATATGACCAACGAAAAAAAATCCTTCTTTGTAGTTTTCAAACATACACGGATCGTATCAAGTCTTTAAAGTACAACATACTTTAAGGAACTTGGTAACGAAGCTCTGATGCCAATTGTGGAAAACTAGAAGGGGGGGTTGAATAGTTTTTCCAATTTAAAACTTCCTTTTAAATATTTAGATCGACTTATGTCAATCTATTTGATTGTTTATGTTGGACGTTGATAGATAGATAAATAAACGTGTAATGAAATATAAAGAGTAAGAAGCACATCACCACAACACAAGTTATTTATAGTGGTTCGGCTACAAGGACACCTTCCTTGCCCTACTCACTCCCCGAGTCACCTACTCGAGAGTTCGTAAGCACTACACCAACTCCTTGTGGCGGAGAAGCCTTCACAACGCCGCTTAACCTTTTTCGCACAAAGCTAAATACCGAGATCTTTCACACCAAGGCGAACCACACCTAACACAATGTCGCCTACCCTTTATACGGTGCTAGGCTAACCACCGAGTTCTTTCACACCTTAGGAGAACTAATCCTATCACAACATCGCCTACCCTTTATTAGGTACTAGGCTAAGCACCTAGTTCCATTACTATGGAGGAACTACTACCCTTCACGACACAACACCTAATCTCAAGGAGATCTACTCCTTGTTACAACACCATCAAGGATATCACCATCCTTGTAGATAAACAAATACATATATGTATAACGATGCACCTCATCGATTATACGACCTAGGCATTCTTCCCAAATGCTACTTGATTTGATTCTTTGGCATCCTTCACTAATGCCTTTGACACAATGCTTGGCACCCTTCACTAATGCCTTCGTCTTGACACCTTTAGCATCCTTCACTAATGCTTTGACACGGATGATGAGCACCTTTCACTAATGCTTTCATCTTGACACTTTTGGCATTCTTCACTAATGCCTTCAACCCAACATCTATGGAGAAAGGAAGAACTATCAACAAGAGAACCTTAGTAGTCTTGATAATGACGAAGCATGGCAACTCATGGACTTGAGCTTGCACGTCTTCAAGAAGTGGTGATCTCTCCTTTAAGAGGAACCTAGTAGATCACACAAAAACAAAAGACAAACTACATAAATCACTTAGATCTGAGGTTAGAGGGTTAGAGTACTTTGGGGAAGTATGTGTGTAAAGTCATGTGTAGAGAGGAAGAAATGGCTCTCTATTTATAGAGGAAATTCTCTTCTGTTCCCCGGATCCCACGGATCCTTACCACAAGGGATCCGGCTAGCACAAAGCTAGGGATCCGTGGTCCTCTCCTCTTTGCCCATGGGTATTTTTGGTTATGGGTCATGGGTCATGGGTCATGGGTTGATCCATGGTTTTCTTTCTAGATACAATGTATCTTAAGGATACAATGAACTTGGTTAAGTGGTATATATAAAACCATGGGTTATGGGTCAAAACCATTTGCTAGTATTTACCCATTTAGTATATACTTGTATTTACCCATTTTAGCATACACTTAGTTTTTACCCATTTTAGTATACTTAGTTTAAGTATATGTTTAACCCAATATGTAAACACTAGTTGTTGTACATATGTATCTAAATCATAAAATCACTTATACTTGTTATTGTGTTTTATGTGAAAGCGTAAGTGTGTTAGAAAACTATTAACTCAAACTATTTACGTACTCTATTTGTTTCGTTAAAATGATTTTACATTTGTTATCGACAAAATATTAGAAGATCGTAAAATATAAATAAACGTTTTTACGGCTTATTTGTATTAACATAAAGTATACATATAAAGCGATATGAAAGCGAGAAAACTACATCATAACATTAACAATTTCATAACTAGGCTAACACCAAAGGTATTTAGCCTCTCATATTAAAGTATGCAGAAAATTCAATGTTTAACATTATAAATGAAGACATGAATTAAATACAAAAATGTAATATGAAATACTAAAACTTGTGTGTTGATAAGCGTGAATTCTCCCTTGGAAATAACTTCTATGCTGCTGGAAATCGTCCTTCTTGAAGCCCTTAATCGTCTCTGGTTGTTGTGTTGAGAGGATATGTAAAAATGTGGAATTAGGGCTTGTATTTATAGTCTCGACAAATTTATGGCGTAACCTCTAGGGTTAGTTACGCCGTAACCTTTGAATGCCGGTTCCTATGTGTGTTATCTATACAATCTAATGAATTTTAATGATTCCTTTGATTGAATAGGATGAAACTTGATTTATAAAACTCGATCTCTCGAATACTCCCGGATGTGATAAGACTCTCAGAAAACTTAACGTGTACAATTCTCACCGCACTTAAATCTATCCCACTATTATCATATAATGTATATTATTAGCATATTGTGTAAATCATGTATATTTGGAATATATGTCACAGATCCCGTAATTCAATCCTAGTTAGTTAGGATTCATATGTATCCACTTTGTATATAAAGGGCCTTGGTATTATGAATGAAACATACGATTGAATTCTTACATGGTATCAGGCCTTACCCATACCAAACGCTAAATCTCCTCTTCTTGTCTCAATATTTTTTCTCTCATGGCAGACACAAAGTTCCACCCTGCACTCTCTGTTACCAACATCAAGAACCCCATCCCTATCCAACTTGAGATGGAAAATGGACAATATTTTTCCTGGGCAGAATTGTTCAAAATTCATTGTCGAGCATACAAGGTGATTGATCACATCATTCCCCCACCACCATCATCTCCCTCCTCTTCCGCACAAAAAGACAAGGACAAGGATACTCCACCAAAACCCACTGTCGACCCTGAAACTTGGTCCACCTTGTATGCCATCGTCCTTCAATGGATATATGGCACCATATCTAATGACCTCTTGCACATCATACTGGAACCTGATATTACCGTTGCCAAAGCATGGGCTGCCTTGACAATATTTTTCAAGACAATAAAAACTCTCGTGCTGTTTACTTGGAACATCAATTCACCAACACCCGTCTTGACAACTTCTCTTTTGTTTCTAGCTATTGTCAAGAGCTTAAGATGCTTGCGGATCAACTTGCAAATGTTGGAGTACCTGTCTCCAACCATCGTCTTGTTTTGCAACTCATAGTAGGTCTTAACGAAAGCTATGATAGCGTTGCAAGTTACATTCGGCAAAGTGATCCCCTCCCACTATTTTATGAAGCACGTTCCAGGTTGATTCTTAAGGAAACCCGTAAAAGCAAACAAGTAACAAACACAACCATCACCAATGGTACTGCTCTCGTGACCTCTTTGACTACCCCCAAACCCCATCAAAATTCATCTTCTGGTACTACTTCTCAATCTCAAGCTCCACAACGCAACTTCAACTCGAACCGTGGTCGTGGTAGAAACAACAATAATCGTGGTGGTGGTCGTAATGGAGGTCGAGGTCGTGGTCGGTCAAACAACAACAACAATAACTACCAACATTTCCAAGGTTACGGAAGGCGGGAGGTCGATTAGGAAAGGAGCTTTTCAAATCAAAGAATTCGTTTATTGCAAAGCCTTCTTTCAGATAAGTCATTTAGAAAAAAACTCCTTAACTCCATCTTCTCTTGAATCTCGACATTTCATCCAAAGAATATAGAATCTAGCTTCACTAACGTTCGGCTAAGTCTTGATTTTTTGCGCTGCCATGGAGTGGGTAATATCCCGAGTCTCACGTAAGGCAACTAAATGCACCTCGAGGCGCCCTTCCTTGAATTATTCGGTCATGCAATACTTATTGAAGGCAAAGAACCAAATGCAGTTTGGATTATCGTAGAAAGAATAAGAGGAGTCGTCTTAGGAAATGACTCAACTTAAAAGTTTGATCCTTGGGCCTGTTCACCTGTTCAATGGGCCACTCCACCACCGTCCTACCCAACTATGCCATGGACTCGGCCTAACACCCCATCTGGAGGACCAGGTTTGCTCGGCCCATGCCCAACCCAAGCCTATGCTTCTTTTACTGTTTCTAATGTTCCAACAGACCTTGATCAAGCAATGCATACCATGACTCTCAATCCACCAGATGATCAATGGTATATGGTTACGGGTGCTACCTCACACATGACGACATCTCAAGGTAATCTCTCATCTTATTTCAATTTGAGCATTCCAAAACATATAATTGTTGGCAACGGTAATACTATTCCAATTCATGGTTATGGACATACGCATCTTTCACCTCCTTATCATTCTCTTTACCTCCAAAATCTCCTTGTTGCACCTCACCTTATTAAAAATTTAATATATGTTCGGCGTCTTTTAACATATAATAATCTTACTATTGCTTTTTATCCTCTTGGTTTTTATATTTACAATTTTCAGACGGGGATGCCAATAATGCGATGCAATAGTGTTGGGGATCTTTACCCGATTACCAAATCTGCTCTCCAGCAAATCACAACACCTTCTACTTTCGCTGCAATTTCTCAAGATCTATGGCATCATCGCTTAGGTCATCCGGGCTCTAATATATTACGCTCACTTAAAAATAAGGATTACATTCAATGTAATTGGTCTAGGATTTATCCTATTTGTCAATCTTGTGTTTTTGGCAAACATATTCAATTACCTTTTTATGATTCATCGTCTTCTACATCGTTGCCATTTGATATAATTCATAGTGATTTGTGGACTTCACCAGTATTGAGTTCGAGTGGTCACAAATATTACATCTTATTTATTGATGATTATTCAAATTCTCTATGGACTTTTCGTCTTGGAAATAAATCACAGGTTTATCCCACTTTCATTTCCCTTTACAACCTTGTTCGTACACATTTCAATATGAGTATTAAAACTTTTCAATGTTATAATGGCAAATAATATAATAACTCATATTTTCACCAATTTTGTAATGACAATGTAATGGTTTTTCGATTCTCTTGTCCACACACATCCTCACAAAATGGAAAAGCCGAACGCAAAATACGTGCTATAAATAACATCATTCGAACTCTGTTATCTCACTCCTCCATGCCCCCCACAATTCTGGCATCATGCACTTCAAGTGGCCACATACTTACTAAACATCCTACCCAGTAAACTTCTCAATCACAAAACCCCAACAGACATACTTTATAACCGCACCCCGTCCTATGATCACCTTTGAGTTTTTGGTTGTTTGTGTTACCCTCTGTTCCCTTCCACAACTATTAACAAATTACAACCACACTCTACACCATGTGTTTTCTTGGGATACCCTTCGAATCATAGAGGTTACAAATGCTATGACTTAGCTACTCACAAAATAATTCTCTCGCGTCACGTGGTGAAGTTCGAGTTTTACATGTTCCATCTCGTTATCAAATTGCCGATATCTTTACCAAAGGCCTTCCCCGTATCTTGTTTGATGACTTCCAAGACAGTCTCAGCGTTCGTCCTCCTCCCGCTTCGACTGCGGGGGTCTATTAGCATATAATGTATATTATTAGCATATTGTGTAAATCATGTATATTTGGAATGTATGTCACAGATCCCGTAATTCACACCTAGTTAGTTAGGATTGATATGTATCCACTATGTATATAAAAGACCTTGGTATTATGAATGAAACATACGATTGAATTCTTACACCCACAATATAATCAATCATAATACAACACATATATTTATCCCAGTTGATAACGCAAATCGGTTAATTATTAAATGTCTAAGGGGGTGTTTGTTTTTTAAAAAGAGGCTTTTAACAACCTCTAAATCTGAACCGTTCAGACGCGGTCAGACATTTTGGCCGTTCAGACCGTTTGTTTTTTTCTCGTTCAGACGCGGTCAGAGGCAGTAAGATCTTAATAGTCTAGACTTAAGAGGGGTGTCTTAATGGCTCTTGTTGATACAAAAATAACCAAAAGAGAATTTAGTACGAGCAAGCAAATGTGTGGTTCAAACATGAGTTTTTTTTCCCGTTCAGATGTGGTCAGATTCAGAAATTTACGCATCAGATTCAGATACATATGTGCGGTTCAAAGCCTCTTAAAAAACAAACACTGCCTAAGTTTGATGATACCACTTGCTTGATAATCACGAATACATGTGACCCTAATATAATAAAGGGTGTTGATACTCACACCGTTTTTTTATACATACACCACAATTATGCATTACTATTTTGTACAATGTGCATTAAAATGTTGTACAGTGTGGTGTATGTATAATAAAAAATGATGTGAATATCAACCCCCTATAATAAATGATGAAATACCGCCTTCGCTACTAACTTGTATTTTTTTTAATTTTGAATTTAGTTTATATAATTTTTTAACATTAAATTATATAGCTTAATTAACATATAATATATCTATTATTAATAAATCTATAAAATATTCTGTCAAAAATATAACAATAATATATAAAATAATATTTTAATAAATATAAAAAATATATATTAGTGACTATTTTTTTAATTTAGTTTTGTTTTTGTATCTTTTTTATAATAAAACAAACCACTAGTGGTGACTTTTATATTTAAAAAAAACTCAACCTTCCCTTATTAAGTAATAATTTTTTAATTTGATTTTTATTTATAAATGTAGAAACATATTCAAAGTCAATTATTTCTTAATTTGCGTAAAAAAGCTTTAACAAACGTTTTTGCATTCACATGCAAAAAAAACTCGAAATACACATGGGCTTTAATGCTATTTTTTCATAATTATGGACGAAAAATGTAAATGTAAAATTCACGCCCTCTTCACATCCCTCTTCAGAACCAACTTCCTCTTCACAACCCAACCTAATTATTCATGGAAGAAGGATAAGCATGTCTTATAGTTTTTCAGGTAAATCACTGTATATGTATTCTTTTCACAAACATGTATATTAATCAATTCTGTTCACAAATTGAGACCTTTTTGGTGCAATCAATCAATAAAGCAAAAGAATGACACAATTAGTGAAGAGGTATATCAATCTTTTTAAAAAGGTTAAATTATTTTTGTTTTTTTTAATCGATCGCTCAGTTAATCAACTAAACGTGTTGTTTACGTAAATTTTACAGGTTTTTTATATTTGTTATTCACATGTGTTTTTTACAGGTTTTTTGCTGATGTGTATTTTGGGTTACAAATGCAAAAGTTATTTGTCCTTAGATAATGAAAATTTAGTATATAACAATATATTTTTTGGTTATAAGTGTGTTAATGATTGTTGATTTCGGTTTAGAGTTATTTTTACCTCAAATCGGTTACTTATTGAATCTTAATAGTCCATATATGATAGGTAATTTTGTAGCTCATTAAAGAGTTAAAGTATTGATATCACTTTGTGTGGCTTTTGATTTTTTTAATATGGATGAACTTAACTCACCTACTGCGATTAATAACACTGGTGGTTAGCTTGGCAGCGATGGAGGAGAGGTGATAGATATATATGTTGTATAAATAACCAAAATGTAGTTAGGAAATCTGATAGTTTGGAAGTGTTGCTAGAAGTTTACATAATTTTGTTTCTTTAGTGGTTAAAAAAAGTTACTACATGATTCGTTAATCTTGGAAAACCACACATTTGTGGGATTTATTGAGGCATGGTCCACTATTTTCCTAATGATGCTAGAGATGCAAATATAGGCGAGTTGTGTAGCCAGTCAAAAGGTTTGGGTTAAAACGTGTTGGACGAGGTTGAACCAAAACACTTATTTGCACATTTTTGTTGTTAATCATCAAGGAAATACATTATTACAAAATCAATAATTATCTCAGAAAGTCTCATTGTGTGAATAAAAACAATTTTAGAGGTTCTAATATTGGTATGTGTTAAAAATAAAGTTCTGGTGATTTATGACCAGTCAAACCCATTCCGCTTTTTAGCTATCTTCTATTATTCTTATCGGCTGGCTTATGCAGGTTACCATTGGAAAATAATGTGGCATGTAGTTTCACTTTATTACGTGAAGATGGTGTGCAATTTTGAAAACCCGTGGAGCCTTTCAGTACATCATATAACGTTAGGTAATCATGACTCATGATGTACATGTTTACAACATATATGTTCTTTTGAGTCTTGATATATTGATTATTGTAAGTTCTCGGAAAATTTTATTGTAATCAACATCTTAATTATGAATAAAGCACGTTTTAGAACATCATGAAATTTTTCACTCGTCATATTTGCATATCATTTGGCATATGTATGATCAACGCGACTTGAGCGTTCATACACCGTTGTGATCAGAACAAGATTCCCCTCGATCCCGATATCCTTAAATATTTAATACATATAAATAAAATTTTATAAAAAATAAATAAATATATATATATATATATATATCACTTGGACCGGGCCTAAGCCCAACACCCAATTGGGCCTCGTCTACCCACCCGAGCCCAACTCGCTACACATTTTCTTTTGGGCTTCCATTTAAATTCAGTCCATATCATGTCCAAGCCCAATGTTTTAATTTTCTTTTGGGCCTCGCTACTTCAAGCCCAACACACCTAAAATGATTTTGTCAAAAACTTGTCAAAGTGTTATATATCTTTTCTTCTTTTTGTAACCGGTCGAGCAAAGAAACAACACAACAATTTTATCAAGATCAAGACCAAGTACATTTCCCCCTCCTCCAAGAGCCTTGAGTGGTGTGTGAAAGTAAACAAGGGACAAAGCACCATGCTTTAGCCACCCTAATCCAATTTTTATAATAACTTAAAGCCTTGACCCTCCATTGGACTTTCATAACCATGGGGTAATATGTTTGTGATTCGACTAGACATGGCACACCACCAGTTTTTCGGTTGCGACTCTTGCACGCCCAAAACCAAAGAGAAACACATGATCTATTAACCTTAGAACCTAGGTAACCTAGAAGTAAACTAATGAAAACACCATACTTGTTTCTCCTATAATTATCTCATCCTTTGGTCATTTACACTTCACACAACCACTCACAAATCAACACACACCTCCTATAGAGTAATCGTCCACTATGGAAGTTGAGCAAGGAAGGGAAGTAATAAAACATTTAAAGGGTTGTTGTGGATTGTACTTGGGTATAAGGAACGTAAGGGTAACGCTTGGTCACATACATCCATCTCTCAACTCGTCACCACTCAAACTTGAGTGTAGTAAGTCCTAACTCAACTCATTTTCTCTAGTTACATTCGAATACTACACTAAAACATTGTGTTATATGCTAAAGAAATATATAAAGTATAAAACGAGCCTCTATCTATACATTATCACACTATAGTTAAGATGTGTATATCCAAAACGATTTAAGCCACTCGAACTAGGTCACTGCATGTTATCCTTGATGCAAAACTCTCGTACCACCTTGTTTTCCCACATGTCACGTTAAAAACTTACTCAACATAACAAACAAACGCTATTAAAAACTTGTAACCTAATAAAAACCAGCTAGAACCCCTCTAAACCTTACTCTAATGCTCGATAGTTTTCAAAAACCAAACAAAACCCGTTTGGGCCTCGAGGCCCAATACGTGGGAAAAGTTAAGCCCAATGCTCTAACCCGGCCCATTAGAAGTGAAAATAAGCTAGAAAGTTAAATATAAGCTAGTAATAAGCTTATGAAGAATTTGAAAAGCTTTTGTAAGACAAAATGATATTTCGGACTAAATTTGCAAATTTTAAGATTTCGGGTTAAAAGTGAAAGTATTTGAAAGTTCAAGGATATATATAAACGTATTTACGAATGCATGGGAAAGTTTAGGGTGAGTTGTGAATAATTTCGAAAGTTAAAGGATGGTTTTTAAACACTAAATGCAAGTATGGGAAGTCTAGGGACTAATTATGTAAATAGCTGAAAGTTAAAGGTGTAATTATACGTGTACATGTGTGCATGAAAAGTACAAGGACCTGTTTTGTAATTTAGCCAAACTAGTTATAAAAGTGAAAATAAACTTTTGGGATAAATATGTAAAGTTTGGAAATTTAATGTTTAAAGTGTAAAAATGTGATTTTGGGGTATTTTTGTAATTTTTTTTGAGTAGGGGTCAGAACTGTCATTTCTGTAAAGTTTGGTATAAAATGAGTTTTGGGTATAAATTGTCAATTTCTCAAAGTTGAGGGACTAAACTTGTATATTTTGAAACTTGAGGGTAAAAAATATAAATTCGAGAAAAAGTTTAGAAAACTTATAAATATATCACGACTTCGTAAAAATAAGTATTTTGGTCATTTAAAGTGTTTGATAAGTATTTTCACTTCGAATATTCGTTTAACTTATATATATATGTATATAATTATAAAAGTATAATTATATAAAACCGTAATCCGGTAATAACGCACATGGGATATAAACGAGTTAAAACACTCAATAACATCATCTTTTTCACAAGATCACAACGGGGAACATTTCACTTATCCGTAAGTGAGGATCTTTGATAAATATCAAACTAAGTCAATGTAGCACGTAAATTAACTTAAAACGTTAAGCACGCACAACACCCTATTGAATTGGATAATTCAGTGATCTATTGAATAAGTATATTCAACGTTCTATTATTTTGGTCGCGAACCAAAGGTTTATCATATTCTGAGACTCGCCATCTCATCATTTTTAGGTTTCGGTTTGGAACCTCCGCTACATTGTGCTTGACCTATTTGTGCTTGTTCATTTACATCAAGGTGAGTTCATAGCCTCGCTTTTACTTTTATTTGCAATCCACGCGATGGAGATACATGCTATAAACTAGAACACAAGGTTTTTCATAAATGTTCGCTTCTTGATTATTGGAATTGCCTAAGTATTTAGCCATAAGTCCCTTGTATCATGAACCATTAGTCACCGCGAGTGAACGAAGATATCGTGAATAGTACTATCGGGAGTAACGACCCCGTCTTGGTTATAGGAAATAACCGGGGCGCACCATATTTGAATTGCATTAGGTAATTGGCTATTACCTCCTTTGGGGCAAACTTTCGTACATCAGTAATTCGGTGTATGCAGTTGAGTCTTGGTTGCATGAGCTTAGCGCATAATAATCTGTGATTTTCTTTATGATATTGTTAGCTTACAATTATCATGTTCATTTTCTTGTGTTCAACTTTAATTTAAACTTATGGATTTCACTCAACATGATTGTTGACTTTTTAAGCATGTTATCTTAGGTAATCAATGAAGATTATGTTCGAGGCACGAAGTGGGCATGTCGAGACCTTTCCTTGTGGTGTAAACATAAAGTTGTCATTTCTTTCAAACTCATGCTCTATATTTTGGGAAAACATTTGAACAATTTAGAATATTTTGTAACAACAATGAGTTTTCGATGAATGATAACTATTTTATTTAAAATGTCTCTTTCGAGTCGTTTTCTATGATTATTGACTATGATCTCCATTCGAGTAACACCCTGATTAGTCTTCCACTGTCATTATGATCACGGGAGGTGTTACAATTATTGTCACTTCGTAGTGGTGGAATGCCTTTTATGGCATCAAACAACGGATGTGGGGTGAGAGAATATGATATGAAGGGATTTCAGCTCGTGAATCACTTCTGCTTTCCTTGGCCAGTAAATGTAAGTTCCTCGGAAATACAATGTTGCAATATACTTTACGTTATAGTGTTATTTCTTGCATGCAATTATAAACTGTCACCGGTCACCACATTCCCAATTCCCAAAAGAGATGTTTGGTCTTATTTTGAAGATTAATTTCCTACTACTGGAAACATTGAACAGAGTCACGATCAAAGGTTTTATTATAGATCTACCAATGTTGTTTTCATCCTAAGCATCTATTGTAATTTCATTCAGTTAAAGATTTGTTTTAAATAACATATTGCAATAACTAATTTTGTTCAAATTTATTAGTTTTGTAATAAATAATTAGTGTGTCATTTATGGTTACAAAATGATTTTATTTCAATACTAATATACGTAGTAACATTTTGCACACTATTTTACAAGATTTAATTTATCAGAAGTACTATTTTCGCAATTTTTGATCCCTTTGATCTGTTTAACGGGTTAGACCCCCTCCCATTTAAATAATTTTTACAGCTTAACTGTTGCATACATTATGGATACAAAATTACCCCAAATCTACTCAAGTTGAAGTAAAGGGTCGAAACTCTCATCTCTTATGATAATCACTTATGAAAGGCTTATTTGGACATGATCTAATCGTATTGGGCAGAATGAGGATAATTTAAGAAAAAAGCTACCTGATCAAGTTTCAAGTGACTCATGAAATCCTAATGTAGTTTTATTTGAGATGTGTTGCTAAATGATGATAGTATGTGTAATGATAGTTTAGTTTGCATTGTATTAGGAGTACTGGAATTAGGCTTGGCATAAATATTATTATTTGACATGTTTATATGTTATATCTTCCTATGCTATTGCAAGTTTTTTTTATAAGACATTTCATGTAAACAGCATACATCGCTACATTTTGCTTAAGATAACAATGCACGATGCGCAACCCTACGACACCTCCAACAACTTTTTAACTTCCTTTAGTCAGGTGATGGGGTTATTGTAAGTACATAACAATGCTCAATTGGGTAATTACACCATTCGTCCCAGTGGCATTATTTAATCAAGGGTTAATTATAAAAATTTACATAAATCGTCCTTGTGGCTTCAAATAATTACACCATTCGTCCTTGTGGCTAGAAATAATTTTTTTAATAACATAAATCATCCCTATGGCTCAAAAAAGTTACACCAATCATCCTTGTGGCTAGAAATAATTTTTTGAATTACATAAATCGTCCCTGTGGCTCCAAACAATTACATCATTCGTCCTTGTGGCTAGAAATAAAATTTTTAATTACATAAATTATCCTTGTGGCACTAAAAATTTACACCAATCGTCCTTGTGGCTAGACATATATTTTTTTTTAATTAGATAAATCGCCCCGGTGGCTCTAAAATTTACACCATTTGTTCTTATGGCACACATCAAGTTAATTCACAAAATGAGGCATACTTATGTGTGATCTTTTGAAATCTATGATGCATGAACATGTTTATAAGTTTAAGTAAATAGTTTTCTTTAAAACTAATATTGTTGAGTTATATAACACAGGTCGACCGGCCTTGTTTCCCACTAATCGACCTGTGAAGAGGATATCTTCTCTCTCTGAAAAAGCTTTGGCTACATCGGTTAAAACGGCTTGTGAATGACGAAGAACGGCCTTGTTTCCCACTAACATGACCACAATATTCTGATCCGCGAGATCTCAAAGCTGCCTTAGCCATCGCTCTACATTTTCAAATGTTACTGTTCGTGTGATATCATATAGCACCCATTGCTCCTCTATAGTAAGCATTCATGACAGCTTGCCAGCTTGGTACCTTAAAATGTAAAACATCAAAATATAGCATTTGAACGGTTATTAATGACTTGAAGCAGTTTCGGAGCCAGGAAATGTCATAATGGGGGGCATCAAACAATACAAGTTAAACTAACATGTCGAAAAATTTCATTTTTTAGTATGCCTAAAAAAATCGGGTCGGGTTTGGTTAAAAGCATATAAAAACTACTTTGATGCAATTAAAGACTATTAGAGGCGTGCGTATATATGAAATGAAATTTGGTTTCAAACAAAAAACGAAATAAAAGAACATCAAATGTGATGCATTAAGACGCTAACATTATATAACCAATGTTAATAAAAGCAATGTGATTATAATACTAGAAATCTAATTAAAAAAGTTGAACAAGAGAATTATAGTTAAAACTTATAGTCCTATGACATTCACAACTAAACTATTTAAAAAAATTTACATAATCAGAAAGACTTATAGCTCGAAATCAATAGTTTTAAAACTTATTTGTCGATTGAATTTACATCATGCATTGAGATATTAAACTTATGGAGTAATAAGCTAAAAGTATTACTAGTACTAGTACATAGCAAATTAGCAATGGTCTATTACTCAATATTTTTTAGACACAGAGAAAATTTATAGGTCCATATTATGCACATTACCCCGTACACAAATAACTAGTACAATACCCGTGCGTTGCCCAGGTTCATCGTTAGAACAATTTACCAAGTATATTGAGAAACTTATTTTGAGTGTGTAATATCTATATAAAAATTCGATTTCTTTTCCTCCTCTTGATATTGGCAGGGGCGGATCTACAGCCAACATAGGGTATGCACTTGCATACCCTGTAAATCCTCCCTGTAGTGTAAAAAATATTGATTTTGTGGCTTTTATACATGAATTTATGAAGAGTGCATACCCACTGAAAATGGGGTGCGTACCCTGAGCTGGTCGACTTCCCTAAATGATGAAAACGTAAATCCAAAATGAAGGAAATACATAAAGCCATAAAGGACATCATCGTTTTTTTTGTTTCTGTCTTTGAAGAAGAAGAAGGAGGAGGCTCCTTTACATTTTGGAAGGGTTTTTACCCTTTTTTTTTACTTGTTTCTATTACGAATAGACCCATAAAAGCCCATTTACAATTGTAATCTTAACCAACACAACTTACCAAGCCCATTTACACTAGTATTTACACTTGCATTATGAATGACTGAATGTACACACTTTGATCAGTTGATGTATTGTATTACATGTTTACATGTTAGAATTTTGTTTATGATATTTTTCTATAATGTAGCATTCTTAATTGTCGAATGTATTAGGTTATCAATAAGGAGGAATTTCAATTATTTATAACTTGATGAGTCAAAATTCTTTCATTTTTTTTTTAAAAAAAAAATATGAAAAAACGTACTTTTCAAAATAAGAAAAAAACCCGGGGACTGGTAGAAAAACCTGACCCGAAAATCCACAACTTTTTTTTAACTTGAGAGTGCACACCCTACTGTGAAATCCTAGATAAGCATCCTCCACATTCTTATCCTACATATGAATACGAACAGTGAACCCATTAGATACAAATTAAGTTAAATTTGATTTAGGTGCAACTAATATATGCATTATTTATCTACTAGCAGGGTACCCGCGCGTTGCAGCGGTGGGCGCCATACAATTAAATATTCAGCGATTTTTTTTTTAAATCTATACTTTATAATACAATAGATATACGGACGACGATAATTTTAGTTTTGAATACCGTTATGCAATAACAAAATTTTTCGTATAAAAATTGTAGATTATCCACGTGATGTGATGACAATAATGAGTTGGTAGTTGGTATATTGTAAAGATATGGGATCAAATTAGTTGACAATAGCCCGTAGTCATAAGTTATCATTAAATATTAACACCAAAGCGACTTTTAAATATAACTTACATTATACTAAGAAAATTTAATTCTCAAAAATAAGGTTTGTTAAATTTGTCCCACATAGATGGATGATACATGTAAAAGATTACTTATAAAGATAAAGTAAAAATAAATATTTAATAAATCATGTGGGTTAAGAGTATAATTATTAATATTCAAATATATATAATATATATAATTAACACTTAGCACTTTGCACCTTTACTTAGAAAAAATCGTCCGATTTTTATAACACAAAGTTTTTAGTTTTTACGGTAAGTTTTATTATAAAAAAATTTCAAAAGGCGCATACGTTGATTCTCGAGGCTCTCTTGCGATTTAATAATATTTTTTGAACATTGCTGTGGAAAACTAGAAGGGGGGGGGGGGTTGAATAGTTTTGCCGATTTTACTTTAGTTTCAAAAACTTTTAGATTCGTCAATATGTGAGATCTTATGGATGTAGAGAAAGTATAGATCTAATGATAAAGCAAGTAAATAAAGTAAAGCGAATGGAAAGAAAAGACACAACCAATGTATAGTGGTTCGGCTACAATGACACCTTCCTTGCCCTACTCCACTCCCCGAGTCACCTACTCGAGAGTTCAAGCACTATGTCAACAAACTCCTTCACTTGGCGGAGAAGCCTTCACAACGTCGCTTACACTTTTTCCGGTACAAAGCTAAATACCGAGTCCGTAGCACGGTGGACCAAACCAACACAACTATTACACAACAAATATGTGAAATATCTAATACAAGATCTTCGCTACAGAAATCTTGCGTAGTGACAAATCAATCAAGGACCCCTTGCTTGGATGACTTGTAGAATGCTCGTGATCTCGCCTTAGAGAAGGACCTATATAAGGATCACAAATAGAAAGAAAGAAGAACAACTCTCTAGATCAAGTGATCTATATGTTAGAAGAGAATGGAAGTGTATGAGAGATTTAGTAAGAAGAGGGGTGAGTTAGAATGAAGAAATGGCTCTCTATTTATATGCAAAATTCTTCACTGTTCCCCGGATCCCACGGATCCCTTTCACTTGGGATCCGTCTAGTGTAATCATAGGGATCCGTGGAACGCTCCTCTTTACCCATAGGTTTTTTGGTTATGTGTTGGTCCATGGGTTTTCTTTAGATTCAATGTATCTAAGTATACATTGTATCTAGTCTACTTGGGTATGGGTTAAGATCCATGGGTTATGGTCCATGGGTTATGGTTTTTACCCATCTTAATAAACTATTACAACAAATGCTTAATTATTACATTTTTGTATTTAAATGGCTATATGTAAATGCTTTACAAAAATAACATGTATCCTTATAATTATACTTAAGATAACATTATATTTGTTATCAACAAAACACAAAGAGATCGCAAAATATTAATAAACGTTATTACGGTTTATTTGTATTAACAATCTCCCCCTTTTTGTTGATGATAATTGGTGTAAATTTTTAAAGCCACAGGGACGATTTATGTAATTAAAAAAAATATTTCTAGCCACAAGGACGATTGGTGTAGATTTTTAGAGCCACAGGGATGATTTATGTAATTAAAAAAATTATTTTTAGCCATAAGGACGAATGGTGTAATTATTTGGAGCCAGAGGGACGATTTATGTAATTAAAAAATATTTTTAGCCACAAGGACGATTGGTGTAATTTTTTTGAGCCATAGGGATGATTTATGTTATTAAAAAAATTATTTCTAGCCATAAGGATGAATGGTGAAATTATTTAAAGCCACAAGGACGATTTATGTAAATTTTTGTAATTAACCATTGATTAAATAATGCCACGTCAGTTGAGTGCTAGAATAGGATGATTAAGATAGTTAAATGCTATAATAGGAAAATTAAAAGTTTGTTACATACAGTAGGACAAGGTAGCAAGTTTGTTGTCCTTTTAAACATTTTGCCCTTTCCTTTATTATATAAAAGAATATATTACATATATAATAAGATAAAAAAAACGATACAACACCGTAAAAACTTACCAATTCATTTTGAAAATCATAATGAAGATAAGTAATAAATTCAATCAAACCATGGTTTGTGATCCTATAGAAAGGGGAGAAAATTTTTAAGAATTTTAAAAAGTCACGAGACAAGTGTTCCATTTTACTTTTGCCATCTCATTTTTTTTTTGTTATTTGCACTCTTTACTAATAAACAATGATTTTTTTTTTTTTTTTTTTTTAATTTTGGAAAACTATTGATCAACGTTTTTTTAGTTGAAAACTGGAAAACATTGTGATAACAAAAAATATATTTTTTTCTTTTAAAATAAAACTGATGAACGTATATATATATATATATTTTTTTTAAACTTATGAGCATCGCGATAATAATAAAAAAGAAATTTTTCTTCAATAAGAAAATTGATGAATACAAAAAATTATAAATGCCTTATCACAATACCTTATCACAATTTCAAGATCCGAAAATTATAAACAGGAAATTAGATGAAATGGAGATGGGTTACAGTCGTAGGAGTTGGATTGACTAACAAAGATGGAGTTGTATATGTAAAAGAAATAAAATGGAAAAACGGTCAAAGTGGAAAAGTGAAAATTTAAATATTGAATATTGAAAGTCAAATGAGAGAGAAATGCATAGTGTAGTTAATACTCTTATTAAAACACCCCACTACTTAAAAATACAATAATTTATTCACATTGTACAACCAATTAAAAGCACATCTACCAAATTAAAAAACAACAAATTAAAACACCCCTTACTAAAAAGTACAATAAAATTTTCATAATGTACAATATAAAGAAGCTACAACATAATCCAAAATATAAAATAATTAAACACACTAATTAATGATATTTTAAAACACCCTAAAATGAAAAGTACATATTATTATACACATTATACAAATTAATAAAAACACACAAAACTTCATACAAGCTAACAAGTTGATGTTACATATAGTTTTGAAAATCGAACCGGACCGAACCAACGTGTTCAACCGGGAACCGTGTCGCCACCGTTCGGTCTACCAATTAAAGCCGTCCGAAAAACGAACCGAGAGAGGACCCTATGAAACCGATACAAATGTTGAAGACATATATTTCAAATGAAAACTATTAATACATATCGAAAACCGGTTTGACCCGACGCTTCAAACCCGACGACCCGATTTAATTTGACTTGTTTTCGACCCAACCTGTCGGGTTGACTCGGTTTAAATCGACTTCTTTTTGACCGAACGGTTCAACCGTTTGAACCACCCGGTTGAACCGGATTCAAATTTGACACAATTATATGAGAAATGATGAATTAGTTGTGGAACCCGTGAAAGGTTGAGACATAAAAACGAAAGATAAATGTTTGTATTCGCATTTTTTTTGTTTATGTACACTAACTATTTATGTACTACAGGTCTTTAGGGATACAAAAAAAATGTTGTTAATTGCTCCTTTCAACAAAAAATAGCGTTATTATTATTTAATATTACTGTAATTGATTAATGCAACTTACAAAAATGCTATCAAAAAAGACAATCTCAAATACAAAACAACGCTATCAGAAAAACAATATAATCATTCAAAATGGATTCATTAACACTTAAAATCCTGATTCATGAAACAAACTTAATCATCACTAAAATTTTGTCGAAACTAGATACCGCTGCCGCTAGGCGCGGGTACTCGTCTAGTGTAAAAGAAATAGATATAGAGAGATGAATGAATATGAAAATGACAGGATAGAGTACATATGAATATGACAAAAAGATATTTATTAATACAATGACTTTAGTCAAACACAACTTAACTGTATCAAAAAAATAAAAATAAAAAATAAAACTAAACTACATTTCTTTCTGAGCTAAAGTATAATTACAAACTTTATGAATATGACAAAAAGATATTTATTAATACAATGACTTTATTCAAACACAACTTAACTGTATCAAAAAAATAAAAATAAAAAATAAAACTAAACTACATTTCTTTCTGAGCTAAAGTATAATTACAAACTCTTTGTTTGGGTTATCACAATAAAAGAATACAGAATAATACCTTTTGGGTTTAAAGGAGAAAAAAAGGATTCCAATTGTAATAAAAAATATATTTATATTACTTTCTAAGCTTAAAATATACAGTAATTACAAACTTTTAGGTTGAATTATCACAATAAAAAAAACTAAATAATAGCTTTTTTGGTTTAAAAGAGAAAAAAAAACTTTTCAGTTGTAACAAAAAATAAAAAAGTCTCGGCATGCATTTATAGCAACTAAATGCGTACAAGATAGTTTTACTCAAACATACAAAATAATTATAAATTATAAATTTATAAACAAACATGCTTGCGTTAAAAATTTAAAAGTTGATAAAATACAAACATTTTATATTAATATTTTTTATTGTCTAAAAAAATATGTAAAATGTTACATTAGTTGAACTTACAACGATAACAATGTTAACCCAACCATCAATATTCAAACATAAAATAAAAATACGAGTACAAAAAATTATCAATGCAACAACAGAACATACGATAAATATACTATCAACAAATTATATAAAAATATATATAAATAGAGTAAACTGCAAAAATCATCCCTGTGGTTTATCAAATTTGGCACTAATCATCCCTTGCTGATACTTTTGGCAAATATCATCCTTAAGAGGCCAAACTTTCAACACTTTACATCCCTCTCCAGCTAAAATGACCAATCTACCCTCAATTTAAAATACCAAAGACCATTTTTCTTATAAGTTTATAACTTTATAACATTCATACCAAACACAACAAAAACCATAACACTTTTTTTTTAAACTTGCACCGTATGTATACACTTTTATTCCATAACCAAACTGACTCAAACTCTCCACTTTCATTCTTTCATTATCATCCACTAATACACACAACCAACAAGTCAAATATCACTTCAAATAAACAAATTCAATCATGGTTCATAAAACATTTACACCACAATTTCAACTTTACATGAATTTGACTATACGCACATCAAATTAGACAAAATTTAAAATTAATCCAAACCCATCGAATTATTAACAAAGATGTTTATTTTTAACACCTACGGCCATGCAATTGATGTCGAGATCTGGTGGCTACTACCATTCGCTAACCCATCTTGATTTTGATTTTTTGATGGTTGTGTTGGTGGGATTTTGGCTTAAACATGCTTGTTGGGTATGGTTATTCTTGGTGGAGATAGTGACCGGATTTGGTGGTAGCGTGGTGGTAGATTTTGCTTCATGATATTTTAGATTTTTGTCAATTTATGCTTAATTTCAGATGGGTTATGTAAAAATCTTAGGAATTGTTTATTGAAAATTAAGTGGGTTTTGTAAGTTATTAAATTAGCTAGGGTGGTGATGGTGGTGCATGGTAGTGGTTGTGGTGGTGGTGAAGAGAGAAAGAAGAAGATGAATATGTGTGTGGTGTCAGGTTTGGATGAGGTGAAAAACAAGTAGGAAAAGGATGTGGGTGATAATTGTGACGTGGAGGGTTAAGTTTTGATGGACCAGCAGAATTTCAAATGGAAATGACTATTTTGCCCTTAGCTTAATCAAGGGAGGGGTGTAAAGTGCCAAAGGTTTTGCCTCTTAAGGATGATATTTGCCAATAGTATCATCAAAGGATGATTAGTGCCAAATTTGATAAACCACAGGGATGATTTTTGCAGTTTACTCTATATTATAAATATATATCAACCCTTACTATGTTAAAAACTAATTATAAACCAAAATTAAGTTATAGAAAACAAAAATTAAACTATGTATTTTTTAATAAGTAAAAATACGTTATTAAAAAAATTAGAAAAAAATCCGTGCATGCACGAGCATTATAACCAGTTTAATTTATATATTAAAAAAATTGAATATACTTTTGGAGACGACATTGTCAACAAGAGAAAATTTTCATTTTGGTGGGAAAATTTCGAAAAAGAAAAGGAAAAGGAAAATGGCCTTTAGCGCTGCCATGTGTCTTTGAAGTGTCGGTCAAAGTCAACGTCAAAGAAGTTCATTTTTTTGTTGTTTAGTGGCTTTGTCGACGCCAAAGGTTACCGGTTGCTAAAACTCCGTTTTCTTGTGGTGAATTTAGAAATAAATTTGCTTGTAGTATTAATCGTGATATTGTGTTACAAATAAACCTTCAAACCGTCCAACAAAGTGTCTAATTACTGCTTGATTTAAGGTATCTATCGCATTGTCTTCAAAAGTATTCATAATAATCTGAAGAGATGCAGTGTCATACAGAGAGACACACATGGCCTAAATGTATGTGAAGCCGGGCCAACTAAATAGCACGCATTATCTGATGTTTCTTGTTCTCCCGTCCAATAACTAGTTACAACTGTAACACAATAATATTTAGAACTACTAACAAATCATATTTGTCCTTCTGGAAACATACATAATCATACCCACTTACAACCATCTTACAAACAACAGCTTCAAATATAATGAAACTCCTTACAACTGGAACACGATAATATTTAGTACCTGGGGTTTTCATAGTAAAGGACTCGTTTTCCGGGCTTAAAAAGGTACTTTCCACAAAATGTTGAGCTATATACATCGAGTAAAAGATGGTATTGCAGCAGGACATACAGGATTGCTGGTGTGATAGCAAACACGCTGATAAGGATAGGTATCCATTTCATTTGTTTATGGTATAATATGAAGAAGCTGACACCAAAAGTGACCATCATGGTACCTATAGAGAGAAATAGAGCTGCTAGGCCAAACATCAGCTTCATGGGTAATGATCTCTCGAAGTCACGTTCAGCATAACGAGATGTGAGGATGGATAAAAATGTTAGTATTGAAGCTGATGATAAAATCAAGGATATGGCATCGGCCACTACAAATACAACAAAAGTTGATTTCCGTTTGAACATGGGGATACCATCGTTTTGATTGTACCCACCTGGAACTGTATAAGCAGCAGCAAATACTATCGTGGCAATAAGCGCTGCGACGACCATACATTGACTAGCAGTTTCTTTCATCCACTTTTCACCTTTTGTAATAAGATGTTGGTGTTCCTTGGTGAATAACTCATGTGGTGTTTGACCATCTTTGTTCTTCCGTTCCCTATAGGAAGGGGGGATCATAGACTCTACTTCCTACAACATGAACAAACTATATTAGAAATACTACTAATATGGAAAACACAGCAAGACCCTAGAGAGGAATATATATACCTTAAACCATAATAGTTCTTGTTGCATCTGTAAAGCAGCTCCCGATACATCCTCAAGGTTCTTTCTTTTGGTACTCTTTGCTGCTAGATGCAACATATTGTTTTCATCTAGATCTCTTAAATGAGTTACCATATCCTTCATTGAGCCTATCTCGTAAAGTAAGTGGTAGATATTCTCGTGACGATGTTTGACAGCTATATGAAATATAGTTAAACCGTCATCATTTACTTTCCATATGAGATCGGGATTTTGACGGATGAGCTCAATTAAAAAGATAGTATTGCCCGTCTCTGCAGCAATAAACATTACCCGAGAAGAGAATGTTTTCTGTTCATTTGTTTGGTGACGCATTGTGTTGATATGGTTGGAAATAAGTCCTTTTAAGTCCTGAGCTTGATCTTCCCTTGACTTCTGGGTTTCATCATGTATATTCACAATATAATCAAGAATGAACTTCTGCATTAGCCTAGGTTGATCTTCCTCTGGTGTATTGTTTTCGTTAATATACCTCTGAGTTTCATCATGAATGTTCATAACATGCTTAATAACAAGGTTCTTTAGTTGCAAAACTTGTTCTGGGCCTTCTATTGTGTTATGGATTTCCTTATCCAATTTGTCAAGATGTTTAAAGATGAGATTTTTTAGCTGTAGAGTTTGAAAGAACCTTTTAGAACCTGAATGACCCAAATCCGGTGGCCCTCTTAATATACGATCAATTTCGTACTTAGGTAGATTCACCATACCTCCCAAAATGATTTTCAGCAAGTGTAATGCTTGCCATTCCTTTTTGGGAGCTCCCGCCTTTAAACCAATGAATGCAGAAACTGAAAGCAATAACCCAAAGCGAAGCTAGTGTGATTATACAAAACATTTACAGTACCAGTTTTTAGTAAAAGGTTTTCTTTTTGGTGAAAAAAATAAATCAAAATATAAAGATGTTCACCTGAATTAAAAGTTATCTTGACAGAACTAGATTTTGTTTCCGAAAACACATGAGGTTTTCCAGCCAGAATTGTAAGTATCATAGTACTCCCACCAAGTTCCGGAAACATTGTAGCTATACGTAGTGCGATATCTACAAAAAAGTTTAACGATCACTTTGTAAAAGAAAGGGTTGAGTTATTAGAAAGGTGCCTACTTTTTTATTAAGACCCCCCTAGTTTTTTTGTTTTTTTTTTTGTTTTTTTTTATTTTTTTTTATTTTTATAATTTTGTTTATATCAAAAAGCTATAAACCTGAAAATACGGAACTGTAAATATAAAGTTTAATAAGCCAAACGCTTAAAACTGTCAGAAATACGAAACAGAAACTGACAAAAAACTGCGTTGTACTAAAAAAATAAGGGAACAAAGGGAATATTCCCTATGGATGTGACTCCATAGGGATAGGGAGGGTTTAGTAGGACCCAAAAGAAATCTACAACATAGCCAACAAGTATAATTATTAGGGGGAAAAAAACTAAAAACAAAGAATTTTATGATATAAAAATGTTACAAGAGAATTGACTTTTAATGATAGAGGTTCCACTGACACAAAAAGTGTCATTAAATTAGTGACACATTTTAATAAGTATGGGCAAAAGGTCAAAATGAGATTTGATACTCCGTAAAACTTTTTGTGAAATATCCGTCTTAATGCAAAATAGTTCTCTACACTTTTTTTCTTCATTATAAATATATCTTTACCTACTCCACTTTTACCTACACATTTTAAAATGCATGAGAAAAAACCAAAAACAATTAGGGGGCCGTTTGGTTTGTTGCTAAAAATCACAATGAGTATTGGATTTGATATGGGATAGAATGACAATGGATATAAAAAATGTATCATTACGATTGTTTATGTTTGGATGACAAAATATAGTATGCAAGAGTGTATAGATATTTGAGTTTTGTAGTGGAAAAGAGAGGGGCTCACGAAATGGATTAGACACCAAATTGGTGAATAATGAGTCTATGGCTATGATATACTCATTTTATTCCCGGTCCCACTAAACAAACACCTTGAATCGGAATGAAATCCATAGTTCCATTCCGATAGTGCTCTACCAAACGCACCCTTAGTGACATTGTTTTCTAACTTTTGTTGACATATACCTTTGGCGACATTTATTTAGACCTTTGAGACGCTTTTTCTTGTCACTAAATGACGACATTTTTTTAGCATGCAACTAATTTCTCAATTTTTATTGTTAAGTGAAGCTTCCTTTTCGCCTAAAACCAATGTTTTGAAACCCGGGTTTGTGATCGACCCGGCCAAGACACCGGGTCACCGGGTCAACCGGTTCAACCGCCGGGTCAACCCGGTTAGACCCGGTTTTATGCATATGTCCAAACATCCATTTCTAATTGTCCAAACATAATGTCAAACATTAGTTTTTGCAGTGAAAAAAAAGTAAAGAACCATTTTTCATGCTCTAAACAACAAATCAAAGGTGGACAAGGATATAAACCTGCATAATTTTCTAAACAACCATAAATGCTACGGGATTACATGTTTCATACTTCAAAAGGCATAAATCCTACGAGATTACAAGTTTCATACTTCTAAAGACATGCATCCTACGAGATTTACAAGTTTATTTTTGAGGTTTTGTATTAAAAAAAAAAAAAAAAAAAAAAAAAAAAAAAATTGATAAAAACCAAACCCGGCCGGGTTTCAAAACCCGGGTTGACCCGGGTCACTTAAAACCCGTCGGGTCTAAACGGTTGACCCGTTTTTTAAAACCCGGGTTTTTTTGACCCGTTTTTTTGTCCGGAACCGGTCGAACCGGTTAACCCGGCCGGGTCGACCCGGGTTTCAAAACATTGCCTAAAACCATAAAGCATTTTGTATGAAAGTCAGCAATGTAGTATCAAAGTGAGAACAATTGCTAACAGTGTTCTTTAAAACTTTAAAAAAACCTTTAAATAATGAGTGTTGATTTACACATCATACTTTTTGATTCTTTCATCATTAAATCACATCAGTGATGCACACAATACAACATCACTATGCATGATTGGTGGTGTTAGTGATGTGCATATCACCCCATCATATAGGGCCGAGCATCGGGCCGATCTTGACCTGGCCCGACCCGAATCCCGACAAGCCCGAATCCCGACAAGCCGGCAAACACAAACCGACTCCCGACCCCGACAAGCCCGATTAACATGATTGGGGACTCGGGATCGGGACGAGATTCGGGATTTGATCGGTTTTGTTTGTTGTTTTTTGGTTTTCGGCCCGTCCCGACCCGATCCCGACAAGCCCGAAACCCGACTAACCGAAAAACAGAAACCGACTCCCGACCCCGACAAACCCGACTAACATGATTCGGGACTCGGGATCAGGACGGGATTCGAGATTCGGTCGGTTTTGCTCACCCTTACCATCATATACCTAAAGTAGAAATATAGTAAATAATATATTTCTCCATTAAAAATTGGATTGTAGTTTTATCAAAGGAGAACATTTAAATTATCATTTAACTTTTAGAGGGAATTGCATATATATCCCTCCAAATCCAAACGTCAATAATTGCATATATATATCCAAGCAAAAATCATAATTGCGTATATATACTTCCAAATACTTAAATATGTCATATATATCCAAATTATTATTTTGTACATATTTAAGGCAATAATATACATGATAATTGTATATAAAATATGAATTGTCACTTATGCCCTTGTTGTACAAGATTGTCATTCGTCAAAAACCCACTTCTAATACTTCATGAACACAAATTGTTGTTGTACAAGATTATCATTCGTCAAAAACTTCTAATACCCCATGAACACAAATTGACAGTCCAAAGATTTCTTTATTGTTTTCAACAAAAGCAAACCTCAAGTCAAACATGTTGGTAGGAGTTTAATAAATCAGTGTCAACTTGAATAAGATATGACATATATGTCATTAAAATTACCCAATGGTAATCGATCAACCAAAACAAGAACATTATTTGGGCAAATTAATACATCCACTACTAACAAGAATACAATTGAAAAGATTAAAATCTAACTCAATTAATGTTAAGGTTTTGATTTGTAGAAGACGATGTTTGAGTGTTTGGGTTTCAAGTTGTATAATAACAACAATAACAAAGGGTATAAATGACAATTCAAATTTTATACATAATTATCATGTATATTACTCCGTATTGTTTTAAAAATATATAAAGTAATAATTTGGATATATATGACATATTTAAGTCTTTGAAAGGATATATAGTCAATTATGATTTTTGCTCGGATATATATGCAGTTATAAACCTTTGAAAGGATATATATATGCAATTCCTCTTTTAACTTCGAATTGGAATTATATGTAAAATAAAAAAATAAAAAAAATAAGAAAAAAAATATCTTCTAATAAAATTAAAACGTTAAATATTATATTAAGTGGTTGTTTAAACTTTGTGTATTAATCAAAATTTTGCATTTACATACTTGTTGAACCAAGTTTACGTTTACAAGGGATCAACACTATGCTTGATATTTCAATTTCAGTCGTAGAGTGACAAGGCTAAAGTCAAAATATTGAGTTCCTTACAATTACGTGTATACTACTTGTCATAATAAAGAGCAGTGAAAATGCTTACCAAACATGTCATTCTCAGCACATTTCTCAAGAAGCCAACCACGATTCTGATTATTCCAACCATCATCATTACACAACTCATTGGAATAATCATAAAGATACTTGGCCACTTCATAATGTCCAAACCTGGCAGCCGCATACAGTGGCATCATTTTTCCTCTTGCACCAGGGATTGTCAGCAGGGCCCTGTTTTTTTGAACAAAGATCTTAACAACTTCAGTGTTTCCGGCAGCAGCTGCCAAATAAAGGGCAGTGTTGTGATTTTTATCTACAATTTCCAAGTCTTCCCTTGTCATTAGACGCACCAAATTATTCACGAACTCCTCCTTCAGTTTGTGACCTTTTACAGATGCCGCAATGTGAAGAGCGGTTTCCCCATTCTCTGTAATACTATATTTTACCAATTCTGGTACACATTCTAGAATGTGTTTAGCAGCTTCCCAGTCACATGTTATTGCTGCTTCGTATAGAGGAACACCAATTCTAAGGTACTCTCTTCTGGGTCCTGTAAAGTAATCGTTCCAATGGGCAAATAGTTATTTACTACCCTTATTTTAATACAGGTATAATCACAAATTTAGTTCAGCAACATTTAACCATCAATTATATTATAATGACTAACATTTTATATATGAGTATATGATAACGAATTATCAATTCCATCTTTAAATAGGCTTTCTAGGATTAATATAAGCATAGATCTCCATGTAAAATTTCATACCAACAGGGTGCATAATAACGTCTTTTTTTTCTTGTTTGTTTAATTTGAAATTAACTTCTATATGACATTGCAGTGAAGGATCACAAGAGTAGAATGGATAATACAAGTTACCTTTAATTAGATCTTCATTAGCATATAAAGCATCAGCATATGGAGTAGACGACATGTTGATTTCCGGAAGCTGCTGGCTTAATGGATTCTGCTCACCTGTGGAGGCTGGTTGCACCTATTTGTTGTATCTGCAAAATGTGAAACCTTATAAACACTAACAACTAACAACTTCACAAAATAACTAGACTCGAGGATTCAAATGGTGCACCTAAAATTACCTTTGCTTCAAATAGAGCAATTAAACAAGTGTCGTATACTAATAAGTGAACGGAAAAGTTGAAGGATCGGAGATATGATTATTGCACCATGCCTTTTACAGTACATAAATAGACTCTCTTTTAAATAAGTCAACGTCAACGCTTATTAAAAATAAGAAGTTATTCACTTATTTGAGTAATTTATTATTTTCCCACCTTCTAAACAGCATGGTATTTCTTTTTAACAAAATGTACAGCTCATTTATGAGCATATTAATCGTTTCGGAAAGAATAAATAAAGTTAATATTCACAAGAGAATCTCCGAGTGCTGTCAATTAGTCTAATTTACGTTTTGATTGGTTTCCATCGGACGCTGAATTGTCTTGGATCCAAGTAATAGGAATCAATAGGAAAGTCAAATTACTTAGAGTTAACTTCATAAATGGCCCTTATAGTCTGTCAAGTTTATCGAAAATAGTTTTTAAACTTTTTCTTAACAAATCCTCTTTTCGTGGTTGCGACCCATATCGAGTTTGGTCTCTTGACCAATATTTTTGTTAGTTTGACTGTAAAACTTATAAAAATGACATATGTACCCTTACAAGTATGGTCCCTGTGGTTTGTGGGGTATCACGAATTTAGTCCCTATTTTTTTATTAACTTTTTCGTTCATTTTCATCCGGTTTTCGTCCGTTTTTCTTACGTTTTTGTCTGTTTTTATACGTTTTCAGCCGTTTCTATACATTTTCGTCTGTTTTTCTTACGTTTTTATGCGTTTCTATACGTTTTCGTTCGATTTTATACACTTTCATCCGGTTTTATACGTTTTCGTTCGTTATTCTTACGTTTTTATACGTTTTCGTCCGATTTTCTTACGTTTTTATACGTTTTCGTCCATATTTCTTACGTTTTTATCCCTTTATACGCTTTTGTAAGAGATTGATTATCATAAACACACAAAGAATACACTATATGGATCGAATGTAGAGAGAGTTTAAAGAGAGAAAGTAGAGAGGATGGGAACTTCTAGAGAGAGAAAGTAAATGTGTATTATGAAGCTGCAACCCTCTACCTTGGAGGGTAGAGGGTATTTATAGTTTTTACAAAATACGTCACCTATGGCTGTGGATCAGGTATACAGTGGGTAAAGACTCGTCCGTCCTCCACGGTGTTACTTAACTAACTACTTCTTATAACTAAACGTCTAAGACTACGAGCTTTCTAATGCTAACATATACTCGAGGTGACTGAGTCTTTAACTTACGGATTTACTAAATCCTAACAATCTCCCCCAAGGGAGGTCACCTCATTTACATATAGATAATACATTTTGAATTCTAGCATTCTATTACACATTTTAGATCTGTAGCTCGTAGTCTTTGATTCTTCAAAGTCCACATACTTTGTAAATTCCAGTGGAGGTCTTTACATGTTCCATGACTTGGTGATCTTTGAGCTTTCTTCAAGATCATCAACTAAAGTAAATCTCTGAATCATCCTTTGTTGTATCGCCTCCATGTGATATTGTGACTTTTGGACCAACATGCTCACACTTTGTTGGATCATGATATTTGGCATCAGAGTTGCGGAAGCATTGCTTTAGGTCTTTTAGATTATCATGATTTCTTAAAACATTTACAAAAGAACCCCTTACACTATAATTTTTTTTAAAACTCCCTTAAACTAGTAAACCAACGATAAAAAAAGGGCAATTGCATAAAAATTGCATATATATCCAACATAAACTTAAATTGCATATATATCCTCCCTAAACACAAAAATTGTTATATATATCTAAATAATTATTTTATATATATTTACAACCAAAAAATGCATGATAATTAAAATCTAAATACAAAATGACTATTATATCCTTTTACTTATCATTTCTCCTAATTACAAATATATCATCTAACATTTATTACTAAATTATAAAATATATATTAAAAAAAAAAAAAAAAAAAAAAACCCTTCATTCAACACCAAAATGACGAACAAATATTTCATCCCATTAATTTTTAATAAATATCGTATCCTTGTTTATGGCCCATCGGGGATCATATTAACTTTCCACAAGAATATGATATTTATTAAAATTATGGGAAATATTTGTTCGAGATTTTGGTGTTGAATGAATTTGGTGTTTTTTTTTTAAATAATAAATGTTAGATGGTATGTTTTTAATTAGGAGAAATGATATGTATAAAGGTATAATAGTCATTTTGTATTCAGATTTTAATTATCATGCATTTTTTAGTTGTAAATATATTTAAAATAATTATTTGGATATATGACAATTTTTGTGTTTATAAAGGATACATATGCAATTTTAAGTTTATGTTAGATATATATGCAATTTTTATGTTTTGGAAAGATATATATGCAATTCCTTCCCCCAACCAAAAAAAAAAAACATTTATTAAAAACCCCTTACACTATAAAATATTTACAAAAAACCCTCTTATGCTATAAAAATTAAAAAAACCCCCTTACGCTATATAATATTTACAGAATACCTCCTTACGCTATAAAACATTTACATAAAACGCTTACGCTATAAAATATTTACAAAAAACCCCTTACGTTATAAAACATTTACATAAAACCCTCTAAGTTATAAATATCATGCGTTTTTTATTTTTATTTTTTTTGTGTATTGTGAGTGAGTCGGTATTTTTAGTGGGGTATTTTGTGAGACCTAGTAACATGTTATTGGTGTGTTATGAGGGATGAGTGTTTTAGTTATTGGTGTGTTATTGGATGAAGATGAGGTGGCGTTGATATGACATATCAATAACGTGTTTTCAGATAACACCATACCTTGTGCTATTTCTCGCCATTGGCTTGTTCACCAGCTTGATGTCAAGAATGCTTTTTTACATGGTGATTTAGCTGAAACTGTTTGTGTGTATCAACCTACCGGTTTTCGGGATCCAGAGCATCCGGATTATGTTTGTTTATCACAGATGTCTCTTTATGGTCTTAAGCAGGCACCTCGGGCATGGTTTCAGCGGGTTGCTGCTTACATTTATACTGTTGGGTTTACTCCGAGTCGTTGTGACTCTTCTTTGTTTATTTACAGACAGGGTGATGATACTGCATTTTTGTTGCTATATGTGGATGATATTGTGCTTTATTACAGTGGATTATTTCTTCTTTACATAAGGAGTTCTCTATGACTGATTTGGGTGCTCTTAACTATTTTTTGGGTGTGTCAGTTACGCGTGACTCTACTAGGATGTTTTTGTCACAACGTAAGTATGCTATGGAGATTTTGGAACGTGCACATATGGTTGGTTGTAATCCTTCTCGGACTCCTGTTAACACTGAGTCTAAATTGGATGATGATGGTGATCCAGTTTCTGATCCTAAGTTATATCGAAGTCTTGCAAGTTCTCTTCAGTATCTCACATTCACTAGACCTGATATTACATATGTTGTGCAACAGGTTTGCCTTTATATGCATGATCCTCGAGAACCTCATTTCTCTGCTCTTAAGCGGATTTTACGCTATGTTCAAGGGACTCTGGCCTATGGTTTACAGTTATTTTCTTCCACTACTGAGTCCTTGGTTGCTTATTCGGATGCTGATTGGGCTGATTGCCCTACTACTCGCAGGTCTACATCAGGTTATTGTGTTTTTCTTGGCAACAACTTACTATCCTGGTCCTCTAAGCGTCAACCAACGCTTTCTCGTTTTAGTGCTGAGGCTGAGTATCGTGGTGTTGCCAACATTGTTGCTGAGACATGTTGGCTTCGGAATTTACTTCGTGAGCTTCATACACCTTTGTCCTCCGCTACTATTGTTTATTGTGATAATGTGAGTGCCGTGTACTTGTCCTCTAATCCTGTTCAGCATCAGCGGACTAAGCACATTGAGATTGATATTCATTTTGTTCATGAATTGGTTGCTACTGGTCAGGTTCGTGTTCTACATGTTCCTTCTCGGTTTCAGTATGCTGATATTTTTACCAAGGGGTTACCGTCCGCCTTGTTTTCTAAGTTTCGTGACAGCTTGAATGTTCGGTCTCCTCCCGCTCAAACTGCGGGGTAGTGTTAGACGATTAGTATTAGGGTGTTTAGGCCCGTTATGTATTTGGCCCATGTTGTATCTTATATATTATCTCATGTACCGAACATATTATGCATGGAATACATACGATTCACATAAACTTACACTAAGCACTACTAACGAATCATATTTGTCCTTTTCGAAACATACATAATCATGCCACCTTACAACCATATCTTACGAACAACAACTTGAAATATAATGAAACTCATTACAACTGTAACACGATAAGCAATAAACAATACTCTACATTGCATTAGATAAGTAAGTGACAATTCAGTAAACTAATAAAAAACGATTAGAACGTGGTGCAACTCTAGGTAAATACGTTATTCATACCACTTTTACTTTTCTTGTTATTTAATTTTCTTGCATTTTTAGTTTAATAGTAGTTAAATTGAATAGGAAGAAACTTGATTCATAGGACTCGATCACTTGAATATACTCGGATGTGATAAGACTTGCTTAGGAGCAATGATACTTTCGTATTGAATCGCGTAACCCAAAATATGTCGGTTCTTATGTGCGTTATCAATCTAATCTAATATGTCGGTTCACCGTACTTAAAGCTATTCCGCAGTGCAATCAATCTTGATACAACTCATATATCTATACTACCTAAATATTCAAGTGCTTAGTTTTAATGTGCAAGAAAAAGTTCACAAAGGATAGTACGGTACAACATAGTTTAAGCCACGTAAAACCTATATCAATTACAACATTCATCTATGATTACAGAATTAATGCGGAATATCAAGTGATGCGGAATATGAATTGTTGCTGCGGTTTCGAGTATATGAACCATCTTTGCACTTACTACACATAACGATCTCAATACTATAAATAAGAAATGTATTTACAACAAACCACAATCCCATCTCCTCACACTCAAACACAAACACTATCATTGCCGACTTCTTCATGTATTATGTAGTTATTTTGCATGGATCTTCTATGTATTCAAGTCATGCATAATTAGTGTTTTTATACACATAATATAAGAATCTCGGTGTTTTTGGATAGTGTACTTCTTTAGATATTTTAAGTATTTTAGGGTCTTACTAGGGGTGGAAACGAGCCGAGCCGCTTGTGAAAAGCTCGGGATCGGATCGGTAAAAATCTCGAACGAGCCGAGCCTAAACGAGCTCGAGCCCGAGCTCGAGCCTAAGTTTGGGCTCATTTAATAATCGAGCTTGAGCCCGAGCTCTATACAAAAGGCTCGTTTAGGCTCGCGAGCCTAAACGAGCCCTAGAAGTATATAAGTATATATATTTTCTATACGTATAACCATGTTAACGAGGTCGAGCCTTATGTTAACGAGCCGAGCTTTGTGTTAACGAGCCGAGGTCGAGCTTGTGAAAAATTTCACGAACCGAGCTCGAGCTCAAAATGTGAGGCTCGTAACGAACTCGAGCTCGAGCTCGAGCTTTTTATATATAAACGAGCAGAGCTCGAGCTCTGGCAGGCTCGAGCTCGGCTCGGCTCGTTTTCACCCCTAGGTCTTACTGATGAACTTCTACATGTATAAATGTATCTTGCGTTAATTGTGTAATAATTGTCTTTGATATGTTAAGTGAGTCATATTATGATCAAGTTTCGTAAAGTATGATATAGTATGTTGCATATTCTCTAGTCTTAATGAGATCTTAAAGGTTTTAGTTGATTCTTAAAACATAAAAACATATGTTGGTATTAACTTATTGTTTGAAGCATTTTTTGTATCTTGATTGTTTTTTGGTTTTATTTTTGAAGGTGATGAATGATGCATGTTTAAGAGGATGAGTTCAAGGTGAAGATGATGATGGATGAACAAGTTGATGTAGATTATAGAGTAACTAAAGTACTTTTTGTTTCAAATTTCAAGCTATAATACATTTTCATTCAAGGATTAGGGTGTTTGTCATGTTGTTTTTCAATGTAATTCAAAGGCTTTGTCATCTTGCAGCCTATCATGTGTAATTTCAAATGGATTTTCAGATCTATCTCAATATCAATATTATTATGGTTTTCGCCAAAAAAAAGGAAAAGAAAAAGGTATACCGTTAATTTTTGTAGAAAGTTTACTGTTACGATGTGATTTTTTGGGTTAATGTTTACTTGAAGATTCTTCATAATGGAAGTTTTTGAAAGTGTGGCAAGTGGGTATCACAAAGTCCTCCATATAAGCAAATTATTTATTTATTTATTTTTATTTTTTTGGCATTTTTCTATTTTGAGAGGTTTCTTGATTGTATTCAAAGGGAAAATCCATCAGTAGTTTTTTTAGGTCACAAAACAATAAGTTTTGTTAACTATGATTTTTGTAATTTTAAGGTTTTTAAATAGGTTATATTTATTTATGAACTAGATAATGAGGGTGACTCCTTTGTTCAAGTACTGATTGGAGGAGTACTAATTATGAATATGAAAAGGGAAATGAAGGATCATAATCATGCACTTCAATTTGAAAGGCTTTTTTGGTGATGATAGTCATTTTATGAGCACCAAAGGTGCATGTTATCTAAGTATTTGGACTGGAATTAGCCTCGAGGAAGACCTGATAAGGTTGATTTCTAATGAAGTACTAAGTAATAGAGAATTTATTTTATTCACATTTTTGAAGGTTGTTTCCGGACTGGATTTATTTGTTTTTACATTCTCACTATGGAATTTTGTTTCATTTATGTTAAATTATATAATGTATAACTACTTTTTAACATTTTTGTTTTGATGGTTTTTTTCATAATTAGTATGTAAATGGGTTGGGTGATGTGACCAAACTTGAACCAATATATTAGAGGGGCAAAATATTATGAGTTGCTGCTACTTTCTCTCACATGGTATGTGTGGTAAGTGGTGGGTGGGTAACTGGGTATAGGTTTGGTGGTAGATCTAAGGCTATGCGCAGTGGGGGCGGTTGGCATCGGTTGCCACCGTCGGTTGTCGTCGGTCGGCCCTCTGTGGAGGTGTCGGTCGTGGTCGGTCGGGGAGAAAAGAAACCCAAACTCGGTTGGCCTCACAACCGAGTATAAACTCACACTTTACCTTTTTTTTTCAAAACTTTACCACTTTTACAACATTATAAATACCAACCTCAAACATATTTTTAAACACACAATTTCAAACACAATTCAAACAACTTCTCTTCAACAATCATCATGTCACAAAGAAAAACTCCCAACTCAAAAACCCGACGATCCCGACTTCCCCAAAATTCCCCGAACTTGAATTTCTCACCAGATCCACCGTTTCAATTAACCGGTTTAACACCACCACAAAATCGGGATGTTCGTTTTCAAGCACCCGGTTTTAATTATCAAACACGACTACCACAACCCAACCCTAATCAAAACCCATTTTACGTCAAACGTCCATATTTCCCACCGGGTCGTCCGAGTATCAATCAAAACCAAGCACCAAGCGGTTCGTCATATCATCCTAACATGGATTTCTCACAATCTTCCCAACCTAATCAATCGTTTTCACCGCTTCATGTTGTTAATCTTGATATGGATTATGAGCATTTTATGGAGTTCCCTCCTGCTCAATGCTACACGTCTCAACAATACCCGACTCAAGATGCTTCGATGGGACAAGGTTCGGGGCACGGTTCATACCACGGTTCTATTCGTATTGAAGACGATGTCGAAGAGACGTCACCCGTCAAATCAAAGAAGGTTACAAAACGGGCTACAAAGGGGAAGGGCAAGAATGTTGAAACCGCACCCGTCAAACCATGGACAACAGCGGAAGAGGTCGCGCTTTGTAAAGCTTGGGTACATGTGTCAGAAAATTCGGAAAGAGGGAACTCTATCAACCGGAGTGGGTTTTGGGATGAGGTGATAGCGTACTTTGAAAATGAAACTGGTTCAACAAGAACCTACGACTCCATAACGACCAAATGGAAGGGTAGGATTCGTTCTAGGGTTGGTTTCTTTTGTGCAATTATGGATAATATCAAGGATAATCACGGAAGCGGTGAGAATGACGAAGACGACTACGAAAAGGCTTGTAACGAGTACCGTGTGCTTCACAAGCATGAGTTTACATTGAAGGAGTGTTGGAAAGTTTTGAGAGGGCATTCTGCTTGAAAAACTGTTGAGATGGACTAGTCGGAAGAAATCCAGGACTTCGGAAACCACCTCGGGGTCAACAAAAGGTCCTTTTCATCCCCAAGAGGTGGATGATTCTGAAGAAGAAGAGACTCGAGAATCACGACCAAAAGGTCGTGACGCAGCCAAGAAGAAAGCACACGAGGCACCCGCTTCATTTGTTACTAATATGGCCAAGAACTTTTTCAAGATCAAAAGTTCAAATAAGGAAAAAACCAAGAATATGGAAGAGGAATACATAAAGTTGAAGTAGAAAGAGATGGAGCTTGCAGAGGCAAGGGCAAGGCAAGCCGAGGAGTTGAAAAGGGAGAAACTTGAGCTCCAACGTCAGCAGCTTGCATTGGCATCTCAACAAAACCGGACACAAGATTTAATTTTCTACAACACACCCCTCGACCCAAATATGCATGCACGACAACTACAAGAACTTGAACAACTTAAGGCCGCAATCAAAGAACGTTACAACTTAGATTATTAAGTTGCAGTTTTTAACAAGTATTGTAACGTCTACGTTTTATTAGTTTAAGTTTTTAATTATTGTTGTAATGTTAAGTATTTTTATTAATGAATTTTAATTTTGTTTTTAAAAATATTTGAATTAAAAAAAAATATATCCTCAGGTCACTACTGTGGCAACTAGGTCGTCGTCAGGTCGTCGGAGAGAGAAAGCTGATGTGGCGACGACGAACTAGGTCGCCATTGTGCATAGCCTAAGAGTGCACAAAATTAAGTACGGTACAATATAGTTAAAGCTACATAAAACCTCTATCAATTACATCGATTTATCAATATAGAGAATTGATTGCGTACGCATCAAAGATGGTGTTACATAATACAAAAGGTCTCCTTCAATGCAGACACACAAAAGGGATATAGTTTTAATAGGAGGTATACAAAGAAACAAACATGGAGTTATTAGAACTTTTGGATGACTCTTAATAATGATCTCATTTATTGTCAATTGTAAAACTTCCTGTATAAATACCATGCATGTAGATATGCCATATAATTGGTGGTGCTAGAGGAAAAGGTGGTGTGGCTTAGCTAAAGGTAGAGGTGGTGATGGCGGGAAAGGATAGAGTTCCATGAAAGCTAAAACCACATCTTATGGTTTGCATCTTGGTTGGTTAGTGCAGAATGAATTCATGAATAGCGTGACTGGATTTAAAATTTGATTTTGGTAGCATGACTTTGATGGTTGCATGATTTATTCCATGATATATAAGGTTTCTTTGCATGATAGCACGTTTTGTAAGATTTGTTCCACATAGGGCTGAGCATCGATCCAAAACCGGCCCGACCCGACCCGAACCGACAAAACCGAAATTTATAAAAAACCTAAACCGAAACCGAACCAACGGGCCGTCGGGTCGGTTCGGTTTGTGTCGGGCCGTCGGTTCGGTTCGGTTTAAGTGTATTTAGGTATGTTTTTGTCGGTTTTGGGCCGAACCGACCCGACCCGAAACCGAAAACATGTTGTGGAAAACTAGAAGGGGGGGGGGGGTTGAGTAGTTTTACTAATTAAATCTTCGTTTTAAAATATTTAGATCGACTTATGTCAATCTATTTAGATGTGTATGTTGGACATTGATAGATAGATGTATAAAAGTGTAAAGAAAGATAAAGAGTAAGAAGCACATAACCACGACACGAGTATTTATAGTGGTTCGGCTACTAGGACACCTTCCTTGCCCTACTCCACTCCCCGAGTCACCTACTCGAGAGTTCGTAATCACTACACGACACCAACTCCTTATGGCGGAGAAGCCTTCACAACGTCGCATACTCTTTTTTCTGTACTAGGCTAACCACCGAGTTCTTTCACCAAGGAGAACCACACCTACCACAACGTCGCCTACCCTTTATCCGGTACTAGGCTAAGTACCGAGTTCCATTACAGCGGAGGAACTACTACCCAACACTACACAACACCTAACCCCAAAGGAGACCCACTCCTTATTACAACACCATCAAGGATATCAACATCCTTGGAAACAAACTATCACTATTTGTATAATGATGCACCTCATCGATTATACGACCTTGGCATCCTTCACTAATGCCACTTGATTTGACTCCTAGACATCTTTCACTAATGCCCTTGACACGAACGCTTGGCACCTTTCACTAATGCCTTCGTCTTGATTCCTTTAGCATTCTTCACTAATTCTTTTGACACGAACGTTAAGCACCTTTCACTAATGCTTTCGTCCTGACTCTTTCGGCATCCTTCACTAATGCCTTGGACACAACACTTCTATGGAGAAAGAAAGAAGTATCAACAAGAGAACCTCAGTAGTCTTGATGATGATGATGAAGCATGACAACTCATGGACTTGAGCTTGCTCGACTTCAAGAAGTGGTGATCTCGCCTTTAAGAGAAACCTAGAGAATTACATAAAAACAAAAGACAAACTACATAGAAAGACAAACTTCAAGAAGTGGTGATCTCGACTTCAAGAAGTGGTTAGAGAGTTACAATACTTGGGGAAAGTATGTGTTGGAGGGACCACTCAAAAGGAAGAAATGGCTCACTATTTATAGAAGAAAAAAACAACTACTGTTCCACGGATCCCACGGATCCCTCCCTTAAGGGATCCGTCTAGTGTAATACCAGGGATCCGTGGGACGCTCCTCTTTGCCCATGGGTTTTTTTGGTTATGGGTCATGGGTTATGGGTTATGGGTTGGTCCATGGGTATTTCATTAGATACAATGTATCTAATAGATGCAATCCATGCATGGACTAAAACTATAGGCCATGGATTAAAACATGTAACTTATGGATATGGGTCAATACCATAGTATTTGGTTATGGGTTATATGCTCCATGGGTTTTACCAAATTTTACCCATTATAATACATACTAGTTATGTATATGTTTGCCCAATATGTAAACACTAGTTGTTGTACATATGTATTATTAAATCATAAAATCACTTATACTTGTTTTAGTGTTTTATGTGAAAACGTAAGTGTGTTAGAGAACTATTGGCTCAAACTAATTACGTATTTTATTTGTTTCGTTAAAATGATTTTACGTTTGTTATCGACAAAACATTAGAAGATCGTAAAATATAAATAAACGTTTTTACGGTTTATTTGTATTAACAATCTCCTCATTTTTGTTGATGACAAAACATAAAATTATTTTAAGGAAAAACTAAAATTCGTAAAGGTTCGAATTGGAGTTTTTACTCTCTTCTCCCCCTTTTTATCGAAACAAAAAGAGCGTCGAAAAGAAACTAACACAATGTTTTAAGAAAAACATGTAAAAGAGGAAAAATCTAGAAAGTAAGTGACGGGAAAAGTTCTCGTCTTAACTCCCCCTTGACGAGTCCATCCCTTTGTGAGGGCGTCAAGTAAATAAAAACTAATAAGCTAATGCATTGCAACTATGTTTGCAAATGGTTTTGTCTTAGTGACGATAATGCTCCCCCTTGATGATTGCAACTTTGCAAAGGGACGTCATGAAATATAATACAAATGAGGATTATATTGCAAATGGTTTTGCAATGTATGGTTTGACACAAAGCTCCCTCTAGCTTAGGGTGTCAAAGTCTTCATGTGTATTTTGAAAATCTACAAAAAAATGGTTAGAAAACAAGTATATAGTGCATAATTTCCTGCAAATAAGACTCAAGTTAGTAGAAAATTGGTATTCTGTTGCACGGATCCCACGGTTCCCTCCTTGGAGGGATCCGTCTAGGCAATTTTCAGGGATCCGTCTGTCTGATGACATAATTCAGCAATGGTAATATAACAAATAATCTTAACATCAAAGTGAGATATGTATTCAAGGAACAAACATATACTCAAAGCAATATGGCATATAAACTATCATTCAATAAAACATAAGAGACAATCAACAAATCTCTAAAACTAAGGGAATGATTTAGCCACGTAATACATATTCTACTAATACTAATAAATGACTAAAAGCTTAAGAAACAACAATGTGCTTGAGTCTAAGGATGAGTAGACTTGTTGATTTGGTCCAATCTTTCAAGAAGATGATTAAACATGAAATGCAACTCATTTGGTACTTCTTGAACAAGTCCTTGGGTGATTAGACAATTTGAGCAATTGTTGTCTTGATTGGGAATCGGAGGAAATTGGATATTTTGAGGAGGCTCTACAAATGATGGTGGAGTTTCATTGAGAGATGTAGGATGAGGTTCTGCTAAACATGAGGGTGGTGGTAATGGGAATTCATCCATATGATCAAGTCCTTGGTGGTTCCTTGTTTCCAATGATGGACTAGTTGGTGTTGAAGGTGGTTCCCTATTTAACGAGAAAGTTGGTGAGTGGGAAGTTCTCGGTGGTGAATGCTCTAATGAACAGAGATTTGAGTGAGAGATTTGAGTTAGACGGCTTGCTAGAACTAGCTATGTTTGGTTTAGAGCTAGATGAACCCTTTTCTAGCCTGTGGAAAACTAGAAGGGGGGGTTGAATAGTTTTGCCGATTTTAAGTTGATTTCAAAAACTTTTAGATTCGATATTATGTGAAATCGTAATGTCGTCAATCAAGACTTGGATGACTTGTAGAATGCTCGTGATGAGAGAAGGACCTATATGAGGATCATCAAATAGAAAGAGAAAGAACAACTCTCTAGATCAAGTGATCTATAAGTTAGAAGAGAATGAGAGTGTATGAGAGATTTAGTAAGAAGAGGGGTGAGTGAGAATGAAGAAATGGCTCTCTATTTATAGGCAAATTTCTCCTCTGTTCCACGGATCCCACGGATCCCTTCCACTTCGGCTAGTGTAATCCTAGGGATCCGTGGTACGCTCCTCTTTGCCCATGGGTTTTTTGGTTATGGGTTGGTCCATGGGTTTTCTCTAGATTCAATGTATCTAAGTATACATTGTATCAAGTTTTCTTTGGTATGGGTTTAAGATCCATGGGTTATGGTCCATGGGTTATAGTTTTTACCCATCCTAATAAACTATTACAACAAATGCTTAATTATTACATTTTTGTATTTAAATGGCTATATGTAAATGCTTTACAAAAATAACATGTATCCTTATAATTTGACTTAAGATAACATTACATTTGTTATCAACAAAACACAAAGAGATCGCAAAATATTAATAAACGTTTTTACGGTTTATTTGTATTAACATAGCCCAAAAGGTTTAATGCTAATTCTTGCGGTTTTCTTAGCAATTGTTGAATGGGTTTGTTGAGGTGGGATTCTAGCATTATTATCTCTTACGGGAGATGATTTAGTGGATGAAATATCATGAATCATATAGCCATTCCTTTTGGATGAACCTTTGGTTGAAGAGTTGTTGCTAAGTGCTTTAGTCATGATGATGGTGAGGATGCAATATGAGCTTCTAACTACTGATTTTTGAGTAATAGGTAAGAGTGATGACTTAACCTCAAGAGTGTTAGGTTTATAAAGGATGAATTTGAATTAAGAAATTAAATTCATAACCACTAAGGGGATTAAGCATGCACTAAGGTCAGTTAGGATATTGTTCAGCTCTAGGAAAACATTAAATGGTGGCTAAAAGTGTTTAGATTTCCAAAGGTGGCTAAAATTTGAAGAGAAAAGCTGATTAAGGTCTTTCTGTAGACACGGATCCCACGGATCCCTCTCACCAGGGATCCGTCTGGTTATAAACCAGGGATCCGTCTGTCAGACAAATATGTGATGAAATGATTATGCTTTTTGTAAGGTCTAGAACCTATGAATCATGAGGATTTGACTTTCCTTTGATGTCTTGAGTGGTGGATATCTTAAATGCTCAACCATAAGGAGTGAGGATGGTTAAAGATGGTTTTGGGTAGGAAAGTGGACTTTAGAAAGTCTAACTAAGTGCTTGAGAAGGATACCATTTGATTTGAAATGGGAAAATGATGATACTTAGTCTTTAGAAAACATATGATGACTCAAGAAAAATTTGAAAAAATCCAAAAAAATAAAGAAAAATAAAAAGTTAGTTTTAGGCCTATTTTGAGGTAAGAATGACTAAAATCAATTTGCTAAAATTGATAGAAATATCAAACTAAGTGTTTTGAGGTATGAGGAATAATGTGTGAGCGTTAGAGCGGAAATATGGTGGATATTGGTGAGTTTTGATGAAACAAAGGCACTTTGAATTTGATCCTAAGTTTCCTACGGGTGAGTGTGAGACCTATTGTGCATGAGGACGTCTCTAGTGGTATTAAAGAATCATGTTTAGCCATC
>OU343218.1:96147194-96305126 GCA_910596185.1 Chrysanthemum makinoi | reverse complement strand
CCTCCTGTTTTAAAAAGAATCCTAATGCTGAAATATGCTAATAACCTGAATAAAACCAATGATATAAGGAGTGCCTCTGTTGTTATAATGGCTCTAAGAATTTTTCTGGTAGTAGAATGTCTCTGAGTAATGAACATGTTATGAAGTTGTTAAGCTTGTTGAATGATAAACCGGAACCTCGCTCAGGCTAATATGGCAGGTAGGGATTCTTGTTCTTTTTTAACTGCAATGTTTTCTTTAATAGATTTTTATTGATTTTTTTTGTGCTAATAAGTTGAATGGGTTAATTACCATCTGGATGGATAATGATTCTGGAGAGCTAATCACATTTAAACTAATAGTACTCTTAATAGCAACTTGGTTGATATATCTGATTTAAAGATCACTGTGGGAAATCAAATGGTACTCTTGCAAAAGTTTACTCATGTTGGTAACTTAAAACTTAAGGATAATGTGGTGTTGTTGATGTTCTTTGTCCTGAATATTATGGTAGTCTTATGTCTGTTAATAAGTTGATTAAAGATAGCAGTTAAGAGTGGTTTGGATGAGCGAAAATGTATGGTTCAGGATTTGAATCAGCAGAGGTGCTGGGACTGGTAGTGAGTCTGGTGGTTTGTATTTTTTTTAAAGTCTAGAGTTTCCTCTGCTTGTGACTAAAGTGAGTGTTTTAGTTGTTTGTTTAAAGATGTTTGGCATAGTAGATTGGACATCCTGCTAATCCAGTTTTGAAACTTTTAAAGGTTCTTAAAATTAACTAATATTGATCATGGAGTACCTTGTGATATTTGCCATAAGGCTAAACAAACAAGGATCCTTTTCCCTAAGTGAACATAAAACATCTGTTTTGGTGACCGATACAGCTGATGTATGGGGGCTTATAAGGTGGTTAGCAGGGAAGGTTTAAGATATTTTTGACTATTGTTGTGACTATAGTGAGATCTCGTTTGGGTGTATATGCTAAAAGGACAACATAAGGTTTTGAAATGTTTCAAAGTTTTTCAAAATGTTTTGACTCAGTTTACTAAGAAAATTAAAATGTCATATGGATAATGGTACGAAGTTGTTAATAATAAAAGGGTGAATTTTGACACAATGGGTATTTTCATCAAAACTAGTGAAGCATATACCCTCAATAGAATGAAATTGATGTAAGGAAACATAGGCATCTGCTTAATGTGGCTAGAAGCCTTATGTTTCAGGGGGGATTCCTCTGGTGTTTTGGCCTGATTGTGTTTTAACTGCTACTTATTTGATTAAAGGTTGCCTTTCCTCTATTTTGAATGGTAAATCTCCTTTTTCTTTGGTTTATGGAAGAGAACCTAGTCTGGCACATCTTAGGAGTTTTGGGTGTCTGTGTTATGCTACTATTTTAAAAGAGTCGATAAATTTTTGAAAAAATAGGAAAAATGTGTTTTGCGTGGTTATGCAATGGAAAGAAAGTTACAAATTATAAGTTTGGAAAATAGATCATTTTATACTCAAAGAGATGTTAAGTTTTATGAGACTATTTTTCATACAAAATGAAATAGTCGGATTCTTCAAATGATCCACTTGATGTTAACACTTTAAAATTTTTTGATAATTTTGAGTCAAAAACCAGATATCCTAGTCCCTCTCCCAATGATGAAACAGAGGATATAGATGTAACATCTGTAGGTAGAGAAGGAAATCTAGGTGAATCTGATAGGGTAGTGGATGTTGAATAGGATATTGTTTTAGAACAACAAAATTCTTAACTCGATCACCACAAGCAATCAGATATGACTAGTTTGCAACTCCTTTAGATGATAATAATAATTATGAGGAAATGTTATTTTTTGAGAAACAGATGTGCCTAGTTTTCAAAAATATGTGTTCAAAATCAAACTGAGGAAGGAACTATGTTATAGAAGGTCTAGTAGATCTTCTAATGTTGCCTACTAGAAGGAATGATATGTGTTTGATTCTAAGATTAAGTATGGTTTAAAAAGTATGCTAATCATACTTGTTGGTTAAGTACGATAATTGCTGTTTGTTGCTAATATGAATAAGTCTTGTGAACCTCTTCTAGAGGAAGCTTCACAGTATATAAATTGGAAAAATGCTATGAATGATGAGTTAGTTGCTTTATATGAAAATGATACATGGGAAGAAGTTGATCTTCCTGAAGGAAGAATTCTTATTGGGTCTAAATGGGTTTGGAAACTTAAGTTGAAATCTAATGGTGAGATTAAAAGATATAAAGCTAGAGTTGTGGCTAAGGGTTACAATCAAAAACATGGTTTTGATTATGATGAGATTTAGTAATGGGGTTAAAATGGGTACGTTAGGTGCTTATTGAGTATGATGTTCGCTCAAAATGATTGGAAAATATTTCAAATGGATATTAACAATGCTTTTCTACATGGTGACTTAAATGAAGAGGTTTGTATTCAGGTATTCTATTATCCTATATACATCACTTCGTTAGTAAAAGTTAACCTATATACATCCCTCGGTTAAATAAGGACAACGGTGAAAATTATCTCCGTTTTCTCCTAACGAGATAGAATATTACACCATTAGTCCTCTGGGTTAAGGTGTTTGAAAGTTAATCCTTTTTTATGTTTTCTTCCGATTTTTACTTTTTCGTTCGTTTTTTTTACGTTTTCGTCCGTTTTTTTCGTTTTCGCTCGTTTTTTTACGTTTTCTTCCGTTTTTTTACGTTTTCTCCCGTGTTTTTTTAAGTTTTCGCTCTATTTTTACATTTTCGTTCGTTTTTCTAAGTCTTTGTCCATTTTTATATGTTTTCGCTCGTTTTTTAACGTTTTCGTCTGGTTTTTTACGTTTTCGTCTGTTTTCTTACGTTTCACCTGTTTTTTTTACGTTTTCATCTGTTTTTGAAAATTTTCGTCCTTTTTTTACGTTTTCGTCCGTTTTTTTTCACGTTTTCATACGTTTTTATCCGTTTTCATACACTTTTATTCGTTTTCGTCTATTATTCTACGTTTTCGTCTGTTTTTATTATGTTTTTATCCGTTTTCATCCATTTTTATACATGTATTATGTTTGAAAACGGATAAAAATGTATGAAAATGCATAAAAACGTATGAAAATGGATAAAAATGTTTCCATATTGATTTTAAATCACGATTTTGACCCCTTTCTGGTCCGAATCATCAAAAGTGTAAAGCAGAATAGTTGTCCGTAATAATGTTTTACATCAATACTCACGTGTTTTTAAACTGAAAATTCAAACCAAGGGCTGTTTACTACCAAAACTTAAGCGGTTTTTTTCCATTTTCATACATTTTTATCTGTTTTCATACATATTATATGTATAAAAATGGATGAAATGGATAAAAACATAAGAAAAACAGACAAAAATGTAGAATAATAGACAAAAACGAATAAAAGTGTATGAAAACAGATAAAAACGTGAAAAAACGGACGAAAATGTAAAGAAATGATGAAACCGTAAAAAAACAGACGAAGACGTAAAAAAACGGACGAAAACGTAAAAAACGGTAGAAAACGTAAAAAACGGACGAAAAGTAAAAAAAACGGATGAAAATGAAAAAAATGGCCGGAAACGTAAAAAAACGGACGAAAACGTAAAAAAAAATGACGTAAACATAAAAAACGAAAGAAAACGTAAAAAAGGACTAACGGTGCAAATACAGCTAACCCAAAGGACTAACGATGTAAATATTTTCTATCTCGTTAGGAGATAACGGTGAAATAATTTGCACCTTTAGTCCTTATTTTAACCGAGGTATGTATATAAGTTAACTTTTAGTAATGGAGTGATGTATCTGTTGAAACTTTTGCGAGAGGGATGTATGATGCGAAACAGGGTAAACCATAGGGATGTATTTTGGAGTTTACTCTAATAATAATAATAATAATAATAGGTTTTATTTACTTTTTAGTAAATTTCAAAAATCATCCTTGTGGTTTATGTTTTGGCACTAATTATCCTTCGCAATAAAGCTTAAATGACATAAATATCCTCATGTGCCATGCACGTGAGGTATTTAACAGGAAAAATTAATGACGTTAGTGCTCAGGGATGATTAGTGGCGATGGTTTGACCACTTAAGGATGATTAGTGCCAATAGTATGAGATGGGAATGATATTTGTCAAAAACTATAAACCACAAGGATGATTTTTGTAGTTTACTTCTATAGTTATTTTGTTTGTGGATAAAAAATAACATAAGATCCTTTAATAGTTTAGGAATAGCATGGCATGGTCTTATCTACAGATTCGACACGATATTGCATTCATATCCACACTGGGTATTCGAACTGGTGTAAGAAATTGTTTATTTGAACTGTTTGATTCTGCTTAAGTTCTTTGAAAGTGCTTGAATCTAGCTAGTTGTATAGAAACCTTATGATTGTGCTTGTTGTTGGTTGCTGGATGATTATAGATGAGTAGAGTTGTGCTGATTGAGTCAACTAGATAAATAAAATTGCCTGATTTAATCGATTAGGTCACCAAGCATCAAATGAAGCTCTTGAACCGTAGAACAAATGTAAAATGCTCCAACTAACTAGAGATTAGAGAGTGAAAATGCATTGTATAATTTAATACGATGATACTAGAGTGTCCAATGACACTACATATTTTTGGTAAACTTAAACAAAATCTCATGTGGTGCTGGACATATGCTTTTTGGCTAGGTCAATTTGGTTCTTACTTAAAGTAGTGTTAATTATGGTAAATTGGCGGTAACACACATGTAATTTTGGTTGCGCTCACGATGTCTCATCGGTAAGTATCAAATCATATGTTCCTTGATAATCACCAAAGCTTATTTTCTTGTAGCCTCCTTTTGATTATATCATATTTTGAGCATTAGTGTTTAGCCTACTTGTCATGTTAGCCCATTATATTGTAAGAGCTTAACTCAATTATGTTTCCTTGTACACATATGCTTATAAGTAAATATTCAGTGGGAAACCATTTAGTAGTACTTCCTTCTCTATTGTAAACATACAATTTAAGTTAAAATTGAAAAGGTTAGTTTTCCAAGTTGAGAGAATCCTATAACTTCTATAATGAATTTAAACTTCCTTTAATTAGCCATTTTGTATATCTCTTCCAGTCCTGGTATCAAAACATTAGCTACTTACAAATTTTATTAGATTGTGTTTTTTGATAGGAAAATCTATACTATATACTAATACATTTAGGACTTCTAGTAGAGGAAGTCCTAAAAATTAATTCCAAAAAGATATTTTTAATTGGAAGGATTTCAAACTAACACATACTTATGAATAGGAGTTATATTATAGGATTTAATTTCTTCAATTGTAACAGTCTCTAATATGTATAAGAGTTGCAATCCTTTGAAATGGGAAAAAATGTAAAAAGTATAGAAAGCCTATCATCTAGTGTCACGTTTCCTCAACTTACTCCCTCCCTTTTTTCATATTAATTTCGGTTAAGGGGCATTTTGGTCCTTTCAACCCATTTTTTTATTCTACCCCAAAATTTCAAACGTAAATAACTTGCGGACGACAAACTTTTATGAAAAACCGATTTCACCATAATTTTTAAAATTTAATTATCTTTAATTTGGTATGCATTATGATATATGAATCACAAATTTTTTTCAACTTTTTAAGCGGTGTTAATTTTTATGAAATTTTTCGCATTTTGCTTTAATTTTGTCTAGTTTAAAGGTTGAATTTGGCAAAACTTAATAATAATTGAAAACATAACACTTGTAAATGTTATATTTGGAATTGTGGTTTCATGTTTCTGTGGTACGATCGTGTACAAAACAAGGCAACAAAACAAATCCTAACCTTTGGTCAAATTCTAACATAGGCGTGCATGTGTGCTCAAAGGAGGCAAAACCTAAACTACGCCACCATAACTACCTATTTTAATAAGCCAAAACAACTTTTGACCTAGATACCTTAGAGTCCTAGTGTTTTCATGCCTATTTGGATAAAGACTCTACCCACATGATGTTGCCAATACAAGCATGCTCCAAGACCACTCACCCATCACTCTCATCTTCTTAGAACAAGTAGAAAGCTTGCATAAAATATTAGAGAGGTCATGTTTATTTCCTCTATATAACACCTCACAAAACACTTGATAAAGTCAAAACTCATCTCACTCTCAATCACATAAATCGTCCCACTGTGGAGAATTGGGGCAAAAAGGAGAACATGAAGGTTTAATCACTCGTTTGGGTATAAGGGAGCAAAGGAAGTCCTCTTGGTCATATTCACGTCGCTACAAATCTCGTCACCACCCCCTTTGGGTGTCGTAAGTCCCTCCACTCTCTTTCAAAGCTCATTGCCTCATTATAATATTTTATCACACTTTAACAATTAAACCTAAGTAATCTAAGAAACCTAGGTAATCTATGTCTCGTTATTATCTTTTTTTTTCTTACATAACATTTTTTCACAACCTCACTCGACCTTATTTTTGTAAATCCTTAAGCACAATATACTAAGTTTACAACTCTAAACAAAACCCTTGAAACCCTCTAGACCCACCCCCCCATTAAGCTAATTTAAAACCAAACAAACCCACGTTGGGCCTTAAGGCCCAAACGCATTAAAACCTACGACCCATCGGTTTTTACCCGGCCGTTAAGCTTAAATATAAGCCATAAGTTAATTATAAGCTAGCAATAAGCTAGTATAAAATTTTAATAAGTTAAACTGTATGTCTAGCGCGTTTTTAGGACTAGATTTGAAATGGTAAAGTTTTCGGGTTAAATATAAAAATTATGGGAAGTTAGGGGTATGTATTTTATATATTACGTATGCATGGAAAGTCAGGGTACAGTTTGTAAATCGGGAAACTAGTGATCAAGCATTGTAAATAAAAGATTTGTGTCACAATGTAAGTTTTAAAACCTCGAGGACTAAAAATGTAAATATAACTTTTTGAAGCAATTTTGTAAAAACAGTTTTGATGAGGGAAAACTATCGAATATTTTGAGTAAGAAATATAATTGGGTATAAATTGTCATTTTTCCAAAGTATAAGGGCCAAACTCGTATATTTTATAACTTGAGGGTAAAAAGTGTAAATTTAGGAAAATGTTTAGAAAGCTTGTAAACTTATAATGACTTTATAAAAACAAGTATTTTTCAACCTAGTGTTCATAACAAGAATTATTGCGACAAAACTAAATGAACTTATATATATATATTATATATATATATATATATATATATATATATATATATATATATATATATATATATATATATATATATATATATATATATATATAGGGATATCTTGGCTACAATTTTTGTAGCCAATTAGCTCTAATCCTTATATAAAATACATAACCAATGAATCGGGGCCCCACAGAAAATAATGGGACCCACAAAAGAATGAGGGACCCACATTTACAGCACCGATTGTAGGCCAATTGGCTACAAAATTGTAAATAATATATTCCCATATATATATATATATATATATATATATATATATATATATATATATATATATATATATATATATATATATATATATATATATATATATATATATATATATATATATATATATATATATATATATATATATATATATATATATATATATATATATATATATATATATATATATATATATAGAAAATAAATATATAAAAGCGTTATAAATCAGACACATCTTAAAGTAAACAAACTAAAGTCTGGAAAAACATCATACTTATAAATCAAAGTTAATATCACTCTATTGAATTGTATATTCAAGGCTCTATCATTTTTGTCGTGAACCAAACGTTATCATTATTATGAGACTTGCCATCTCGTGAACCAAACATATATTTTATGGGCTTTACTTCCGCACTTTGAAACAATGATGTAAAACTATTCCTTAAATTAATCTATATTTTGAAAATGGAATAGAGTTTTCATTCTTTATTATCTTGTGTTGTGAGCATTGATTTGGTAGCACCTCATGACCCGAACGCTTTCGCTGTGCAAATTTGGGGGTGTTACAGGTAGCAACCGTGTCCTCATTGAAATGACGATCACGAAGATGAGTGATCAATGAGGTTTTGGTGAGTCCATTTCCGCTACCATCCTGACAACCACTTAACCCCGCGAAAGGACAATGAAACCGCACGATAGCCATAATAAACAAGAACAAAGCACCACAAGTCAAAGCATAGAAGACAAACCGCAAGCCAAAACACAATTGTCCAAAACGCAATTTTACCTTGGGGCAACCCGTGAATACTCTAAAAACGCAAGTGATGCTAGAGGCAAACCGCAATATTGAAAAAGGCAAGAAGTTATCCCCACAAAAAGCAAGAAGTAAATATTTTTTATTTTATTTTATTTTTTTTGTTCACAAACCGCAAGACAAAGAAAAACAAAAGGCAGGCCCACAAAAACAAAACATTCCAAACTACAACACCCAAAAAAACCTAAGAAGGGAATCCGCTTTTTATTTTATTTTTTATCAAACCGCAAACCAATATCAAAACATGGACCTACTAAGACAAAACGCAAAAACCATATTAGTTCATTTTTGGGGGGTCAAAACGCAAGTCCATCCAGGCTGTCAAACCGCATAATGCCAAGGCCAAAACGCATGACTTTTCCAAAGGTCAAAACGCAAACTCTAAATAGCAAACAACCAAAGCTCCTTCCAGAAAAGCAAACGTCAAACCTTCCAAAAGAAAAAATCGCAAACCGTAATTAACCAATGGACAAACAACACCTTGCTCCCACAAAGACAAACCACAAGCAAGAACCCTCAGAACGTGGCCTAAATCCCAGGAAAGGACAAATCCAAATCGCAAGCAAGAAACCTCACAACACACGCTCAAGGAAAACTAAACCCAAACGAGAGAAAACCAAATACAAAATAAAAATTATGAACCTTAAAAACTAAACCCAAACGAAAACAACACCCAAACGAAAACTACACCCAAACTAAACCGAAACGAAACAAAGAACAAGAATGAGGGAGTGGATAGAAAGAGGATCGGAGAAACAAGCAAGTTGGTTGGATCTGGGGAAGAAGGAGGATCAAGCATGAGACAAAAGATCAAGAAGATCGAACGCCACCCAACGCCCACACAAGCGAGAGAATTTGTTTATTATTATTATTATTATTATGAAAAACTTGTCACTATTAAATTACATGATATAAGCTGTACGGATATATCTTACTATCTCATAAAGCATGAAAGCCTAGCAATACTTAATTATTTAGCTTGCTTATTATAGAAACATTTCAACAAAACTCATTTTAATATTAAAACACAATTTCTAACATTAATTTCTCTACTACAAAACTTACAAATCTTAAACCTTAATGTACAAAATACAAAACACTATAAATATAGTCAGGATAATTAATGTGGTCAATTAATTAATGCGACCAATAAATAAAATTAATGTAGTTATTCAAACACCTCTTACATAAGAAATACAAATTATAAATCATATTGTACAACCAATTTAAACATAATTCATGCATTCAATGTCACTAATACAAATAACAAAATACATTATACATATATTCAAGCCCGAACAGACACTTGGCCAAATGGGCTCGAGCCGAGCAGGCACACGGGCCACCCTACGGGCTAGAGCCGAGCAGGGGAGGCCAACGGGCTAGAGCCCAAGCGACGGACCCAACGGGCTCGAGCCCGAGCAGACGCAGGCTAAAAAATTCTTAATATCGGGTAAATTTATTTTAAAAAAAACATAATAAACTAAAATACATCCGTGCAGGTACCCTGCTAGTATTAAATTATAAGAAAAAGATATTAAAAAAAAAGTGTGGTTACTAAAAGACATTCTCATAAAACTTGTCACTAACTAACTTCCATAGTATAACCATACTTATAAGCCAACTTGCAATAAAATAGTTTCTCGGCTTATCGACTTTGACAAAAGGTTACGGGTATATGCTAAACTAATTAACTAACTAGCATTGGTAAAATCGACAAGCAACTAATTAACTAACTAGCATTGGTAAAATCGACAAGCCCGTTAAGGAGAGTGCCTGGATTACTTTAACCCACAATAATATGTAAAACCTTTTCATTAAATACTTTATATGCTAAATATGATTGCAAAACTTACGTCATATATGTAAGCGAGTGAGGGATTAAAGAACAAAGCAAACATGGTCTCTTTGGTCATCAAATACTTTATGTATAATCAGTTCTATAGGGTCTAGCTAAACTGTAAACCGATGGAGTGAAGGTGTATAAACTCAAACAAATAAATAGTACTAGTACTTATTATCATAGAAAGACAAAAGAGGGAAAACTGTCTTACTGCTTTTTGATGTTCGAGTTGAAGTTCCAACGCTTTCTCAAGTCTTGTGACAATCTCATCAACATTTGGGCGCTGCGATCGTTCTTCATTCAAGCAGTCATATGCTGTTTCTGCAAAAATGTTAAATGATTGAGAGTCCATTTGATGCCATAGATCCCAATCAATTATTTCACCAAGTCTTTTCTCTCTATAATGGGTAATGGCCGACGGAGCCAAATACTTGTTAGTGTTGTTGGCTATTATTGATTTCCTACCACACAGTAGTTCAAACATTACTATTCCAAAGGAGTAAATATCTGACTTATGGCTCACACTCTTTGTCTCTATATATGTCGGGTCTGAATACCCCTCTCTATCCCAAACTTTATCAACACTGAATGAATGATGCCTCTTAGATGCTTTAATCTTCATGGAACGTCTAAATTCAGATAACTTGGGTTCAAAGTCATCATTTATTAGAACTGTCTCACTTTCGATGTTTTGATGTATAACGCTAAAATCATGTGACTCGTCATAATGAATGTAACTCAGTGCATGCGCAACACCGACACATATCTCCAATCTTCGCAGCCATGTCAACCTCATCGTGTGACTTAAATAGTTGTCAACACTTCCGTAGGTCTCCAGCTTGATAATGATGATTTTCTCACCATTTTCAACACAAAACCCAACTAATGAAACCAAATTTTTGTGCTTGAGACTAGAAAGCATGGAAACCTCCATCCAAAATTGTTGTTCTTTTTCATCCCATTCTTTATTCCACCTCTGAGCATGGATATCAATCAACTCACCGGACCACAAGAGCTGTCCCTTGTAATGATTTCCAAAATCAGCTTCTCCCCAGAAATTTTTTTCAGCGAAGTTGTTGGTAGCAGATAGTATATCTTCAAGGGGAATTTTTAAGTGAGCAAGGTGGTCGTAATTGGGTGAAGACATTATTTTTATCAAGTAAATGCCTAAGGTAAAAAGGGTGTTTGGGTTAAGAAAAGATGTGAAGGAAGAAAGACGATATGTTCAATAAATACCAACAGGTGAGTGTATATATATAGAGGCAAGTGACAACCTCCACCGACCATATATCTTCTTTTCTTAAATGCTACAGTATTAGTTATTTTTTTATATAAGGCTTTTATTCTACCAACTTTGGAGTAATACATAAGGTTTTATTCTTTTATTGAAATTAAAAAATAATAATAATAATACTTAAGGCTTCTGTCCTATTGCATGTCCTATTGCATGATATATACGATCTAGCTGTGTGAAAATTTTCCTACCAAAAAAATATTTTGGATTAGTTGCTTTTAAAGGGATAATTTAATTGACATACAAAGTTGATTGAAGGAAAAATTATCATTATGTATATCAGTATAAAGACAGCTTCCGCATTTTGATAGCCTAAGAGCATGAGGTATCATGAATTTTTTTTCTCTTCATTTGGGCCCCACTTGTGCCACATCACATCCATCTCCGCTTCATTTGGGCCCCACTTGCGAGCACTTTCTTGTTTTTGTTTAAACAAGGCATTTTTCTCCGAATATGCAGTCGAGAAGGATTTGACAAAAGATGACCAAGCTGGGTAAATCCCATTAATACCCGTGTTCAAATGTTGTACCGTTTACTTGAACCGTTTAAACAACGGTTAAATTCTTTTTAGTTTTGTCTTCTTTTTCGTCGTTTAACGGCGAAAACACCACCGGCGAGCATGCATGGTGTGGTGGCGAGGGGCTAGCGCTGAAACATGCCACGTTGTAGTGGCGAGATGATTTCGTTACGGTACCCCATGCTCTAATCCCAATTGTATAATATTAAGATTCTCGTTTAATACTTACATAAACAGGAGACATTTCTCTCCTTAAGAGTAAAAATAGAGATCATTTTTAGGTCTTCAATTCTACAGAGCTACAAATTAAATCAGTATACCGCATTTTTTTGTCTTAAAAATACTCTAACAATCATTGTTATCATCATTGTAATTGTCAAGATTTGCATATGTTGAACACCCTATTTTTTCTGAAAATATCTTTGTGTTTATATGCTATCTATCAGAAAAATCATTTAAGTTAATCATGGGGGTAATGGTGACACTTCGAATATTCTACTTGTGGGATTAGTTACATGCATTTTGGCTACTTGCAAAATGAGCTGGAGATAGTGATACCAATATATAATATGCATATAGTAACAAGACTGCAGGCTTCAAATAAAAATATAAAGACTTCAAAACATGATTAACACTAATAAATATATCGATTCAAGGCATCCATTATCTGGTGACAAAAATTGCATGTCATCTTTATATTTTCATATTTACTACAAAATATTGAAAGGTTTTATGGATATTTAAATAATAGTATGTCGGATTGAACTTGAGACTTGGATTGCACACATTACATATGAGAATTGATGTATATAATTAATATAAATAAAATGTTATTATTATTAATTATTAGTCACGAAATAAAACATAAAGCTAGTTAAATAATTAACGAGGTTTGGTTAACGGTCGTTAAATATTAACTAGAAGGACTAAGAATGAAATTAGAAGTCGGGAAGGTTCTAGAATCCCTTTTGGGAGCCTAGGCCGATCGGTTGGGGTTTACAACCCCAATCCCACACAAACTTGGTCACCAAGTTAAGTTACCTATAAATACAATTCATTGTATTCATTCATAACCTAATCTTGGATCACCAAATAACCTAATTTCTCTCATCCTCTCTCCCTCTTTGTGTGGCCGGTCGAAACACCCAACCCCAAGGGTTTTTCGATTTTGCTTAACCCAAAGATACAAGTGTTGGTTTTATTTGTGATTCAAGGAACTAGCTTTTCCACATCAAATCGCTACTAGTACGTGTGTACAAGAACGAAGGACAAGCACGCTTGAGCTTGTGAATCTTGGTGGTCGACTTTTATTTGGGTCGAATATATAAACCCTAATTATTAGGGTTTTGGGTTTTGTTCTTGCTAAATCAACGTTTGATTCTTGAATTGCTAAAAGTGCGCACTTTCTTGTTTGGTAAATTATTTACATATATTATTCCTATTGTCTTCCGCTGCATGCTTTGATGATGTTATTTGTTTTATATATAATGGTTATGAGTATAAAATTCCAACAGTGGCATCACGAGCCATTAATATGATGTAATTAATTACCGAAACACATAAAATTGAATCTTTATGATTATTTGCATGTTTTTATGGTTTCTAGTGTTTTGAATTCGAAACCCTAATTTTATTTAATAAGGGTCGATTACCTAATTTTTATTTTATTAGGTTTTAATTTTGTAAAACTTGTAAAAACCCTAGGATTGCATGCTAATTTTATGTGGTTAATTAATGAATAATTGTTATGTGACATGTAATATGCGTATCTTGGGTGATAATTGTTATGCGGAATCCATGGTGGAACATGCATGTTTTGCCATGGAGTATTGTTTATTTTTTATTGTTTATTGATTAATTGTTAAATGATACACACATGTCTTATTTATTTAATAATTATCAAATTGGGGAAGACCTCAATTATAACTAATAAAAATTCGTTACGTGCTAATTGGTATATTGTTAACTTTGGCTTACGCAATCGACTTGTCGATGTATGTGGCTCATCTACCTTGTAGGTGAAAGCCCTAGTTAATATATGCATAATTTTACGCCTAGAATTGTTTATTAGAGTTTATTGAAATAATTATGCATGTGGCTAATTGTTTTTACATATGTTAAATTGTTTAGTTATATGTTTATATTATTTGAGTGTGTTTAATTTTTATTAAAGTGCCTTTTGTTTATAAATTGTTTGACATGTTAGTAAGCAAAAAGGGTTTTTTGGAATAGAAAATTAAATAGACTAAATAATGGCAAAACTGATTTGTTATCTAAGAATTATTCTTGAACTTTTAATCGATTGATGCGATTGTACTAAATGGTTAGAACGGCTCACCCACTAGAACAAACTATAAAGGGGTTATTTAAGAAGTGAGCACAGTCTCACTGAAAGGATGTCTAAGGTTATGCTTTGCGCTTACACGGTCCTCGCCCTCTGTGAGTTCGATTGGAGCTACCTAGTATAACCATTCAATGTGCGAAGCATCTTAGTGCAAAGTTGTAAGTTTCTCAACGCATCGATTAAAACTTTGTAGAATTCAATCTTAGCAATTAAAATTTTATGTAAGTTTTTTCGAAAAATATTATGTTATAAAGTTGTATGCATGCTTCTTTATACATAAGTTTTGATTACACGTCAAAAATTGTACCCTTTAAATTTAAGTTTATGCCATCTAATGATATGAAACACTTGAAGTTGTAATTTAGTTATGTGAGACCTTGATCTAGATTACAATAACGAGGTGAATTATTTTGTTGTGTGAGACCTCACTTTATGATTTGAGTTTCTAATTTAGATAACTTAATTAAGTTGTTAGTGAGACCTAAGACTTAAGGCATAAGATGGGATGAAACATGTTTACGTTTTGCATTAATTGTTTTGGCAAAATTGTAAATACCATAATTTTTGGAATTGAAAACTTGTTTGTCAATTATCGTTTTTCAACGATTACCTATTCTATACTTTCACCACTAGCAGATCAACGGATGTGGTGAAACTATGATAATGAGGATCCAAAATTCAAGGAAAATTCTATGGTTAATATGAATATTGACCAAAGGGTATTTTATTTTCTTGAATGTTTACTTATCGAAAGTACTAACTTTTGAACTTTTATTTCTGTAGAAATGGCTCAAGCTGAATCTCCTGCACTAGCCTCGTCGTTCAAATCTATGTTTGATCGAGAGAAATTGACTGGTAGCGCAAATTTCAATGATTGGTATCGGCAACTAAGAATTGTCTTGAGGGTTGCCAAAAGACTCAATTATTTGACTACACCTTGTCCTCCTGAACCTGCAGACTGATGCTACTGTGAAGCACGAGCTGCATGGTAATCTGAGTATGACAAGTATAATGAGGTCGCCTGCATTATGCTCGGGAGTATGAACTCAAGCTTGCAAAAGCAATTTGAGAACTACTTCCCTAATCTCATGCTTGAAGAATTGCAAAGGTTGTTTGAAAAGCCTGTGATTGTAGAGCTGTATGATTTGATAGATGCTCTTCATAGTTGCAAGCAAGGAGAAGGGAAACACATGTAAGCGCCCTTGCCTGGAAATGATGAGTTACATGGACCAGTTGGGCGTTTGAACTATGTCTACCCTAATGACATACAAATTGGCCTTATCAACAGATCCCTTAACAAGGAATTTGATGGTTTAGATGCGCAATTATAATATGCATTGGACGGGGAAGACAGTCAGTGAGGTACATGCAATGCTCATTGATTACGAAAAAGGTTTGCCCAAGAAGGCTTCTACACTTGCGGTTTTGACCATCCAGAAGGGTAGAATTTCTAAGCCTAATAAGCCGCTAGCGAACAAGAAAGGGAAAGGTAAGGGTAAAGGCGATAAGGAAAACAAGTTATGACTTATCAGCAAGAACCCAAAAAGTACCCTCCCAAGAAGCGTAAGAATCCGAAGAAGGATATGGCTTGTCATCACTGCACCGAGGTTGGACCTTTGGAAGAGGAATTGTCCACTGTACCTTGATGAGTTGCGCAATAAGAGGTATAAAAATCTTGCGCTGTGGCCGATACTTCAGTACTCTTTTGATGATAGAATTATTTGCTTTTCCTCATAAAATAAATTCTGGGTATATGATCTGGATGTGGTATTCACATTTGTAATACACTCAGAGGACTTAGAGAAGCAAGGAAGCTTGCATATGGACAACAATACCTGCACGTGGGTAATGGAGCACATGCAGTCGTTGAAGCTATAGGCACGTTTGATTTAGTTTTACCTTCGGGTTTAGTACTGTCATTAAACGATTGTCATTACGCACCTTCCATTGTTAGGGGTGTCGTTTCTGTTTCCTTGTTAAAAGATATTGGTTTCGTTCATACATTTACTTATTATGGAATTTCGATTTCTTTAAATGATATTTTTTACTTTAATGTTATTCCAGTAAATGGTGTGTTTGAAATTGATTTGCATGATAATATGATTGAAAAAAAATAATTCTGTCTTTAGCATCAATAATAAAAGAATCAAAGGCGATTTGGATTCTTTATTTCTTTGGCATTGTAGACTTGCTCATATAGGCAAGAAACGCATGCAACAGCTGCAACACGATGGGCTTTTGCAAGACATCAATGATGAATCATTTGATAAATGTGAATCTTGCATATCTGGAAAGATGACCAAGAAACCTTTTACAAATAGTTTAGAAAGGGCTTCTGATCTTCTTGGTGTAATACATACTTGGCGTATGTGGACCACTAAGACATGTGTCAAGAAAGGGTGCTAGCTACTTCTTAACCTTTACTTATGATTTCAGTCGTTATGGTTATGTTTATTTACTTAAACATAAACATGAAGTCTTTGAAACATTTAAGGTTTTTAAGAGTGAAGTAGAACTGCAACTAGGAAAGAAGATTAAAGCTCTTCGATCCGATAGAGGTGGTGAATATTTAAGCCAAGAGTTTAAAGATTATCTAGCTGAGTGTGGTATCGTCCAGCAACTCACATCTCCATATACTCCACAACAAAATGGTGTATCTGAGAGAAGGAATCGTACATTGCTAGACATGGTGCGATCGATGTTTAATCTTACAACTCTTCCTTTATCCTTTTGGGATTATGTTTTGGAAACTGCTGTTCGCATATTCAATATGGTTCCAACTAAGAAGGTTGATAAGACTCCTTATGAAGTGTGGTTTGGGAAAGCTCCAAATTTGTCTTATTTAAAGGTTTGGGGTTGTGAGGCGTTTGTTAAACGTGACTCTGCTGATAAGCTGCAACCTAGATCTGTTAAGTGTATCTTCGTATGATACCCAAAGGAAACTATGGGTTACTACTTTTACTTTCCACCTGAAAACAAAGTAATTGTTGCTAGGTATGGAGAATTCCTTGAAAGGGATCTCATATCTCATGAATTCAGTGGGAGATTTTATGATCTGGAAGATGATATAGAAGATACAACACCTTCTGAAAACACTAGCCAACCTCAAGTAGAACCACGAAAGTTGGGCAGGTTCCACGAGATTGAAGTGGTTCCCATTCGTAGATCCGCAAGGGCTACGCGTGCACTGGCGTCTATGTCTCAACGTAGAAGCTGAGGAATATATGTTAAGGGATCTTGGTGAACCTGCTAACTATAAAGCGCCATGATGAGTCCTAAAAAGGAAAAATGGCGAGTTGCAATGAATGGGGAAATGCAATCCATGAAAGATAACGAAGTCGGGATAGAGGTTGACTTACCTCCAAATGCTAAGGTAGTTGGAAGTAAGTGGCTCTTTAAGATAAAGACTGACATGGATGGCAATGCACACACCTATAAAGCTCGTCTTGTAGCCTAAGGGTATACTCAAACCTATGGGGTAGACTACGAGAAGACATTTTCTCCTGTAGCAGACATTAGAGCTATTAGGATTCTTATAGCCATAGCTGCGTACTATGACTATGAGATATGGCAAATGAATGTAACTGCCTTCTTAAGCGATCGCCTAGATGAGGACATCTATATGGCGACACGAAGGGTTTGTGAATTCAAAGTTTCCGAAGCGTGTATGCAAACTTCAAAGATCCATTTATGGATTGAAGCAGGCATCAAGGCAATGGAACAAGAAGTTTGATGAAGAAATCAAGAAATTTGGTTTCACTCAAAATCTTGATGAGCCATGTGTGTATCACAAAGCTAGTGGGAGTAATGTTATTTTCCTTGTCTTATATGTCGATGACATATTGATCATGGGAAAAGACATTCCAAGTATGCAAGATGTTAAGTCTTATCTTGGAGAGTGCTTTTCTATGAAGGACTTAGGGGAAGCAGCATTTATTCAGGAATCAAGATCTACCGAGATAGATCAAGGCGGTTAATTGGACTAAGCCAAAGTGCTTACATTGATAAAATACTGAAGAGATTTAGTATGCAAAATTCCAAGAAGGGATATTTGCTGATGCAAGTTGAACATGGCTTAAGTAATAAACTATGCGCGTCAACACCTGAAGAGGTGGCTTACATGAAGAAATTTCCTTATGCTTCGTTTGTAGGATCTATCATGTATCTTTGTAAGATGTACAAGGCCTGATGTGGCGTTTGCACAAATTATCTCCAGTCGATATCAACAGAACCCAGGTGTGAAACACTGGCAAGCTGTTAAGAACATTCTTAAGTATCTAAGGGCTACTAAAGAAATGTTTCTAGTGTATGGAGGAAATCGGATGCAGAACTTGATGTTCTGAGGTTTTTGTGATGCGTCTTTCCAAACTGATAAAGATGATACGAAGTCTCAAACTGGTTATGTCTTTGTCATTAATGGAGGAGCATTTGACTGGAAGAGCAAGAAGCAAACAACGGTTGCGATGTCTATTATTCTGGTGAGTACATAGCGCTTGAAGCTGCGATGGAAGCTGTTTAGATTAGGAAATTCATTTCGGGACTCGGAGTAATGACCTCAATCGAATTACCTTTAAATGTGTATTGTGACAACTCTGCTGCAATAACATTTGCCAATGAGCCTGGAGTCATGAAGGGCGCCAGACATTTTCCTCGTCGATATCACTATGTTAGAGAACAAGTCGACATAGGTGAAATCAATCTACTCAAAGTTCATACGATGATAATCTAGTGATCCCTTTACGAAGCCTTTGCCAAAAGAAAAACTTACTGACCATGCTGATGGGATAGGACTTAGTTTAGCTAGTAGTTTCATGCAGATCTGTGATTAGTATTTGGATAAAGGATGTTATGAACAAATATTACTTTAATGAAATAAAATAGTTGTTTATGTTTATTTTCATTTTCTTAATATTATATCCTATATTTGCATGTTTAATCCGTGAATAACTAATGTTATTCTAAATAGTCCGTTGTCGATCAATGATGTGGGAATGTCATTGAATTAAGACAAATCTGAGTTTTGGTAGAATATACTTTTAAAGTATATTGATGCGTGGGACATACCAGATTCACATGATATTCAATGAATTGTATATAGGACTCATCCCAACTTTACATGATGATACTTTTGGATTTTGTCATTAAGTATATCATGAAGTGTTTATCCTCAGACTTGAGATACCGATAACGATATGAATGTAGTGCATTTGTGTAAGATAGTCTAACGCTATCCGTGGCGGTAGTTATAATGGCTATTTTTAGGAAGTGTTGCAAAGTTCATGAGTTATGTTTGTAGTCAAGAGAATTTGTTCCTTTGAATTTGTTTCAAAGCATAATACTATTTTGGGCCCCTCGTAGGGTTGACAAGATGTTTGTATGGCCATACCCAAGATCTATCGGAATACGTTAGATGATTTGGTAATCTTGTTTAATCGAAATACAACGAGAAACAGAATATTAACATATGAAATGACTTGATCCATATTCATAGTTAATGTAGTATTAGTAACAAAAGGATAAGTAAAAATGATGAATCATTAAATGGTTTTTCCAGGAGACCATACTCGATTCGATCCGGGGGCGTTGGCGTGTGAAAGCTAGACTAACCAATGTCATTACTATATTTAGTAATATCCAAGTGGAAGCTGAAAGGTTTTATGGATATTTAAATAATAGTATGTCCGGATTCGAACTTGAGACTTCGGGATTGCACACATTACGTATGAGAATTGATGTATATAATTAATATAAATAAAATGTTATTATTATTAATTATTAGTCGCGAAATAAAACATAACGATAGTTAAATAATTAATGAGGTTTGGTTAACGGTCGTTAAATATTAACTAGAAGGACTAAGAATGAAATTAGAAGTCGGGAAGGTTCTAGAATCCCTTTTGGGAGCCTAGGCCGATCGGTTGGGGTTTACAACCCCAATCCCACACAAACTTGGTCACCAAGTTAAGTTACCTATAAATACAATTCATTGTATTCATTCATAACCTAATCTTGGATCACCAAATAACCTAATTTCTCTCCTCCTCTCTCCCTCTTTGTGTGGCCGGTCGAAACACCCAACCCCAAGGGTTTTTCGATTTTGCTTAACCCAAAGATACAAGTGTTGGTTTTATTTGTGATTCAAGGAACTAGCTTTTCCACATCAAATCGCTACTAGTACGTGTGTACAAGAACGAAGGACAAGCACGCTTGAGCTTGTGAATCTTGGTGGTCGACTTTTATTTGGGTCGAATATATAAACCCTAATTATTAGGGTTTTGGGTTTTGTTCTTGCTAAATCAACGTTTGATTCTTGATTTGCTAAAAGGTACGCACTTTCTTGTTTGGTTAATTATTTACATATATTATTCCTATTGTCTTCCATTTGCATGCTTTGATGATGTTATTTGTTTTATATATAATGGTTATGAGTATAAAATTCCAACAAATATTAATTCTAAAATGAATTATATTTACATTTTTATGATGCATTAATCATTATTGCCATTTTTTTTCTAGAGTAAATCTCATCTATACCTTCATTATATAGATTGCATCCATGTTGTGGTTACCAATATTTCGCGATTGGGGTGGAAGAAGCAATCCACCGACTTAACGTTAATACTGAACATAGTAATATATGTTTAGTTTGATACATTGATCGGGGTGGACATGATGATGCTCACGTACAATAAGTTTTTAGATTTTTAGTGTTTTGGCTATAAAAAAATAATGAACATTCTTCAAAGTTATGTTTTGATACGTAAACTCCAAAAATTATAATTAAATAGAACAAGCCTTCATAAAGTGTTCAATCTATATGTGCAATTTTATGTGTTGCCAAGTTAAAAATAGAGAAAAATGTATGTGTTTTTCACTACTTTTTTTAGTAAGACAACACATTATAATTTAATTTGCATATATTTAACACTTATAAAAGTTTGTGTCATCTAATGATATATTTTGAATTTTATGTATCAAAACGAGACTTTGAATAAAGTTTGTTGCTATTTTATGACATGAACTACGGAGTACTTTTTAATACAAATAGTATGTCCTTATTACTTGTAGGCTAATGGGATTTTCAATTTTTCTTGATCTCTTCAAGCCACTAAGTACACGTTATTTCAAGTTGACTTTTAATTCTTTTCGTTATTGGCGGCAACTTTTTGACACAACACGAAACATGACCCGAAAGTAATTAAAATTTGATTTAAGAATGAAAATTATTTAAATGAAAACTGTAAGTTGGCACGTTATTATACCAAAATAACAATAAATAATTGAAAGTTCACACACAATTTTAGTTGACCTTTTTTTCGTGTTAAATTTAGTGCATGTGTGTAGAAGTGAACAACCAAATATGCTTCATTCATTATTTTGTACAAGTTTTGTAGTAATAAATTTCAACTAATTTCGAAATGTATTTCATTTACTAGATAATCACAAAATGATCAAGAATTTCTTTTTGGACAAAAAACGAGATTTTTATTGAAAGTGTGACATCAACGTAAACTCAATATGGTTGTATACCTTTAATTTCCATAACTTACTGATTTTGCATTTAATTACAGGAGAACACTGGCCAAAATTCACCTGACCAGGATGTGAGAAAAAGTCAGAGGAAACATAAGAACATGTAAACAAATTAAAATTATATAATCAATTGTTAATAAATTTAGATCTAATAATAGTTGGCAACTAGCGATAGTAATAAGGAGTAAGGGAAGATTAGTAGTTTAACCAGTTTTTAAGTAATTGTGTTTTCTCTTTATATATAATAATAGAGATATAAATATATCAAACACCATACTATCAAAAGTAATAGTTGTGGTTATCAATGTTGTGCGATTAGGCTGGGAGGATTAACCATCGTACTAAACACGAATGCATAACATAATTATATACATGTATTGTTAGATGATGAGGTAGATGATGCTGAAAACCATCATTATTTTACATGATATAAGTCTAGTATAAAATTAAAATAAATTATTAGTACATATTTAGTTATTAAAACACGTTATTTGAAGTTGACTTTTAATTTTTTGCTTCACCAATTGATTGGAGTTAGATTTAAGATTGAAATTGTCCTGAAAAATAATAACTCCGGGTAAACCTCTTTAGAATTATTCGATCAACCCTATAATTTATTTAAAAGTTTCAATTGTTGATCTACCAATTTACTAGAAAATCAAGTTCTTCCCTAGACATGTTGAAAGTTTCAATGTTGTATTTAATTGACCATGGCATTGTTTATAAAATTAAGTGTTTATCATGACTTCACTAAAAAATACATCAAAGTCGCGTAAAGAGTGCATAGATCATCCCTGAATTTCTTCATAGTTACAAATTTCATACATGCTTATCATGCTGAAACATGACATTTAAAATTGTTTGTTTCGGCTATGTTGAAAGAGTTTATTAAACTCTCATTGCATACTCAACGAAAGATCTATCGCAACATTGAACTCGTCTTATTACACTCACTTTGACCCAAAACTATTTAGGCTTGCCCACAATAAGATTATTATGATTACATGGCCGATATAATGAATAAATTGTGAAAAGGGACAATATGCAATTGATTGCAAGACTTGCAACCAAATTTAAGTTACACATAAGGGTTTAATAAAATCTACCACAGATAAATTATAACGTTCCATCACCTTCATTTCTCGAAAAAAAAGTTGAGATTAGCGACATAAAACAGGGTAAACAATGTAAAAAATATTGAATGTGATCGAATGGGCGGGTTGTGTAGTGGCTTAACACGGGTTATGGCTGAAACACGTTTCACACGGGTCAACCTGAAAAGAAAAAGAAAATAAATTGTCAACTTTTAATCCTTTTGATTGATAATTACAGTAGTACATTGATAATCCCAATTTTATTGAGAAATAATTTATAAAGTTTGATGCAATACAGTTTGGTAGATTTTTGTTGAAAGTATAGAAGTATCTTTATCAAACAGTTGAACCTTCAGGGGTATTTTATGTAACTTTTCTATACTAAAGTTTCTAACACTAATACTTTGGATCTTTGTTTGTTAAGTTCTATTTGTGCAGGGTTAAATGTGTAATATCTCTAGCTATATATTGATCTTCTCAGCTAGGGTTTCATAACTCTCTCACTCGATATTTTCTCTCAAGTTACACATATAAGTTTTCTGATATCATATGGGTTTCTTTGGTTTTCTGGGTAGTTTACTATAGTAAAATGATTGTAGATCATCTTGATCTTTGGTTTGGTTTTAGTGTGTGAGTGTTTGTATTCTATTGTTGCACCTATTAGAGGGACAACAATCTTTCTTTGTATCTGTATTGATTAACACCTGTGTTGGGGACTAATCTACTATGTTTATCGTTATAATAAAAGATTATCACCAAGGGGTGGTTGGTTGGGTGATTATTGATATTGTTCTGTACCATTTTAACATGGTATCAGAGCTCTAGGTTGATAATTGGCTTCATCTCTTGGTGATTCTTGGTTGATTGAAGGGTTGTAAGCTCGATTGGTTTTTTAGGGTTTTTTCTTGAAACCTTAATTTTTGGGGGTTTTCTGATTTCTGAGGTTCTTGATTCGATTGAAGGTGTTTTTAGTGGTTTGGGAGGTTGAATTGTTTGGTTCTTGGTACGATTTGAAGAAACCCTAATTTTTTAAATTGGGGGTTTCTTGTATTCTGGGAATCTTGTGGTTCTTGGGCTATTGATTGATACTTTTTTGCTGCTGGTTTCATATTTTACGCACTGTAAGGATTATTTTCTTTTCCTTTAGGATTGACTAGTTCTGAGTTTAGTGGGTGTAAACGGATTGACTAACATCTTGATCTACCTCCTTGAGAGGTATGAATACCGGTCAATCACAGCTTACTGACTTGGGCTAAGTTAGTCCTGGGTGTGTGTTTCTTGTTTCAGTTTATGTTTGGTAGTTCTTGTAGTTTCTTGGTATATTTGTTTGATTGTTTGTCTGTTTTGGTTTGTGTTTTTTGTTCCTTTATCTGTCATTATGGCTATCATGATTAGTAGTCTTGATCAGAGTAATCATCTGCATTTGCATCCTAATGATTCTAATTGTGCGTCTGTTGTTAGTATTAAACTGGCTGGTGTAGAGAACTATAGAGTGCAGGCTAGTGCTATGAAACTTGCTATGCAAATTAAAAATAAGACGGGGTTTCTTGATGGTACTTGTCTTAGAACTGCTTATGTTGCAAGTCCCTTCTTTGGAAGCCCGATGGGACAGATGTAATGCGATGGTGCTTAATTGGATCTTGTGTTCTTTAACTCAAGATGTGTATCTTGGACATGTTTTTTCTGATAATGCTTCATTTGTTCGGAAAGATTTAAAAGATACATATGATAGAATTGATGGTTTTGTGGTTTTTAATTTGCTTCAAAAGATTAATAGTTTTAAACAAGGTGGCTTACCTGTGTCTTAATATTTTCATAAGTTGAATTCTTTGTGGAGAGAGTTTGATATTCTTACTAAGTTTCCTGATTGTACTTGTGAGGCTAGACAAGAACTTGTTGATCATGGGAAGTTGTTAAAATTGATGCAGTTCCTTATGGGTCTTGATGACATTTATCAACCCATAAGAAGTACTCTTTGACTAGGGAAATCCTTCCTGAAGTCAAGGATGCTTTTGTCATTGTATCAAGGGAAGAATCCCATAGAGGGGTTCCAACCACAACTGTTAAAACTGAGAAGGCTCAGGTTTCTGCTTTTGTTTCTAAGACTTATGATAATAAGAATACTAGTTGGAGAAAAACATAATAATAACAATTACGTGTCTAATAACAGGGGAAATTATGATAGTTTGCTTTGTACTCATTGTGGTTTGAAAGGTCATACTGTTGATAGGTGTTTTGAAGTTATTGGTTATCCTCCTGTTTTAAAAAGAATCCTAATCTGAAATATGCTAATAACTTTAATAAAACCAATGATATAAGGAGTGCCTCTGTTGTTAATAATGGCTCTAAGAATTGTTTCGTAGTATGTCTCGAGTAATGAACAGGTTATGAAGTTGTTAAGCTTGTTGAATGATAAACCAGGAACCTCTGCTCATGCTAATATGGCAGTAGGATTCTTGTTCTTTTTTTAACTGCACTGTTTTCTTTAATCAGCATTTTTATTGATTTTTTTGTGCTAATATTAAGTTGAATGGGGTTAATTACCATCTGGGATGGATAATTGATTCTGGAGCTAATCAGCATTTAACTAATAGTACTCTTAATATGCATAACTTGGTTGATATATCTGATTTAAAGATCACTGTGGGACATCCAAATGGTACTCTTGCTAAAGTTACTCATGTTGGTAACTTAAAACTTAATGATAATGTGGTGTTGTTTGATGTTCTTGTTGTTCCTGAATATTATGTTAGTCTTATGTCTGTTAATAAGTTGATTAAAGATAGCAAGTTAAGAGTTGGTTTTGATGAGACTAAATGTTATGTTCAGGATTTGAATCAGCAGAGGGTCTGGGGGTAGTGAGTCCTGTGGTTTGTATTTTTTTTATAAGTCTAGAGTTTCCTCTGCTTTTGTGACTAAAAGTGAGTGTTTTAGTTGTTTTGTTTCTAAAGATGTTTGGCATAGTAGATTGGGACATCCTGCTAATCCAGTTTTGAAACTTTTAAAAGGTTCTTTAAAATTAACTAATATTGATCATGGAGTACCTTGTGATATTTGCCATAAGGCTAAACAAACAAGGGATCCTTTTCCTCTAAGTGAACATAAAACATCTGTTTTGGTGACCGTCTGACTTGATGTATGGGGCCTTATAAGGTGGTTAGCGGAAGGTTTCAGATATTTTTGACTATTGTTGATGACTATAGTAGATCTGTTTGGGTGTATATGCTAAAAGGAAAACATAAGGTTTTTGAAATGTTTCAAAGTTTCTTCAAAATGGTTTTGACTCAGTTTAATAAGAAAATTAAAATTGTCATATCTGATAATGGTACTGAGTTTGTTAATAATAAAATGGGTGAATTTTTTGACACAATGGGTATTCTTCATCAAACTAGTGTAGCATATACCCCTCAATAGAATGAAATTGATGAAAGGAAACATAGGCATCTGCTTAATGTGGCTAGAAGCCTTATGTTTCAGGGGGGATTCCTCTGGTGTTTTGGCCTGATTGTGTTTTAACTGCTACTTATTTGATTAACAGGTTGCCTTCCTCTATTTTGAATGGTAAATCTCCTTTTTCTTTGGTTTATGGAAGAGAACCTAGTCTAGCACATCTTAGGAGTTTTGGGTGTCTGTGTTATGCTACTATTTTAAAAGAGTCTGATAAATTTTTTGAAAAATCTGAAAAATGTGTTTTGCTTGGTTATGCAAGTGGAAAGAAAGCTTACAAATTATTAAGTTTGGAAAATAGATCTATTTTATACTCAAGAGATGTTAAGTTTTATGAGACTATTTTTCCATACAAAATGAAATAGTCTGATTCTTCAAATGATCCACTTGATGTTAACACTTTAAATTTTTTTGATAATTTTGAGTCAAAAACCAGATATCCTAGTCCCTCTCCCAATGATGAAACAGAGGATATAGATGTAACATCTGTAGGTAGAGAAGGAAATCTAGGTGAATCTGATAGGGTAGTGGATGTTGAATAGGATATTGTTTTAGAACAAATTCTTAACTCTGATCCACCACAGCAATCAGATATGCCTAGTTTTGCAACTCCTTTAGATGATAATAATAATTCTGAGGGAAATGTTATTTCAGAAACAGATGTGCCTAGTTTTCAAAATATTGTTCAAAATCAAACTGAGGAAGGAACTACTAGTTATAGAAGGTCTAGTAGATCTTCTAAGTTGCCTACTAGACTGAATGATTATGTGTTTGATTCTAAGATTAAGTATGGTTTAAATAAGTATGCTAATCATACTTGGTTAAGTACTGATAATTGCTGTTTTGTTGCTAATATGAATAAGTCTTGTGAACCTTCTTCTTATGAGGAAGCTTCACAGTATATAAATTGGAAAAATGCTATGAATGATGAGTTAGTTGCTTTATATGAAAATGATACATGGGAAGAAGTTGATCTTCCTGAAGGAAGAATTCCTATTGGGTCTAAATGGGTTTGGAAACTTAAGTTGAAATCTAATGGTGAGATTAAAAGATATAAAGCTAGAGTTGTGGCTAAGGGTTACAATCAAAAACATGGTTTTGATTATGATGAGACTTTTAGTCATGTGGTTAAAATGGGTACTGTTAGGTGCTTATTGAGTATTGCTGTTCAAAATGATTGGAAAATATTTCAAATGGATATTAACAATGCTTTTCTACATGGTGACTTAAATGAAGAGGTTTATATGTTACCTCCACCTGGTCTTTTTCCAGAAAATAATAATAAGGTTTGCAGGTTAAAAAAGTCTATTTATGGCCTAAAACAGGCTCCAAGACAGTGGAACCTTAAGTTGTCTGAAGCCTTGTTTGAGGTTTGTCTTGATCTAAAATGATCACTCTTTGTTTGTTAAAACCAAGGGAAGTTCTGTATTGTACTTACTTGTCTATGTTGATGATCTGGTGATCACTGGTAATAATGAAAATGAAATTGAGGATTTTAAAACTTTTCTGAGAAATAAGTTTAAAATCAAAGACTTAGGAGAATTAAAATATTTTCTTGGAATTGAAGTTTTAAAAACTGATAAAGGTTTGTGTTTAAACCAAAGGAAATATTGTCTTGAGCACGTAAATGATTATGGTTTACTTGGTTGTAGACCTGTGTTAACTCCTTTGCCTGAGAATATTGTTTTAAATCATAAAGAATCTGATGATGATAAAAAGTTGAAAAATATTACTAGTTATCAGAAACTTGCTTGGAAGTTAATATATCTTACTATGACTAGACCTAATATTTCTTATCTTTGTACCTTTGCTTGAGCCAATATATGCATTCTCCTTTGAAGTCTCATTTTGATATTGGCTTAAGACTGTTAAAGTATCTTAAGCTTGCACCTGGTAATGGTCTGCATTTTAGTAAGAATAATCAAAGATTTAAAGTTGCTGCCTTTTCGGATTCTGATTGGGCTAAATGTCCTGTGACTAGGAAGTCTGTGTCTGGATATTGTGTTTTTGTAAATGGTAATTTGGTTTCTTCGAAGAGTAAAAAACAAGCTACTCTGTCCAAATCTTCAGCTGAGGCTGAGTATAGATGTATGGCCTCTACTACATGTGAGGTCATGTGGATTCTTAAAGTTTTAAAGGACTTGGGTGTTACTGAACAATTGTTGCTAGTTGAGTTATTTTGTGATAACAAAGCTGTTATACAAATTCTGCTAATCTGTGATGCATGAAAAAACTAAGCACTTTGATATTGATGTGCATTTAGTTAGAGAAAAAGTTGCATCTGGTTTGATTAAAACTGTTAAAGTTGACTCCAAAAGTCAAACTGCTGATGTATTGACTAAAGCTCTTGGGTCTGTTCAGCATGGTGTTATGGTTATAAATCTTGGTATGGTTAATCTATTTGCAGGTTCATCAGTTTGAGAGGGGATGTTGAAAGTATAGAAGTGTCTTTATCAAACAGTTGAACCTTCAGGGGTATTTTATGTAACTTTTCTATACTAAAGTTTCTAACACTAATACTTTGGATGCTGTTTGTTAAGTTCTATTTGTGCAGGGTTGAATGTGTAATATCTCTGGCTATATATTGATCTTCTCAGCTAGGGTTTCATAACTCTCTCACTCGATATTTTCTCTCAAGTTACACATACAAGTTTTCTGATATCATCTGGGTTTCTTTGGTTTTCTGGGTAGTTTACTATAGTAAACTGATTGTAGATCATCTTGATCTTTTGTTTGGTTTTAGTGTGTGAGTGATTGTATTCTATTGTTGCACCTATTCGAGGGACAACAATCTTTCTTTGAATCTGTATTGATTAGCACCTGTGTTGAGAAACTAATCTACTGTGTTTATCGTTATAATAAAAGATTATCACCAAGGGGTGGTTGGTTGGGTGATTATTGATATTGTTCTGTACTATTTTAACAATTTTCGACCAATTGCAGCCCACTTTGTTTTAAGCAACTTTTTTAATCTTACCACCAGCTTAAGTTAAAAATAACACGCTCAGAATACCACAAAATAACCATACAGTTGGCATCTCTATGAGCGTTCAAAACTTACAATCTCCTTGATTATTACTAATGCTAATTAAACTATAACCACTATGAAAGGATGTCTGCATATCACAACTCCCTTTTATAACAAATAGGTTTCAGGGGTGCTACCAGTTTATCCAATTTCGCTGAATAAAAACCGGATCTCCACTAAAAAAAGGCCAATTTACAGCACTATTGAAGGATACATTTTATTAAACTGTTAGTGTGAAAGTCGGTTAAAGATCTCAAGTTTCAAAGGTCAAAACAGTAATATTACGCCATTATATATACTTAATACTTGTACCTGAGATCGAGGGTCCATACTACATGATTAATCGCCCTCATAGCAGTCTCTCTGAATACTTCAACAGACACAAACCATTGTCCTGTTGCCCTTAAAATTGTAGGCCTTTTTGTTTGCCATTCATATGGCGTTTAGTTATACTATTCACATGGCCTCAAAGGAACAAAAAAAAAAGTAGTTTATTAATACTTTTTGATGAATGCTATGACTTACAGTGAGGTTCTATCATGACAATGAAGGGAACTTCATCTAAGTGATCTATCACAGCAGGATTGACGTTACCAAATGAATCACGCCCACTAAGGATCCCAGATCTTCAGTGCGCTTTTGTTCATCGTCGAAACCAAATGATGCTAAAGAAGATTAATTTTTAGATGATGAGCAACTTCTCAGTAATAGAATCTGAACACTTTTGTAGCATAAGATTAGTGAAAACTTTGAACGTATGTATTAACAAGAAATAATTCATATAATATTTTACTTTCATGGTGTACAAGTTTTTCTAAAAAGCAGATAGCACGGTTATCAAAGAAATTTCTAAACACCTCAACAATCAAGCAGTCATCGTAAAGGTATAAAACCCAACTCTCATAAGCCAATAAACACATACATATGAACCTTACGCTCTATAAGCATAAAAAATAATCAACTTCTGATCACCAATATAACGTCTTAAACCATAAACTGAGCAAGAAAAAGAGTTTCCATTATAATGACATTTAATAGCTACTATTTTATCCGCTCTTGTTCGTCAATAGAATCCAACGTAGCATGACCAATCTGTATCACTATTTAAGTAAACATTTCATCAAACACTTGCTATACAACCCAACTCTAATAGCAATCTCAAACTGTATGAGCATTTAATTATTACCATCTTCTTGGTTACTCCTAACGTTGATTAAATTATAAACACTATCAAAAAAGTCTGCATTATCACAACAATCGATGCTCGTTTTTATAACACACAAGGCCATTTTCTTAAATACGATTTAAGTCCACAGAAGAATTACAACCAGCAACAAGTCTCATGGGTCTCATTAACATGACCAATTTACAGCACTAATAAAGCAGACATTCTATCAAACAGTTGGTGTGGAACTCAATTTAATTACACAAGTTGCAACTTTCTTTTGATTATTAGATGTGCCCTTTTGGTATTTTATATTCTAGGGATCAAAACTTGACTCAAGAGATAATGTTACTTATAACTATTCTAACGTAACCATAAGATATCAAAAAGATCTGAATATATGAAGCTCTAATATCATATTATTAACAAAAACTGGGGTAGTTGCATTATAATTGTAGTAGGCTAAATGTCCCTTTTATTGAATAATTCAAAGTTTGAAAATAATAAGTAACAATACAACAAACATCAATATGATGTGTACCTTGCCTAGTGGTTTTATTTAACTGAATATACAAAAATTTGACAATGATAAGGGTTGAGAATATGACTTCCAGTTTTTAGAACAATATCAGCCTTATTTATTTACATGCAGTGATGATAATGAATCCTTATCACTTGCCAAAACATATCAAAACACTCACATAGGTGTTAACAAATATCAATTCACCATATTTTTTTCAACCACATAACAAATATTTGGCTAACCGAAACCACCCATCGTGACTGCCAGTAATAATAATAAATCGTACCAAGATATGACTTTGTTTGTTTAGGTTTCAAGAGGGTTGAGATGGTAGTGCTTGAAATTGATGGTTTAAATATATGACTTTGATTGTATAGGAGTCTAGTTTTGCTTTTTTAGAATTTTTAGGCAGTTCTGATTGAAAAAACCATGATGAATTGATATTTGCTAAGACATATATGAGTGTTTTGAGATAATTTAATTAATAGGGTCGAAAGAAAATGAAATGCTTGGTGCCCGATAAAATAATGAAGTTAAAAAAGATAAAATGGGGTGAGGATGTGTTTGTATTCAGGTATTCTATTATCCTATATACATCACTTCGTTAGTAAAAGTTAACCTATATACATCCCTCGGTTAAAATAAGGACTAACGGTGCAAATTATTTCTCCGTTTTCTCCTAACGAGATAGAAAATATTTACACCATTAGTCCTCTGGGTTAACGGTGTTTGCACTGTTAATCCTTTTTTATGTTTTCTTCCGATTTTTACTTTTTCGTTCGTTTTTTTTACGTTTTCGTCCGTTTTTTTCGTTTTCGCTCGTTTTTTTACGTTTTCTTCCGTTTTTTTACGTTTTCTCCCGTGTTTTTTTAAGTTTTCGCTCTATTTTTACATTTTCGTTCGTTTTTCTAAGTCTTTGTCCATTTTTATATGTTTTCGCTCGTTTTTTAACGTTTTCGTCTGGTTTTTTACGTTTTCGTCTGTTTTCTTACGTTTCACCTGTTTTTTTTACGTTTTCATCTGTTTTTGAAAATTTTCGTCCTTTTTTTACGTTTTCGTCCGTTTTTTTTCACGTTTTCATACGTTTTTATCCGTTTTCATACACTTTTATTCGTTTTCGTCTATTATTCTACGTTTTCGTCTGTTTTTATTATGTTTTTATCCGTTTTCATCCATTTTTATACATGTATTATGTTTGAAAACGGATAAAAATGTATGAAAATGCATAAAAACGTATGAAAATGGATAAAAATGTTTCCATATTGATTTTAAATCACGATTTTGACCCCTTTCTGGTCCGAATCATCAAAAGTGTAAAGCAGAATAGTTGTCCGTAATAATGTTTTACATCAATACTCACGTGTTTTTAAACTGAAAATTCAAACCAAGGGCTGTTTACTACCAAAACTTAAGCGGTTTTTTTCCATTTTCATACATTTTTATCTGTTTTCATACATATTATATGTATAAAAATGGATGAAATGGATAAAAACATAAGAAAAACAGACAAAAATGTAGAATAATAGACAAAAACGAATAAAAGTGTACGAAAACAGATAAAAACGTGAAAAAACGGACGAAAATGTAAAGAAATGATGAAACCGTAAAAAAACAGACGAAGACGTAAAAAAACGGACGAAAACGTAAAAAACGGTAGAAAACGTAAAAAACGGACGAAAAGTAAAAAAAACGGATGAAAATGAAAAAAATGGCCGGAAACGTAAAAAAACAGACGAAAACGTAAAAAAAAATGACGTAAACATAAAAAACGAAAGAAAACGTAAAAAAGGACTAACGGTGCAAATACAGCTAACCCAAAGGACTAACGATGTAAATATTTTCTATCTCGTTAGGAGATAACGGTGAAATAATTTGCACCTTTAGTCCTTATTTTAACCGAGGTATGTATATAAGTTAACTTTTAGTAATCGAGTGATGTATCTGTTGAAACTTTTGCGAGAGGGATGTATGATGCGAAACAGGGTAAACCATAGGGATGTATTTTGGAGTTTACTCTAATAATAATAATAATAATAATAGGTTTTATTTACTTTTTAGTAAATTTCAAAAATCATCCTTGTGGTTTATGTTTTGGCACTAATTATCCTTCGCAATAAAGCTTAAATGACATAAATATCCTCATGTGCCATGCACGTGAGGTATTTAACAGGAAAAATTAATGACGTTAGTGCTCAGGGATGATTAGTGGCGATGGTTTGACCACTTAAGGATGATTAGTGCCAATAGTATGAGATGGGAATGATATTTGTCAAAAACTATAAACCACAAGGATGATTTTTGTAGTTTACTTCTATAGTTATTTTGTTTGTGGATAAAAAATAACATAAGATCCTTTAATAGTTTAGGAATAGCATGGCATGGTCTTATCTACAGATCTGACACGATATTGCATTCATATCCACACTGGGTATTCGAACTGGTGTAAAAAATTGTTTATTTGAACTGTTTGATTCTGCTTAAGTTCTTTGAAAGTGCTTGAATCTAGCTAGTTGTATAGAAACCTTATGATTGTGCTTGTTGTTGGTTGCTGGATGATTATAGATGAGTAGAGTTGTGCTGATTGAGTCAACTAGATAAATAAAATTGCCTGATTTAATCGATTAGGTCACCAAGCATCAAATGAAGCTCTTGAACCGTAGAACAAATGTAAAATGCTCCAACTAACTAGAGATTAGAGAGTGAAAATGCATTGTATAATTTAATACGATGATACTAGAGTGTCCAATGACACTACATATTTTTGGTAAACTTAAACAAAATCTCATGTGGTGCTGGACATATGCTTTTTGGCTAGGTCAATTTGGTTCTTACTTAAAGTAGTGTTAATTATGGTAAATTGGCGGTAACACACATGTAATTTTGGTTGCGCTCACGATGTCTCATCGGTAAGTATCAAATCATATGTTCCTTGATAATCACCAAAGCTTATTTTCTTGTAGCCTCCTTTTGATTATATCATATTTTGAGCATTAGTGCCTAGCCTTCTTGTCATGTTAGCCCATTATATTGTAAGAGCTTAACTCAATTATGTTTCCTTGTACACATATGCTTATAAGTAAATATTCAGTGGGAAACCATTTAGTAGTACTTCCTTCTCTATTGTAAACATACAATTTAAGTTAAAATTGAAAAGGTTAGTTTTCCAAGTTGAGAGAATCCTATAACTTCTATAATGAATTTAAACTTCCTTTAAGCGACCATTTTGTATATCTCTTCCAGTCCTGGTATCAAAACATTAGCTACTTACAAATTTTATTAGATTGTGTTTTTTGATAGGAAAATCTATACTATATACTAATACATTTAGGACTTCTAGTAGAGGAAGTCCTAAAAATTAATTCCAAAAAGATATTTTTAATTGGAAGGATTTCAAACTAACACATACTTATGAATAGGAGTTATATTATAGGATTTAATTTCTTCAATTGTAACAGTCTCTAATATGTATAAGAGTTGCAATCCTTTGAAATGGGAAAAAATGTAAAAAGTATAGAAAGCCTATCATCTAGTGTCACGTTTCCTCAACTTACTCCCTCCCTTTTTTCATATTAATTTCGGTTAAGGGGCATTTTGGTCCTTTCAACCCATTTTTTTATTCTACCCCAAAACTTCAAACGTAAATAACTTGCGGACGACAAACTTTTATGAAAAACCGATTTTACCATAATTTTTAAAATTTAATTATCTTTAATTTGGTATGCATTATGATATATGAATCACAAATTTTTTTTCAACTTTTTAAGCGGGTGTTAATTTTTATGAAATTTTCCGCATTTTCGGCTTTAATTTTGTCTAGTTTAAAGGTTGAATTTGGCAAAACTTAATAATAATTGAAAACATAACACTTGTAAATGTTATATTTGGAATTGTGGTTTCATGTTTCTGTGGTACGATCGTGTACAAAACAAGGCAACAAAACAAATCCTAACCTTTGGTCAAATTCTAACATAGGCGTGCATGTGTGCTCAAAGGAGGCAAAACCTAAACTACGCCACCATAACTACCTATTTTAATAAGCCAAAACAACTTTTGACCTAGATACCTTAGAGTCCTAGTGTTTTCATGCCTATTTGGATAAAGACTCTACCCACATGATGTTGCCAATACAAGCATGCTCCAAGACCACTCACCCATCACTCTCATCTTCTTAGAACAAGTAGAAAGCTTGCATAAAATATTAGAGAGGTCATGTTTATTTCCTCTATATAACACCTCACAAAACACTTGATAAAGTCAAAACTCATCTCACTCTCAATCACATAAATCGTCCCACTGTGGAGAATTGGGGCAAAAAGGAGAACGCAAGGTTTAATCACTCGTTTGGGTATAAGGGAGCAAAGGAAGTCCTCTTGGTCATATTCACGTCGCTACAAATCTCGTCACCACCCCCTTTGGGTGTCGTAAGTCCCTCCACTCTCTTTCAAAGCTCATTGCCTCATTATAATATTTTATCACACTTTAACAATTAAACCTAAGTAATCTAAGAAACCTAGGTAATCTATGTCTCGTTATTATCTTTTTTTTTCTTCGCATAACATTTTTTTCACAACCTCACTCGACCTTATTTTTGTAAATCCTTAAGCACAATATACTAAGTTTACAACTCTAAACAAAACCCGCGAAACCCTCTAGACCCCACCCCCCCCTGTCGCGTCGCTAATTTAAAACCAAACAAACCCACGTTGGGCCTTAAGGCCCAAACGCATTAAAACCTACGACCCATCAGTTTTTACCCGGCCCGTTAAGCTTAAATATAAGCCATAAGTTAATTATAAGCTAGCAATAAGCTAGTATAAAATTTTAATAAGTTAAACATGTCTAAACGCGTTTTTAGGACTAGATTTGAAATGGTAAAGTTTTCGGGTTAAATATAAAAATTATGGGAAGTTAGGGGTATGTATTTTATATATTACGTATGCATGGAAAGTCCAGGGGTACAGTTTGTAAATACGGGAAACTAGTGATCAAACAGTAAATAAAAGATTTGTGTCACAATGTAAGTTTTAAAACCTCGAGGACTAAAAATGTAAATATAACTTTTTGAAGCAATTTTGTAAAAACAGTTTTGATGAGGGACCCAAACTGTCTGAATATTTTGAGTAAGAAATATAATTGGGTATAAATTGTCATTTTTCCAAAGTATAAGGGCCAAACTCGTATATTTTATAACTTGAGGGTAAAAAGTGTAAATTTAGGAAAATGTTTAGAAAGCTTGTAAACTTATAATGACTTTATAAAAACAAGTATTTTTCAACCTAGTGTTCATAAAATACATAACCAATGAATCAGGGCCCCACAGAAAATAATCAGGACCCACAAAAAGAATCAGGGACTCATATTTATACACACAGAATTGTAGCCAATTGGCTACAAAAAATTGTAGCTAATATATTCTCATATATATATATATATAAGAAAATAAATATATAAAAACGTTATAAATCACCGACACATCTTAAAGTAAACAAACTAAAGTCCTGGAAAAAACATCATACTTATAAATCAAAGTTAATATCACTCTATTGAATTGTATATTCAAGGCTCTATCATTTTTGTCGTGAACCAAACGTTATCATTATTATGAGACTTGCCATCTCGTGAACCAAACATATATTTTATGGGCTTTACTTCCGCACTTTGAAACAATGATGTAAAACTATTCCTTAAATTAATCTATATTTTGAAAATGGAATAGAGTTTTCATTCTTTATTATCTTGTGTTGTGAGCATTGATTTGGTAGCACCTCATGACCCGAACGCTTTCGCTGTGCAAATTTGGGGGTGTTACAGGTAGCAACCGTGTCCTCATTGAAATGACGATCACGAAGATGAGTGATCAATGAGGTTTTGGTGAGTCCATTTCCGCTACCATCCTGACAACCACTTAACCCCGCGAAAGGACAATGAAACCGCACGATAGCCATAATAAACAAGAACAAAGCACCACAAGTCAAAACGCAAGACAAACCGCAAGCCAAAACACAATTGTCCAAAACGCAATTTTACCTTGGGGCAACCCGTGAATACTCTAAAAACGCAAGTGATGCTAGAGGCAAACCGCAATATTGAAAAAGGCAAGAAGTTATCCCCACAAAAAGCAAGAAGTAAATATTTTTTATTTTATTTTATTTTTTTTGTTCACAAACCGCAAGACAAAGAAAAACAAAAGGCAGGCCCACAAAAACAAAACATTCCAAACTACAACACCCAAAAAAACCTAAGAAGGGAATCCGCTTTTTATTTTATTTTTTATCAAACCGCAAACCAATATCAAAACATGGACCTACTAAGACAAAACGCAAAAACCATATTAGTTCATTTTTGGGGGGTCAAAACGCAAGTCCATCCAGGCTGTCAAACCGCATAATGCCAAGGCCAAAACGCATGACTTTTCCAAAGGTCAAAACGCAAACTCTAAATAGCAAACAACCAAAGCTCCTTCCAGAAAAGCAAACGTCAAACCTTCCAAAAGAAAAAATCGCAAACCATAATTAACCAATGGACAAACAACACCTTGCTCCCACAAAGACAAACCACAAGCAAGAACCCTCAGAACGTGGCCTAAATCCCAGGAAAGGACAAATCCAAATCGCAAGCAAGAAACCTCACAACACACGCTCAAGGAAAACTAAACCCAAACGAGAGAAAACCAAATACAAAATAAAAATTATGAACCTTAAAAACTAAACCCAAACGAAAACAACACCCAAACGAAAACTACACCCAAACTAAACCGAAACGAAACAAAGAACAAGAATGAGGGAGTGGATAGAAAGAGGATCGGAGAAACAAGCAAGTTGGTTGGATCTGGGGAAGAAGGAGGATCAAGCATGAGACAAAAGATCAAGAAGATCGAACGCCACCCAACGCCCACACAAGCGAGAGAATTTGTTTATTATTATTATTATTATTATGAAAAACTTGTCACTATTAAATTACATGATATAACTGTTACGGATATATCTTACTATCTCATAAAGCATGAAAGCCTAGCAATACTTAATTATTTAGCTTGCTTATTATAGAAACATTTCAACAAAACTCATTTTAATATTAAAACACAATTTCTAACATTAATTTCTCTACTACAAAACTTACAAATCTTAAACCTTAATGTACAAAATACAAAACACTATAAATATAGTCAGGATAATTAATGTGGTCAATTAATTAACTGACCAATAAATAAAATTAATGTAGTTATTCAAACACCTCTTACATAAGAAATACAAATTATAAATCATATTGTACAACCAATTTAAACATAATTCATGCATTCAATGTCACTAATACAAATAACAAAATACATTATACATATATTCAAGCCCGAACGGGCAACGGGCCAAATGGGCTCGAGCCCGAACGGGCACGGGCCACACGGGCTAGAGCCCGAACGGGGACGGGCCAACGGGCTAGAGCCCAAACGGGCACGGGCCAACGGGCTCGAGCCCGAACGGGCACGGGCTAAAAGAAATTCTTAATATCGGGTAAATTTATTGTAAAAAAACATAATAAACTAAAATACATCCGTGCAGGTACCCTGCTAGTATTAAATTATAAGAAAAAGATATTAAAAAAAAAGTGTGGTTACTAAAAGACATTCTCATAAAACTTGTCACTAACTAACTTCCATAGTATAACCATACTTATAAGCCAACTTGCAATAAAATAGTTTCTCGGCTTATCGACTTTGACAAAAGGTTACGGGTATATGCTAAACTAATTAACTAACTAGCATTGGTAAAATCGACAAGCAACTAATTAACTAACTAGCATTGGTAAAATCGACAAGCCCGAATAATATGTAAAACCTTTTCATTAAATACTTTATATGCTAAATATGATTGCAAAACTTACGTCATATATGTAAGCGAGTGAGGGATTAAAGAACAAAGCAAACATGGTCTCTTAATTTGGTCATCAAATACTTTATGTATAATCAGTTCTATAGGGTCTAGCTAAACTGTAAACCGATGGAGTGAAGGTGTATAAACTCAAACAAATAAATAGTACTAGTACTTATTATCATAGAAAGACAAAAGAGGGAAAACTGTCTTACTGCTTTTTGATGTTCGAGTTGAAGTTCCAACGCTTTCTCAAGTCTTGTGACAATCTCATCAACATTTGGGCGCTGCGATCGTTCTTCATTCAAGCAGTCATATGCTGTTTCTGCAAAAATGTTAAATGATTGAGAGTCCATTTGATGCCATAGATCCCAATCAATTATTTCACCAAGTCTTTTCTCTCTATAATGGGTAATGGCCGACGGAGCCAAATACTTGTTAGTGTTGTTGGCTATTATTGATTTCCTACCACACAGTAGTTCAAACATTACTATTCCAAAGGAGTAAATATCTGACTTATGGCTCACACTCTTTGTCTCTATATATGTCGGGTCTGAATACCCCTCTCTATCCCAAACTTTATCAACACTGAATGAATGATGCCTCTTAGATGCTTTAATCTTCATGGAACGTCTAAATTCAGATAACTTGGGTTCAAAGTCATCATTTATTAGAACTGTCTCACTTTCGATGTTTTGATGTATAACGCTAAAATCATGTGACTCGTCATAATGAATGTAACTCAGTGCATGCGCAACACCGACACATATCTCCAATCTTCGCAGCCATGTCAACCTCATCGTGTGACTTAAATAGTTGTCAACACTTCCGTAGGTCTCCAGCTTGATAATGATGATTTTCTCACCATTTTCAACACAAAACCCAACTAATGAAACCAAATTTTTGTGCTTGAGACTAGAAAGCATGGAAACCTCCATCCAAAATTGTTGTTCTTTTTCATCCCATTCTTTATTCCACCTCTGAGCATGGATATCAATCAACTCACCGGACCACAAGAGCTGTCCCTTGTAATGATTTCCAAAATCAGCTTCTCCCCAGAAATTTTTTTCAGCGAAGTTGTTGGTAGCAGATAGTATATCTTCAAGGGGAATTTTTAAGTGAGCAAGGTGGTCGTAATTGGGTGAAGACATTATTTTTATCAAGTAAATGCCTAAGGTAAAAAGGGTGTTTGGGTTAAGAAAAGATGTGAAGGAAGAAAGACGATATGTTCAATAAATACCAACAGGTGAGTGTATATATATAGAGGCAAGTGACAACCTCCACCGACCATATATCTTCTTTTCTTAAATGCTACAGTATTAGTTATTTTTTTACATCAGGTTTTTATCCTACCAACTTTGGAGTAATACATAAGGTTTTATTCTTTTATTGAAATTAAAAAATAATAATAATAATACTTAAGGCTTCTGTCCTATTGCATGTCCTATTGCATGATATATACGATCTAGCTGTGTGAAAATTTTCCTACCAAAAAAATATTTTGGATTAGTTGCTTTTAAAGGGATAATTTAATTGACATACAAAGTTGATTGAAGGAAAAATTATCATTATGTATATCAGTATAAAGACAGCTTCCGCATTTTGATAGCCTAAGAGCATGAGGTATCATGAATTTTTTTTCTCTTCATTTGGGCCCCACTTGTGCCACATCACATCCATCTCCGCTTCATTTGGGCCCCACTTGCGAGCACTTTCTTGTTTTTGTTTAAACAAGGCATTTTTCTCCGAATATGCAGTCGAGAAGGATTTGACAAAAGATGACCAAGCTGGGTAAATCCCATTAATACCCGTGTTCAAATGTTGTACCGTTTACTTGAACCGTTTAAACACCGGTTAAATTCTTTTTAGTTTTGTCTTCTTTTTCGTCGTTGCAACGGCGAAAACACCACCGGCGAGCATGCATGGTGTGGTGGCGAGGGACGAAACGCGCCGGCGAGCATGCCACGTTGTAGTGGCGAGATGATTTCGTTACGGTACCCCATGCTCTAATCCCAATTGTATAATATTAAGATTCTCGTTTAATACTTACATAAACAGGAGACATTTCTCTCCTTAAGAGTAAAAATGGAGATCATTTTTAGGTCTTCAATTCTACAGAGCTACAAATTAAATCAGTATACCGCACATTTTTCGTCTTAAAAAATACTCTAACAATCATTGTTATCATCATTGTAATTGTCAAGATTTGCATATGTTGAACACCCTATTTTTTCTGAAAATATCTTTGTGTTTATATGCTATCTATCAGAAAAATCATTTAAGTTAATCATGGGGGTAATGGTGACACTTCGAATATTCTACTTGTGGGATTAGTTACATGCATTTTGGCTACTTGCAAAATGAGCTGGAGATAGTGATACCAATATATAATATGCATATAGTAACAAGACTGCAGGCTTCAAATAAAAATATAAAGACTTCAAAACATGATTAACACTAATAAATATATCGATTCAAGGCATCCATTATCTGGTGACAAAAATTGCATGTCATCTTTATATTTTCATATTTACTACAAAATATTGAAAGGTTTTATGGATATTTAAATAATAGTATGTCCGGATTCGAACTTGAGACTTCGGGATTGCACACATTACGTATGAGAATTGATGTATATAATTAATATAAATAAAATGTTATTATTATTAATTATTAGTCACGAAATAAAACATAAAGCTAGTTAAATAATTAACGAGGTTTGGTTAACGGTCGTTAAATATTAACTAGAAGGACTAAGAATGAAATTAGAAGTCGGGAAGGTTCTAGAATCCCTTTTGGGAGCCTAGGCCGATCGGTTGGGGTTTACAAACCCAATCCCACACAAACTTGGTCACCAACTTAAGTTACCTATAAATACAATTCATTGTATTCATTCATAACCTAATCTTGGATCACCAAATAACCTAATTTCTCTCATCCTCTCTCCCTCTTTGTGTGGCCGGTCGAAACACCCAACCCCAAGGGTTTTTCGATTTTGCTTAACCCAAAGATACAAGTGTTGGTTTTATTTGTGATTCAAGGAACTAGCTTTTCCACATCAAATCGCTACTAGTACGTGTGTACAAGAACGAAGGACAAGCACGCTTGAGCTTGTGAATCTTGGTGGTCGACTTTTATTTGGGTCGAATATATAAACCCTAATTATTAGGGTTTTGGGTTTTGTTCTTGCTAAATCAACGTTTGATTCTTGAATTACTAAAATGTACGCACTTTCTTGTTTTGTTAATTATTTACATATATTATTCCTATTGTCTTCCGCTGCATGCTTTGATGATGTTATTTGTTTTATATATAATGGTTATGAGTATAAAATTCCAACAGTGGCATCACGAGCCATTAATATGATGTAATTAATTACCGAAACACATAAAAATTGAATCTTTATGATTATTTGCATGTTTTTTATGGTTTCTAGGGTTTTGAATTCGAAACCCTAATTTTATTTAATAAGGGTCGATTACCCTAATTTTATTTTATTAGGTTTTAATTTTGTAAAACTTGTAGAAACCCTAGGATTGCATGCTAAGTTTATGTGGTTAATTAATGAATAATTGTTATGTGACATGTAATATGCGTATCTTGGGTGATAATTGTTATGCGGAATCCATGGTGGAACATGCATGTTTTGCCATGGAGTATTGTTTATTGTTTATTGATTAATTGTTAAATGATACACACATGTCTTATTTATTTAATAATTATCAAATTGGGGAAGACCTCAATTATAACTAATAAAAATTCGTTACGTGCTAATTGGTATATTGTTAACTTTGGCTTACGCAATCGACTTGTCGATGTATGTGGCTCATCTACCTTGTAGGTGAAAGCCCTAGTTAATATATGCATAATTTTACGCCTAGAATTGTTTATTAGATTTTATTGAAATAATTATGCATGTGGCTAATTGTTTTTACATATGTTAAATTGTTTAGTTATATGTTTATATTATTTGAGTGTGTTTAATTTTTATTAAAGTGCCTTTTGTTTATAAATTGTTTGACATGTTAGTAAGCAAAAAGGGTTTTTTTTTAATAGAAAATTAAATAGACTAAATAATGGCGAAACTGATTTGTTATCTAAGAATTATTCTTGAACTTTTAATCGATTGATGCGACTGTACTAAATGGTTAGAACGGCTCACCCACTAGAACAAACTATAAAGGGGTTATTAAAGAAGTGAGCACAGTCTCACTGAAAAGATGTCTAAGGTTATGCTTTGCGCTTACCTGGTCCTCTGCCCTCTGTGAGTTCGATTGGTGCTACCTAGTATAACCATTCAATGTACGAAGCATCTTAGTGCAAAGTTGTAAGTTTCTCAACGCATCGATTAAAACTTTGTAGAATTCAATCTTAGCAATTAAAATTTTATGTAAGTTTTTTCGAAAAATATTATGTTATAAAGTTGTATGCATGCTTCTTTATACATAAGTTTTGATTACACGTCAAAAATTGTACCCTTTAAATTTAAGTTTATGCCATCTAATGATATGAAACACTTGAAGTTGTAATTTAGTTATGTGAGACCTTGATCTAGATTACAATAACGAGGTGAATTATTTTGTTGTGTGAGACCTCAACTTTATGATTTGCAGTTTCTAAGTTAGATAACTTAATTAAGTTGTTAGTGAGACCTAAGACTTAAGGCATAAGATGGGATGAAACATGTTTACGTTTTGCATTAATTGTTTTGGCAAAATTGTAAATCCCATAATTTTTGGAATTGAAAACTTGTTTGTCAATTATCGTTTTTCAACAATTACCTATTCTATACTTTCACCACTAGAAGATCAACTGATGTGGTGAAACTATGATAATGAGGATCCAAAATTCAAGGAAAATTCTATGGTTAATATGAATATTGACCAAAGGGTATTTTATTTTCTTGAATGTTTACTTATCGAAAGTACTAACTTTTGAACTTTTATTTCTGTAGAAATGGCTCAAGCTGAATCTATTGCACTAGCCTCGTCGTTCAAATCTATGTTTGATCGAGAGAAATTGACTGGTAGCGAATTTCAATGATTGGTATCGGCAACTAAGAATTGTCTTGAGGGTTGCCAAAAGACTCAATTATTTGACTACGCCTTGTCCTCCTGAACCTGCAGTTGATGCTACTGCTGAAGCACGAGCTGCATGGCAATCTGAGTATGACAAGTATAATGAGGTCGCCTGCATTATGCTCGGGAGTATGAACTCAAGCTTGCAAAAGCAATTTGAGAACTACTTCCCTAATCTCATGCTTGAAGAATTGCAAAGGTTGTTTGAAAAGCCTGTGACTGTAGAGCTGTATGATTTGATAGATGCTCTTCATAGTTGCAAGCAAGGAGAAGGGAAACCTGTAAGTTTCGCCCACTCCTGGAAATGATGAGTTACATGGACCAATTGGGGCGTTTGAACTATGTCTACCCTAATGACATACAAATTGGCCTTATCAACAGATCCCTTAACAAGGAATTTGATGGTTTCGTGCGCAATTATAATATGCATTGGACGGGGAAGACAGTCAGTGAGGTACATGCAATGCTCATTGATTACGAAAAAGGTTTGCCCAAGAAGGCTTCTACACCTGCGGTTTTGACCATCCAGAAGGGTAGAATTTCTAAGCCTAATAAGCCGCTAGCGAACAAGAAAGGGAAAGGTAAGGGTAAAGCTGATAAGGGAAAACAAGTTATGACTTATCAGCAAGAACCCAAAAAGTACCCTCCCAAGAAGCGTAAGAATCCGAAGAAGGATATGGCTTGTCATCACTGCACCGAGGTTGGACACTGGAAGAGGAATTGTCCATTGTACCTTGATGAGTTGCACAATAAGAGGTATAAAAATACTGGCGCCGTGGCCAGATTTCAGTACTCTTTTGATGATTGAATTATTTGCTTTTCCTCATAAAATAAATTCCTGGGTATATGATACTGGATGTGGTATTCACATTTGTAATACACTACAGGGACTTAGAGAAGCAAGGAAGCTTGCCTATGGACAGCAATACCTGCACGTGGGTAATGAAGCACATGCAGTCGTTGAAGCTATAGGCACGTTTGATTTAGTTTTACCTTCGGGTTTAGTACTGTCATTAAACGATTGTCATTACGCACCTTCCATTGTTAGGTGTCGTTTCTGTTTCCTTGTTAAAAGATATTGGTTTCGTTCATACATTTACTTATTATGGAATTTCGATTTCTTTAAATGATATTTTTTACTTTAATGTTATTCCAAAGAAATGGTGTGTTTGAAATTGATTTGCATGATAATATGATTGAAAAAAATAATTCGTCTTTAGCATCAATAATAAAAGAATCAAAGGCGATTTGGATTCTTCATTTCTTTGGCATTGTAGACTTGCTCATATAGGCAAGAAACGCATGCAACAAATTGCAACACGATGGGCTGTTGCAAGATATCAATGATGAATCATTTGATAAATGTGAATCTTGCATATCCGAAAGATGACCAAGAAACCATTTACAAATAGTTTAGAAAGGGCTTCTGATCTTCTTGGTGTGATACATACTGACGTATGTGGACCACTAAGACATGTGTCAAGAAAGGGTGCTAGCTACTTCTTAACCTTTACTGATGATTTCAGTCGTTATGGTTATGTTTATTTACTTAAACATAAACATGAAGTCTTTGAAACATTTAAGGTTTTTAAGAGTGAAGTAGAACTGCAACTAGGAAAGAAGATTAAAGCTCTTCGATCCGATAGAGGTGGTGAATATTTAAGCCAAGAGTTTAAAGATTATCTAGCTGAGTGTGGTATCGTCCAGCAACTCACATCTCCATATACTCCACAACAAAATGGTGTATCTGAGAGAAGGAATCGTACATTGCTAGACATGGTGCGATCGATGTTTAATCTTACAACTCTTCCTTTATCCTTTTGGGATTATGTTTTGGAAACTGCTGTTCGCATATTCAATATGGTTCCAACTAAGAAGGTTGATAAGACTCCTTATGAAGTGTGGTTTGGGAAAGCTCCAAATTTGTCTTATTTAAAGGTTTGGGGTTGTGAGGCGTTTGTTAAACGTGACTCTGCTGATAAGCTGCAACCTAGATCTGTTAAGTGTATCTTCGTATGATACCCAAAGGAAACTATGGGTTACTACTTTTACTTTCCACCTGAAAACAAAGTAATTGTTGCTAGGTATGGAGAATTCCTTGAAAGGGATCTCATATCTCATGAATTCAGTGGGAGAGTTTATGATCTGGAAGATGATATAGAAGATACAACACCTTCTGAAAACACTAGCCAACCTCAAGTAGAACCGAAAGTCTCAGGCGTTCCACCGAGATTGAAGTGGTTCCCATTCGTAGATCCGCAAGGGCTACGCTGCACTGGCGTCTATGTCTCAAAGTAGAAGCTGAGGAATATATGTTAGGGGATCTTGGTGAACCTGCTAACTATAAAGCCGCCATGATGAGTCCTGAAAAGGAAAAATGGCGAGTTGCAATGAATGGGAAAATGCAATCCATGAAAGATAACGAAGTCTGGATAGAGGTTGACTTACCTCCAAATGCTAAGGTAGTTGGAAGTAAGTGGCTCTTTAAGATAAAGACTGACATGGATGGCAATGCACACACCTATAAAGCTCGTCCTTGTAGCCCAAGGGTATACTCAAACCTATGGGGTAGACTACGAGGTGACATTTTCTCCTGTAGGCACATTAGAGCTATTAGGATTCTTATAGCCATAGCTGAGTACTATGACTATGAGATATGGCAAATGGATGTAAAAACTGTCTTCTTAAACGGTCGCCTAGATGAGGACATCTATATGGCGCAGCCTGAAGGGTTTGTGAATCCAAAGTATCCGAAGCGTGTATGCAAACTTCAAAGATCCATTTATGGATTGAAGTAAGCATCAAGGCAATGGAACAAGAAGTTTGATGAAGAAATCAAGAAATTTGGTTTCACTCAAAATCTTGATGAGCCATGTGTGTATCACAAAGCTAGTGGAAGTAATGTTATTTTCCTTGTCTTATATGTCGATGACATATTGATCATGGGAAAAGACATTCCAAGTATGCAAGATGTTAAGTCTTATCTTGGAGAGTGCTTTTCTATGAAGGACTTAGGGGAAGCAGAATTTATTCTGGGAATCAAGATCTACCGAGATAGATCAAGGCGTTAATTGACTAAGCCAAAGTTCTTACATTGATAAAATATTGAAGAGATTCAGTATGCAAAATTCCAAGAAGGGATATTTGCCGATGCAAGTTGAACATGGCTTAAGTAATAAACTATGCGCCTCAACACCTGAAGAGGTGGCTTACATGAAGAAAGTTCCTTATGCTTAGGCTGTAGGATCTATCATGTATGCTGTAAGATGTACAAGGCCTGATGTAGCGTTTGCACAAAATATCACCAGTCGATATCAACAGAACCAGTGTGTGAAACATGGCAAGTTGTTAAGAACATTCTTAAGTATCTAAGGGCTACTAAAGAAATGTTTCTAGTGTATGGAGGAAATCCGATGCGAACTTGATGTTACAGTGTTTTGTGATGCGTCTTTCCAAACTGATAAAGATGATACGAAGTCTCAAACTGGTTATGTCTTTGTCATTAATGGAGGAGCAGTTGACCGGAAGAGCAAGAAGCAAACAACGGTTGCGATGTCTATTACAAAGTGAGTACATAGCGCTTCTGCGATGGAAGCTGTGTGGATTAGGAAATTCATTTCGGGACTCGGAGTAATGCCCTCAATCGAATTACCTTTAAATGTGTATTGTGACAACTCGGCTGCAATAACATTTGCCAATGAGCCTGGAGTCATGAAGGGCGCCAGACATTTTCCTCGTCGATATCACTATGTTCGAGAACAAGTCGACATAGGTGAAATCAATCTACTCAAAGTTCATACAGATGATAATCTAGTGATCCTTTTACGAAGCCTTTGCCAAAAGAAAACTTACTGACCATGCTGATGGGATAGGACTTCTTTTAGCTAGTAGTTTCATGCAGATCTGTGATTAGTATTTGGATAAAGGATGTTATGAACAAATATTACTTTAATGAAATAAAATAGTTGTTTATGTTTATTTTTCATTTTCTTAATATTATATCCTATATTTGCATGTTTAATCCGTGAATAACTTATGTTATTCTAAATAGTCCGTTGTCGATCAATGATGTGGGAATGTCATTGAATTAAGACAAATCTGAGTTTTGGTAGAATATACTTTTAAAGTATATTGATGCGTGGGACATACCAGATTCACATGATATTCAATGAATTGAATATAGGACTCATCCCAACTTTACATGATGATACTTTTGGATTTTGTCATTAAGTATATCATGAAGTGTTTATCCTCAGACTTGAGATACCAGATAACCGATATGAATGTAGTGCATTTGTGTAAGATAGTCTAACGCTATCCGTGAATCGGTAGTTATAATGGCTATTTTCGGAAGTGTTGCAAAGTTCATGAGTTATGTTTGTAGTCAAGAGAATTTGTTCCTTTGAATTTGTTTCAAAGCATAATACTATTTTGGGCCCCTCGTAGGGTTGACAAGATGTTTGTATGGCCATACCCAAGATCTATCTCGGAATACGTTAAGATGATTTGGTAATCTTGTTTAATCGAAATACAACGAGAAACAGAATATTAACTTATGAAATGACTTGATCCATATTCATAGTTAATGTAGTATTAGTAACAAAAGGATAAGTAAAAATGATGAATCATTAAATGGTTTTTTCCAGGAGACCATACTCGATTCGATCTGGGGGCGTTGGCGTGTGAAAGCTAGACTAACCAATGTCATTACTATATTTAGTAATACCAAGTGGGAGCTGAAAGGTTTTATGGATATTTAAATAATAGTATGTCCGGATTCGAACTTGAGACTTCGGGATTGCACACATTACGTATGAGAATTGATGTATATAATTAATATAAATAAAATGTTATTATTATTAATTATTAGTCACGAAATAAAACATAAAGCTAGTTAAATAATTAACGAGGTTTGGTTAACGGTCGTTAAATATTAACTAGAAGGACTAAGAATGAAATTAGAAGTCGGGAAGGTTCTAGAATCCCTTTTGGGAGCCTAGGCCGATCGGTTGGGGTTTACAAACCCAATCCCACACAAACTTGGTCACCAAGTTAAGTTACCTATAAATACAATTCATTGTATTCATTCATAACCTAATCTTGGATCACCAAATAACCTAATTTCTCTCCTCCTCTCTCCCTCTTTGTGTGGCCGGTCGAAACACCCAACCCCAAGGGTTTTTCGATTTTGCTTAACCCAAAGATACAAGTGTTGGTTTTATTTGTGATTCAAGGAACTAGCTTTTCCACATCAAATCGCTACTAGTACGTGTGTACAAGAACGAAGGACAAGCACGCTTGAGCTTGTGAATCTTGGTGGTCGACTTTTATTTGGGTCGAATATATAAACCCTAATTATTAGGGTTTTGGGTTTTGTTCTTGCTAAATCAACGTTTGATTCTTGATTTGCTAAAAGGTACGCACTTTCTTGTTTGGTTAATTATTTACATATATTATTCCTATTGTCTTCCGCTGCATGCTTTGATGATGTTATTTGTTTTATATATAATGGTTATGAGTATAAAATTCCAACAAATATTAATTCTAAAATGAATTATATTTACATTTTTATGATGCATTAATCATTATTGCCATTTTTTTCTAGAGTAAATCTCATCTATACCTTCATTATATAGATTGCATCCATGTTGTGGTTACCAATATTTCGCGATTGGGGTGGAAGAAGCAATCCACCGACTTAACGTTAATACTGAACATAGTAATATATGTTTAGTTTGATACATTGATCGGGGTGGACATGATGATGCTCACGTACAAGAAGTTTTTAGATTTTTAGTGTTTTGGATATAAAAATAATAATGAACATTCCTTAAAGTTCTGTTTTGATACGTAAACTCTAAAAATTATAATTAAATGTAACAAGCCTTCATAAAGTGTTCGATCTATATGTGCAATTTTATGTGTTGCCAAGTTAAAAAATAGTGAAAAATGTATGTGTTTTTCACTACTTTTTTTTAGTAAGACAACACATTATAATTTAATGTGCATATGTTTAACACTTTATAAAAGTTTGTGACATCTAATGATATATTTTGGATTTTACGTATCAAAACGAGACTTTGAATAAAGTTTTTTGCTATTTTATGCCATGAACTACGTTTTAATATAAATGGTATGTCCTTATTACTTGTAGGCTAATGGGATTTTCAATTTTTCTTGATCTCTTCAAGCCACTAAGTACACGTTATTTCAAGTTGACTTTTAATTCTTTTCGTTATTGGCGGCAACTTTTTGACACAACATGAAACATAACCCGAAAGTAATTAAAATTTGATTTAAGAATAAAAATTATTTAAATGAAAACTGTAAGTTGGCACGTTATTATACCAAAATAACAATAAATAATTGAAAGTTCACACACAATTTTAGTTGACCTTTTTTTCGTGTTAAATTTAGTGCATGTGTGTAGAAGTGAACAACCAAATATGCTTCATTCATTATTTTGTACAAGTTTTGTAGTAATAAATTTTAACTAATTTCAAAATGTATTTTATTTACTAGATAATCACACAAAATGATCAAGAATTTATTTTTGGACAAATAACTAGATTTTTATTGAAAGTGTGACATCAACGTAAACTCAATATGGTTGTATACCTTTAATTTCCATAACTTACTGATTTTGCATTTAATTACGGGAGAACACTGGCCAAAATTCACCGACCAGGATGTAGGATGTGAGAAAAAGTCAGTGGAAACATAAGAACATGTAAACAAATTAAATTTTATAAATAAATTTAGATCTAATAATAGTTCCCAACTAGCGATTAGTAGTTTAACCAGTTTTTAAGTAATTGTATTTTCTTTTTTTATAAAATAATAGAGATATAAATATATCAAACACCATACTATCAAAATTAATCGTTTTGGTTATCAATGTTGTGCGATTAGGCTGGGAGGATTAACCATCGTACTAAACACGAATGCATAACATAATTATATACATGTATTGTTAGATGATGAGGTAGATGATCTTTGAAAACCATCATTATTTTACATGATATAAGTCTAGTATAAAATTAAAATAAATTATTAGTACATATTTAGTTATTAAAACACGTTATTTGAAGTTGACTTTTAATTTTTTGCTTCACCAATTGATTGGAGTTAGATTTAAGATTGAAATTGTCCTGAAAAATAATAACTTCGGGTAAACCTCTTTAGAATTATTCGATCAACCCTATAATTTATTTAAAAGTTTCAATTGTTGATCTACCAATTTACTAGAAAATCAAGTTCTTCCCTAGACATGTTGAAAGTTTCAATGTTGTATTTAATTGACCATGGCATTGTTTATAAAATTAAGTGTTTATCATGACTTCACTAAAAAATACATCAAAGTCGTCAGTGCATAGATCATCCCTGAATTTCTTCATAGTTACAAATTTCATACATGCTTATCATGCTGAAACATGACATTTAAAATTGTTTGTTTCGGCTATGTTGAAAGAGTTTATTAAACTCTCATTGCATACTCAACGAAAGATCTATCGCAACATTGAACTCGTCTTATTACACTCACTTTGACCCAAAACTATTTAGGCTTGCCCACAATAAGATTATTATGATTACATGGCCGATATAATGAATAAATTGTGAAAAGGGACAATATGCAATTGATTGCAAGACTTGCAACCAAATTTAAGTTACACATAAGGGTTTAATAAAATCTACCACAGATAAATTATAACGTTCCATCACCTTCATTTCTCTAAAAAAAAGTTGAGATTAGCGACATAAAACAGGGTAAACAATGTAAAAAATATTGAATGTGATCGAATGGGCGGGTTGTGTAGTGGCTTAACACGGGTTATGGCTGAAACACGTTTCACACGGGTCAACCTGAAAAGAAAAAGAAAATAAATTGTCAACTTTTAATCCTTTTGATTGATAATTACAGTAGTACATTGATAATCCCCATTTTATTGAGAAATAATTTATAAAGTTTGATGCAATACAGTTTGGTAGATTTTTGTTGAAAGTATAGAAGTATCTTTATCAAACAGTTGAACCTTCAGGGGTATTTTATGTAACTTTTCTATACTAAAGTTTCTAACACTAATACTTTGGATGCTGTTTGTTAAGTTCTATTTGTGCAGGGTTAAATGTGTAATATCTCTAGCTATATGTTGATCTTCTCAGCTAGGGTTTCATAACTCTCTCACTCGATATTTTCTCTCAAGTTACACATATAAGTTTTCTGATATCATCTGGGTTTCTTTGGTTTTCTGGGTAGTTTACTATAGTAAAATGATTGTAGATCATCTTGATCTTTGGTTTGGTTTTAGTGTGTGAGTGTTTGTATTCTATTGTTGCACCTATTAGAGGGACAACAATCTTTCTTTGTATCTGTATTGATTAACACCTGTTGGGACTAATCTACTATGTTTATCGTTATAATAAAAGATTATCACCAAGGGGTGGTTGGTTGGGTGATTATTGATATTGTTCTGTACCATTTTAACATGGTATCAGAGCTCTAGGTTGATAATTGGCTTCATCTCTTGGTGATTCTTGGTTGATTGAAGGGTTGTAAGCTCGATTGGTTTTTTAGGGTTTTTTCTTGAAACCTTAATTTTTGGGGGTTTTCTGATTTCTGAGGTTCTTGATTCGATTGAAGGTGTTTTTGGTGGTTTGGGAGGTTGAATTGTTTGGTTCTTGGTACGATTTGAAGAAACCCTAATTTTTTAAATTGGGGGTTTCTTGTATTCTGGGAATCTTGTGGTTCTTGGGCTATTGATTGATACTTTTTTGCTGCTGGTTTCATATTTTACGCACTGTAAGGATTATTTTCTTTTCCTTTAGGATTGACTAGTTCTGAGTTTAGTGGGTGTAAACGGATTGACTAACATCTTGATCTACCTCCTTGAGAGGTGTGAATACCTGCTCTGGTCAATCACAGCTTACTGACTTGGGCTAAGTTAGTCCTGGGTGTGTGTTTCTTGTTTCAGTTTATGTTTGGTAGTTCTTGTAGTTTCTTGGTATATTTGTTTGATTGTTTGTCTGTTTGGTTTGTGTTTTTTGTTCCTTTATCTGTCATTATGGCTATCATGATTAGTAGTCTTGATCAGAGTAATCCTCTGCATTTGCATCCTAATGATTCTAATTGTGCGTCTGTTGTTAGTATTAAACTGGCTGGTGTAGATAACTATAGAGTCTGGGCTAGTGCTATGAAACTTGCTATGCAAATTAAAAATGAGACGGGGTTTCTTGATGGTACTTGTCTTAGAACTGCTTATGTTAGAGTCCCTTCTTTGGAAGCCCAGTGGGACAGGTGTAATGCAGTGGTGCTTAATTGGATCTTGAGTTCTTTAACTCAAGATGTGTATCTTGGACATGTTTTTTCTGATAATGCTTCTGTTGTTCGGAAAGATTTAAAAGATACATATGATAGAATTGATGGTTCTGTGGTTTTTAATTTGCTTCAAAAGATTAATAGTTTTAAACAAGGTGGCTTACCTGTGTCTTAATATTTTCATAAGTTGAATTCTTTGTGGAGAGAGTTTGATATTCTTACTAAGTTGCCTGATTGTACTTGTGAGGCTAGACAAGAACTTGTTGATCATGGGAAGTTGTTAAAATTGATGCAGTTCCTTATGGGTCTTGATGACATTTATCAACCCATAAGAAGTACTCTTTTGACTAGGGAAATCCTTCCCAAGTCAAGGATGCTTTTGTCATTGTATCAAGGGAAGAATCCCATAGAGGGGTTCCAACCACAACTGTTAAATCTGAGAAGGCTCAGGTTTCTGCTTTTGTTTCTAAGGCTTATGATAATAAGAATACTAGTTGGAGAAAAAACAGTAATAATAACAATTCTGTGTCTAATAACAGGGGAAATTATGATAGTTTGCTTTGTACTCATTGTGGTTTGAAAGGTCATACTGTTGATAGGTGTTTTGAAGTTATTGGTTATCCTCCTGTTTTAAAAAGAATCCTAATCTGAAATATGCTAATAACTTTAATAAAACCAATGATATAAGGAGTGCCTCTGTTGTTAATAATGGCTCTAAGAATTGTTCTGGTAGTATGTCTCTGAGTAATGAACAGGTTATGAAGTTGTTAAGCTTGTTGAATGATAAACCAGGAACCTCTGCTCATGCGAATATGGCAGGTAGGGATTCTTGTTCTTTTTTTAACTGCACTGTTTTCTTTAATCAGCATTTTTATTGATTTTTTTGTGCTAATATTAAGTTGAATGGGGTTAATTACCATCTGGGATGGATAATTGATTCTGGAGCTAATCAGCATTTAACTAATAGTACTCTTAATATGCATAACTTGGTTGATATATCTGATTTAAAGATCACTGTGGGACATCCAAATGGTACTCTTGCTAAAGTTACTCATGTTGGTAACTTAAAACTTAATGATAATGTGGTGTTGTTTGATGTTCTTGTTGTTCCTGAATATTATGTTAGTCTTATGTCTGTTAATAAGTTGATTAAAGATAGCAAGTTAAGAGTTGGTTTTGATGAGACTAAATGTTATGTTCAGGATTTGAATCAGCAGAGGGTGCTGGGGACTGGTAGTGAGTCTGGTGGTTTGTATTTTTTTTATAAGTCTAGAGTTTCCTCTGCTTTTGTGACTAAAAGTGAGTGTTTTAGTTGTTTTGTTTCTAAAGATGTTTGGCATAGTAGATTGGGACATCCTGCTAATCCAGTTTTGAAACTTTTAAAAGGTTCTTTAAAATTAACTAATATTGATCATGGAGTACCTTGTGATATTTGCCATAAGGCTAAACAAACAAGGGATCCTTTTCCTCTAAGTGAACATAAAACATCTGTTTTTGGTGACCTGATACAGCTTGATGTATGGGGGCCTTATAAGGTGGTTAGCAGGGAAGGTTTCAGATATTTTTTGACTATTGTTGATGACTATAGTAGATCTGTTTGGGTGTATATGCTAAAAGGAAAACATAAGGTTTTTGAAATGTTTCAAAGTTTCTTCAAAATGGTTTTGACTCAGTTTAATAAGAAAATTAAAATTGTCATATCTGATAATGGTACTGAGTTTGTTAATAATAAAATGGGTGAATTTTTTGACACAATGGGTATTCTTCATCAAACTAGTGTAGCATATACCCCTCAATAGAATGAAATTGATGTAAGGAAACATAGGCATCTGCTTAATGTGGCTAGAAGCCTTATGTTTCAGGGGGGATTCCTCTGGTGTTTTGGCCTGATTGTGTTTTAACTGCTACTTATTTGATTAACAGGTTGCCTTCCTCTATTTTGAATGGTAAATCTCCTTTTTCTTTGGTTTATGGAAGAGAACCTAGTCTGGCACATCTTAGGAGTTTTGGGTGTCTGTGTTATGCTACTATTTTAAAAGAGTCTGATAAATTTTTTGAAAAATCTGAAAAATGTGTTTTGCTTGGTTATGCAAGTGGAAAGAAAGCTTACAAATTATTAAGTTTGGAAAATAGATCTATTTTATACTCAAGAGATGTTAAGTTTTATGAGACTATTTTTCCATACAAAATGAAATAGTCTGATTCTTCAAATGATCCACTTGATGTTAACACTTTAAATTTTTTTGATAATTTTGAGTCAAAAACCAGATATCCTAGTCCCTCTCCCAATGATGAAACAGAGGATATAGATGTAACATCTGTAGGTAGAGAAGGAAATCTAGGTGAATCTGATAGGGTAGTGGATGTTGAATAGGATATTGTTTTAGAACAGATTCTTAACTCTGATCCACCACAAAGAATCGATATGCCTAGTTTTGCAACTCCTTTAGATGATAATAATAATTCTGAGGGAAATGTTATTTCAGAAACAGATGTGCCTAGTTTTCAAAATATTGTTCAAAATCAAACTGAGGAAGGAACTACTAGTTATAGAAGGTCTAGTAGATCTTCTAAGTTGCCTACTAGACTGAATGATTATGTGTTTGATTCTAAGATTAAGTATGGTTTAAATAAGTATGCTAATCATACTTGGTTAAATCTATAATTCTGCTTTGTTGCTAATATGAATAATCTTGTGAACCTTCTTCTTATGAGGAAGCTTCACAGTATATAAATTGGAAAAATGCTATGAATGATGAGTTAGTTGCTTTATATGAAAATGATACATGGGAAGAAGTTGATCTTCCTGAAGGAAGAATTCCTATTGGGTCTAAATGGGTTTGGAAACTTAAGTTGAAATCTAATGGTGAGATTAAAAGATATAAAGCTAGAGTTGTGGCTAAGGGTTACAATCAAAAACATGGTTTTGATTATGATGAGACTTTTAGTCCTGTGGTTAAAATGGGTACTGTTAGGTGCTTATTGAGTATTGCTGTTCAAAATGATTGGAAAATATTTCAAATGGATATTAACAATGCTTTTCTACATGGTGATTTAAATGAAGAGGTTTATATGTTACCTCCACCTGGTCTTTTTCCAGAAAATAATAATAAGGTTTGCAGGTTAAAAAAGTCTATTTATGGCCTAAAACAGGCTCCAAGACAGTGGAACCTTAAGTTGTCTGAAGCCTTGTTTGAGGCTGGGTTTGTGCAGTCTAAAAATGATCACTCTTTGTTTGTTAAAACCAAGGGAAGTTTTGTATTGTACTTACTTGTCTATGTTGATGATCTGGTGATCACTGGTAATAATGAAAATGAAATTGAGGATTTTAAAACTTTTCTGAGAAATAAGTTTAAAATCAAAGACTTAGGAGAATTAAAATATTTTCTTGGAATTGAAGTTTTAAAAACTGATAAAGGTTTGTGTTTAAACCAAAGGAAATATTGTCTTGAGCTGTTAAATGATTATGGTTTACTTGGTTGTAGACCTGTGTTAACTCCTTTGCCTGAGAATATTGTTTTAAATAATAAAGAATCTGATGATGATAAAAAGTTGAAAAATATTACTAGTTATCAGAAACTTGCTGGGAAGTTAATATATCTTACTATGACTAGACCTAATATTTCTTATGTTTGTATTAATCGCTTGAGCCAATATATGCATTCTCCTTTGAAGTCTCATTTTGATATTGGCTTAAGACTGTTAAAGTATCTTAAGCTTGCACCGCTAATGGTCGCATTTTAGTAAGAATAATCAAAGATTTAAAGTTGTCAGCTTTTCGGATTCTGATTGGGCTAAATGTCCCGTGACTAGGAAGTCTGTGTTCGGATATTGTGTTTTTGTAAATGGTAATTTGGTTTCTTCAAGAGTAAAAACAAGCTACTGTCCAAATCTTCACCGAGGTCGAGTATAGATGTATGGCCTCTACTACATGTGAGGTCATGTGGATTCTTAAAGTTTTAAAGGACTTGGGTGTTACTGAACAATTGTTGCTAGTTGAGTTATTTTGTGATAACAAAGTCAGTATACAAATTGTGCTAATCCTGTGATGCATGAAAAGACTAAGCACTTTGATATTGATGTGCATTTAGTTAGAGAAAAAGTTGCGTCTGGTTTGATTAAAACTGTTAAAGTTGACTCCAAAAGTCAAACTGTTGATGTATTGACTAAAGCTCTTGGGTCTGTTCAGCATGGTGTTATGGTTATAAATCTTGGTATGGTTAATCTATTTGCAGGTTCATCAGTTTGAGAGGGGATGTTGAAAGTATAGAAGTGTCTTTATCAAACAGTTGAACCTTCAGGGGTATTTTATGTAACTTTTCTATACTAAAGTTTCTAACACTAATATTTTGGATGCTGTTTGTTAAGTTCTATTTGTGCAGGGTTGAATGTGTAATATCTCTGGCTATATATTGATCTTCTCAGCTAGGGTTTCATAACTCTCTCACTCGATATTTTCTCTCAAGTTACACATACAAGTTTTCTGATATCATCTGGGTTTCTTTGGTTTTCTGGGTAGTTTACTATAGTAAACTGATTGTAGATCATCTTGATCTTTTGTTTGGTTTTAGTGTGTGAGTGATTGTATTCTATTGTTGCACCTATTCGAGGGACAACAATCTTTCTTTGAATCTGTATTGATTAGCACCTGTGTTGAGAAACTAATCTACTGTGTTTATCGTTATAATAAAAGATTATCACCAAGGGGTGGTTGGTTGGGTGATTATTGATATTGTTCTGTACTATTTTAACAATTTTCGACCAATTGCAGCCCACTTTGTTTTAAGCAACTTTTTTAATCTTACCACCAGCTTAAGTTAAAAATAACACGCTCAGAATACCACAAAATAACCATACAGTTGGCATCTCTATGAGCGTTCAAAACTTACCATCTCCTTGATTATTACTAATGCTAATTAAACTATAACCACTATGAAAGGATGTCTGCATATCACAACTCCCTTTTATAACAAATAGGTTTCAGGGGTGCTACCAGTTTATCCAATTTCGCTGAATAAAAACTGGATCTCCACTAAAAAAGGCCATTTTCTTAAAGGCCATTGAATATTTCTAACCAGCAACAAGTCTCAAGGATTTCATTAATATGACCAATTTACAGCACTATTGAAGGATACATTTTATTAAACTGTTAGTGTGAAAGTCGGTTAAAGATCTCAAGTTTCAAAGGTCAAAACAGTAATATTACGCCATTATATATACTTAATACTTGTACCTGAGATCGAGGGTCCATACTACATGATTAATCGCCCTCATAGCAGTCTCTCTGAATACTTCAACAGACACAAACCATTGTCCTGTTGCCCTTAAAATTGTAGGCCTTTTTGTTTGCCATTCATATGGCGTTTAGTTATACTATTTACATGGCCTCAAAGGAACAAAAAAAAAAGTAGTTTATTAATACTTTTTGATGAATGCTATGACTTACAGTGAGGTTCTATCATGACAATGAAGGGAACTTCTTCTAAGTGATCTATCACAGCAGGATTGACGTTACCAAATGAATCACGTCACTAAGGATCCCAGATCTTCAGTGCGCTTTTGTTCATCGTCGAAACCAAATGATGCTAAAGAAGATTAATTTTTAGATGATGAGCAACTTCTCAGTAATAGAATCTGAACACTTTTGTAGCATAAGATTAGTGAAAACTTTGAACGTATGTATTAACAAGAAATAATTCATATAATATTTTACTTTCATGGTGTACAAGTTTTTCTAAAAAGCAGATAGCACGGTTATCAAAGAAATTTCTAAACACCTCAACAATCAAACAATCATCATAAAAGTATAAAACCCAACTCTCATAAGCCAATAAATATATATGAACTATAAGCTCTATCAGCATTAAAACTTAATCGACTTGTTGATCACCAATATAACGTCTTAAACCATAAACTGAGCAAGAAAAAGAGTTTCCATTATAATGACATTTAATAGCTACTATTTTATCCGCTCTTGTTCGTCAATAGAATCCAACGTAGCATGACCAATCTGTATCACTATTTAAGTAAACATTTCATCAAACACTTGCTATACAACCCAACTCTAATAGCAATCTCAAACTGTATGAGCATTTAATTATTACCATCTTCTTGGTTACTCCTAACGTTGATTAAATTATAAACACTATCAAAAAAGTCTGCATTATCACAACAATCGATGCTCGTTTTTATAACACACAAGGCCATTTTCTTAAATACGATTTAAGTCCACAGAACAATTACAACCAGCAACAAGTCTCATGGGTCTCATTAACATGACCAATTTACAGCACTAATAAAGCAGACATTCTATCAAACAGTTGGTGTGGAACTCAATTTAATTACACAAGTTGCAACTTTCTTTTGATTATTAGATGTGCCCTTTTGGTATTTTATATTCTAGGGATCAAAACTTGACTCAAGAGATAATGTTACTTATAACTGTTCTAACGTAACCATAAGATATCAAAAAGATCTGAATATATGAAGCTCTAATATCATATTATTAACAAAAACTGGGGTAGTTGCATTATAATTGTAGTAGGCTAAATGTCCCTTTTATTGAATAATTCAAAGTTTGAAAATAATAAGTAACAATACAACAAACATCAATATGATGTGTACCTTGCCTAGTGGTTTTATTTAACTGAATATACAAAAATTTGACAATGATAAGGGTTGAGAATATGACTTCCAGTTTTTAGAACAATATCAGCCTTATTTATTTACATGCAGTGATGATAATGAATCCTTATCACTTGCCAAAACATGAATTAATTAACATACACAAGCCATGTATTGATGATTACAGTAGAACATCGGCTAAATAGTCTTCTTTCCATTTAGACAAATTCAAGGGCATGTGAACAAGTTTTTTAATCAATCCTTTATTGAATTGGCCAACTAGCAATGGAATAAATTCATTGATTCGTCATTGTATGTGCCATTTGCTAATCGGTTGTTGTAATTTACGGAGAGTTCCTAGTAGCAGGAAGTGGTTGACCAGTTATGACATCATAGCAACGCCGGCAAAGTGTGGGGTGATAAAAAAAAAGAGCCACTTGAGTTGTGAAGTTCCAACATCCTTCACCTTTTGAACCTTCACGTTGAACACCAATCCATATAATATCTAAAAGTAGACATGATCTCAACCTACAGTATCGCCAAAGAGCTTTATAAACAAATATCCACGAAGTATAACATATAAATCCGTGAAATGATGTGTAATTCAGTACCATATACTAGTGTGGCAATCTGACTTATTTACTTATGTTTGGGGTATTCAGGTTAAAAAAACGGGTCGAAGGTAAAATAAAAATATTGCCATAAAAGGAGAGATCAAACGGGTCAAAGGTCACCCATAGTGTATTTTTAGTGCATAAAATTTCCTAAGAGCAAGGGGTGTCGTGGGTTGCCCACTTCTCTTCATTTGGGCCCCACGTGTGCCACATCACCTCCACATCACTCCAACACACTAACTAAAAAATACCCCTAAATCACAACTTACTCAAACCTCTTCACTTGGGTCCCACCCACCCTCACAAACACATCACAAATACAAAAGAAACAAACACAAACACTGCAAAACCTTTTGTCGTGTTTCTCGTCGTTGGAACGACGAAACATTAATTGGCGAGTATTGATGGTGTCGTGGCGAGGGCCAAAGCAAAGTGGCGAACCCTCCACGTCGGAAACGGCGAGAAACGAAACAACGACACCCCATGCTCTAAGTCACATCAAATGATATATATTTTATGCAATACTATTAGAGACACTTACTATTTACTAAAAAATTGGAGTAAAATTGTTTCGGGTCAGCAATTAGCTTTTTACCAGAACATGCCCATTTTGCCACATCGACACAATAATTATTGGGAATACCAAAGATGTTATGAATATGATATTCAGTGAGTCAGCATCAACTTTAGCTTCACACATATTCCTTAATCTCATAGAAAGGTTATCATCAGAGGAATGGAAGTCCACCTTCGCCTACAACCTGGAACCAGTGAGTTTGCTGTGCGATTATATACTCTGAATCCGGCCATTCTACCCAAAGATTTACTAATTTTAAACCCCTGTCATCAAGCAAAAATACTTTGAAACCAACCCCAATGTTCATCGGTACCTTCAATATACAATCTGCAGGATAATCTAGGCCATCTCTACATTCTAAAACATCAGCCCATGAAGATCCTGCGATTTATGTATGTTTAATATGTCATTATACAATAACTATTCATATTTAACATGTAACTAATCTGATGCTTTATCAAACATCCATCGTATCAGTCCCATTCACATAATCTGATGCTTTGATCACAATATAATACTTCTACTGACATGTATCACTGCCCTTTTGGGAAATGATTGCCCTCATACTTGGCACATTGACCAAAAGTACTAAACTTAGGATTACAATCAATATTCTAAATTGCAACATATATATTGCCCATTAAGTTTGATCCAACAGTAATTTAATTTATAGAACAAAATCTGTAGCCGTCATTAAGTTAGTTAGATTTTCTCTGTTCGCATCCTGTCTGGTTTTTTATACAGTTCCGGTTGTTAATGCAAAGGGAATTAAATTTATATGAACTTTGGAAGTGAAATTTGAGTTCAGAATACCTGAGATGGAGACCATACGAGTTTACTAATTACATTCACTGCAGCCTCTCTGAATCTTTCAACGGAAGCAAACCATTGTCCAGCTGCCCTAAAAATCATAGGCTTTTTTGTTCACTAATCATATGGATGAATTATGTGGTAATAAAGGGTCTCATTAACATGATCAATTTACAGCAGACATTAACAGTTGCTGTGCAACTCAATTTATCACATAATCACTTACAAAACCCACAGCCAAGCACCATGACACTACCACGTAATTTCATCGGGAAATATGATGCACACGTATCGACTAATGACACAGTTCATCTCTTTGTTTCTTCTCTTGTTTAGGCTGGTGCAAAACATGTTTATGCTGCGGAAGCATCGGAAATTGCTGACTATGCTCAAAAGTTTATTGCTTGTGATCCTCTCTTATCACAGATAATTACGGTTAGTGCTTTTCTTAGTTTTGATTTCAAAAGCTTATCGTGCTAAAAAAAAGGCACGAACGGTAATGGTGAACAAAGATATTAAGATGATAACTATAATGGTGCACGGTAACATTCCAAGAGCTGATAACAAGATTATCAAAAAGATGCCCAAAACACCATTGCGTTTATGCATATCAAAACACATGCACTCGACGCGGAAATGACCATTTTACACTCTTCTCCAGCTAAAAATACAACCAAACACTCGCCATAAAATTCAGCTTTTATAAAGCCAATAAACATATATAAACCTTAATGTCCATAACTCTTAAACGAACTACCAACTTTTTAATCACTACAAATCTCTTAAACAATAAACGGCCTAAAAAAATCCCATTTCATAACACCAGATGCTACTAATTTATTCTAATTTGTTTCAAAAAAGCAATTCTAACCAACAAGTAATCAAGTGAGTCGCACTAACATAACTAATTCACACCATTTTTCAGTCTCACATTTGATCAAATACTTGTGCAGCACAACTAAAATTAATAAAAAACCAAATAGACTAAATATGGCAGATAGCTCTTTTACAGTGGCCTAAACTCGAGGCCACATACAATGAGGCCAGACATAGTTCCTTCATGGCTTGTAAATTTCATATTCATAGAAAGAGAGTCATCCTTGAATTCATGAGCTGAGTTAAATTTCCACACTTGCAACTCCATCCATCCATCTTCTCTTTGTTTTGGAACCCAAGTGATACCATTTATGTTCAATGGGCTTGGCGTTATAAAATAAACAAATTCAGCCTCATTGTTTTCTTTATGTAGTATGTCTCGTACTTCTACCGGACAATGCAGCCCCTCGCATTTTTCTGAAAGCTTGAATACAAGGTAACACACGATTCTCAGTATCCGTGACAACATTTGACTTTTGATTGTGCAATTGAGATGAAATACTTGTTTTGGTAAAAGCTCAATCACCTCTTGAAATCTGCATGTAGGATAGATTAAGTACGAAGTAATATATATAGACAGGAAACTAAATCCAAGAAGTTTAACTTTTTTCCGCCATTTATTCACAAATCTTTAACTGTTAATCATAAAACTACATATTATGATGTACAATCAAAAAAAGCGGTTAAAGGTAGGGTTGGCAATCCGTGTGGGGTTCGGGTTGGCGGGACAGGATACCCAAACCCGAACATGACCTGTTTAAAGATTTGGCTCAGACTTGTAACTTCTTTAACTATTTTTTCTGAACACGATTCATTTAATCTGCTTATCTAACTGGGTTGACGGATTAGCGAGTTACACGGATTGAATACGTTAAATGTGTTGGCAAGTCGACCCGTTTATCCCACCCAACCTGAACATGGCCCGAAACTTGTTTACACCCAACCCTAACCCGTTTATTTCCGTATCGGTTTCAGGTCGTGTTTCATGTAGCGTCAGGAATTGCCGCCCCTAGTTAAAGGAAACAGTAAGAAATTTATTTAGCTATAATATAAGAAATGAACCAGGACTGGGCTGATGGTTTTGCAGTAAAAAGATCCACATTAGAGAATTTGTATAAAGCTGCCTTTGCCGAAAGCACAAGAAGTTTCTTTTTGTCAATTTCGCCCAACCAGTACAACTCGTCGTAGCTTCTACATATCTTGAATATTTCTTCAAAGTTCGTTGGAAGTTTTACTACCTGATCCACACTGAAGTTTGATTTCAAGAGATGTTGGACTTCCTTTCCGATTTCTTCATGTTTCACCTGTGTGCAAACCATGTTAAATATGCAACATAGATCATGGATTTAGTTTAATTTTTTGGCATGTATCCGACCTCTTTGTATATTACAAACAAAAAAGTATATACTAGAAACATGGGATATAATTTTAAACTTACATTGTCAATTGCTCGAAATTCAATGCCTTCAACATAAACCGCACTTTCTCCACAAAAGTGTGATGAAAAGCTCTCAAGTAGAAACTCAAAAACAACATCTTCGTTCTGATTCAAGAATTGGTACAACTCAATCATCATCCAGTCCTTGTCTCTCCATGTTGCAAAATATGCATGTAGAGTTTCGAGTCCCTTTCTATACTTTAGGTTAACACACATCGGTTTACTTGAAAATTTTCTTGAATCACTAAGTTTGAAGACTAAATAGACCCCATAAACAACATTTGGAGATAAAAGTTTTTTTTTTTTTTTTTTTTTTTTGGTGCAAAAAGGTGAAATATATTAGGATACTAAAAGTTGAGCATTCGTCTTTATTTCAATGTTCAATTCGGAAACATCTAACATCTCCGCTACTGAATCAAATCTGCAAATATTATAAATATTCAAGTCCTGATCAGTCAAAACCATTATTCCCCCGGATGTACACTTCTACTTTACAATTTAGTATTTCTTTAACCATTAAGTTATCTTTTTTTAGAGGGATAATATATTGAAATACACAAGTAAGATGCTAGAAAAAATTATGATTCATAGCCGTGCAAAGAGAGGGCGAAAACAGGGCGTACCTCAACCGCATTTTTGAAAAATTAAATGAATACAAAATCAAGCTACAGAGTAGATATCGACTACAAGCAACATGTAAATATCATACATAAAACCTAGATTCCAAATCTGAGACTATTAGAATCAGTCAAGAAGACACTAAAAATCTTATGTATGAATTCCATAAATGCATACTTTGACGTAGCTCTACTCATGTTATTCACCTTTCATTAGTGTTATATAGGAAGAATAGTCATTTTTGTTAACATAAAATACAGTATTTTTCAAAACCGGCACTATGTAATCCAATTCCTATAAAAAAAAATGTAATTTTATCTAAGATTGAATTTCCATTCCTTTTGATGAGCGAAAAAGTACATGTCATGCAACCTTAAGCTTGATCATTCTTACCTAATTGTTATGTTTTAAACTTATAGGTTTTTTTGTGTCTTTTCAGTAAATATCAAGGTTCAACGTATATATAATCTAAAGCTTGAAAAGAATAGAGTTGATATGAAAAGATCTAAGACGCTGAAGGACTGAACCTGTACAAGTTTATGGCACAAAGTTTCAAGGTCCTAGGAAGTAATCTTATTTCGTTGTGTCATTTTTTATCATTTGAGTAGTGGTTTATTTTCTTGTTTAGAAAATAGGAAGTATCTTGTTATGTAAGCTCTATGCCTATGTAACGGGCTGATATATGGGATTTAACTCATATACATTGTATTTAAACGTTTATTTGGTTAATATATTTACCAGGGTGCAGGATTACTCCCCTTTACCCAAAAAAAAACCTGTACAAGTTACAAAGCATCTACCATTTACTGTTCTTCCAGTATATTAACCATTTGATTAAGAAACATTTTTGTACTATATCTGATTATGAAAGTCAGTTGTTTATATTTCTTATTCTAAAAGTTGTTAATCATATTAGATTGTAGATTAGAACAGAAATTTATGCATCTAACAATATATATGTACAAACAGAGGTAGATAGAATAAATAACCTTGATTCTGGAAGAGATTTCCACTCATGTGAACAACTGTTTTTGTAGGAAAACAATGTCGCTGAAACCATTGCATTTCTTTCTCCAATACCATCGAATGGCATCAACTGTAATACAACAAAAAAACAAGTCAGACTCAACGTTAGGATGTGTAAATGCATGTATGATTTTGATTCATCCCTAATAAACTAGAAGATACATAGAACACAAGATGCACAAAAATATAAGTAAGATTTTAAAATGAACTGATTACAATTTTGTCTTGTTGAAGGAGGATTCGCTTCGAAATAATGTTGTAAAGATCCTCTTTCTTGATGGTAGAATAAATTTCAGGGCACTTTGACTTCTGGATTATCTCTTTATAGTCTTTAGGCAATTTGGGCTCCCATTTCTCATAATCCTCCTGTATGCACATTAATGAATCAATTAATAAACTCATGTTTCATACAGTTACTTTCTTACACTTTATAAAATAGTTAAAGGCCATAGTTTAGATACATATATGAATCAAAAGTTAGCCAATTTTGTCAAAATATAGAAACTTTACCTGGAATTCCAATGCTTGTAAATGCGGTATATGACTGTGGCACAATTTGTTCTTTGATACCCTCGAACACTAACTTATCAAGTTTTCCTACATGATAGTGGTGTTTAGCCAAAAAGGGTAAATAAAGATACTCATCATCTAGCTCTTCAGATGATACTTTCCCGCACAATATGTCAAATAAAATCGCACCCAGTGAGAATATATCCGACTCTTTAGTTAAGAAGCCTGTATTCGAGTGTAGTGGGTCACGATAGCCGATTGTGCCTGCAACATTGTCGATGACATAGTCTACATTCTGATTTGCTGGACATACTAAGGAAAGCCCAAAACCGGTAATTTTTGCTTTCCAATCATCAAATAGTAGAATGTTGCTGCTGCTGATGTCCCTATGTATTACCATATCAGGACTTGAATTAGTTCCATGAAGAAACTCTAACCCAATCGCAATATCGAGGCATACTTTAAGCCGCATCACCCACGTAAGACTATCATCGCTCAAGTACTTATCAAGACTACCTCTTGATGCAAACTCGTATACAATAACTTTTTCATCCTCTTCATCACAGTAGCCTACAAGACCAATGACATTTAAATGTTTATACTCCATAAGGATGTCCAACTCTGCCATAAATTTAGCTGCCGCCAGCTCTGTCAAAATCTCGGCATCTCCTTGATCCGACTTCTTATCCAACCGCTTTGCAGCAATGATGTTATGTCCATGAGTACTATGAGTAGCTCCCTTGTATACATTCCCAGTATCTCCATATCCAATGATATTGTCTTGACTGGAGCCTTTCGTAGCCAACTTTATGTCTTCAAGTGATAGTTTGAGGTTGTCCTTGTGGTTCTCCTGAGAATTATTGGACAGTCAGTCGATTTGTTAAGTTAGAAACAGAATGAAACTACTTTCCATCTAGAATTCGTTCGAATTTTCATTTTTCATTTTAGGTTCTCACTCTCCAAGTTCATTTCAACGTTATGGTTGTAAATCAAGGTTGGTTGTTGCAATTTCCAAATTTAAGAAAAAGACATATATAAATGGAAGGAAGAATCAGGAGGTTTACCGGCGAAGTAGTAGCACATCATAAAGTTAAAATATTGAGTTAAATAAAGTTTAGGATCAAAAAAATACATCACAAAATTTAAGCGCAAAGAAAATACTTAAACTATAAGATAGTACATTGAATAAAAGTTTAAGAAAATGTTGTTTACACAAACTAGTTGTATGAAATGTCACATATTACTACCAAGAATATGAAGAAATTAGAAAGTTTTCTTTTAGAATATCGACTTACCTGACAGTCTAATGCTTTTTTGAGTTCGCTGATGACAACTTCTATTGTTGGACGTTGCGATTGAGTTTCTACCACACATCGAATTGCGATTTCTAAAAATATGTCCAAAGACTCTTTATTGGGCCCTTTACTTAAAGAAAAGACATGTTCATCAGTCTCCTCCTTTATCTTGTGATCAACGATTTCCATTATTGTTCCCTTTCCAAAATGATCTCTTGCGATGGGTGCAACTCCCTTCTTATCCACCTTGATGTATACAGGATCATAGGCCACCCTTCCAGTCAAGATCTCAAGCAACACTACTCCGAATGAGTAAATGTCTGATTTCTTATTTAGTTTACCATACTTCCGATACTCTGGATCCAGATAAATCTATGTACCTGAAATCGTATTGGTATAGATAGTGTTGGCCGCTTGATGTGCAGGGTGGAATTTGGAGAGCCCGAAATCCGCAATCTTTGCTTTCCAATTATCTCCCAATAGAATATTACCGCTCTTGATATCACGGTGTATCATCTTTTGTTTGCCATGATCTGTGTTGTTGTGAATGTAATTCAAACCATGTGCAATATCAAGACATATGTTTAGACGTTGCACCCAAGTAAGATTAGTCAACTTTTCACTGCTTCCGAGATAGTTTTCAAGACTTCCTTTCGATGCATGCTCATAAACCAGGATCATCGCGCTGTTATCTTCATAACAAAAACCAAGAAGAGAGATTATATTCTCATGCTTACAACTAGTTAATGTTTCAATTTCGGCAATGAACCCTTGTTCTCCTTCTTGATTATTAATGCGCTTTATGGCTACCGTGCTTCGTTTTCTAGGTAAATCGCATTTATCTACCCCTTCTTTCAACGAGGAATTACTGCTATCAAAATGTTCAAGATCAGCTTTGTATACTTTACCAAATCCGCCAAACCCGATGCAGTATGCGTCATCAAAATTCTTGGTAGCCTCGTTTATATCATTTAGTCCAATCTTCAATTTTTCCAAGTTGTTCCCCTGCTACATTATGAAGTCGTGCAACACCACATTAATACTATTAAGGATTGGAGTGATATTAAGAGAAGAAAAGTTATTATAATTGAGTGATATTTATAGAACTATAAATAATAACGGTTTTATCCCTAAACTTTGAGTTGGTTTAATCACTTTTTAAATGTTTTAGTCTTTAACTTTTGTCTATCCGTACTCAAACCAATTTAATTTCATGCCGGTTTTAAGCCGTGTTTTGTATCTCGTTCGTAGTTATGTCCTAGTAATCTTTATTTTTATCTGATAATAGTAACATGTAAATTAAGTTAAAAAAATAAATAAATAAATAAATAAATAAAATAAACCTTTCCAATAAATAGTTATGGATTTTTTAAATTGTCATATAAATTAAAAATCAAATGAACATTCAAACGTAAGAGTATTAAATAAAAAAACATGTAAAGTCAACGAAAAAATGGTTTAATTGAATGGTTAATCAAAGTTAAAAACAAAAACATTGTTAAAATAGTTAAATGGTTAAACTATAAATTAACTCAAAATAATGGATAAAATCATAACTTCACCCATTATATAATATGAGAAAGTTCAAAAGTAATAGGATGATTTGTTTAAAGTTAAATATTAAGAATACGATTTCTATCCTTAAAACTAACGCCTAAAATGATGATTTTCGTGTCTAAAACTAACGCCTAAATTAAAGGTACATCTAACAAAAAGATCAAGACATGTGACAAGACCAAGAAAATACATATGCAGTGTTTAAAGTGATAGAATGAAGTGGGAATTAGTTGAAGCATATAAGTTACATCTCATTATATTACTTAATATTTTTTTACCATATCACTCTCTTCGTCCCATTGTCACAAAAAAGAAACAAAAAAATTACAGTTCAACAAAAGTGGGATCATTATAAATTTTGACTAATATAATATTTACTACTTTACCAATCAAGATCTTTTTCAATTGGTTAAAGTAGAAGTCAACAATTATTTTAGCACATCCTAAAAAAAATAAAAATAAATAAAAATAAACTTTAATTATAATAGAGTATTCTTTTTAGGGTTTTGTTAATGACAGCCCAAAGGGCTGTCGTTAAGAAGAGTCTCTTTACTACAATTTAATGTAAGAAATGAAATCATCCAATTAGAATCAAATGTTAGTTGACATCAAATCATCGTGATTTATAGATAACTTTATAATAAAAGTAATTCTTTTAACGACAGTCTTAGGGGTTATCATTAGCAAAACCCTTCTTTTTATCGGGTACTTGTAGGTTCAATAAATGTATAAAACGGAATGGAGTTTGTATCTATAATTTTTATTGTTTTCTTTACTTAGTTGAGTTAGCTATAATTGAGGGAGGACAAATTTTAATTTTTGTTAAATTGTTATCTATGGGTTGACAAGGACCGGGTGGGGATCTTGAACCCGACCGGATGTTTAACTTAACTTTTATTTATTTATTTTTTATATTTTTTTATTATTATTATTATTTTTATAATCTTGTTATGCTATTAGTTTAACGGCTTATTTCTTTATTTACCATAGCTCTCCTAGCTTTTAGATGACAAACTCTTGGGATATGTCTGATTTAAGACTTTTCGATATAAATCATGAAATAAAAGAAACAATAGAAAATTTGGAATAAAGGGGCTTGAATTTAAGAATACGATTCATTACTAAAATTGCATGCTTTGGAAAATCCCCATCAACAGGTAGCTTAGCTTTTGGTATTTAAGTTACGAAGAAAAGCATACCGAAACCACATGCGTAGACATGATGACACGCCGTCACGCACCGAAATAAAGTGGTCATCGAACATAAGTTTTATCTATTTCATGCTTAAGGTCATTAGTAAAATCTCTTCAACGTAATTTTAACTTCAGACTTTTGATCGGACCAAGTTTTGCTATTCAAGCTAAGCCATTAAACTAATGATATACGTAGTATGCTTTAATTATGGAGTACATAATCAGTTGTTGTTGTAGCTTAGTTCAGAGGTGGAGCCAATGGGGTGGCAGGCAGGTGCTTGGCCTCCCCCAATTGGCCCGACTCGTATCTTGCATGGTAGCTCAAAATTCATTTAGTTTTCACTTTACCCACCACCGGTCTATATTTGATAACTTTTGTAATGTATAATATAAGCATGTTGACCCATATACGTAAATGAGGCTATTTTCCATTAATCTATATGCATTATATTGTGTCAGTCAAATATTTTTAGAAACACATGAGCGTTAATCATTTAGTTGGAATACGTTTACTCGTAAAACAAAGAAGTGTAATATTGATACCGATGTCTTGTAATTAGCATATGATTCTAATTAAGTCAGTTAATTACAATTTTTACTATGGTCTGTAATTGGCCTATGATTTTTTTGTAAGTTTAACAAGTATGAGATACAATAATAATTGGGTTCTTACGGAATTGAAGCCTAACTTCCCAGCCTTTTTTTCTAAGCCAAGAAAAATGTTAATCAGCAATAGATACAAACAGAAGGTGATGATATTCCGGAAAACATATTTGGCGAAGCTGAGAATAGTTTTCCATTTAGAACTTATAGGATCTTTATTATTCATTCAACTTTCATATAGAAGACCTTCTACGCCGTAAAAATGTAAAAGTTATCTTTGGTATGTGGCAAAAAAAACAAAAATCGGCTCCCTTTAACTTGAATATCTAGCTCCGCCCCTCCTTAGATGGTTAACACTTCTATTAGCATATAATGTATATTATTAGCATATTGTGTAAATCATGTATATTTGGAATGTATGTTACAGATCCGTAATTCACTCCTAGTTAGTTAGGATTGATATGTATCCTCTTTGTATATAAAGGGCCTTGGTATTATGAATGAAAAACACATTGAATTCTTACATGGTTTCAGGCCTTCCTCATACCAAATGCTAAATCTCCTCTTCTTCTCTCAATCATTTTTTCGCTCATGGCAGAATCCAAGTTCCACCCTGCACTTTCTGTTACCAACATCAAGAATCCCATCCCCATCCAACTTGAGATGGAAAATGGATTATATGCTTCCTGGGCAGAATTGTTAAAAATTCATTGTTGAGCATACAAGGTGATTGATCACATCTTTCCCCCACCACCATCATCTCCCTCCTCTTCCGTACAAAAAGACAAGGACAAGGATACTCTACCAAAACCCACTGTCGACCCTGAAACTTGGTCCACCTTGGATGCCATCGTCCTTCAATGGATATATGGCACCATATCTAATGACCTCATGCACATCATACCGGAACCTGATATTACCGTTGCCAAAGCATAGGCTGCCTTGAAAATATTTTTCAAGACAATCAAAATTCTCGTGCCGTTTACTTGGAACATCAATTCACCAACACCCGTCTTGAAAACTTCTCTTTTGTTTCTAGCTATTTTCAAGAGCTTAAGATGCTTTCGGATCAACTTGAAAATGTTGGAGCACCTGTCTCCAACCATCGTCTTGTTTTGCAACTCATAGTCGGTCTTAACGAAAGCTATGACAGCGTTGCAAGTTACATTCAGCAAAGTGATCCCCTCCCACTGTTTTATGAAGCACATTCTAGGTTGATTCTTGAGGAAACCCGTAAAGGTAAACAAGTAACAAACACAGCTATCACCAATGGTATTGCTCTCGTGGCCTCTTCGACCACCCCCAAACCCCATCAAAACTCATCTTCTGGTACTACCTCTCAATCTCAACCTCCTCAACGCAACTTCAACTCGAACCGTGGTCGTGGCAGAAACAACAATAATCGTGGTGGTGGTCGTAATGGAGGTCGAGGTCGTGGTCGGTCAAACAACAACAACAATAACTACCAACATTTCCAAGGTTGGGGTCCCTTTGCTCCTTGGGCCTGGTCACCGGTTCAATGGGCCACTCCACCACCGTCCTACCCAACTATGCCATGGACTCGGCCTAACACCCCATCTGGAGGCCAGGTTTGCTCGGCCCACGCCCAACCCAAGCCTATGCTGCTTCTAATGCTGCTAATGTTCCAACAGACCTTGATCAAGCAATGCATACCATGACTCTCAATCCACCAGATGATCAATGGTATATGGATACGGGTGCTACCTCTCACATGACGACATCTCAAGTTAATCTCTCATCTTATTTCAATTTGAGCATTCCAAAACATATAATTGTTGGCAATGGTAATACTATTCCAATTCATGGTTATGGACATACGCATCTTTCACCTCCTTATCATTCCCTTTACCTAAAAAATGTCCTTGTTGCACCTCACCTTATTAAAAACTTAATATCTGTTCGGCGTCTTTCAACAGATAATAATCTTACTATTGCTTTTGATCCTCTTGGTTTTTCTATTTATGATTTTCAGACGGGGATGCCAATAATGCTATGCAATAGTGTTGGGGATCTTTACCCGATTACCAAATTTGCTCTCCAGCAAATCACAACACCTTCTACTTTCGCTGCAATTTCTCAAGATCTATGGCATCATCGCTTAGGTCATCCGGGCGCTAATATATTACGCTCACTTAAAAATAAGGATTACATTCAATGTAATTCGTCTAGGATTTCTCTTATTTGTCAATCTTGTGTTTTTGGCAAACATATTCAATTACCTTTGTATGATTCATCATCTTCTACATCGTTGCCATTTGATATAATTCATAGTGATTTGTGGACTTCACCAGTATTGAGCTCGAGTGGTCACAAATATTACATCTTATTTATTGATGATTATTCAAATTTTCTATGGACTTTTCCTCTTGGAAATAAATCACAGGTTTATCCCTCTTTCATTTCCCTTTACAACCTTATTCGTACACATTTCAATATGAGTATTAAAACTTTTCAATGTGATAATGGCAAAGAATATAATAACTCATATTTTTACCAATTTTGTAATGACAATGGAATGGTTTTTCGGTTCTCTTATCCACACACCCTCACAAAATGGAAAATCCGAACGCAAAATACGTGCTATAAATAACATCATTCCAACTCTGTTATCTCACTCCTCCATGCCCCCACAATTTTGGCATCATGCACTTCAAATGGCCACATACTTACTAAACATCCTACCCAACAAACTTCTTAATCACAAAACCCCAACAAACATACTTTATAACTGCACCCCGTCCTATGATCACCTTCGAGTTTTTGGTTATTTGTGTTACCCTCTGTTCCCGTCCACAACTGTTAGCAAATTACAACCATGCTTTACACCATGTGTTTTCTTGGGATACCCTTCGAATCATAGAGGTTACAAATGCTATGACTTAGCTACTCACAAAATAATTCTCTCGCGTCACGTTATTTTTTATGAGACACTATTTCCATTTTCCAAACTCCATAATCCTGCTCCTTCTAGTTACTCATGTCTTAATGATGGCATTCACCCATTAATACTTCCATTTTTTTCTTCTAATTCTGTAGTCCAACAAACCACACAACCTCTATTGGGTCGAATTCCTCCCATGGGACAAGCCAGGTTTCAACTCAAGCCAATCCCAACACCACATCAGCCCACCTTCAACCTTCTGTCACAACAGCCCAAATGGGGAGTCCCTCTCCTGTTGCTCAACCCATGTCCAATCAACCAAATGCCAATTTGCCTCATCCACCTAGTCAATCAACACCCAAATTTCTCCTTGACAACCAACATCTCAATCCTCGCTATTAAACTCACCACTACAGCCCAATTTCCTAGCAACCCGTCATGCTCCATCAACCTCTCGTCTTCCATCTTCAAACATACCACCAGCCACTCCTTTACGTACCATGCATACTCGAAGTATGTCTGGTATCTCTAAACCAAAAGATCCATTCAATTTTTTTCAGTCACTACATCTCCATGTCCCATTCCCCATAACCTGAAAGATGCTTTGTCCAACCCATATTGGAAAAGTGCCATGCTTGATGAGTATAATGCTCTTAATGAAAATGAGACGTGGGAGCTTGTACCCCGCACCCCTGATATGCATGTCATCCGGTCTATGTGGATTTTTAAGCATAAATGGAGATCAGATGGTTCTTTTGAGCGCTATAAGGCTCGCTTAGTTGGTGATGGCATGTCTCAACAAGTAGTCATGGATTGCGATGAAACCTTTAGTCCGGTAGTCAAACCCGCCAATATCCCTAGTGTTCTTACTTTGGCTATTTCCAAATCATGGTCCATTCATCAGTTGGATGTTAAAAATTCATTTTTGCATGGCACACTCAATGAAACAGTATACATGTATCAACCAATGGGGTTTCGTGATGCTAAGCACCCTGATCATGTTTGCTTGCTAAAAAAATCTCTACATGGCCTCAAGTAAGCACCGCGTTCTTGGTATCAACTATTTGCGGATTATGTTACTACGATTGGTTTTATACATAGTCGATCGGATCATTCTTTGTTTGTCTACAGTGATGGCAGAGAATTAGCTTATCTCCTATTATATGTTATTGACATAATCTTGACCACATCATCAGATACACTTCGTCACTCCATTATTGGGCTTTTGGCTAAAGAATTTGCAATGAAGGGTCTTGGGCCATTGAACTATTTTTTGAGAATTGCAGTTACATGTCACCAACATGGTCTATTTCTATGTCAATCTAAATATGCTCAAGATATCAATGGGCGAGCAGGCATGTCTTCTTGTAAGCCATCTCCTACACCTGTTGATACTAAGGCTAAACTAAGTGCTGCTTCAGGTGAGCCTTATTCAGATCCGACACATTATCGAAGCCTTGCTGGAGCCTTGCAATACCTTACCTTCACTCTTCCCAATATATATTCGATTCAGCAGATATGTCTCCATATGCATGATCCTCGTGAGGAACATATGACAGCTCTCAAGCACATCTTGCACTACATTGAGGGTACTTTACACTATGCCTTACATCTTTATAAATCTCATGTCTCTACATTGGTTTGTTATACTGATGCCGATTGGGGTGGATGTCCGGATACTAGACGTTCTACCACTGGGTATTGTGTTTATCTTGGTGATAACTTAATCTCTTCGTCGTCTAAACGCCAACCCACACTTTCCCACTCAAGTGCTGAAGCGGAATATTGAGGTGTTGCAAATATCGTTTCTGAATCATGTTGGCTTCACAACCTTCTTCTTGAACTTCGATGTCCTATTCAGAAAGCAACTCTCGTGTATTGTGATAATGTTAGTGCTATTTTCCTCTCTGGAAACCCGGTACAACATAAAAGTACCAAGCATATTGAGATGGACATTCATTTTGTGCGAGAAAAGGTAGCACGTGGTGAAGTTCGAGTTTTACATCTTCCATCTCATTATCAATTTGTCGATATCTTTACCAAAGGCCTTCCTCGTATCTTGTTTGATGACTTCCAAGACAGTCTCAGCGTTCGTCCTCATCCCGCTTCGAGTGCGGGGGTCTATTAGCATATAATGTATATTATTAGCATATTGTGTATATCATGTATGTTTGGAATGTATGTCACAGATCCCGTAATTGACTCCTAGTTAGTTAGGATTGATATGTATCCACTCTGTATATAAAGGGCCTTGGTATTATGAATGAAACATACGATTGAATTCTTACAACTTCTCCCTTCATACAGGAGGTCTTGAGTTCTACTCTCACATTTACCCTTTTTTTCTGTTTTTTTCTTCTTTTTTTTTTCTTTGTCTTTCTTTTAATACTCTTTTACTATTATGGTTTATGACTTTATGTTTTCTAATTATTAGACAAAATAAAGTGAATAAGATGTATGTGTATATTTATATAAGATTCTGAAAATTACTTCTTTGAAAATATTAAAATTAACTCACTTAAAATTCACGAGTACATCATAAGAAATTAGCCTCTTTGAAAGGTTTTATCATATTAACTTTATTTTTTTCATGTTATTAACTTTATATAAAACAATTATTTATAAATACGAAGCTATTAGTCATATCAATTACTTTTTAAACTAGCTTAGGTTGTGTTTGATAATAATTTAAAGAGTTTTACTTCATAAATAAGTAAATTTATTTAGTCATTAAATGAGTGTTTGTTTGGTGTTTAATTTAAATGAAATTGAAAAAGCCGTATGATTGACGGCCTCTTAATTAAGTCCATCACTTTTATTCTAATTTTACATATTTACTCTCCCACTTTTTAACCTTTAATCTTACTTAACTTGTTTTTAGGGTATAACAGTAATTTTCTCTAATTCAGACACTTCAATATACAAAACAAACAATTATTTATTTATTTACAAATATACAGAATATATCCAAACTGTCACTTTAATTTTACAAGACTTAAAAAAAAAAAAAAAAAAACCCTTAGTTTAATAAACCGAAGATAGTGCCATCATGGTTAACATTTGTTGAGATAATCAATTATTTTTGTGTATATGTTGAAAATGTACGTACTACATATTTTATTACATGGTTAGCTCAAATGTAAAAAATATTCTGTTTTGAGTCATTTATAAACCAAAATTATAAAGTTATGCACCATTAGAGCAAAGGGTGTGTTAACATCTGAGGTGAGTTAAGCTTTAACATTTTTGAGTTAAGGGGGAAATCATGATACCGCCCTAGGGAGTTAAGGTCAAACTTTAACACCATGTTAAGCCATTAACGCCATGTTAAAGGCATTTTTTATTTTATTTTATTTTATTTTTTTCATTTCTGCCTCCTAAATGAATGACTGTTTTTGTAAATTGTTGTTGAGTTAAAGTTGATTATGATAAGGGGCGTTTTTTTGTTAAGTTAAAATAAAAGGTTAAAGCTGATGTGGCGCTGACGTGACAATGTGTTAAAGCTTAACTTGGGTTATGATACCGCTTGCTCTAATAATATATTTTTTTCTGATAGAACTATTATGCAATCATGTTCCACATCAAAGTGCGACTACGTAACACACGTTCACCACATTCATCATAAAAATCTTAGGGTGCGTTTGGTATCCGGGTTTATGGGCTTTGGGCTGAAAGAAATTCAAAATTCATTGTTTGGTTGTTCCTCTTTAGATTCACGCGCTACCATAGTTCCCAAATTAAAATTCCAATCTCCTTCTTGGGTTTTGAGGACCCATGTATATATAATATATTTTTTCAGTTTTCAAAAAATTGTAAGTCACACATAATGCTAAGGACATGTGCATTGGTTTTATTTTTTATCCAAAAATATTGTATGTCAACTCAAATCAATTTATAAAATATACTATTCTAAAAATAATAATTAATTTTTTCTTTCTTTATTTACTTTCAAACCTTTCCCAAATCCAAATCCTAATCCAAACCTCTCTAAAAACCAAACGGCCCTTAGTTTTATATCAATACTTTTTATATTCTAAGAAATATAAAATACAATGTGTTAAAAAAAACTATAATAATGTAAAATCAAAATCACATACAAGTTCTAGCATATAGGGTACGTAGTTGATCCGAGATGATCAAACTCGGTCAACAAAAATGAAATGGGGCTGAGTTTGAAGTCAAACAGCTAAGTGGCATGAAACTCGGTCAAGTCAGTTTATCAACCCACCGTTTACAAAGAAAAGATATGTAACTACTCCTAAAGCCAAGCATGATTTCATGCATGAGAAAACGTAATATCCCATGATGCCATCCATCCACATACTAATCATGGACAGAATCCCTTTCTATTTGTTTTATAGTTGTTATATTATAAATAGCAGTAGATCATAGAAGGGTTTGGGGGCCTCAAACGAAAAAAGAAATACACTCATTCTGAAAGTCGGTGAGCATATTGTTTGAGAGAACTATAAAACAGAGAAGTCCATTCAAACTATTGTGTCTTCACTTCGTTTGTTATTTGCATTTTATACCATCGTTTACTTTCTGCTTTAAGCATTTGTTCATAGTTCTTGTGCTCGAAATCATGACGGATCAGTAGTAATAATTTTTTATACTTGACAAGAAACGTATACGCATTTGTAGTGAGGATAGATAGTGGATTAGTAGTAGTTATATCTATGGTTTAAATAGACGATAACAGTTGGTGACATAGAATAACTCTTGTTAATTAGGATAAATGGCCTTAAATTAAAAGTTTAAGTTAATAAATAACGTACCTTCAAGCGATTGAATGATGGATTTTCATGTCTCCACTGATGTTCCAAAGCTTTCTCAAGGCTTTTGACAACCTGATCTATATGCGGACGCTTCGCCCGTTCCTCTTGTATGCAGCAATATGCTGTTTCTGAGAAAATTTTGAATCCTTCTTGGTCCATCTGCTTTCGTATACGCGGATCGATCATATCCTCCAAATGAGATTTAGCCAATTGACTTAATAACGCCTCTCTCAACTCATCTTCGTTTTCATCTTCATCTTCGTCTTCATAGTTTGCACTCCTTCCGTACAAGACTTCTAATAATACAACTCCGAATGAATACACATCTGACTTGTGGGTCACACCGCCAGTTTTTTTATATTTTGGGTCCAGATATGCATTCTTAACAATATTACGAGTAAGAAGAAGACGGTGCCTCCGAGCTACTGTATTTTTCAACGAAAATTCAAAACCAGATACCTTGGGTTCCCATTTGTCATCTAGAAAAATATTCGAGCTCCTAATGTTGCAATGTATGACACTGAAATCGCGTCCAACGTCATAATGGATGTAACTCAATGCATTTCCAACACCAACACATATCTTCAACCGTTGCATCCATGTAAGAGTCTGGCCACTTAGATAGTTTTTGAGGCTTTTGTTGGCCTCCCTCTTGTATATGATAACGTCGCTCTTCCGAGCCTCATCACAAAACCCAATAAGAGATACTAGATTCCTATGTTTGAGTCTCGAAAGCATCGAAAGCTCCATCCAGAACATTTTGCTCTCTTCATCACGTCGATACAACTTTCCAAGGATATCGATGGACTGTTCGGAACGCAAGAGAAGACCTTTGAAAATCGTTTCATCTTTGTTGATGAAATTTTCGAATAAAGCTTCAACATCTTCTAAGCTGAGTTTTAAGTGAGATAGATCTTTGAGGAAAGACTTTGTGTTTTTGCTGACTTGGGATTCATTGCCTATAGATGAGAAGGTCGCCGATCCCTACATGTGTAGATTAACAGGATATAACACTTCATTTAAGTTGATTGTACATATAATACGGGATCTTGTGTATAAAAATTTAATGAAAAATGATTGTTGGACCTACTAATCATGCCTACAAAATGAATCTAATGATTTTATTGGTTGATTTAAAAAATTGATTGGTGGAAATTTAGAGAGAGAAAATACCTAATGCAATTGTACAATTGATTTATACATTAGGTATATATTTAGGCTTGTGTTGTAAGTTTAATTGAGTGAAGAGTGTTGAAATATATAGTGATAGAAAATCTATAAAGATAAATAGCTAGCAAATCTCTTTCGACATATAAGAGATTGCTAAACAATGCTCACCGATAATTGTTGAAGTACCAACTATTAAAATTGACATATATTTAAGTTAATTTTATATTTATACATTATCCATTAAATATATGTATAACTATTACAGATATGGAAAAAACATGGTGTGTAATGTGGTTTAAGTATTATTCGGTAGGCATATATATAGTCTAGCAAAAAAGAATTCTTCCATAAAAAGTCACCGACCTCAACAACCACCACCACCTACCCATCCACCACCGCTAACCACCGCCAACCACCACTATATATGTGGCATGTTTCAGTGGCTTACTAAAGCTTATCGTTTATGTGATCTCCCCTTTGTTAAAATGTGAACATATATGGCTTACTAAACTTTATCGTTTATGTGATCTTCCCCTTGTCAAAATCTGAACATATATCTTTCTTTATCCTTTACTTTTCTCTTGTTTTGAAAAATATCGTTTTAGTATAAGGAGCAGATAAAATTTAACTATAAAAATATATCATTTCCTGTTTTCCTCTCTCTTAAAAACTTCAGTGACTTACTAGTTGTACGTATGTTACAACAAAATTGTAGATCCAATAAGGGAATTGCTATTAGTAAAGAACATCATTAATCAAACCATCATTTTCCTTTCTTAATACCACATTGTCTTACATTATGTCCCCTCTCTACTTGCATCTTTTTTATCGTTTCTCTTGTTTTGGCATTTTCCTTTTTGTTAATGATTTGGCTCACAACAAGACTTAAAAAATAATAATAATAATAATTACCTGCTCATGACCGGATGATGTCCCTCCAACTTTGTCCACAACTGATGAGTGTTCCTTTAACTGAAAGATAAAGTTGCTCGTATTATATATACAGTAGTTATTGTGATAGAAAGATAAAGAGAAAAAACCATCTTACAGCATTTTCATATTCTGACTGAAGTTTCAAGGCTTCCTCAAGTCTTGTAACAACCTCACCTATATCTGAGCGTCGGGATCTTTCTTCATTCAAGCAGTCATATGATGTCTTAGCAAAACATTGAATGATTGCATATCCATTTGTTTCCACAAAACAGGATCAATTATTTCATCAAGTATTTCCTTTTCATAATGAAAAATGGCCACTGGACCTAAATACTTATTATCTTGTCCGTCAATAACTGATCTCCTACCACAGAGTAGTTCAAACAATACTATCCCAAAGGAGTAGATATCTGACTTGTGGTTCACGCTGCTAGTCTCTAAATATGTTGGGTCTGTATACCCCTTCATAGACCAAACTGAATCAGTATGGAAAGAATTGTGCCTTTCAGATGCTTTAATCTTCATGGAGTGCTGAAATTCAGATAACTTGGGTACCCAGTCATTATTCAGTTGAACTGCTTCACAGCTGATGTTACGGTGTATAACGCTATAATTGTGTGGCTCGTCGTAATGAATGTATCTCAATGCATACGCAATACCAACAGATATCTCCAATCTCTTCACCCATGTCAACAACATCGGTTCACTTAAATAGTTCTCAAGCTTTCCCCTTGATTCGTGCTTGTAAATGATGGTCTCTGCGCCAACTTCATTACAAAACCCAACAATAGAAACAAGATTTTTATGCTTGAGACTAGAGAGCATCGAAATCTCCGTCCAAAAGTTGTTCTTTTTCATCATCCCATGCTTTATTAATTAACATCTCAGCAGTTATATCTATCAACTCACCGGACCACAAGAGTTGTCCCTTGTATCCCTTTCCAAATCCACCTGGGCCTACGACGACATTTTCTTCATCAAAGTAGTTGGTGGCGGATTCTATATCTTCAAGGGGGATTCTTAGGTGAGCAAGGTGGTTGGGCGGAGAGTGAATCTATTACAAACACAAGTAGAGTTTGGGTTACAAAAGGATGTCAGATGACGAAATTCAATCATACACAAATTAACAACAAGTACGTGATGCATCTTCAGTATATATGTATAATTGGCGATCTCCAGTGAACACCCCTTTTTTAACTACACCTACAAAAAAATATCCAAAAAATGTGATGAGGGTGTAATTGGTGTATTTTGCAATAGTTTCTCTTTTTCCTCTCTAACTACACCCACAAAAAAATATCCAAAAAATGTGATGAGGGTGTAATTGGTGTATTTTGAAATAGTTTCTCTTTTTCCTCTATGATTAAGCCAATATATTTTTTCTTTTGAGTGTAGCATTTGCCCTTTTTTAATCATTATATCCATAATGTTGGTTTAATTTCTTTTCTATTTATTGCCCCTAAAGATTGTTTAAGTATATCAACGTCATATCCTAGACACCTTCCGTCCTAAATAATAGTTCATGTTTCATTTTAAGCATCCCAAATTTATTGTTCACTATTAAATATAGAAAGGGAAGTTTAATCGAATTTAACATTGTATCCTTGTTTGAAATTATTATTACAAACTTTAAAAAGCATTAATTAATTACTTAAGGGTAAAACTGTCATTCTGACAAAAATAAGTGAGAGAAAGTAGTAATAATTATTTTTTTCTTAAACCGTGTGTTTTTTGTCGGAGGACATTAATTTTGAGACAGAGAAAGTATTACATTTCGTATTATACTCCCCCAGATAACGTATTTTTACTTACCACTAATATAAGTTAGGCGAGTACCCGTGCATAGTGGTGAAAGTTTAAAACGGCAAATAATTATAGCTGTGAAATTGCTATTAAGTGTTTTTTTATGATATAGATGTATATTGTTTATTGGATCAAACGAAAAAATATTTATAGTTGTATAAGTACAATATTAAAAAGAAAAGGAAGAATGGGTAATTAACAATTTCGTATTTTTCACTTTAAAAGTTTAAGCAAATACACTTTTTTTCATATTATATAATGGAGATATGTCCTTGTTTTATCAAAAGTGATTCAATTTGCTAAATTTGGTTTGTTTTTGTCATCTCATAATGTTTCACTTAAAATTTGGTTAAAATTAATACTCCGTATAATGAGAAGGGAACAGATAAAATGACAAAACCATAAAAGATAGAATATATAAGTCTTACCGGCTTGTTTTCACGTGCTAGTTCCAAAGCTGTCTCGAGTCCCGGGACAATGTCAATTATATTTGGGCATCGCGATCGTTCTTCGTCCAAACACTTATCTGCTATTTCTACGAACATGTTGAATGAATGCAAGTCTATTTGTTTCCGTAGATCGCGATCAATCATGTAACCAGTCATAAGATCAAGTTTTTTCCCTCGATAACGGTTAATGTCTACCCAACGAGAGTTGCTATAATTTATACCGCACAGTGCTTCAAACAAAAATATCCCAAAGCAGTAGATATCTGACTTGTGGCTCACACTTTTAGTCTCATTATATGTTGGGCCTTCATACCGAAGTTTATTAGTATGAAATGAAAGGTGCCTTTGAGAAGCTTCAATCTTCATGGAAAGTTCAAAACAAGATAATATGGGTTCCCAGTCATCATTCAATTGAACTGTGTCATTATGGATGTCCCGGTGTATTACGCTAAAATCGCGTGACTCTTCATGATGAATGTAGCTCAACGCATGCGCAAGACCAACACATATCTCTAATCTTCGCACCCATGTCAACTTCCTTGGGCTAGTTAGCCATGGTTTGAGCGTTCCCATGGCCCCATACCTGGTAATGACGACTTTCTCATCATTCTCATCACAAAACCCAACAAGAGAAACCTCATTTTTATGCTTGAGACTTGAAAGTATTGAAATCTCCATCCAAAACTGTTCATCTTCGCCATCCCTTTCTTTATCCAACCTCCGAGCTGTGATACAAATCAACTCACCAGACCACAAGAGTGTTGGTTTGTGGGAGTTATAAACACACGTAAACGACTAGAAGTGTGTGAGCCGATGGGGGCACACACGATAAACATGAGTATACGTGTCGAACGTAATTTAAACTTGAATTATTTACCCCGTATTATACATGCTACTTGACCCGATCCACTAGTTGATTCATGGGCTGTTCTTGGATAGCTAAATGGGTCGAATGTGACAGCCTTGGGCCTCGTGTTCACTGATCGGGCAAGAAGGCAGGAAAGTGAATGGGCTTGGTTGGGTTTTTGACTTGTCGATCAAGTCTAAGGCTTAACAAAGAGTCGGTTGTTTTATGTATATATACACAACTTTCTCCCATCACATGTACGCATGAATCTACATCCTAATATCCCTAAATCTGATCCTCAACCTCTGCTCATAATTCCAGACGACTATCTCATTAAGTCGATTAGATTTTTGTGTTGGTTTTGATTCCTAACTTGCATCCATTAATCTTGGTCCAAGTGTTTAGGTATGTGATCTACTGGTGGTTTGTTTCCAAGTGATTCCTAGTCGAATTGATTTGCATGCAAAGATGGGGTTTTTCCTGTTCGTGATCATCTCGGACAAAAAGGATGGAAGATATCGGATAACTCCATCCGATATCACGTATAGTGAAAAACAGTGTTCTAGGCTGTTTTACAACTAGGACAGCAACAAGCTTATTTGGTTGGTTTCTGTTCTTGGTCGTGGAGTATATATATTGGGCAGGAAGACTTGTTCTTGGTGATTACTGTTCATACATTATATTCAAGTAGACAAATGTTGTTGGGTTTTAATTAAGTTCTCGACTAGCATTATCGAACGTATACGTGAATCGGGTTTGTGTGTGATACTCTTCGAGGTATCTATTTTAGATACTTAAAGGTTTCGTAGGGTTTCTTGTTCCGTTACTAGAGTTCAATTGCCAAGCAAGGTTAGCCTTCTTTATTCCCTTTTAATTAATTAATAATGTATTAATTATGTGTTTATTAATTACGTGTTAACATAATTGTATTAACTAGATCCATTATCCGCTGCGTACTCGTAGAGGTTACTGGTTAACTGCTTCTAAAATCCCAACAAAGAGCTCTCCGAAGTATTCCTTTCCAAATCTCCTTTCGTAGATGAGATTTTCTTCATCAAAGTTGTTGGTGGCGGATAGTATGCTTTCAAGGGGGATTTTGAGGTGAGCGAGATCATCCTTTGGTGAAGACATTTTCTGTTTATCAAGTAAAAACGTGAATTAATACACGAGATAACACAATAACAAAGTTAGTGAAGTGCCTACAAAGTGTCGAAATTCCTAAACCTTGTCTAAGACATGTTGAGCCTACACAATATATATTATGTACTTTAAATGTATTATGTTTGTGGATAATAACTGAAATAACGTACTTTTAGAGTTTAGGAAGTGCATGGTCTTATTAACTTGAAATGTTTTGGTTCTTCATGTTGTCCTACAATAGCTAGGTTCCGACATTACCTAAAAATTTCAGGAAGTGATGTTTTTTAGTGATTTCATGTTGAGAATAGTCTTAAATAATGCAGTTAACATTTGCTTCTGTGGGGTTTTTTGAAGCAATTTGGTTCATAATTAGATGGAATAAGTATGTTACTACATGGGTGATATATACTTTGCATAGTGGTGAGTGGAGTTCGTCCATTTTAGGCTATTACATGTTCTTTGTCTACCTGATGTTGTTTTGAAGGAATAATATTGATTGGAATTGTCTTGTTTGGTTCCCTCATTGCATTCAATGACATGTTTTTTTTTTCTTCTTGCGGATGACAATTAAGGGCATGTCGACTGCATAAGATAAGTTCATAAAGTGATTTCTACGCGGCCGCCGGGGAGGTGTAATAGTAAATTGTTTTAATTTGGGTAAATACTTTATTGATTAATGTTGATATTTGGTCATAGTAAGTTTGAAGTTGTTTCCAAAGACATGTTTTCGTAGCTTTTGCAGGATCCTTATTTGGCAATAGAGGAATTGGAGGATTTTTCAGAATGTGGAAAGGAATGGAGACACAATGTTTGTTGTAATGGTTTAAAAGCCAAGCTGTTGACTTTGAAAGTGAAGAACTCCTCTGTGGTAAAAGTTTCAAAAATATGGAATATGAGCTCATGGCTGATACTAGTGGAAATAAATACTACTCCGTAGTAGTAGTGTGTTGTTGATATTTGGTTATCTTAAGTGTTTTGGATTTAGAAAATTGGGAAAAGAGGGATAAAAAACCTGAGCATGTATGGTCTCTTTGGTCATATGAAGTGAGGTGCAACATTGAAAGACATGATATCAAAGGGCTATTAATTAATTATGTATTATCAGATTTATGTGGTTTAGCTAAAGTGCAAACTGATGGAGTGAAAGTCTATAATCTCAAAAGAAAATATAGTACTTGTTATGGTAGAAAGATGGAAGAGAAAAAATTGTCTTACCGCATTTTGATGTTTCAATTGGAGTTTCAACGCTTTTTCAAGTCTTGTGACAATCTCATCTATACTTGGGCGTTGAGATTGTTCTTCATTCAAGCATCCATATGCTGTCTCAGTGAAAACGTTGAATGATAGCGGATCCATTTTTTTCCACAGATCCCAATCAATTATTTCATTTAGTTTATTCTCTTTGTAATGGAGAATGGCCAGCGGAGCCAAATACTGGTTATATCATCGTTGTAGATTACTGCTTCCCTACCACAAAGTAGTTCAAACAATACTATCCCAAAGGAGTAGATATCTGACTTGTGGTTCACATTTCTAGTCTTTTCATATGTTGGGTCTCTATGCCCATTCCCACTCCATACTTTACTACTATGGAAAAAACGGTGCCTTTGAGATGCTTCAATTCTCATTGACTTTTCAAAGCCAGATAACTTGGGTGCGTAATTATCATTTAACAGAATTGTGTTACTGCTGATATTCCGATGTATTACACTAAAATCACGTGGCTCGTCATAATGAATGTAGCTCAACGCTTTCGCAAGACCGACGGATATCTTCAATCTTTGCACCCATGTCAACAACATAGCATCACTTAGATAGTTGGTGAGACTTCCCATCGTCTCCTGCCTAGTTATGATGATCTTTTCACCATTTTCATCACAAAAGCCAACTAATGAAACCAGATTTTGGTGCTTCAGACTAGCAAGCATCGAAACCTCAGTCCAAAACATTTCATCTCTATCCTTATTAAACCTCAGAGCAGTGATTTCAATCAACTCACCGGACCACGAGAGTTATCCCCTGTATCCCATTTCATATCCACCTCTGAAGAGAACATTTTTTATATCGAAGTTGTTGGTGGCTGATAGTACACTTTCAAGGGGGATTTTTAAGTGAGCAAGGTCGTGGATGCGGGAAGACATTATCTGTTAATCAATAGAAAACATGAATTACAGATAGCAAAGGAAGAGGATATTAAATTAAAACACAAATATAATTACAAAAGCTGTTGGCGGGTATTATGCGTATATAGGCGGATTCCACCGACCATCCTCTTTTCTTGAATTAATCCTTGTTTATTTTTACAGCTCCATTATTTTCTTTACATAAATATTGTTTTTTTAGTATTCGACATCCACTACAACCATTGATTAATATTTATAATTTTTGCACTAAACGGTAAAAATCGCACTCATGTTTGGTTTGATATTTGGTTTTGCAAAACTTATTAAATCTCCAGCTTAAGGGAGCATTATAGTAAGGCTAATGCTAATGATATGGTTGGTTGCTTTCAAACTGAGTAGGTGACCGAGTTATGCCCACTAGCCTAACCGAATACATGCAACCGATCAAATATCCTACCTTTCAATTGTTTTGGTTTGTCATCCAACGACAACTTTCATTTTCTTTTGTGTGTGTATTTTGTTTTTATTAGTTTTGATGGGGTATGTTTATTGTTGTGGTTGCGGTTGCCTTATTAGCAAATTGTAATTGGGTGTAGTCTTAGAGAGAAAAAGCTGATGTGATGCTGATGTGACAGGAGGTGACCACAATATTTATGGTCGCCATTAACATTGACCTAACGACTAAGGAGGACGCATTTTCAACTCTTTTCCCAGCCATTTTGTCTGTTTTTCAAAAAGAGTAAGAGGTCATTTTTATTGTGCCATTTTAAAGTTAATTGATTACTTTATTTTCAATATATATATCGATAATCAAAAGTCGTGCTTGAATAGAAGATTATTACGTATTCATGTTAAGGATAAAACACAGTTTGAAACCACATTTATTCCGTATTAACTTTACACACTCTCAAGAGGGATGATACATCCACATAAACCAATTCACAAAAACAATCCACTCGCTGAGGTGTCAGCGGGTGATTGGCTTTTGTGAAATGTGGATCCCACAGAAAACCAATCACCCGCTGACACCTTACGAGTGAATTATTTTTGTGGATGGTTTTATGTGGATGCAGCAAAATTTCACTCTCAAAGACCCCTAGCATAGTTTCTTCGAACCCATCAAAGCATGGTTGTCAGGATCCCGATCCTGATCTTAAGATCTTACGATTTTACGATACTGTAAAGCAAAAACGATCCGGATCCTACATAGGATCTTTGCAAGCTTAAGATCTTATAGGATCCCGATCTTGACCATACGATCTTACGATCTAATCCGATCCGATCTTACTCTTCTCGGATTACAAACTACAAATTTATGGGTTGTTTGTTTGTAGAATTCAAAAAACAACATGTTAATCTTTTTAAACATTTTATAATCATAATTTAGGATAACAATTATATGAAACATTCATAGTATTTTGTGGTTATAATGTATTAGAATTTGTAGATTTGTATAAAATTACATAAACTATTAAGAAATAACATTAGAGTAGGATCTTAAGATCCCGATCCGATCTTACGATCACGATCTTGCAAAGACAAAAACGATCCTGGGTAGGATCCCGTTCTTGACAACCTTGCATCAAAGACCCCGTGTTCTTTAAACTTCTTAACATGACCAGATCACCATCAAAATTCTATAAAGGTTACATACTTACATTTCACTTATTATGTCGAGATTTTATAATATAGCAATAAGATATCATTATAAATATAAACGGGGAGAATTTCATATATATCCTTTAAGTGATTCAAAATTTCATATATATCCAACATAATTTGAAAATTTCATATATATCCAATAGGAACTTAAAATTTTTCATATATGTCCAAATACCTAATTTATATTTAATTAAAATCTTAAAATACACATTTATTATCATTTAATGTTAGAACTAGATACAATGAAGGTTACATACTTACATTTCACTTAACGTGGTCCGTTCCTCTTTGCCCATGGGTATTTTTGGTTATGGGTCATGGGTTATGGGTTGATCCATGGTTTTCTTTCTAGATACAATGAACTTGGTTAAGTGGTATATATAAAACCATGGGTTATGGGTCAAAACCATTTGCTAGTATTTTACCCATTTAGTATATACTTGTATTTACCCATTTTAGCATACACTTAGTTTTTACCCATTTTAGTATACTTAGTTTAAGTATATGTTTAACCCAATATGTAAACACTAGTTGTTGTACATATGTATCTAAATCATAAAATCACTTATACTTGTTTTAGTGTTTTATGTGACAACTTAATTGTGTTAGAAAACTATTAACTCAAACTATTTACGTACTCTATTTGTTTCGTTAAAATGATTTTACTTTTGTTATCGACAAAACATTAGAAGATCGTAAAATATAAATAAACGTTTTTACGGCTTATTTGTATTAACAATCTCCCCCTTTTTGTTGATGACAAAACATAAAATTATTTTAAGGAAAAAGCTAAAATTCGTAAAAATTTGAATTTGTAGTTTTTACTTTCTTCTCCTCCTTTTTGTCGAAACAAAAAGTGTTAAAAGAAACTAACACAATTTTTATAAGAAAAAAAATGTAAAAATGTAAAAGAGAGCAAGTGACGGGAATGGTACTCGTCTTAACTCCACTTTGACGAGTCCATCCCTATGTAAGGGCGTGAAGGACATAGCGTAAAATAAACTAATTGTGTTTGCAACTAAGTTTGCAAATGGTTCGTCTAAGTGACGAGAACGTGCTCCCCCTTGAATATTGCAATGTTGCAATGGGGTGTCATGAAGTGTAATCCAAAATTGGATTAAGTTGCAAGCGATTTTTGCAATGTTGTTTGACACAAAGCTCCCCCTAGCTTTATGGTGTCAATATCTTCATGTGTATTTTGAATAACTACAAAACAAAGGTTAGAAAAAAAAGAGTATAGTGCGTAATTTCTTGCAAAAGAGACGCAAGTTAGTATAAATTTGTGCTCATGTACCACGGATCCCATGGTTCCCTTTAAGAAGGGATCCGTCTAGTTATCTCGAAGGGATCCGGCTATCTGTTGACAGTATCTTCAGCAGTGAAGAAATGTCAAGGAATGCTATTTTGAGAGAATGAGATATATGTACAATATATCAAGCACAACACAAAATAATCATAGCATATAAGTATTCATTCAATAAAACAAGAGATACACCACCAAATCTCTACAACTAAGAGAATGAACTAGCCAAACAAGTGCTACTAATGCTAATGAATTACCCCAATTCAAGATTCAACTAAACTAAATGATGATCAAGGATGAAAAAGGTTTCCTAAACGTTCTAAGTTGAGTTTTTGAATGTGATGCTCATTGTAGTTTAGGCTTATTAACCTCTTCGAAACATTCGAGGAGGTGATAAAACATGAAACATTGCTCTTCACGTAGCTCATGTATCAACCTTTCAACATGTTTACAATGATAGCAATCCTTGTCATGGTTTTGAGTTTCTTGAAGTGAAAGTTCAAGTGAAGTGGGTTGAGGATCTTCAAATGAAGGAGGATTTGATGGAGGTTCATTAAGTGGTGGTTCTACAATGTTTGAGGGTAGAGGTAAGGAAGCATCAACTTCCATTTGGTTGGGTGGTTGCCTTTGATGTTTTCTCATAATCCAAAATGGATTATTGGGAGGAATGATAGAGTTTGCTTTTGGAGCAAGTGTTGATTCAACACTTTGATTTTGTTGCTCAATATTTTAAAGTGAACTAGTTGGTAATGGTGAAAGATGACATGGCCAAAAGGGTAAATCTTCTACATTGTGAGAGTGTGGAGATGATTGTGAGGTGGCTCTAGGCACTAATGATGTTGGTTGAGTTGTGGAGGGTATGTTTGGTATAGTAGAATTTGGTGATGAAATCTTAGTGGGAACACTCTTCTTGGGGATTAGTTTGATTGGTTTCCTTGGTGTAGGGGAAATCCTAGCATTGGTGGACTTAACCGGAGATGATTCGGTTGAGGAAACTTCGTGTATGATTCTAGCAAGTTTCTTTGGTGGTTCTTGAGTGGATGAGTAAGCACTAGGAGCTTTTCTCATGATGAGATGACTAAGAAGAATGTTTGCAATTGCTGATAATTATGTTTGTGTTTGATGACTAAAGTGTTCTTGGCAATATGGGTTATAAAGAGAAGAGTTTTGCAATTGCATTTAAGACTTAATCCACTAATGTTCTTGAAAATGTGATGATTAACATGCACAAGGTTGAGATTCAGAGTTTCACTGATCTAGGAACTCATTTAAGATGAGATGGAGTGTTTGAGTTAGGAAGATGAGTTGAGATGATTTTTTTAGCTATGTTTGACATAAACTGTCACACGAATCCCACGGTTCCTTCCTTGAAGGGATCCGGCTAGGCTAATCCTAGGGATCCGGCTCTCAGCAGTTATGACAGGTTTGAAATGAGGTTTCTAGGAGCTAAAGCCTATCTTATTTTGAATGTTTCAGTTTTCCTAAAGGTTTAGGATGAAAGGGTACTTGAATGATTAGAGGTAATAAGTGTTGTAGCAAATGATTGCTTTTATGGAAGGGGGATGGGACAAGATGACTACCAATGGTTGTCTAAGGATAACACTAAGAGTTATGAAGGTGTCAAGTCATAATAAATGATCCTAGTGATCAGATTTAGGCTTGAGGTGATATTAAGAAAATTTCTTAAAAACTACAAAAATTGAAAAACTAATTTTTGTCTTATCTTTGAGATATAAATGACTAGAAGCAATTTCCTAAAATTGCTTAGCTTATCTTCTTAAGTGTTTTGAGAGGTGAGAAATAGTTTGTGAGTAGTCGAAGCAGAAATATGGTGAGTTTAGATGTGTTGATAAAATAAGACTAAGATCTTAAGTAAGCCTTTAGTGAGTCTAAGCCTTTCTCATCCTAGAAGTGGACTTAGTTGGGTTCTAAAATCATATGCTAAGCTAATGTGATGTTATCTAGAAAGCAGTTTTGATGTATTGAATGCTGTATTGCTGATCTGATGTCACGGATCCCACGGTTCCCTCAAGGGAGGGATCCGGCTAGGCTAATCCTAGGGATCCGGCATCTGCAGATCAGAACCAACACAGAAATGATGCGCAGTTTATGCACACTAGTAAATCCACAGATAAACAGTAGAAACAAGCATGTTTATCACAAAACACTAGTTAAAGACAATATCCAAGTAATCATAAACCGAAAGAGCTAAAATGTAATCATTTAAACATAAGATAAAGAAAACAAGCACAATCCTATTGTCTCTTTCGTCAATCCTTTCTTTTCCTTTTTGACGCCTTAGTGAGGTTGTATGCGAGGTTTTGAATCATGCCCCTCAATTGCTTAAATCCAGCGGTCTCGTTTGGAATGGTCGGAAGTTGTTTGTGGTATTCAAGGAATTCCAATTTGATATTGGCTACGGGGTCGACATCTTCTTCATCTTCTTCTTCTTCATCGGCCGAGGAGTCCGAGAGAGCTTCCGGTTGCTCTCTATTGACCATGAACCGTTTAGAGGGTCGTTTGGTAAGAGGTACCATGACGTGGTCGGAAAGATAATGATCATCGTTGATAGGAGATGGTTGCAATGTACCAACATACTTACAAAGTCGTGTTAGGAGCATACCATACGGAAGTACCATGTTGGAAGCTTTGAATACCCCAGCCATTCTCCTTACCATGTAATAGGCAAGATTAAATGTCCTTTGATGGATAAGACAATAGATCATTTGCACAAGACATGCGTTTGGATGATCTTTGTTTCCAACTAGGCTAATGACATTTTCCCTAAGGATTTCTTCCCATTTTCTAAACATGGGGTGCATTTCGGAAAGTTCCATTTGAAAGGGATTATGGTGAATGAGCTTCTTGTTTCGGTCGAAACGGGATTGGTCGGTTCTTATTTTGAAAATAGTGTCTCAGATGGTTTCGGGTTCATCAATAGGAGTGTTATAGAGAGGCTTAGGATCAAGTGCAAGGTTTTGAGCGTTAATTGCCCAATCTTGAGAGTACATACAAATTCCTTCACAAGGAATGCGAAGAGTTTGATCAAAGGTGTTGAGAGGAAGAGTGAAGTTTTGTTTATTGATGATGAAAGTGATTGAAATGCTATCATCGACGTTTCGAATGATCCTAAAGCTTTTGTAAAATTCAAAAATGAAAACCGGACAAATTTGTTCATCTATGTCAAGGAGACAATCAAAGTTGATTGTCGAGAAAACTTGACGAATGTCGGTATCTTCAAGGAAACATTCCTTGACAACACGACCTTCGTGGATAAGTCGTTTTACAAGGCTTTTGAAAATTTTTCGGTCGGTTTTGGTCAATCCCTTTTTACGATAGTAATGAGTAAGGTAGTGGACGGTGTCATGATGATCTTGTTGAGTAGCTTTAGGCATGGTTGGTCCCAAAAATACAAATTTTCCAATTAGGTAAAGTTAGTTGGGATGGGTTTATGGTTTTGATTTGTATTAACAATGTTGTGAACACAATGTGATTTTGTTAAAAGCCCCTTTTCATGATTAATTTAAAGAGCCCTAATTAAATTAATTGATTAAAAATTAAGAAACCATGAACCCTAGGATGAGGATGATGAAAATTAGAACAAGTTAATGTAATTACTTACAATGATGTTCTAGGAAGGAATACTTGAGAGTATGGAAGCTAATGAGGATGGATTCAGTAGCTTAGTCGTTTTGGTGTTATGTGAATAGAGGGAAAAAGATCAGTGGTGAATTTTTTGAAAGCGTATAGCTGAGTTCTGTTCCACGGTTCCCCTGGATCCTTTGTATTTGGGATCCGGCTAGTACAACTAGAGGGATCCGGCTACTGTGGACAGAAAGGGAGTTGTTTGGTATTATTTTTGTAGCAGGATTATAAATTAGCTTGCCCAAAAAAATGGAGGTATTTGATGAGGATTGTTTTTGAATGATTATTTTCGATGAATTACATATCGAGGGTTCATATGTGATGACGGCGTTAGTTTGACGAGAAAAAAAAAATAATATCATCCCCTATGTTGAAAAAGACTAAAGGTGACGATAGAGACTTCTAATGATGTTAGTGATTAGTTAAGCAAAGATAACTTATGACAATAAATGGGACTCATGTAACCTATCTAGTGAAGAGTAAAACATACCTCTATGCTTCTTGATTTGGTATAATGCCAAAAATACTTCATGAGCTTTTAAAGTAATCCTTTGTACTTGGTGTACATAGGTTGTGATTACTTTTTAGATCCTTCCTTGAATGTTGACTTCATTAATCTTTGAATGAAGACTTTGAAGAGATTCTAGCACGAAGATTTCTTAAGAGCAAAAATAATTAGAATCATCTATCAATGTCCAACAAAATGATTTAAAAGAAAATATGACCAACAAGAAAAAATCCTTCTTTGTAGTTTTCAAACATACACAGATCGTATCAAGTCTTTAAAGTACAACATACTTTAAGAAAATTGGTAACGAAGCTTTGATATCAATTGTGGAAAACTAGAAGGGGGGGTTGAATAGTTTTACCAATTTAAAACTTCCTTTTAAATATTTAGATCGACTTATGTCAATCCATTTGATTGTTTATGTTGGACGTTGATAGATGGATATATAAACGTGAAATGAAATATAAAGAGTAAGAAGCACATCACTACAAAACAAGTTATTTATAGTGGTTCGGCTACAAGGACACCTTCCTTGCCCTACTCCACTCCCCGAGTCACCTACTCGAGAGTTCGTAAGCACTACACCAACTCCTTGTGGCGGAGAAGCCTTCACAACGTCGCTTAACCTTTTTCCGGTACAAAGCTAAATACCGAGTTCTTTCACACCAAGGCGAACCACACCTAACACAACGTCGCCTACCCTTTATACGGTGCTAGGCTAACCACCAAGTTCTTTCACACCTTAGGAGAACTAATCCTATCACAACGTCGTCTACCCTTTATTAGGTACTAGGCTAAGCACCTTAGTTCTTTCACACCTTACGTGAACTACACCTTCACGACACAACACCTAATCTCAAGGAGATCTACTCCTTGTTACAACACCATCAAGGATATCACCATCCTTGTAGATAAACAAATACACATATGTATAACGATGCACCTCATCGATTATACGACCTAAGCATTCTCCCCAAATGCTACTTGATTTGATCCTTTGGCATCCATCACTAATGCCTTTGACACAACGCTTGGCACCCTTCACTAATGCCTTCGTCTTGACACCTTTAGCATCCTTCACTAATGCTTTTGACACAACGTTTGGCACCCTTCACTAATGCCTTCGTCTTGACACCTTTAGCATCCTTCAATAATGCTTTGACATGGATGATGAGCACCTTTCACTAATGCTTTCATCTTGACACTTTCGGCATTCTTCACTAATGCCTTCAACCCAACATCTATGGAGAAAGGAAGAACTATCAACAAGAGAACCTTAGTAGTCTTGATGATGACGAAGCATGGCAACTCATGGACTTGAGCTTGCACGTCTTCAAGAGGTGGTGATCTCTCCTTTAAGAGGAACCTAGTAGATCACAAAAAAACAAAAGACAAACTACATAGATCACTTAGATCTGAGGTTAGAGGGTTATAATACTTTGGTGTCAATATCTTCATGTGTATTTTGAATAACTACAAAACAAATGTTAGAAAAACAAGAGTATAGTGCATAATTTCCTGCAAAAGAGACTCAAGTTAGTATAAATTTGTGCTCCTGTACCACGGATCCCACGGTTCCCTTTAAGAAGGGATCCGTCTAGTTATCTCGAAGGGATCCGGCTATCTGTTGACAGTACCTTCAGCAGTGAAGAAAATTTAAGGAATGCTATTTTGAGAGAATGAGATATATGTACAATATATCAAGCACAACACAAAATAATCGTAGCATATAAGTATTCATTCAATAAAACAAGAGATACACCACCAAATCTCTACAACTAAGAGAATGAACTAGCCAAACAAGTGCTACTAATGCTAATGAATTACCCCAATTCAAGATTCAACTAAACTAAATGATAATCAAGGATGAAAAAGGTTTCCTAAACGTTCTAAGTTGAGTTTTTGAATGTGATGCTCATTGTAGTTTAGGCTTATTAACCTCTTCAAAACGTTCGAGGAGGTGATAAAACATGAAACGTTGCTCTTCACGTAGTTCATGTATCAACCTTTCAACATGTTTACAATGATAGAAATCCTTGTCATGGTTTTGAGTTTCTTGAAGTGAAAGTTCAAGTGAAGTGGGTTGAGGATCTTCAAATGAAGGAGGATTTGATGGAGGTTCATTAAGTGGTGGTTCTACAATGTTTGAGGGTAGAGGTAAGGAAGCATCAACTTCCATTTGGTTGGGTGGTTGCCTTTGATGTTTTCTCATAATCCAAAATGGATTATTGGGAGGAATGATAGAGTTTGCTTTTGGAGCAAGTGTTGATTCAACACTTTGATTTTGTTGCTCAATATTTTAAAGTGAACTAGTTGGTAATGGTGAAAGATGAGATGGCCAAAAGGGTAAATCTTCTACATTGTGAGAGTGTGGAGATGATTGTGAGGTGGCTCTAGGCACTAATGATGTTGGTTTAGTTGTGGAGGGTATGTTTGGTATAGTAGAATTTGGTGATGAAATCTTAGTGGGAACACTCTTCTTGGGGATTAGTTTGATTGGTTTCCTTGGTGTAGGGGAAATCCTAGCATTGGTGGACTTAACCGGAGATGATTTGGTTGAGGAAACTTCGTGTATGATTCTAGCAAGTTTCTTTGGTGGTTCTTGAGTGGATGAGTAAGCACTAGGAGCTTTTCTCATGATGAGATGACTAAGAAGAATGTTTGCAATTGCTGATAATTATGTTTGTGTTTGATGACTAAAGTGTTCTTGGCAATATGGGTTATAAGGAGAAGAGTTTTGCAATTGCATTTAAGACTTAATCCACTAATGTTCTTGGAAATGTGATGATTAACATGCACAAGGTTGAGATTCAGAGTTTCACTGATCTAGGAACTCATTTAAGATGAGATGGAGTGTTTGAGTTAGGAAGATGAGTTGAGATGATTGTTTTAGCTATGTTTGACATAAACTGTCACACGAATCCCACGGTTCCTTCCTTGAAGGGATCCGGCTAGGCTAATCCTAGGATCCGCTCTCGCAGTTATGACAGGTTTGAAATGAGGTTTCTAGGAGCTAAAGCCTATCTTATTTTAAATGTTTCAGTTTTCCTAAAGGTTTAGGATGAAAGGGTACTTGAATGATTAGAGGTAATAAGTGTTGTAGCAAATGATTGCTTTTTATGGAAGGGGGATGGGACAAGATGACTACCAATGGTTATCTAAGGATAACATTAAGACTTATGAAGGTGTCAAGTCAAAAAAAATGATCCTAGTGATCAGATTTAGGCTTGAGGTGATATTAAGAAAAATTCTTAAAAACTACAAAAATTGAAAAACTAATTTTTGTCTTATCTTTGAGATATAAATGACTAGAAGCAATTTCCTAAAATTGCTTAGCTTATCTTCTTAAGTGTTTTGAGAGGTGAGAAATAGTTTGTGAGTAGTCGAAGCGGAAATATGGTGAGTTTAGATGTGTTGATAAAATAAGACTAAGATCTTAAGTAATCCTTTAGTGAGTCTAAACCTTTCTCATCCTAGAAGTGGACTTAGTTGGGTTCTAAAATCATATGCTAAGCTAATGTGATGTTATCTAGAAAGCATTTTTGATGTATTGAATGTTGTATTGTTGATCTGATGTCACGGATCCCACGGTTCCCTCAAGGGAGGGATCCGGCTAGGCTAATCCTAGGGATCCGGCATCTGCAGATCAGAACCAACACAGAACCTACACAGAAATGATGCGCAGTTTATGCACACTAGTAAATCCACAAATAAACAGTAGAAACAAGCATGTTTATCACAAAACACTAGTTAAAGACAATATCCAAGTAATCATAAACCGAAAGAGCTAAAATGTAATCATTTAAACATAAGATAAAGAAAACAAGCACAATCCTATTGTCTCTTTCGTCAATCCTTTCTTTTTCTTTTTGATGGCTTAGTGAGGTTGTATGCGAGGTTTTGAATCATGCCCCTCAATTGCTTAAATTCCGCGGTCTCGTTTGGAATGGTCGGAAGTTGTTTGTGGTATTCAAGGAATTCCAATTTGATATTGGCTACGGGGTCGACATCTTCTTCATCTTCTTCTTCTTCATCGGCCGAGGAGTCCGAGAGAGCTTCCTGTTGCTCTCTATTGACCATGAACCATTTAGAGGGTCGTTTGGTAAGAGGTACCATGACGTGGTCGGAAAGATAATGATCATCGTTGATAGGAGATGGTTGCAATGTACCAACATACTTACAAAGTCGTGTTAGGAGCATACCATACGGAAGTACCATGTTGGAAGCTTTGAATACCCCAGCCATTCTCCTTACCATGTAATAGGCAAGATTAAATGGCCTTTGATGGATAAGACAATAGATCATTTGCACAAGACATGCGTTTGGATGATCTTTGTTTCCAACTAGGCTAATGACATTTTCCCTAAGGATTTCTTCCCATTTTCTAAACATATGGTGCATTTCGGAAAGTTCCATTTGAAAGGGATTACGGTGAATGAGCTTCTTGTTTCGGTCGAAACGGGATTGGTCGGTTCTTATTTTGAAAATAGTGTCTCGGATGGTTTCGGGTTCATCAATAGGAGTGTTATAGAGAGGCTTAGGATCAAGTGCAAGGTTTTGAGCGTTGATTGCCTAATCTTGAGAGTACATACAAATTCCTTCACAAGGAATGCGAAGAGTTTGAGCAAAGGTGTTGAGAGGAAGAGTGAAGTTTTGTTTATTGATGATGAAAGTGATTGAAATGCTATCATCGACGTTTCGAATGATCCTAAAGCTTTTGTAAAATTCAAAAATGAAAACCGGACAAATTTGTTAATCTATGTCAAGGAGACAATCAAAGTTGATTGTCGAGAAAACTTGACGAATGTCGGTATCTTCAAGGAAACATTCCTTGACTACACGACCTTCGTGGATAAGTCGTTTTACAAGGCTTTTGAAAATTTTTCGGTCGGTTTTGGTCAATCCCTTTTTACGATAGTAATGAGTAAGGTAGTGGACGGTGTCATGATGATCTTGTTGAGTAGCTTTGGGCATGGTTGGTCCTAAAAATACAAATTTTCCAATTAGGTAAAGTTAGTTGGGATGGGTTTATGGTTTTGATTTGTATTAACAATGTTGTGAACACAATGTGATTTTGTTAAAAGCCCCTTTTCATGATTAATTTAAAGAGCCCTAATTAAATTAATTGATTAAAAATTAAGAAACCATGAACCCTAGGATGAGGATGATGAAAATTAGAACAAGTTAATGTAATTACTTACAATGATGTTCTAGGAAGGAATACTTGAGAGTATGGAAGCAAATGAGGATGGATTCAGTAGCTTAGTCGTTTTGGTGTTATGTGAATAGAGGGAAAAAGATCAGTGGTGAATTTTTTGAAAGCGTATAGCTGAGTTCTGTTCCACGGTTCCCCCGGATCCTTTGTATTTGGGATCCGGCTAGTACAACTAGAGGGATCCGACTACTGTGGACAGAAAGGAAGTTGTTTGGTATTATTTTTGTAGTAGGATTATAAATTAGCTTGCCCAAAAAAATGGAGGTATTTGATGAGGATTGTTTTTGAATGATTATTTTCGATGAATTACATATCGAGGGTTCATATGTGATGACGGCGTTAGTTTGACGAGAAAAAAAAAATAATATCATCCCCTATGTTGAAAAAGACTAAAGGTGACGATAGAGACTTCTAATGATGTTAGTGATTAGTTAAGCAAAGATAACTTATGACAATAAATGGGACTCATGTAAACTATCTAGTGAAGAGTAAAACATACCTCTATGCTTCTTGATTTGGTATAATGCCAAAAATACTTCATGAGCTTTTAAAGTAATCCTTTGTACTTGGTGTACATAGGTTGTGATTACTTTTTAGATCCTTCCTTGAATGTTGACTTCATTAATCTTTGAATGAAGACTTTGAAGAGATTCTAGCACGAAGATTTCTTAAGAGCAAAAATTATTAGAATCATCTATCAATGTCCAACAAAATGATTTAAAAGAAAATATGACCAACAAGAAAAAATCCTTCTTTGTAGTTTTCAAACATACACGGATCGTATCAAGTCTTTAAAGTACAACATACTTTAAGAAAATTGGTAACGAAGCTCTGATATCAATTGTGGAAAACTAGAAGGGGGGGTTGAATAGTTTTACCAATTTAAAACTTCCTTTTAAATATTTAGATCGACTTATGTCAATCCATTTGATTGTTTATATTGGACGTTGATAGATGGATATATAAACGTGAAATAAAATATAAAGAGTAAGAAGCACATCACCACAACACAAGTTATTTATAGTGGTTCGGCTACAAGGACACCTTCCTTGCCCTACTCCACTCCCCGAGTCACCTACTCGAGAGTTCATAAGCACTACACCAACTCCTTGTGGCGGAGAAGCCTTCACAACGTCGCTTAACCTTTTTCCGGTACAAAGCTAAATACCGAGTTCTTTCACACCAAAGCGAACCACACCTAACACAACGTCGCCTACCCTTTATACGGTGCTAGGCTAACCACCGAGTTCTTTCACACCTTAGGAGAACTAATCCTATCACAACGTCGCCTACCCTTTATTAGGTACTAGGCTAAGCACCTTAGTTCTTTCACACCTTATGTGAACTACACCTTCACGACACAACACCTAATCTCAAGGAGATCTACTCCTTGTTACAACACCATCAAGGATATCACCATCCTTGTAGATAAACAAATACACATATGTATAACGATGCACCTCATCGATTATACGACCTAAGCATTCTCCCCAAATGCTACTTGATTTGATCCTTTGGCATCCTTCACTAATTCCTTTGACACAATGCTTGGCACCGTTCACTAATGCCTTCGTCTTGACACCTTTAGCATCCTTCACTAATGCTTTTGACACAACGTTTGGCACCCTTCACAAATGCCTTCGTCTTGACACCTTTAGCATCCTTCAATAATGCTTTGACACGGATGATGAGCACCTTTCACTAATGCTTTCATCTTGACACTTTCGGCATTCTTAACTAATGCCTTCAACCCAACATCTATGGAGAAAGGAAGAACTATCAACAAGAGAACCTTAGTAGTCTTGATGATGACGAAGCATGGCAACTCATGGACTTGAGCTTGCACGTCTTCAAGAGGTGGTGATCTCTCCTTTAAGAGGAACCTAGTAGATCACACAAAAACAAAAGACAAACTACATAGATCACTTAGATATGAGGTTAGAGGGTTAGAATACTTTGGGGAAGTATGTGTGAAAAACCATGTTTAGAGAGAAAGAAATGGCTCTCTATTTATAAAGAAAATTCTCTTCTGTTCCCCGGATCCCACAGATCCCTACCACAAGGGATCCGGCTAGCACAAAGCTAGGGATCCGTGGTCCGCTCCTCTTTGCCCATGGGTATTTTTGGTTATGGGTCATGGGTTATGGGTTGATCCATGGTTTTCTTTCTAGATACAATGAACTTGGTTAAGTGGTATATATAAAACCATGGGTTATGGGTCAAAACCATTTGCTAGTATTTTACCCATTTAGTATATACTTGTATTTACCCATTTTAGCATACACTTAGTTTTTACCCATTTTAGTATACTTAGTTTAAGTATATGTTTAACCCAATATGTAAACACTAGTTGTTGTACATATGTATCTAAATCATAAAATCACTTATACTTGTTTTAGTGTTTTATGTGACAACTTAATTGTGTTAGAAAACTATTAACTCAAACTATTTACGTACTCTATTTGTTTCGTTAAAATGATTTTACTTTTGTTATCGACAAAACATTAGAAGATCGTGAAATATAAATAAACGTTTTTACGGCTTATTTGTATTAACAATCTCCCCCTTTTTGTTGATGACAAAACATAAAATTATTTTAAGGAAAAAGCTAAAATTCGTAAAAATTTGAATTTGTAGTTTTTACTTTCTTCTCCCCCTTTTTGACGAAACAAAAAGTGTTAAAAGAAACTAACACAATTTTTATAAGAAAAAAAAATGTAAAATGTAAAAGAGCAAGTGAGAATGGTACTCGTCTTAACTCCACTTTGACGAGTCCATCCCTATGTAAGGGCGTCAAGGACATAGCGTAAAATAAACTAATTATGTTTGCAACTAATTTCCTGCAAAAGAGACTCAAGTTAGTATAAATTTGTGCTCCTGTACCACGGATCCCACGGTTCCCTTTAAGAAGGGATCCGTCTAGTTATCTCGAAGGGATCCGGCTATCTGTTGACGTATCTTCGCAGTGAAGAAATGTTAAGGAATGCTATTTTGAGAAAATGAGATATATGTACAATATATCAAGCACAACACGTATTAATCATAGCATATAAGCATTCATTCAATAAAACAAGAGATACACCACCAAATCTCTAAAACTAAGAGAATGAACTAGCCAAACAAGTACTACTAATGCTAATGAATTACCCCAATTCAAGATTCAACTAAACTAAATGATGATCAAGGATGAAAAAGGTTTCCTAAACGTTCTAAGTTGAGTTTTTGAATGTGATGCTCATTGTAGTTTAGGCTATTAACCTCTTCAAACGTCGAGGAGTGATAAAACATGAAATACTGCTCTTCACGTAGTTCATGTATCAACCTTTCAACATGTTTACAATGATAGCAATCCTTGTCATGGTTTTGAGTTTCTTGAAGTGAAAGTTCAAGTGAAGTGGGTTGAGGATCTTCAAATGAAGGAGGATTTGATGGAGGTTCATTAAGTGGTGGTTCTACAATGTTTGAGGGTAGAGGTAAGGAAGCATCAACTTCCATTTGGTTGGGTGGTTGCCTTTGATGTTTTCTCATAATCCAAAATGGATTATTGGGAGGAATGATAGAGTTTGCTTTTGGAGCAAGTGTTGATTCAACACTTTGATTTTGTTGCTCAATATTTTCAAGTGAACTAGTTGGTAATGGTGAAAGATGAGATGGCCAAGAGGGTAAATCTTCTACATTGTGAGAGTGTGGAGATGATTGTGAGGTGGCTCTAGGCACTAATGATGTTGGTTGAGTTGTGGAGGGTATGTTTTGTATAGTAGAATTTGGTGATGAAATCTTAGTGGGAACACTCTTCTTGGGGATTAGTTTGATTGGTTTCCTTTGTAGGGAAATCCTAGCATTAGTGGACTTAACCGGAGATGATTCAGTTGAGGAAACTTCGTGTATGATTCTAGCAAGTTTCTTTGGTGGTTCTTGAGTGGATGAGTAAGCACTAGGAGCTTTTCTCATGATGAGATGACTAAGAAGAATGTTTGCAATTGCTGATAATTATGTTTGTGTTTGATGACTAAAGAGTTTTGCAATTGCATTTAAGACTTAATCCACTAATGTTCTTGGAAATGTGATGATTAACATGCATAAGGTTGAGATTCAGAGTTTCACTGATCTAGGAACTCATTTAAGATGAGATGGAGTGTTTGAGTTAGGAAGATGAGTTGAGATGATTGTTTTAGCTATGTTTGACATAAACCGTCACACGGATCCCACGGTTCCTTCCTTGAAGGGATCCGGCTAGGCTAATCCTAGGATCCGGCTCTGTGAGCTATGACAGGTTTGAAATAAGGTTTCTAGGAGCTAAAGCCTATCTTATTTTGAATGTTTCAGTTTTCCTAAAGGTTTAGGATGAAAGGGTACTTGAATGATTAGAGGTAATAAGTCTTGTAGCAAATGATTGCTTTTTATGGAAGGGGGATGGGACAAGATGACTACCAATGGTTGTCTAAGGACAAGATGACTACCAATGGTTGTCTAAGGAAACTTCGTAAAAATTTGAATTTGTAGTTTTTACTTTCTTCTCCCCCTTTTTGTCGAAACAAAAAGTGTTAAAAGAAACTAACACAATTTTTATAAGAAAAAAAATGTAAAAATGTAAAAGAGAGCAAGTGACGGGAATGGTACTCGTCTTAACTCCACTTTGACGAGTCCATCCCTATGTAAGGGCGTGAAGGACATAGCGTAAAATAAACTAATTGTGTTTGCAACTAAGTTTGCAAATGGTTCGTCTAAGTGACGAGAACGTGCCCCCCCTTGAATATTGCAATGTTGCAATGGGGTGTCATGAAGTGTAATCCAAAATTGGATTAAGTTGCAAGCGTGTTTATTTTTGTAATGTTGTTTGACACAAAAGCTCCCCTAGCTTTATGGTGTCAATATCTTCATGTGTATTTTGAATAACTACAAAACAAAGGTTAAAAAAAAAGAGTATAGTGCGTAATTTCTTGCAAAAGAGACGCAAGTTAGTATAAATTTGTGCTCATGTACCACGGATCCCATGGTTCCCTTTAAGAAGGGATCCGTCTAGTTATCTCGAAGGGATCCGGCTATCTGTTGACAGTATCTTCACAGATGAAGAAATGTCAAGAAATGCTATTTTGAGAGAATGAGATATATGTACAATATATCAAGCACAACACAAAATAATCATAGCATATAAGTATTCATTCAATAAAACAAGAGATACACCACCAAATCTCTACAACTAAGAGAATGAACTAGCCAAACAAGTGCTACTAATGCTAATGAATTACCCCAATTCAAGATTCAACTAAACTAAATGATAATCAAGGATGAAAAAGGTTTCCTAAACGTTCTAAGTTGAGTTTTTGAATGTGATGCTCATTGTAGTTTAGGCTGATTAACCTCTTCGAAACGTTCGAGGAGGTGATAAAACATGAAACGTTGCTCTTCACGTAGTTCATGTATCAACCTTTCAACATGTTTACAATGATAGCAATCCTTGTCATGGTTTTGAGTTTCTTGAAGTGAAAGTTCAAGTGAAGTGGGTTGAGGATCTTCAAATGAAGGAGGATTTGATGGAGGTTCATTAAGTGGTGGTTCTACAATGTTTGAGGGTAGAGGTAAGGAAGCATCAACTTCCATTTGGTTGGGTGGTTGCCTTTGATGTTTTCTCATAATCCAAAATGGATTATTGGGAGGAATGATAGAGTTTGCTTTTGGAGCAAGTGTTGATTCAACACTTTGATTTTGTTGCTCAATATTTTCAAGTGAACTAGTTGGTAATGGTGAAAGATGAGATGGCCAAAAGGGTAAATCTTCTACATTGTGAGAGTGTGGAGATGATTGTGAGGTGGCTCTAGGCACTAATGATGTTGGTTGAGTTGTGGAGGGTATGTTTGGTATAGTAGAATTTGGTGATGAAATATTAGTGGGAACACTCTTCTTGGGGATTAGTTTGATTGGTTTCCTTGGTGTAGGGGAAATCCTAGCATTGGTGGACTTAACCGGAGATGATTCGGTTGAGGAAACTTCGTGTATGATTCTAGCAAGTTTCTTTGGTGGTTCTTGAGTGGATGAGTAAGCACTAGGAGCTTTTCTCATGATGAGATGACTAAGAAGAATGTTTGCAATTGCTGATAATTATGTTTGTGTTTGATGACTAAAGTGTTCTTGGCAATATGGGTTATAAAGAGAAGAGTTTTGCAATTGCATTTAAGACTTAATCCACTAATGTTCTTGGAAATGTGATGATTAACATGCACAAGGTTGAGATTCAGAGTTTCATTGATCTAGGAACTCATTTAAGATGAGATGGAGTGTTTGAGTTAGGAAGATGAGTTGAGATGATTGTTTTAGCTATGTTTGACATAAACTGTCACACGAATCCCACGGTTCCTTCCTTGAAGGGATCCGCTCTCAGCTTATGACAGTTTGAAATGAGGTTTTTAGGAGCTAAAGCCTATCTTATTTTGAATGTTTCAGTTTTCCTAAAGGTTTAGGATGAAAGGGTACTTGAATGATTAGAGGTAATAAGTGTTGTAGCAAATGATTGCTTTTTATGGAAGGGGGATGGGACAAGATGACTACCAATGGTTGTCTAAGGATAACATTAAGAGTTATGAAGGTGTCAAGTCATAAAAAATGATCCTAGTGATCATATTTAGGCTTGAGGTGATATTAAGAAAATTTCTTAAAAACTACAAAAATTGAAAAACTAATTTTTGTCTTATCTTTGAGATATAAATGACTAGAAGCAATTTCCTAAAATTGCTTAGCTTATCTTCTTAAGTGTTTTGAGAGGTGAGAAATAGTTTGTGAGTAGTCGAAGTTTTGAAATATGGTGAGTTTGGATGTGTTGATAAAATAAGACTAAGATCTTAAGTAAGCCTTTAGTGAGTCTAAGTCTTTCTCATCCTAGAAGTGGACTTAGTTGGGTTCTAAAATCATATGCTAAGCTAATGTGATGTTATCTAGAAAGCAGTTTTGATGTATTGAATGTTGTATTGCTGATCTGATGTCACGGATCCCACGGTTCCCTCAAGGGAGGGATCCGGCTAGGCTAATCCTAGGAATCCGGCATCTGCAGATCGTAACCAACACGAACCTACACGAAATGATGCGCAGTTTATGCACACTAGTAAATCCACAGATAAAAAGTAGAAACAAGCATGTTTATCACAAAACACTAGTTAAAGACAATATCCAAGTAATCATAAACCGAAAGAGCTAAAATGTAATCATTTAAACATAAGATAAAGAAAACAAGCACAATCCTATTGTCTCTTTTGTCAATCCTTTCTTTTCCTTTTTGACGGCTTAGTGAGGTTGTATGCGAGGTTTTGAATCATGCCCTCAATTGCTTAAATTCCGCGGTCTCGTTTGGAATGGTCGGAAGTTGTTTGTGGTATTCAAGGAATTCTAATTTGATATTGGCTACGGGGTCGACATCTTCTTCATCGGCCGAGGAGTCCGAGAGAGCTTCCGGTTGCTCTCTATTGACCATGAACCGTTTAGAGGGTCGTTTGGTAAGAGGTACCATGACGTGGTCGGAAAGATAATGATCATCGTTGATAGGAGATGGTTGCAATGTACCAACATACTTACAAAGTCGTGTTAAGAGCATACCATACGGAAGTAACATGTTTGAAGCTTTGAATACCCCAGCCATTCTCCTTACCATGTAATAGGCAAGATTAAATGGCCTTTGATGGATAAGACAATAGATCATTTGCACAAGACATGCGTTTGGATGATCTTTGTTTCCAACTAGGCTAATGACATTTTCCCTAAGGATTTCTTCCCGTAAATTTATTGTCAAAAAGAACATAATAAACTAAAATACATGATTCATTCGAAAATTTTATTTCAGGTTACCCGCCGCCGCAATGCGCGTTACCCTGCTAGTAGCATATAATGAGCGTTGATAAAGTTAAAGTATACTTATTTTATAATGAGCGTTGATATTATGTTGATGTTTTATAAAAATATCTTTCTAGATAGCCTTATATAAATAAAAAAAAATTACATGAATCATTGTTATAAGTACAATCGCGTATATATATTTTTATATTAAATTAAACCGTACTTACAATTTGATAGTTTTATTCACGTTTTCAGTAATTTAGCCGTATTTAAAATGTAAACCCGTGTCCACGTAGGTTATTTTAAAAAAGAAATAAATGAGTCCTTATTGAACGTAAAAAAATTGATACTTATAATCTTATGTAAATTTATATCTTGTTATTTTAAAACAACATATACATTGTATTTTTTAAGATAAAAAGTTTAAATGTATAAAGTATAAGGGGGTATTTGTTTATAATCCAAAGTTACAAAAAAACATGAAGGTTTATAATATTACACTTAACTCTATATAATTTTTAAAAAATCAACAACTAAAGTTTTATTAATTACCTCCTCTTTTTTTAAGTTTTTGTTTTCACAAATTTGACACCTATATTTTTATGTGTTTTTTTTATCCACCAAATTTCTACATCAAATTTATTAAAGTTTGACCAAAATCAATTTAATTTTGACTTTTATTAACCAATCACATCACATGATTTTGCTTACGTGACCAAATCGAGCTCTCCTATTGGCCATTTTTTTTTCAATGAGAAGGGTTTTTCAAAAACACTCCGAAATGATGTAATTCTTTGATTATATAAAAGATGACCATTATACCCTTATTTCTCTACCCTAGTAACCTAATCGTATATCTTTTATCAACTTCGTTCAACTACAAACAATAATCAATCAAACTAACTCTTTAAAATAAATGATAATTCAATTATTAAACGCAAAAATCACGATTGGATCCTAATGCAGCAAAACTAAATGATGGCTCATGAAAAATGTCTGGTATTAAGAATACGAATTGCAGTTTATGGGTGGGACAATTTATGGGTTACTAGGGTAGAGAAACAAGGATATAATGGTCATTTTAACATTAAATGATAATAATATATATTTTAAGATTTTAATTAAATATAAATTGGGTCTTTGGACGTATATGAAAATTTTATGTTTTATATTGGATATATATGAAATTTTCAAGTTAGGTTGGATATATATGAAATTTTGAACAAAATGAGGGATATATATGAAATTCTCCCATATAAACGAAAGGCAGGGCCTTCTATTGTCGATGAAAAATAAAAGTCAAGATTCATCCTTACGGTTAACATGTGATTACAAAAAAACCACATTAGTTAGCAGAAATTTTTCCCGCAATTTACTTGCGATTACAGAAACACTTCATCAATTAAATCTATGGATTGTTTGTGTAACAAAAAGTTACATAAATAGTCTTTGTCATTTACATTACTTTTCGAAAGCCCTCCCTAAGTGAAAAATTACATCAATAGTTCATGTGACTTACTTCAGTTTACAAAAACCTTCCCCGTGTTCAAAAATTTCAAAATACGTATTTTCTTTGATTTGAAGTTTTAAATTACGTAGAATTTTCAGTTAATTATTTTTAACTTTCGGGTATAACTAGATCTGTAAGTTTTTTTTTCTTTTTCTTCTATAAAAGTAACTTTTAATATGTTTACTAGACAATTTAATATTATTAGTTTATTAATTATTTTATTTTCTATGCTTAAGCATTTTATAAGTACAAATTAAAACTAATTTAAATGAGCTCTTAAAATGATGCAAGTTTTTTCATGTGGAATTATGCCCCCACAACAGAGTGTAGGTAATATATTTCTGGTTATAAACATTACACGAATTAACGACGTCATTTAATGATAAGTAAAAGTTAGGATTAAAGTTTCTATGCAACAACGATCAAGTTACAGTAAAACCTCTATAAATTAATAATGTAGAATTATGCCCCCACAACAGAGTGTAGGTAATATATTTCTGGTTATAAACATTACACGAATTAACGACGTCATTTAATGATAAGTAAAAGTTAGGATTAAAGTTGCTATGCAACAATGATCAAGTTACAGTAAAATCTCTATAAATTAATAATGTTGGGACCGAGATATTTTATTAATTTAGCGAGATATTATTATATCGATAAATTAATAATTTATTAATTTAAAGAGGTTTTACGTATGGCTATTAAATTTTCAATTCTAATATACTAGCTAGTTACAATGTATGTTCATTAGAAACAAAAAATAAATTTGAAAAGCAAGTTCCAATTAATATTTTATGAATTCACATTCACACTTTATGAAAATAAAATTAACATTTTTTGTTGCAAGACGAGAAGAGAACGCACTAACTCTTTAGTTAAATAAAGGGATTTAAAGATAAAATCAAGATTTGAAGTTTAACAAAAAACAAGTGACTATGGATCCACTTTTTACTAAACAATCTTAAGATTTTGAAGTGTATCTCGCGCTCGCACACACACACACATTATACATATATATGGATTTTTTAGTAATTATTAATTTATAGTTTCGTTGGAACTAATATATATACATTGTGGTTTCAAAAAAATATTATCTTATTATTTTATCGATTGGGGTATAAATTTGTACTGGTCCCAAGTTGGGACTGGACAAATTATTAATTTTATTCAGGTTATTAATTTATCGAGTTTTAATTTATAGAAGTTTTACTGTACTGTATATACACTCACGTAGGTCAAGATAAATTAAATAATTGTCAAATTCTTTAATGGTAAGTCATTTAATACAAATAGCGGGTAATTAATAGTCTATTTAATCAAAGACACAAATAACTTATTAGGGTCATTTGCATATATATCCCTCAAAAGATGCAAAATTACATATATATCTTTGAGGAGAGTTATTTTACATACCAAACTTTTCTCACATACCAAGGGACTCATCTCCGCAATCCATCTAAAAAGAAATCAATGGATGAGATTAAAAACAATTTATTATTTCACCTATTTTTTATAATTTAAATATCTCTTAAACCGTTAATCGTTAAGTGAAAATATTTACAACATCGCGACGAGCATTTAATTATCTTTCTATAGACGGGCACTTTGATATACTTTCGAAAAAGAAAAAAACTCGTTTTTCACGTTTTTCGTTATTTTTTTTCGTTTTTTACGTTACTGAAATTTACATGAAAAAATCATATATGATAAAACACTAAATTGAATATCACATATGATATTAGTGTTAAATCATATATGATATGTAATATCACATGTGATATTACATGTAATATCATATGTGATATTACACTAATATCACATTTGATATTACATATCATATATGATATTACACTAATATCACATGTGATATTCAAATTAGTGTTTTATCATATATGATTTTTCAATGCAAATTTCAGTAACGTAAAAAAACGAAAAAACTTAAAAAAAAAACGTGAAAAATACGAAAATAAAAATTTTGTCGAAAGTATATCAAAGTGCCTATCTATAGAAAGATAATTAAATGCTCGTCGCAATGATATATTTTTTTTCGCTTAACGATTAACGGTTTGAAAGATATTAATATTTGAAAAAAAAAATGATGAAAGTGGGTTTTTAAATTGTTGGGATTAATCTCATCCATTAGATCAAATAAAAATGGAGGGTAGAGATTGATCCCTTGGTATGTAAATAATCTTTTGTCCTCAAATGATCTTAAATCTATATCTTTTGCATGCATAAAAATCATTGTACTATATGCATAAAAAATTGTAAGAAAGATATATATGAAATTATTCACCTTTGAACAGATATAAATGTAATTCCCCCTAACTTATAATAAATATTGGTAATGGTTGAGATACTATGGTGTTTTGCTTGCTTAAAAAAATTTGGAAAAAAAAATTCAAAATTACCTGGTGATGATTACGTACATAAAGAAGCAAATGCTAAAATATTAAGGTGAAAAGAAGAATGCTCTATAGATTAATAAAATAATTGAAAAACAAAATAATAGTTGTTTTGTGAGGCATAGAGCAAAACAAAAGTGGTTTATAATTTTATACCTAGGGTGAGAAATTTGTGTGACTAACTGTTAAAGATTGGATTAATTTCATATATTACCTATCTTTCATGATTAATTTATATATACTTAAAGTTTAAATATTGAATGAATAATCTACAATGTTTTTAATGCATCTTTGGGTATATATGAAAATTTCAACTAAAGGGAGAAGAGATATGAAATTGCCCTTAAAGATTGAACAACATACATTAGTAAGTACTAGCATGGTACTCGCGCGTTGCGGCGGCGGGTACCCTGAAATAAAATTTTCTGCTGAATCATGTATTTTAGTTTATTATGTTTTTTTTGACAATAAATTTACGGATATCAAGAATTTCGTTTAGCCCGTGCCCGTTCGGGCTCGAGCCCGTTGGCCCGTGCCTATTTGGCCCATGCCCGTTTAGGCTCGAGCCCGTTTGGCCCGCACCAGTTCGGGCTTAAGCCCATTTTGCCCGTTGACTGTTCGGGCTTGAATATCTATATAATGTGCTTTATTATTTGTACTAGTAACATTTTAATGCAGGAATTATGTTTAGGTTGGTTGTACAATATGTGTGATAATTTGTATTTCTTGTGTAAGGGGTGTTTTAATAAATACATTAATTGTATTTATTAACCAGTTAATTAATTAACTACATTAAATATTTTGACAACATTAATATTGCTTTGTATTTTGTAAGTCTTAAAATTAAGATTGATGAGAAAGATTATTAATAGTGCATTATATATTGTACAATAGGCTTTGTATTTTGTAAGTCTTAATTTTAAGACCATGAGGAGAGAGATTCATTCCTCTATTATAAGTAGTATAGACTAAGAAAATGATTAGGCTTTTAAAATCTAAAAATTGTGTGGGCTTAAACTAATGGACTTTTTTGCTTTAAACCCATCTAATAATTTTATGAGTAATTTTTCTAAGTTATGAGTTTTATTATTATCATATGTAGATAATGAGAAGAGAGTCCGCTCATGCGGGATTATGTATCATTGTTGTTGTTGTATAGTGAGAAGAGAGTCATTTCCAAAATAAGAAAGTATTCCATATTGGGCTTAAGGCTTTTTTACTTTTTATTTTTATTTTTTGAACGAAATTTTACTTTTTATTTAATAAGGAAAAAATGTGGGCTCAAACACTTGATATAAAATCATTTGAGGACAAAAGATTATTTACATACTAAGGGATCAATTTCCACCCTCCATTTTTATTTGATCTAATGGATGAGATTAATCCCAACAATTTAAAAAGGGTCAATTGCATATATACCTAATAAAACTTGCATATTTGCATATATACCCAAAACATGCTTAAAATGCATTGTACATCATGCAATAAAAACTTGTATTATGGGGAAATATTCAAGTTTTTAAGTTTTAGTGGGTATATATGCAATTCCCCCATTTAAAAAACCCACTTTCATCCTTTTTTTTTTCAAATATTAATATCTTTCAAACCGTTAATCGTTGAGCGAAAAAAAATATATCGTTGCGACGAGCATTTAATTATCTTTCTATAGATATGCACTTTGATATACTTTCGACAAAAAAAAAAATTTCGTATTTTTCACGTTTTTTTTTTCAAGTTTTTTTGTTTTTTTTACGTTACTGAAATTTGCATTGAAAAATCATATATGATAAAACACTAATTTGATATTAGTGTAAAATCACATATGATATGTAATATCACATGTGATATTAGTGTAAAATCACATTTGATATCACATGTGATATTACATATTATATATGATTTAACACTAATATCACATGTGATATTCAATTTAGTGTTTTATCATATATGATTTTTCATTCAAATTTCAAGAATAAAATAAACGAAAAAACGAAAAACGTGAAAAACGATTTTTTTTTTTTGAAAGTATATCAAAGTGCCCGTCTATAGAAAGATAATTAAATGCTCGTCGCGACGGTGCAAATATTTTCGCTTAACGATAAACGGTTTAAGAGATATTTAAATTATAAAAAATGGGTGAAATAATAAAATGCTTTTAATCTCAGCCATTGATTTATTTTTAGATGGATGGTGGAGATGAGTCCCTTGGTATGGGAGAAAAGTTTGGTATGTAAAATAACTCTAGGGTGCGTTTGGTACAGAGAATTTCAGAGATTAGAAATGAAGTAGAGAATAAAAATCAGATAAATGGAATTTGAAGGAGAATTTTTAGTGATTTCTCTTGTTTGGTAAAATAGAGAAATTGACTTAAGAAACGGGAAAAAAAATCATTTCTTCTGTTTGGTAAAACAGAGAAATGAAAACATATTTTTAACTTTGTTATATTTATTCATTTTATAACCAAAATAAAAAAAAAAAATGAAAAATAAGTAAACTAGTTTATATGTAAAATGAATTAACATTTCGCAAACAAAAGTGAACTTGTGCTTATGTAACATTTATATATGAACTTGGGGGTGTTTGTTTCGGCTTATGGCTTATTTGGTTGTGGGCTTATGTTTCATAAGCTCACTTTTTGTGGCTTATTTTTATTTTTTTTGGGCTTATGTAAGTTTTGTCATAATAAGGTTATATAAGCCGAAAACTTTCAAAATAAGCCACAAAAAACGAGCTTATAAAGCATAAGCCCAAAACCAAATAAGCCGTAAGCCGGCTATATTAGTCGAAAAAAACCAAATAAGCCGCAAGCAAACAACCAAAAATGTAGACCAGACATTACAATCACACTTGAAACTGCACTCTAACATAAACTGTGACAGAAAGACTACTGTAAACGACTTGTTTATAGGATCCGTAAACCACTGTTGCCAATTTATATCTTTATATTTATTTTATCTTCGCACATACTAAGCTACAAGTGTTACATGGTATATGAAATTGTATATTAGGTCTAATCAAGTATGAATCAAAAACAAAATAGATCAATTCATTGTTAACATCTTCTATACATAAGAGAATGAAAAAAGTATCATGATTTAATTGACATCTTAAAGCATTCCTACATCACAATAAATCTGTTGGAATGTTCAAATGTCATTATCATTAACCCCATCTCAACAAAAATCGTAGGGCTCACAAAAAGGGTTATGATATAATAATTGGAATTAAGAATGAAGAACCTTAAACCGTCAAGATGATATGGCAGAAGAGCAATACTGCAATAGAGATAGAAGAGCAGATCTTGGAAAAGGGGTCGACGGTGGAAGAGCAAAAAACGGCGGAGGAGGGGCCGGCGACGGAGAAGGAGATGATGGAAGGAGGATCGCTGGTCTATATGGTCACCAAGTAATTTTGACAAATGTGATTTGCACGTGATTTGAGAATATGTACCCTTTTTTTATGGCTAGCCCAAATTCTCTATTGAAAAAACACGAAGACTTGGTTGTGCCTAAAATTGATTTCTTTTGATTTCCATACCAAAAGTAAGGTAAATGAAAATACAAAGGGGCCTTTTCTCGAGAATTCTTAATTCTCCTTATCTGTTTTTCTCCAAGCTACCAAACATGGGAATTTGAGACAATTTCATTTCTCAACTCTCATTTCTTTGTACCAAACACACCCTAGGGGACTTAATTTCTGAAAACATTGGTAAACAATTAAGAGGGACTTGGGAGACCCATCAAAGCTAAGTGTCACAATTAAGAGGCTAATTAAGTGATTTGCTTCAAAACATTGGTAAACACACCCTTAGTTTGATAGCTTAGAAGAGCATTTTAATAGGGAACTTAATTTCTGAAAAATAAGCATTTTATTTAATTAGTCTAGAAGTTGGATAAATATTTTAATTTCAATTGTTTCCTTATTAGCAAAATAGTTGAAAGAAAATGTGAAAATGAGTCTGAAAGACTTAATAATTTACCTATATTTTAAGGATTCTTAACAAATATTTTTGTTATGAACAATAAAATAGGTCTACAGCTGTATTAAAGCTATAACATAATGTAATTTTATCGTAATATTTTTTATTTAATTGGCGAGATCCATCACCATTAGCACCACTATGCTACAAACTTATATAATAAAACCAATGGTCAAGTTATTTAATAAATAAATAAATCACGGATCACCCCCTTGCAAACTCATATAACACGATAGATAGAACGAAACATCTTTATATTTTTAACTGAATACCGATATAAAGACGCTATGATTGATGCGACATTTCCATTTTTGAACGTCTATGGGCATTTCATGGGTGATATAATCAATTAAACATAAGAACATTGACGAGATAAAAGATCAAAGAATGATGAGAATATTTGTCTTCTTTATTTCTGACTTTATTTTTATATGTAGTGCATTGCTGTTAATTCAAGCTATTCCAACATAAAAGTCTGTTATTTGAAAAGTTATTTTCACAAAAAACATATAATTGAATAATATTCACTTGCCGAAAATTTTAGTTACATTGTACCTAACGCCTTAACGCATGCGAGTACCTTTAGTATTAACTAGCGGGTTAACCAGCGCGTTGTTGCGGGAGTGCGTTGGCCTCTATTATTTTATGTACGGGAGTCTTTGTTATAATTTTTTTTATTAAGAACTAAATTTGCAAAAGAACGATAACGGGGGACTAACGGTGTGATTTATAGCTAACGCGAGGGACCTTTTTTGTAAATTTCTTAGCTACAGTACACGCACTATAAACAGTCCCTCAAGTTATTTATTTATTTTTTTTGCAACGTTAAGTCACGACTGTTAGATAACGGCTGTTAAAAACTAACTTTGTAATGAATCAAAAGCCTCAGGGGCTAAATTGCAAATTGCCCCGTACTGATTGAGAGTCCATTTGATTCCATAAAGTCCAATCAACTATTTCTTTGAGTTTTTTCTCCCTATAATGGGCAACGGCCACCGAAGCCAAGTACTTATTATCTTGGTCGTCATCCATTTCTGCTTTCCTACCACATAGTAGTTCAAACATCACTATCCCAAAGGAGTAGATATCTGACTTGTGGCTCACACTTTTAGTCTCTAAACATGTTGGGTCTGTATACCCCCGCCTGTTCGAAACATAACTAGTATCGAAAGAAAGGTGCCTTTCAGATGCTGTAACCTTCATTGAAAGTCTAAATTCAGATAACCTGGGTTCCCAGTTCTCGTTTAATAGAATCGTCTCACTGTCGATATTTCGATGTATTACGCTAAAATCGCGTACCTCATCATAATGAATATAACTCAACGCATTCGCAATACCGACACATATCTCCAATCTTTGCACCCATGTCAGCAACATCGAGTGACTTAGATAGTTGCTGAGACTTCCTCTTGACTCTAGCTTGATAATGATGACCTTCTCATCATTTTCATCACAGAACCCAACTAATGAAGCCAAATTTTTATGCTTGAGATTAGAAAGCAACGAAATCTCCATCCAAAACTGTTGTTCTTTTTCATCATCCCATTCTTTATTTGACCATCTCAGAGCATGGATATCAATCAACTCACCGGACCACACGAGCTGTCCCTTGTAATGATTTACAAAATCAGCTTCTCCGATGGAATTTTTGTCAGCGAAGTTGTTGGTGGCTGATAGGATGCTTTCAAGGGGAATTTTTAAGTGAGCAAAGTCGTCATGATTGACTGAAGACATTACGTATGTATCTGTTTGTTTATCTGAACAAAAGAGGGAGTGTGGATTGTTAAAAAAAAAAGCGAAGGAGTGTGTGTTTGGGTGATATACATAAATCTGTTTGGTTTGTGTTTGTATATATACAAAGATGTGAATAAGTTATAAGTGTGTGTTCCGTGTCATCTTTAATGGATGGTGGCCTGGTAGTTGTATTATTATTGTAGTAGCATTAATGGATGGACGCGTGGTAGTTGCATTTTTAATGGATGGAGGTGTGGTAGTTACATTTTTATTGTAGTACACTATTGGCTTTTGGACCATTAAACAAATTTTCTAGCGTATAGGAAACTTCTCTTTTAAAGTTTTTAAATAATAAGTAACAAAACAACAAACACTCAAAGTAACTAATTTGAATTTGTGGCAAAATGTGCATATCGGTGGAACAACCAGAGCCTTCCCCAAAGATCCGGCTCCGTGCGATAAGCTCCTGTTCCAGTGACTTAATTAGCCATGAGATGGGTTCGAACACTCGTCTATTTCGCAAAACCTTTATTAACCGGTCAACTGAGCGTTTATGAAAGGGGAATGATACCATTCGAGCAGGCCACAATTCGTAACTAATTTGAATTTGTAACTGAAATATTAATACACAAGTGGAATCTAAAAGTATGATGAGAAACTTCCAGCAACTACAATGAAATGTCAATAAATAATATGATTTCAAAAATTCGAATAGAGATTATATGAACAAACCAATGAACATTAATGTTGGTGATTTGAAAAAAAAATGCACACGGAGATATTGAGATGATATGATAAAGATAATGACATGAAAAGGATTTCGTGAGATCTTAATCACGATTAATATGTAACTAGCAGGGTATCCGCGCGTTGCGGCGGCGGATACATTGTGTAAAAATTTTGACTAATAATATTTTGCTATTTTATGTTTATCGTGACAATAACTTTATTTAAAAAAAATTATTGTAATATCTTTAAGCAATAGGATACTATTTTAAGGAGGACCTCTTTCGCGACAATGGCACAGAGCCACAAAATCTACGGGACGGCCCTGAGACACACACACAAAAACTCATCAAACACACAAAATATTCATCAACCAAAAGGCAACAAACAAGTCGACTATAATGACAAAGTGAATTAAATTATATATTATTGTCTCAAGAAGCTTCGATTACTTCAAGAACCTTCGAAGTGGAACCAACGAGAAATTCGTTACGCAGAGAAAAAAGCTATTTGGTGATGTATTTAAAACATTGGTCCTTGGTGAGAAAATGGCGTTTTTATGCGGTCCTGAAGGGAATAAGTTCTTGTTTTCTAATGAAAATAAGCTTGTTGAAGTATGGTGGCCTAGTTACTGCATTTTAATGTGCAGTTAAAGTGTCTGATAAAATGCACCTTTGCTTGTAGGTTAGATTTTAGATAATATTTCATTTAAACAAAAGCTTTATAAAATTGAATTAGGGAGTTATCTGTAGTTTGATATTTCTTATTGAGTGTAAGAAGTCTAAAGTTAGCTTTTTTCTGTTAATCGACAGTGAAGTGGTGAAAGTTGATCATGTTACCTTCTTTTGGAATGGAACCGCTCTGGATATTTTAATTCAGAGTTGGAGGAATGTGTGGAAATGCCAATTGATAGTGGGAGAGTGGTGAGAAGGCTCGTGAAGCGGTGTTAATCGGGTTGGGATGGTCGGGTTCGGGTCAAGGCTAAAACTAACATACCCAAAGCCGGTCTTATTTGAACTCAGGTTAGTCGGGTTCCTGTCAATTCGGATCGGGTCAACTCGGGTTCGTGTCAACCCAAACCCGAATAAACCTATTCGGGCTACTCGGGTCAAAATTTGTATTCGGGTAAACCTTAGTAACTTGCACACAAAACAAGGTCGGGTATCGGGTTGAAAATTTTTGGAAAACTCGGGTTCGGGTTGACCCGTTTGACCTGAATAAGCTTTTTAAATTTTTTTTATATATATATATATATATATATATATATATATATATATATATATATTTTTTTTTTAATCTATCTAAATTATAGTAACAAATATTTGAACTCCTAATGTTACTTTTGCAGAAAAATTGGGAGAATGTGAAACATCGTTGGGATGCTCAGGTACTTGGTGAAGTGCCACACAAATTTAAGAGTGCTGTTGAGGCTATCAAGAAGGAGAGGGAACCTCCAAATGCTAATGATCAGTACTTACCCTCATTTGTCATTGTTGATGAAAGTGGGAATCCTATTGGTTCCCTAATGGATGGGAATGCTGTTGTCACATTCAACTTCCGATCAGATCGTATGACTACTTGCCCAAGCTCTTGAGTATGGGATGTTTGATAAATTTGACAGAGCGCGGTTCCCCAAAATCCGATATGCTGGAATGCTTCAATATGATAGGGAGTTGAAGCTACCAGGTCATTACCTTGTTTCACCACCATTGATAGAGAGAGGACATCTTGTCAATAATGTTATCCACACCTTTGCTTGTAGGTAAGATTTTAGATAATATTTCATTCTCAGTCGCAAATATGAATATTTCTAATTGGTATGTTAGATTAGTTGGAAGAACTTAAACCGCACCATTTATCTTCTTCTTGACTTTCGACTTTTTCGTGGCAACTATGATTTAATATTAGATGGGATCCACGAGAACATGCTACATTTAAATTATCAAGATCTAATAATGAGAAAACTGCAAGTGACCCGCTACACAGACTTCAGATATTCTTGAAATGGGTTGAAAGGGTCTAACGATTTTTCAAAAGTTGTGCCAAGGTATATTTTTTTATGCACAAAATCTCTATTATAGCCAAAAGCGAGTAGCTTGTGAAAAGGGCAATATGCAATTAATTGTAAGACTTGCAAGTTGCAACCAATTACAAGATGTTAGCATTATACATAAGGGGGAAATTTCAGCAATACTAGTAGTAGTGAAAGATGTTTAAAATATTATATGGTATTTTGTATGAATCTCATCATCAGTATCACTCTATGGTAAAGACAAACTAAGTCAATTGAGCAATTTGAACCCTATGTGTGCATGTATTATTGTACACATGAGTGTTCTAAGCTAATAAAGTATCTTTTAACTTTAATGAAACCAATTGTAATTGGTTACCAGAAACGTGCTGTAACAAACAACTCCATCTTCAGCCAAAGAAAATATGACCAGAAGCATGTGCACACCTGACAATATACCCTTGATTAAACATTCCATAACCTTGATTATCAATATAAAACAGGGTAAAAATGTATGATATAGAATGTGATCAAATGTGGGTGGGTTGTGTAACGGCTTAACACGGGTTATGGCTGATGCAGGTTTAGTATAGGTCAACCTAAAAAGAACTTGGTCAACTTCTAAACCTTTTGATTGATAATTAGTGTGACTATGATTACAAAAATCGTATTAGTACGTTGATAATCCCAATTTTATTAATGTGTAAATTAGACTATTCGTTCTTGTGGTTTGTGTTGACCGCTGTAGTTCGTCCGTTGACCCAAAAAATGCACCGTTTGTCTTTAGTCCCTCTGTCTAACGACCCCCATTAACGCCCGTTAGATCACCCCAAGTGATACCCACATGAGGGTATTTTCAACTCCCTCGCCCCAAACCCATAGTTTTCTCCATCATTATCATTTTTCCATGTTTTTTTCTTTTTTTACCCACACGCATATACAAATAGACATACCTATACACAAAATAACAACCACACACATCTTGTTCCTCTTATTTTACACGTTCAATCTTCTTTTCTCCTATCATCAATTTCTTTATCTTCTTTTTCTCAATTTTTTGAAATAATGAGTCTATGGTAATGAAAGTACAATTGAACATTGGGCCAAAAAAAAAAATGGACCTAAACTCCTAAAGCACCATTGCAGCCTTAGATGGATGCATTAGCAGTATGGATGTTTTGCCATTTATGAAACATGAGAAGAAATTAGTAAAATTTAATGGGTTTGTGATTTAGAAGCCACGAAAACAGCAGTGGGTTGAGATTTAGGCGGCGGCGAGGGGTGGACATCGGTGGTGGTGGGTGTTGATGGCAGTTATTGGCCGGAGATGATGGAGGCATTTATATGGATATGGTGGTGGTTGTGGGCTGGAGATGTTGGTTGTCGTGGTGGCCGAAGAGGAGATGGTTCTTAGAGAGAGAAGAAACCATGATGGTAGGATATGTGTAGGATGGAGTGTTTGAAGATACACAATGAGGTTGTTCAGGCTGCTGCATATGGACTAAGCTAGAACCATTTAGATTCACCACAGTCTCCATGCTCCTACTTTTAAATTCATAAACAATTTGTTCATCCACATGTGTGTGACAAACTTTGACCCATTTACATTTGTTAAGTTCATTCACACTAGCTCCATTTTTGACACTTATTATATCGTTACGACGTTACCAAGCTCTTACCAAGAAGTATGTAATTTAATAATATGTTATTCATTTAGACAACTCGAGTCTATAATTAATTGTGTCCAAAGTTGGTGGAAAAACAAGATCTTCACCTAAATTTTCCAACATCAAATCCACCTTCTACCTGTTGGACCTTAATGTTATAGAAGCAAAGTTAGGGTAGTAAAGTGTTTATATGTATTATGTATTTTATGTAAAGTCTCTAAACCGGTTTTACATATGGGTTGGGTTTATTAGAAATGGTATAAACTGTTTAAGATAGGTTACAACGTCCAAAAGTTGTGACGTTTACTTTCTGAAACGTTGTATCCCTTTGATACTGAAGGCAACGTTTCAAACAGTATATATATGTCAAAGTCCTGTAATCAAACATCAGTTGTAAATTCAAAAGTAATACAATCGATCATTTGCATATCTGCACTTTTCTTTTTTCTGTCGCAAACATCCAGTTTCATTCATACCAATCAGAAGATATATAACCTGTAAAGTTGTTTAATCGAAGCCCACTTATCAACCTGTGCAACAGTGGCATCAGAGCAAGCGTTAATTGATCCGGGGAAGAACGACTGCAAGGGGCTATCGATTGAAAAGCAAGAATAAAAGGAACAAAGGTAGAAAGTATAAAAAAAAAAGATGGGATCGAAAGTTTGCCAAATTTCAGAAGGAAGAAACAATTTTGGTTCTTTTGCATCGATAATAATCAGAAAGAAGATTGTAAGTAGTTGTTTTTAAGTAATCCTCGCTTTCACTTTATATATTTCAATATTAGAATTAAAGCTATATAAGTAGGTTAGAAAGTAAGAGAGTACGATTAAGTCTTGTATTTTTTATTTAAAAGAAACAAAAACAAATTAGATTAAAAACTACAAAACTAGAAGTAAGAATCCGAACCCTTGTGGTTCACAAAGTAAGAAGTAAGAAAGAAACCTATCGTTTTTTAAGAAACATAGTGTTTAACAAAACCTTAGTGTTTCACCCCGTAAGAGAAACCTTAGTGTTTCACCCCGTAACAGAAACCTTAGTTTTTTCACCAAGTAAGAGAAACCTTAGTGTTTCACGCTGTAAGAGAAACCTTAGTGTTTCACCCAATAAGAGAAACCTCAATGTTTCAAACCAGTAAGAGAAGTGTTTCAAAGCAAGTACGAACTGATCATACGATCACAAGTAAGAAAGAAAGGAAGAAAGTAAGAAAGCAAGAAGAATGACTAAAGGAGAATGATCTACACCAACTCGTGACCAAAACATAGCACTTCAATATCCGAAACAAACTACACAACATGGGCAATTATGATGGAGACAATATTGAAGGCATATGGTATTCGGGGAATGATAATTGCAAAAGAAGGAGAAGCAAAAAAATGAGAAGAAGGAAAACACATCAATGGCAATGATCTTTCAAACATTGCCACAAGATGTTTTAATGCAAGTTGCACAATACTCGAATCGCAAAGCGAAGTGTGAGACTCGATCAAAGTCAAGTATTTGGGAGCGGTCTTGTTCAAAAAGCACGACTACAAACCTTGAGGACTGAACTAGAGATGCTAAGGATGAAACCAAACTAAACGTAAGTTGACTATAGAGGAAAGTTAACTAGTATAAAGGCCAAGTTTAAAGGCCTTGGTGAAACTTTGGAAGATAAAGTACTAGTAAGGAAACTACTTAACTCTGTTCCAAATAAGTTTTTACCTATCGTGGCATCTATTGAAGAATGTCAAGATTTAGACAAAATGTTGTTTGAAGAAGCCGTTGGAAGATTAACTGCTTTCGAAGAACGACTCAAAAGTTAAGATGAACCAGAAAATTATCAAGACAAACTTTTGATGGCAAGTTCAAGCAATCAAGGAAGAGGAAGAAACTTTAACAAAGTAGGAAAAGGACAAGAAAGACATACAAGGCAAGGAGAACAAAGCAAAAAAAAATGAGATGCTATGAATGTGGTGACTTAGGTCATTTTGCACGTGAATGTACCAAATGGAAGAAAGAAAACAAGAATGAAGTATTGCACCTCGTTTATTGTTCCGATGAAGATAAAAACCCTGTTGTTAAGTCAAGTAAAGAAGACATGTTTTCCGTCTATAACATTAGGGGGATGAATGTTGGACCTTAATATTATAGAAGCAAAGTTAGGGTAGTTAAGTGTTTATATGTATTATGTATTTTATGTAGAGTCTGTAAACCGGAATTGTATATGGGCTGGGGTTTATTAGAAACGTTATAAACCGTTTAAGATAGGTTACAACGTCCAAATTTTGTGACGTTTACTATCTAAAACGTTGTATCCCTTTGATACTGAAGGCAACGTTTCAAACATTATATATATATGTCAAAGTCCTGTAATCAAACATCAATTGTAAATTCAAAAGTAATACAATCGATCATTTACATATACGTACTTTTCTTTTTTCTGTCGCAAAACTGCTGTCCCAAACATCCAGTTTCATTCATACCAATCAGAAGATATATAACATGTATAAGTTGTTTAATCAAAGGCCACTTATCAACCTGTGCAACACTACCTCTCTAATATGATTTAGTTTTTTTCATGTTAATTCCATGGGGTTTGCGTTCGATTATTTTGTGTAATCTTGTGTCCTCATATTATGAGGTTCTCTTTTAATAAAATTATCTTGGCTGTTCAATAATTAAATATTAAAAATTGGTGTTCAATATGATAATGAATTTGTGTAAATCCAAACACACATATGCCTCCATGGTTAATAAAAACCAATTAAAATAAAAATTAGTGTTATGAACCATATGTGGACATGTATTGTAGATTTGTAGTATACATGAATATCCTAAGCTAATAGAGTTCCTATTAATTCAAATGAGATCAAATTCCTTACAAGAAACGAGTTGTAACATATGGAGCAACTCCATCTTCAGACACAATAAATGTGACCAAAAGCATGTGCACTCTTGGTACTTTCTGCTTAATTTGACTTTCCTTTACCTTCATTGCTCCAAAACTAGGTTGAAATTATCGACGTAAAATATGGTATAAGTTGTATATAGTATAAAGGTGAAAATATGTTGTGCAATGGGGTGAGATGGGTTAGGGCTGACACAGGCTTCGTGCGGGTCAACCCATAACATTTTTTTGTCAAACATTTTCAGGCTTTTGTAGATAATGATTGTGACCGTGATTACAAAAACTGTATTGGTACATTAATAATCTCAATTATATTAATAATATGATTTATAAAATTTGATGAATTAAGCCGTTTAAAAAAAGTTTGGTGCTTTGAATCTACAGTTTGGAGAAGTTTGAGTCAGTTTTAGCCAATTTTGTTTTTAGCTAGCATTTTCAACTTATCAGTTTTGCTCATTAGGGATAAAACCTATCCCGAATCGATCAATTCATAAAAAAAATGGGTCAAAATTGCCATGTGTATCATAATTTTTTATTTAATTTCTGTCAGGAGATTGCAAGAGCAGGAAGTGGTTAAGAAGCAATAACATCATAGCAAAGTCTGCTAAGTGTGGGGTGATCAAGCAAAGAACCAACTTGAGTCGAGAAGTTCATCTTTCAAATTTTGAACCTTCTACGCGTGAAACGTTTGTCCATATTTTCCTCTCTCCTTGAATCAAATATTCTCCAGAACATGGTATAATTTAATTGGTGCATTCTCCTACAGGAATGATCAGTGAACAAAAGTAAATGATGTATATCATCAAAACCTAAAAGGCTAAAATGTGTGCAACAATGTGTGATTCGGCACTATATACCAGCCACTAGGGATAGAAATTCGATTCATATGCTTTTGAATATGTAGAGTCGAAGGTTATGTTTTATGTCTAATAGGTCAAACATGGGAACAAATTAAATAAAAAAGAAACGGATGAAATGGATCTAAACTTGACCAAAGCGTATTTTTAAAAGGTATACACTAACTAAAATTTCTTATTTCAACATAATATATTTTTTTGGGCACAAAGTGTTTTGGCTCAACCACCCGACGCATTCTAGCAATTACATGTTGTTGGATCGATGTACTCTAACCAAACTAACTTATATAGCTTGTTAAGGGCTTAATAACCTCTGATAAATCCTAAGTTATTAAAAATGAAACACTGAACTAACTCTATTAAGTACGCGGAACTTACTTCAATAAAGCTAAGAAGAATTTACTTTAACTTCAACTATTATATATTAATTACTCTGAACCTGCTTGTTATACAGATTCTTCAACAACTCTAAACTCTAATATCGTACTTCTCTAAAACACTAAAAACACGTATCGTACTTTAGGATTCTAAAACATATATCTCTAATGCCAATCTAGGGGTCCTTTTATAGACTTAAGGATAACCCTAGTCGGTTTACAACTTGTAACCTTGTACGACAAGTAATCTAAACTAAGACTATTCTAGAATAACAAAGCTTTCTATAAACAAATATAGCAGTTCTTTAGCTTTTAGCTTCTATAAAGATTTTGACTTCGTCAAAGATTGACTTTTACTTAGTAGTACTTTGAATCTCCAAAGACTTTGACTTCTTTTCAAGACTTTAACTTTCATATCCCAACAATCCTCCCAGAATTGAATTCTACTTGCTTGACTTCAAGTTTCCTTTGTATCTTTATCATTAACTTCTGTTAGCCTCTTGGAAAGATTGTGTCTTTATCAATTATCTTTATCTTCAGATTTTGTATTCACTGTGCTTGGATTGTCATCATCAAAGTAACATGTTATTCTTTTAGCAACATTCTTTATAGTAACCTTTATCAGCAAGCTCCATCTTTTCAGCAACTCAGTAACATATGGCAAATTGTACATCAGTTCAGTAAGTTTCAATCTATTCTCATCACTTTCATGTGTGTAAAATCCTGTGAGAGGTGAATCATTGAAATTTAATGGATTTTGATGTCTCTTTACCAAAGCCATTAACTCTGGAGTAGCCGAATGTTTAGGTGTGTAAGACCATGGTACATTGATAACCATATGATTTTTAGCAAATCATCACCTATCAACAGATTTGATTTGTCTTTACCAAAAGCTGTACCCTTTTGGACTAGTAAGTTCTTTCAATCATGGTGAACTAATTACCATATAAATGGTTTTTCCACAGCCTTTACCACAAACCATTTTCTTGTGGGCTAGCCAACTCTTCACATTTGCTGATATGGTGAGTTGATTACCATACAACTATAAAACGGATTTGAGATATCTTTACCAGAGCCGTTTGCTCATGGATTAGCCAATCCTTTTGTAACCATGGTGGATTGATAACCTATTGTTATTACCATCTCAAAAACCATTTATTGCTATTAACTTTTGTTTCAAAATATTCTTTCAAAAATATTTATTGGTTTATGCTGCAAGCACTACTTTAATGAAAGTACTGTTTGTTCAGCAGTACTTTGAATAAAGTACTGATATTTCAAAAAATTTATTCAATAAAGATTCATACCAGTTATTCATCATCATCAGCCATAGTTGTCCATCTGATAAAAAATTTGATGACCATAAGAGCAGTTTCATTATCTTCTTCAACTTCCATACCATGCTCTAGTATTCTCCTCATAAGATCTGATGTAAGCGGATATCTTTTATCTGCTAACATATAAATCATAGTTCCATCTTCTAACTCTAAAACATGTACTCCGTGATTCTTCAAAAATCTCCAGTGATAATCTCCCAATCTTCTTGATTTTTCCAAATCTCATCAAGATACTTGATTCTTCAGCTTCCCAAACGGCAGTGTGAGATCTCCAAGTAGGATTAAACCAACACCTTCTGATGGAATGTGTTCAAAATATTCTTGCACCAAATGATATAAATGAAATAAATCCTCTATATCTATTATGTGCAATAGATCCCATAGCATATTAAACACTCTGAAGCTTTCATCTTCTCTATGAAACATCGGATAATTTCCATCCTTAGATTCTACAACTTCAAAAGTAGTTATTGACGACTTTTTCTTCTTCTTTTCTCAGATCATCTTTAGAATACTCAAATTCTACAACTCTTAAGTAATTCCTTAGTTCATCATCATCTGATCAAATCTTAACTCAATCTTCTTTGATGGTCGCTCAATTTCAGTTGTCCTTTTCTTTTAAACTTCCTTTTCTATCATCTTCTTAATGAGCATCATCATCTTTAAAGTCTTTGATACTATCAACATGCTTCTGATAAGCTTCTCTAATGCCTTCATACATCTGTTTTATCTCAACATAATTCAACTTCTGCAATCCAATATATCCTTGACCTTTTAAATAAGCCATCATTGCATTTCTTTCCTTAGTACGATTTGGTCTTCTTGGTATAGCAGAAACAGGAATAGGTTTCTTTATTGGTAACTCAAACTCAGCATTTAATTCAGCTTGTAACTTTCTAGCTGCTTCCTCATTCATAGTAACTTCACCAGCCCTTAGTTGTGCTAAAGTGAGTTTCTTTTTCTTCTTTGTTTCAATCATTTTACATTTCCCTTTATCTTTAGAATCTAACACTGGTTGAGATTGAAAAACTTGAGATTGTTCTTTAGCAACTCACGAATACTCACATCTCTTGGTCTTGATAAATTGCAATATCTCATTTGCAATTTCATCACTTGCGATGTTCAACCATAGGTTTATCAGCTTCTTCTTCTTGTGGAATTGTTGAAGGACCAGCTTCTTCATCAAAATCTAACACCCTTGGTGTAATTAATTCTTGTCAATTTGTTCCTTGAAGACCAAGACTTTGATCATCAGATTTTTACCATCAAGCTTTGTAGTACAGCCAAGAAGATTTGAACTTCAGTTCTTTCTTCCTCAGTACTTTCAATATTAACTTGTGCTTCAGTACCTTGAGGTTGAACATCAGTACCTTGAGGTTCATTTTCTTTGTCTGTCTTTAATAAAACATATTCATTCAAATTCTTATCTTCCAATTTCCTCCCCAATTGGAATGAAGATTGTTGTTGAACCTTTTTGCCTTTGGTGGTCTTCTTAAATTTCCTAACAGGCCTTCCTAGCTTCCTTTGAGACTTGACCCATAATCTATGTTGTTGAACTAATGGCCATACAAAATTATTTAATCTTTTAAACTTAAGCTTCAACTTCTTAATCTGTGTAGCCTGTTCTTCAAAAGATTTCTTTAATCTGGTCAATTCCCTTGATAAAGCATAATTGTTAAGAACTGTACCCTCAGGTGCCACATCTCCCTCATCTCGCATGTTTGAAGCCCATCTGTGGAAGTATAATCATTGGGAGAGGATGGTGGGTGTTCCCCTTGTTCTGAATCATGAGCAGAAACTTGTGGAGATGGTGGAGGTGAAACTGCATTATCCGCTTGAATATCGCACATCTTGTGAAGAGCATTACAAGACTTGTGATGCAGACCTTGTGAATCAAGACTTGAGAAGCGACCTTGAGAAGAAGCAGTACCTTCTCTGTCATCACTAGCTGCAGCCTCATCTCTAAGAGCTTAAACAATCTCCATCATTGAAGGAGTCAATGGAGTGTTCCTTCCACTGAACAGATCACTCTTCCTAGCCATGAAGGTGAAAATCTTGGTGTTGTACCACAAGGTAATAGGCTTGAAGGCTTTGGTACATCAGCAAGTTGTTTATTCAAGAACACTTGAATAAATCTTGGATACATCAACCAGCGCGATCCATGAGATATGTGAGATAGAATTCCATCCAAAATTAGTCTTGAAAAATTGAATATCCGATTGGTAGCTAATCCCACTATAGCAGATGCTATGTTAGAACCAAATTGCTCCCATGAAGAACTCTTAGAACTGATACAATGAAGTAGAACATGCACCAAGTACTTCCAATGTGGGCTGAACAAGGGTTTCTTGAAAGTTTGTTCAGTTAAGGACCCTTTATACCCAATGTCTCTGAATATATCCCAAATCAATTGTTTATCAAAACGAACAACTCCTTCTTCATCAGCAAACAATAGATCTTCACGAATTGAAGTTTCACTCACCTTCACAATCCGTCCAGCAACCTTAGCTTGAATATACGATTCATCATTCTCCATGTGAGCCCTAGCAATTGTTGCCCAAAGCTGCTGAATCCACTACCAATTATATCCGGGTTCCACTAAGAGTGCATAACTAATCGGCGATCCAGTGAGAAAATCAATGATGTCATGGAAGATGACATTAGCTTCCGTTTTATCTAAATTCGCCACCATGTTGTGTTTTGAAACTGTAGTATGATTTGCCATTGATGATTTGTTTACAAAGAAAGTGATTTGTTGAATAGAAGATGTGAGAAAGAGAGATATGGAAAAGATTGATATTAATAAAGATGAGAGGGAAAATCGGAAGGTAGTTATTTATAGGTGAGATTTGAAAAATCACAACCCATAATAACAAAGTTACCATTAGTGTGTTTTACCCCTCAATATTACCGTTGGAACAAAGACGCTAATAAGACAAGCGTTTTTCCACGTGTGCAGTACTTTCCAAAGCAGTACTTTCATATAACCAAAAGGCAGTACTTTTCCATTCTCCTCTTTATAATGGCAAACACTTCAAATAAACATGAGATTGCCTTCCCTCAAGCAATGCATAGGACTGTCTAACAGACAAATCAGTCCTCCCCTCAAATATAGCTTAGTAATTAATCATTCCAATGCTCACCACCAAGTGATTGAATCTTGAAACATCAAATCCTTTGGTGAGTAAATCAGCTACATTATCATCTGTGTGAACCTTAACAACATTAATGAGCCTATGCTCATAAAAATCTCTGATAAAGTGATGCCTAATTTGAATGTGCTTTGTCTTGGAGTGATAAACTGGATTCTTCACAATGAAAATTGTACTCTCATTATCAATGTTGATAGGAGTATTCTTGAAGTTGAACCCATAATCCAAGAGTTGATTCTGCATACACAAAACTTGTCCACAACAGGTTGCAGCAGCCACATATTCTTCGGTGGATGATGTTGCCGCAATTGTTTGTTTCTTACATTGCCATGAGACTAATCTTCTTCTAAGATATTGGCATCCTCCAGGTTTGATCTTCTATCATAGTTATCACCGCATAATCACCGCCTCTAAAAAGGCTTCTAAGTGAAAAGGTGAATCCTTTGGATACCACAACCCCAACTTAGGTTGTTGCTTTAAATAACTAAAAATCCGCTTCACTCAGATTCATATGGGAGACCTTAGGTGAGACTTGATATCTTGCACATAAACAAACAAAGAAACATAATATCGCCTAGATGCAGAAGATACATAAGACGTACCCAATCATTGATCCTGCATAACTTGACTTCAACAGTTGTCCATCTTCATCCTTGCCCAAAGGAGTTGATAGATTTAATGTAGTAACTCGGCTTCATAGCATCAAAATTGAACTTTAAGTATGTCGCATACATACTTGTCTTAACTTATAAAAATTCCCTCCTTTGATTGTTTAACTTGAAGCCCCAAAAAGAAAGTTAACTCACCCATTGAACTCCTTTGCAATTCATTCAGCTTCTCAAACTCCTTTACCATAGATGGTTTTGTAGCTCCAAATATGATATCATCTACATATACTTGAACCAACATGATATCCTTTTTATCCCTCTTAATAAACAAAGTCTAGTCAATTGCTCCCCTCCTATAACCATGTTGCAATAAGAAAGTAGAGAGCCTTTCATACCAAGCTCTAGGAGCCTGATGAAGACCATAAAGAGCCTTAACAACTTTGTAGACTTTGTTTGGATGTGTAGGATCTTCAAAACCAGGAGGCTGTTTGACATAGACCTCCTCTGTAATCTTACCATAGAGAAAGGCACTCTTGACATCCATTTGATAAACCTGAAATCCCATGTATGATGCAAAAGCAAGGAATATTCTAATGGCTTCAATCCTGCAAAGAGCAAACACTTCATCATAATCAACTCCTTCTTCTTGTCTGTAGCCTTGAGCTACTAACCTTGCCTGTTCTTAATAACAAATTCCTCTTTCATCTCTCACTCAAAACCCATCTTGTACCAATTACTTTCTTGCCATCCGTAGATCACATAGTACCCAAACTCTTGAAGCTTGAATTGAAGAAGTTCTTCTTGCATAGCTTCGACCTAACTTTCTTTAGTTAATGCTTGAGCTACATTCTTGGGTTCTTCTTGAGAGATAAAACAAGTAAACGCATGTCCTGGTGGTCCTTATGATTTAACTTGTTTTGTTTATAAACAAAACTAAGCAAAGCATTATGTGGTGTAGAAAAACTTTAGCTTTTGTTCTTGTCATCACCTCAAGTAGAAGGACCAATGATTTGACCAGGAGGATGATTCTTATCAATTCTCAAAAGTGGAGTCTGTGGAACTTCAAGATTATCACTTAGGTTTGAGAAATCAAAGATCTTCATAAGAATCGAGAAAATACCTTCATCTTCAAACTCATCATCAAGATCTTCCAATCCTGCATAGTAGGATCATCCAAATCATCCAAAGTGTTGTTATTAGTGCGCAGTTATTTTGATCTAAAGTACTATTATCCAAAGTACTGTAATCTAGTACGTGAGAGAACTCTCAGTCTTGTTCTTTTCGCTTCCTCAAGCTCTTCTTTGATCATCATCATAAGATTGTGCTATTATATCTTGAAGAAGCATCCTATTAAGCTCATCTTGAATAGCTTGTTCTTCAGCCAGCTAATGATGATTTGGTTCGCCAAAGATTTTCTCACTTTCAATGCTTATAGGTTCTTCATTAGAAACAACATTAGGTCTAATGTTGACTCCATGAACAATGTAACGCAAATCTTCTTCTTTATGATCACTTTGATTTTCTTCTCTAACAGGTACATAGATCATAGAAGGAGTCAAAACTTCAAGATCAAACATCCAATCGTGACATTTACCCTTTCTCGATTTTCTTGATCTTCTTCTAAAATTCAACTTGAAGACAATCTTGAACCTTCTTGTGACTTATTGTATACTCTAAAACCCTTTGCCGTTGGTGCAATATCCCAATAAATATCCTTCTTCCGACTTGCCATCAAACTTTCCTGCATTATCAATTGTATTAAGAATTGTTAGAGGGCATCCAAAAGGCTTCATAAAATGAATATTAGGTTTGTTTCCCATCAACAACTCATAAGGTGTCTTCATCTGAGGTTTGGTGACTGATACTCTGTTAAGCACATAGCAAGTAGTACTCATAGCCTTCAAAATTTGAATGAATAGGTAATTGTGAATCAAGTAGCATTGTTCGCCGCTTCAATCAAAGTTCTATTTTCTCTTCTCAGCAACACCATTCTGCTATATAGTTCTTGCAATGTGAACTCCCTCTTGATTCCTTTGTTGGCACAAAGTTCATCCATAAGCTTGTTCTTGAATTCAGTCCCATTGTCACATCTAATACCTCTAACTAGCTTTAAGTCTCAATTGGTTTTCAAGTGCTATTATAAGATCATGAATAGCATCAAAAGTATCATCTTTAAATCAAGAAAATACCCAACTGAATCTAATCGCAATCATCATCACAAACAAGCAAGATTACTTTTTCTTGTTTAGACTTGCAATGAGACAAGTCCAAACAAATCCATATGTACAATGTACCCAAAGGTTCTCTAATTTTTCTTTCCTCAAGCTTCTTGCATGAAGCTTTGTGTTGTTTACCTTTCTTGCACGCCAAACATGAGTGATCATTCTTGTAAGTCTTTGAAGGTAAACCTCTAAATAAATTTCCTTTAACTAGCTTGTTGATGTTTTTGAAATTCACATGGCCTAATCTTCTATGCCACAGATGTGCTTCTTCAAGTGTTGCCTTTGCTACCAAACATGTAGCTCTTTCAGAAGAGTGAAGACTCTTCATATCCAAACTATACACATCATTGGTTCTTGGTACTTTCAGATACAGTTATCATCCCAAGCTTGAATTTAGTGAAAGAATGAGACATTCGGTGTCGCTGAATAACACAGTGGTGCTTTTGTCACGCATTTGAGACTGACAAAAGGTTGAACTTGAGCTCCTTCACATATCTAACATTCTCAAAATCTATACCCCCTGCCTTGATGGTTCCTTTTCCAGTGATTCTTCCTCCATTGGGATCATTCCCAAATGCAACTCTTCCTCCACAATAAGATCTAAAATCTGACAAAATCTCCTTGTCTCCTGTCATGCTTCCAGAGCAACCACTATCCACAATAAGATGATCTTAAGCTCTCTTCCTGCCTTTGCACAAAGATAAAAGAGTTAGTGTCTTTAGGAACCAAGCTTTTATCGACTGGTTCTCAGGAGTGACATACTCAAATTCGAGTATGTAATCTTCACAGCTTTTTGTAGACGTAATCAAGCATTATCTTTTGTTTCAAAACTTGTGGTGGATTTTCAAGAAAGCTTTCTTTTTCAACAAAAATCTCCTTTTCTTTCAACAAAATCATCTTAATCAAAAAACCTCGGCCACTAAGATTTGTTGAAAGTAATCGCTGTTCCTCATCGCATTCCTTCTAAACCCATTTAGTTTTAACTGTTGGTGAAGAGTCCCTTGATTTAGCTACTCTTTTAGAGTTGTAACGCCTTCTAGATTGATAGTAACTGGATCTCCTAGGCTTTCTATTCCAAAAGTGTTTACAAAGATCTTGATTGTTTGAAAATCTAGCAAAGATTTGTGAAGGTACCGCTTGAGTTCTTTGAAAAGTATTTGAAGGTACGGAGGTTTTGAAAAAGATCTTCTCTCGGTGAGGGTATCTATAGTCTTTTGAGAAATGCTATGGTTAACCCTATGTGAATGGTTCCAAACCGTCTATTTTCCCTTGGTTTTTGGTTGGCGCTCGTTTTTTGGGAATTTGCTTGTAACTGAGTGAAAGTTACTAAAGGCTTAATCGATGATCGGGACTATAACAAACAAAACATAATTTTTGACCCATACTCCCAAAATTTCTTCCTTGAGTTCTATGACCAAATCTAACCTGACATTTTGGTGAGTTATGAAACTTATTTTGACCAAAATTATCCCAAAAAGGTTTAGCAGTATTTTGAAAAGGTTTTCTTGAAGGTACTACTAAAGGTGTAGCAGTACTTTGAGTTGAAGGTACTGCTTGACTTATGAAATGATCATCCTTAGGTTTTTCAACTGTATCCTTTGGAGTTTCAAAACTAGATAGACCATTAAGCTTTTTCCTAAACTCTAAGTTGTCTACTCCAAACGAGAAACATCCGCCTAAGGGTTGAAAACTTCCGGGATTGTGGACCGCATGATAACCATTGTCTTTCTTAAACTCAGAGGTTTCAATCGACCTGATTCCTCATTACTAGATGTGTCTACATAATTAATGAGTTCATCATCACTAGTGGTTATATCCTCAAAATCAAGGTCATCCTTATCACTAGCGGGTTTTCTTCTATGTTATTAAAGTCCATACCAAAACTTAGGCCAGCTTCTAATATAAGCTCTCTCTCTGCTTTTCAACATAAGTAACATGAGAAAGACTGCATTCTTTCCGTGCATCAAACTTTATAACAGCTTCATCTCTTTCCTTAGTAAGCTTCTTAATTTTAGAGATTTTACAATTTAATTTCCATTCACTTAATTTTAATCATAATCCGTTGTTCATACTTCTTCTCCAAGCCATTTCATTATTTTCATGTGTTATTATTTTAGCCTATAGACTCTAAAGTAATTTGATTACCTGCTACCTGCACCTAGCCCTTAATAATTATCTCTTTCAGCATAATTATTAAGAACCTTTTGATAAAAATCATGACACTTAGAACATACCTCTAGATAGGTGGTAATTTGGTGAAGTAGCTACCATAGCAAGCGTAACGTGTTCATCTTCACTCTCCATGCTCCAATCAAAGCCTTAGACCTTCATTGATTCCAGCAAAGATATCCAGAGTCCTCATCAAAAGTCAGTGTCTAATCAAACTCTTCCACAAATTCCTCCACAGCCTACCATACAATAGGTTACTCGGTTCATCATCAAACTCAAAGACTCCAGTCAACCTCTCGATAGATTCTTTGAGCAACCAAAGCTTTTGTTTCAGTAGGAATTTCTTTTTAGCTCAAGCTTTGGTTTCTCAACATCCCGTTTGCTTGATATTTAGTAAACCCGCATTCCCTTGCAAGTGTCCGCCTTTTGACAATTAAAGCATTCAATCTGGACTTGTCAAAAGTGACTCATTTTGGTTTGAAGTCAATGTCTCTTCCTGCTTTTCTTCATGAACTTCCCGATCCTAGAAGTTGATCATAGCAACTTGCCACCTAATATCGATTTCTTCAAGAGCATCTTCTTTAATTTGTGACAAATCTTCTTTATAAGTAACAGGTAGAGTAGCTTGTTGTGCAAAGAATGAGCATACCATCCTGAGTGGATAGTTTGTTGATGCTTGCTGAGCAAAGGTGGAGAGAGTAGGCAACAATACTTTTGAGCAACAAGATTTTGATTAGAGAAGCAAGACTTTTAGTGGAAGTATCGCTTCCTCTTTGTGATGACAAAAAGGCATGCCAGGTGGATTTTGAACTAGTTTGGCCATTCATCTCATGCTCATACACCTTCGTGATGATTGTAAAGATCATCAAAGTCCATAACATCAAAACCGTGTTGTCCTCGATCATAGTAGCAATCACATGCCATGAAGATGACAAACTCCTTAAGAACTTCAGATTTCATCTTCTATCAAACCTCTCGCTTGTATAACTCCAAGATACAATCGAGAAGATTTTGAATCTATCATAAGCGCATCAAGGCCTTCTTTCCAACAAAGGAATGTTTCCAAACCGGCTGCTTTAACAGATTGCGGCATCTTCTTGGAAGCATCATTACCTCCAAACCTTGTCCTGTTAAAACACACTAGAACAAAAGGATTTGGCCACAACCAATATGTGACGATATACATATAGTCACACATGTTTTTTTCGCCGTGTGACTAGTTGTCGCTACACCATAGGTACCCTATGGTCAACGGTTTGACTTTTTTAGTCTCTATTGCAAAAGAGTAACCAAAACCGTAACATGTGTGACTAATTAGGTACAAATTTTGTTGGATTAATCCGTATTAGTGACCATAAACACTGTATAGTCACACAAAGCATGTTTGTTTTGGGTATTTAGTCACATACAATTAAGCATAAAGTGGCAAAAGTGTTAATAAGTGTGACCATATGTTGTTTAAGGTGAAGAAATATGTCTTTTGTGTGACTATTGATCATCTAATGGCCACTTGAATTTTATGTTTGTATGGCCTTTTCTAACATTTAGTCACACAAAGCATGTTTGTTTTGGGTATTTAGTCACATACAATTAACATAAAGTGGCTAAAAGTGTTAATAAGTGTGACCATATGATGTTTCAAGTGAAGAAAGGTGTATTTTGTGTGACTATTGATCATCCAATGGCCACATGAATTTTATGTTTGTGTGGCCTTTTCTAACATTTAGTCACACAAAGCATGTTTGTTTTGGGTATTTAGTCACATACAATTAACCATAAAGTGGCTAAAAGTGTTAATAAGTGTGACCATATGGTGTTTTAAGTGAAGAAATGTGTGTTTTGTGTGACTATTGATCATCCAATGGCCACTTGAATTTTATGTTTGTGTGGCCTTTTCTAACATTTAGTCACACAAAGCATGTTTCTTTTGGGTATTTAGTCACATACAATTAATCATAAAGTGGCCAAAAGTGTTAATAAGTGTGACCATATGGTGTTTAAAGTGAAGAAATGTGTGTTTTGTGTGACTATTGATCATCCAATGGCCACTTGAAATTTTTGTTTGTGTGGCCTTTTCCAACATTTAGTCACACAAAGCATGTTTGTTTGGGTATTTAGTCACATACAATTAACCATAAAGTGGCTAAAAGTGTTAATAAGTGTGACCATATGGTGTTTTAAGTGAAGAAATGTGTGTTTTGTGTGACTATTGATCATCCAATGGCCACTTGAATTTTATGTTTGTGTGGCCTTTTCTAACATTTAGTCACACAAAGCATGTTTCTTTTGGGTATTTAGTCACATCCAATTAATCATAAAGTGGCCAAAAGTGTTAATAAGTGTGACCATATGGTGTTTCAAGTGAAGAAATGTGTGTTTTGTGTGACTATTGATCATCCAATGGCACATGAATTTTATGTTTGTGTGGCCTTTTCTAACATTTAGTCACACAAAGCACGCTTTCTTGGGTATTTAGTCACATATAATTAATTATAAAGTGGCCAAAAGTGTTAATAAGTGTGACCATATGGTGTTTTAAGTGAAGAAATGTGTGTTTTGTGTGACTATTGCTCATCCAATGGCCACATGAATTTTATGTTTGTGTGGCCTTTTCTAACATTTAGTCACGCAAAGCATGTTTCTTTTGGGTATTTAGTCACATGCAATTTACCATAAAGTGGCTAAAAGTGTTAATAAGTGTGACCATATGGTGTTTTAAGTGAAGAAATGTGTGTTTTGTGTGACTATTGCTCATCCAATGGCCACATTAATTTTATGTTTGTGTGGCGCTTTCTAACATTTAGTCAATGATCAATTAAGCAAACTGTGATCAAAAAGTGTTAATAATTGTGACTATATGAATCTTTTAGTCACATATAAGAAATCAATATATATCAAAACAAATTCTAATATATAAAAATATATTCAAAATATATTCAAATACAATAAAATTGGAATGTATATAAATTGTAATGTCGCATATAATAAATATTCTCAATAATTTAACTACTTCTGACTCTTGATCTTCTTAGCTTCCTTTTGCATGGTATGACTAGAGACGAAGGCCGTATTTAATTTAGGTGCGCTGTTCTCACCAATCAGCTTTTATACTTGGTGGTGTTACTCAGGAAACAAAAGCCGCGTGTATCAAACACTGAATTAAATATGAAGAATGATATATGTAGGTTTATAAAACACATGCATCTATGTACCTTTTCATCGAAAACCACTTGATCCTTTGGCCATGCATAAAACCACCTAATGATCCTTAACTGCTTTGAGACCGCTTTCTACATCCGTATGCACGCCGCATCTACTAAAGATTTTTCAATAGATACTCTGTAGCAATCCTTTGGGAGTGGTTTGTTATGAAGCATTTGTTTTCCATCATTGTACACGGTACCTCCCGAATAATAGTTGATTTCTTTAAGTGCCACAATCCGCACTTAATTACCTAAAAAGATAATTTGTTGCATGTATATATGTATCATTAATTAATTAAACTAAAGAACATATGAAAATGTTTAAATACATACTTGTGGTAGTACTTAATGGAGACTCCTTTTCTTGTGATCCGGAAGTTGACGTGAAGAATCTTTTCCTTTTGATCTAGTTCGATTTTAGATGCATAGATTTAACAGCTTCCTATATGTATAATACACGGTAAATAAATAATGTATGTAGAATTCAAAATCCGGGGTGATTTATTACTTACACTTATTTGAATTTCCTTTTCCAAAGTTGCAAGTCCATTAGACTTCTTAATGCTCGCAACTTTCTCACGCCCAACACGTGTTCGGCATCCTCATCCAAGACTGCTATTTAAAAGATTAATGTTCACCAAGACACTTGAAATATAAATTGTTTAAGAAGATCAAGCAGTATTTAAAAGGGTATAAAAAAAGATGGAATGTTACTTTCTTATGTCTTACTTCCGTTTGTGTCAATGGAGTTGAAGTTGACTGCAAATCCCCCTTTGTGCACCAATTGTTTCATCAAACTCAGATATCTCTTTTTCTTGACGTTGGCGCCTCTCATTCTCAAGTTCACTTTGAAGTAACACCACTCTTTCATCAGATGCTTGTCTGATTCGAGGCAGATCAAAATACCTCTTGTAGGTTACTCCACCTCCCACCCCTCTCGCATATCCTCCCTTTTCCTTACCTAATACAACTGTCATGGCATCGCAAGCATGATCAAGCTTCAAGATTCCTTGTTTGATCTTGTCATCCGTTTCTTTCTCGCACACACACAATATGGGAAATAGGTTATTTAATTCTACCAATATTAACTTGTAACTAAAAGTATTAACTAAAACACTACCTGTATTAACTTATAAATAACAGCTTTAAGTAATACAAGAGTGATAACTAAAAGTATTAACTAAAACACTACCTATTAATTATAACCATGGTAATACAAGAGCGAGATAACTTATAACTAAACAAACATAATAATAAAATTTGTCAAACTTCAAAATTTTTCTCCCCCATGACCGATATCTTCATCGTGATATTCTCCGCCTTTTTCAACCCTTCCTTTCAACCACGCGTACCACGCGGTGGTTCTTCATCTCGTTCAATTTCTTTACTCTCGATCTTATAAACATCAAATACATACAAATGTAAGATAAACGAATATAAACTAAACTATGATGCTATGCAAATGTAAATGTGCAAATGTTTATGTTACCATTTTTTCTATCACACGTATCCACCTCGCCCCATTGTATGATCATAAATGCACTTGGAACGCGACACTTTATCTTTTGATGATCTCACCTTGCAACACAAAATCATACGGCGTTTAGATGTAGTAATGCTGATAGTATACAACTAATACATATGGAAACATATGAAAAGGTGAAAGATATTTGAACTTGAATAAAATGAATAATTAACACCTTGTATTCCTCGGTCGGTAGTTTACAAAATTAACCCAATCTTCGGCTTTTATAATTGCACTATACTTTGCCGGCACTTCATTTAGTTTTGAAAGGGTATTTTGGTTGGGCAATATGTAGTTTTGTATCAATTTCATTCGAAATTCCTTAGAAGTTGACCAAGACGATTCATTATCGCCTTTCCGACCGTCAAGTCAACATCAAACTATCGCTGCAAAGATTAACAAATTGTTGTTAATTAGTTGCACATATAAAATGCAGAGATAAACTTTTTAACACCTTGTATCTACGCATGCCAAGCCACTACTAGTTAAAAGTATATGTGTACCGTGATTTCGTCCCACATTTTATCTCTTGCTTCAGAATCAACCTTCCTCCATGATAGAATCCTGACACCTATATGCTCACGAACCAAATCACCCAAAAAACTTGAAAACAATGCTCTGTTTTTTCCTGATAACCTATCCAGTGCATCGGGTTACACCGACCTTTATTCCGTCGGTTTTTCCATATTCCCTGTGAAACTTAGCTAACCTAGTTATGCCCCTCTTAACAACATTCGTGATTTGAATGGTTGTTTCCAGATCCTCACCCTCATCCAATACGTCTCGATTCATATTCTAAAGTGTTTTATTTTCACGACGAATAAACCAAATCATCCTGATGTTGACATGATTCAGAAGTAATGTGTTAAAGAAAATAAGTAAACTTAATTGGTAAATAATGGTGTAAAAATTGAAGTTCCGTTGTTTTGCTTGAAGGCCGATTTATTGAGTAAAATAGGGCTAATGATGGGGCAACTTTTCAATTAAGGAAACCATAATTTCCAAAGTAATTTTAAAAATTTGGCTAAAATTTGGCTCCAAATTTGATAATTTTAAAATGTGGCTCCAAATCAAACAAGTTTTTAAACCAAAACACCCATGAGAAATGGTGCTTACCCACATCCCAAACACTCATATTACTTAAAACCAGTGTCAAAACACATATAACTGCAGGTACACTAAAATCACCACATGGCGCATACAAATGAACAATCAAAAGCTAAAATGGACTTAAAGCAACTAATTAAGCAACTATAACTAATAAGCAGTTCCAGATAAACAATTAAGCACAAAAATAGGCAAATCAAACCAAGAACTGCTGATACATCAAATAGCCCTAAGACCTTACTTTAAGGCTATAAATAAGCTATTTATAAGCAATTAGATAAGCTCTAACATCCTCAAGTAGTCAAAAAAATCAAGAAAACATGTAAATGCAATTAACTTAAAGCAAAAACAACAACAAAACACCCAATATAGTGGTTCAATAAAAATAATTGTCATGAACAAACGCCTCCAGTTCTAAACTTCATAATCAGTCATAAAAAATTGACAACAATCTAAAAATTGAACATCCTAATCCTACAATAATACATTATACTAGTGCGAATATGAACTTTAACACCACAACCAATTCCTAAATTCAAAACAGCATGAAAAAAAAGATGAAACAAACTAGCAAACACATTACATATTTTAACAAACATAATATTAGCATTCGTATGGATAAACCATCAAAAGATCCATACATATTCCATTTTTAATATATCTACATACCATCCCTTTAAACCAAGACATTAGACATTAGACATTAGACATAAACAGATGACACTAGAGCAAAGAAAACATCCCATTCCATAGCGAGAAACCCTTCAACCATTCATCGCCTGAATTTGTTCTTCCTTGGTATCGATTTACTCCTAAGATTGAGTAATGAGATCATTCAACCCCTGCAGCTTAGACCTCGCAGCCTCCCTGTCATCCCTAAGATCCACCAATCTCTAAGGACCTAATGTTTAAAAAGGCAAACTAAGTCCTCCTTCTTTTAAACTATGACTATAAATTAGGGGTGTTGATCCGTTCGGTTATCGGTTTTGTTTTTAAATGTTATATTTTATTTTTGTCAACATGAAAACCGAAACGAACCGAACTATAATTAAACCAAAGCGAACCAAAAACCGATTATGAATTAAGTTCGCTTCTTGGGTTGACCCAAATTAAGCTTGATTCATGGGTTGACACATATGGTTTTAAACCGAAAATGGATAATTAAGTTCGCTTCTTGAGTTAACACAAAATTTTAAAATCATACTAAAAATGGGTAAAACGGATGAGAACAAAGTGTAAACACGGACTAAAAAGTCAGAAACAAAACCTGAACGATATAAAACTGATTAAAAGGGACAAAGACGAAGATAACGGACCAAAACGTGATTAAAACACAAAAACTTGTATAAACGCATAATCTGGTAAAAGTGTAAGAAACCCTATGAAAACGGTTGAAAAATTCTAAAAAACATACGAAAATGGGTAAAACGATGAGAACGGGTAAATCGGATTAAAAACGGACGAAAACATATGTAAAACATATGAAATGTATGAAACGTTTGAAATGTAATGCTAGTATGTAAAAGACTAAAACTTATTCAAACGGACGGAACATGAAAAAATAGTAACAACATGTAAAACGGACGAAAAATGAAACAAAAACCGAAACGTGATAAAACAGATTAAAGGGACAAAGACGCACGAAAACGATTAAAAGCATAAAAACGGGTATAAACGTAAGAAAACAACACCATAACGATTAAAACGTAAGAAAACGTGTATTTAAACGCATACGAACTGGTAAAAGTGTAAGAAAACCTTTGAAAACGGTTGAAAAATTCTTAAAACATACTAAAATGGGTAAAACGAATGAAAACGGGGTAAATGGGACGAAAACGTGCAAAACAAGCTGAATCGTCGAATGTGTGTAAAAGTTATACAAACGGACTAAAAGATGAAAACCACCTAAAACGCAAACACGGACGAAAACCTCAAACAAAAACGGAACGATAAAAACCATTAAAAGGGACAAAGACGTAAGAAACGGACCAAAACGTATTAAAACGACGAAAACTTGTATAAACGCACGAATCTGGTAAAGTGTAAGAAAACCTATGAAAACGGTTGAAAATTTCTTAAAAACATACGAAAATGGGTAAAACGGATGAGAACGGGTAATCGGACGAAAACGGACTAAAACATATGTAAAACATATGAAAATGTATGAAACGTTTGAAAATGTACGTTAGTATGTAAAAAAGACTAAAACTTATTCAAACGGACGGAAACATGAAAAAACTAGCAAAAACGTGTAAACACGGACGAAAAAATCAAACAAAACTGAAACGTATAAAAACAGAAAGGGGACAAAGACGCACGAAAACGATAAAAACAGACAAAACGCGGTATAAACGTGAAAAACGGACCATAACGATTAAAAATGTAAGAAAACGGTTTAAACGTGACGACGGTAAAGTCTAAGAAAACCTTGAAAACGTTGAAAATTTATGTTACCAAATGGGTAAAAACGGATGAGAACGGGTAAATCGGACAAAAACGACGAAAACATATGTAAAACATATGAAATGTATGAAACGCTTGAAAATGTACGCTAGTATGTAAAATGACTAAAACTTATTCAAACGGACTAAACATGAAAAATTAGCTAAAACGTAAACACGACGAAAAATCTGAACAAAACCTAAACGATAAAAACAGATTAAAGGACAAAGACGACGAAAACGTATTAAAATGCATAAAAACGTATAAACGTATGAATGTGTGTATAAACGGTATACACTTGCAAAAAGTTTTCAAAAAGTAAACAACCCCTAACTCACATAGTATGGCTAAACATATGTGTGAGCATCCTATTGTGTCAGCAATTTACATAATATTGTATGCAAGTAGTTACATGTAAGGTATTGCAATTGATGTTATCATGTGTCAGATCCTATTGTGTCAGAATTTTGTTGCGTAATGTTGTTGTAACCTTACGGGAATGTTTACGTTTTGTTATGCAAATTTGCATGGTTCGCAAATTAATAACCACCGACCATTGTTTGCCAAAGTTGTAGTGATGACTAACTTTGATTTTTGTCAATGTGCTACATTGTAAAGATGACTAACTTTGATTTTGGTCGATGTATTGCAGCTTGACATAAATTTTAAGAATTTGAGCAAACCGATAACCGCTAAAACCGATAACCAAGAAACTGAACGAAAAACCCGAACCAAAAACCCGCTATCAGCGGTTCATAATGCATTTTTACTTATCTAATTTGATCATTTACTAACGTCCATGGATTACATATCATTAATGTGATCGTAATCTATAAACGTCAAATAAGTAGTATTACTTATTTTGTTAGATATGGTAATTTGAATGTTGCTATTGCGACACAACAACATTACTATTATTCTAATATCTTTAGTGTTATTTAATTTTACTAAAATGACATATTACGTTATAATTTATGTTATTGTTCGCCGATTGATTCGACATTATTTTTTGAATGGTTAACCGTGACCCGAACTGCGGGTAACCGCTCATTTCGGATACCCGCATGTCCGGTTACCCGCCTAGTACGGTTCGGTTTTGATAGAATGACGAACCCCCGCGACGATATAGTTAAAATCTCTAAACGAATCGAGCCGAACCCCGTGAACACCCCTACTATATAGGGCCGGTTTAGATCCAATGAAAAAATGAAGGGTTTAAATTGCAATATTAGATATCTTCCTAAATACTCCTCCCTGATATCACTTTTTCTTTTCTTTTTTCTTGAACTATTGCATATCACATTTATGCATGGAAGAATATGAAGGGGCTACAGTAACACCCAAAATAAATTTTCCGATGCCTCTTAAGTGTTTTTTTGTGATTATTTGTGCAAATTGTGAGGTACATTGTAATTATGTATACTTACCTAACCATAAAATCAACACACAAGTATCAATCATTTTAACCCTAAACACACAACTATCAATAATTTTACCCCTAAACACACAAAATGTCTTCCACACCTAATATCGATGAAATGAAAGCCGCCATGAATCCGCAAGAAGTCAACGATGCTTTCAGTTGTTGATATTGCAAGACATAGCAGAGGAGAAAAGTTGATCGAGCGGATGGGAGAAAGAGAGCAGATTCTGAGGGAAACTGTTGCCAAAAAGAAAGCATAAATCGATGAGGCTGGTAGTTTGTTTACTCGTTTCAATGCTGTTGCAAAGAATCTGGTGAGTATGCCCTTCGTGAGATACAGCTTGAAGGATCGAAGGAAGATTGATTTGCTGGCTCACTTTTGGTGCTATGTCGCCGAGTCCGTCGGAGAAGGAGGAGTTCTTGGAAGATTTGGATGAAGCTGATGAGTCTGAAGATGGAGCATAGGAAGCTTTGGAAGTTTTTTTGTGTTTTGATGATGTATAGTTGATGGTTGTATGGATGCTTGCTATTAACTGCTACTTTGTTTATATAAGTAATTATATGTAAATGATCAATGATCAATGATCAGTACAATGGTTAATTTTAAGTTTTAATGCTTTATTAACTTGAAGAAATAAGTTAGTTTTATTTATTTATTTACTTTTATTAGAAAATGGTCAAGTAGTGTGTGTTTGACTTTCAGTATTTCACACATTTATCTCTCTTACACTCGGTCAAAACACACAGTTAGATTATAATTAATAGCAGATTTAGGGTTTTCAATCAAACGCAAAATCAATGAAAATAAATGTTAGTCAATGAAATACTCTTGAGGGCTATTATAAAGGGCTTGATTCTCTTCCTATTGAGCCTAATATCTCAGGTATAAATGTTATAATTTAATGCTAGTTTGTTAGTTTAGGATGTTTATTGATTTATAGATGATATTGTGTTATGTTAGTTTAGGATGTTAGTCAGGGTATTAGTCATTTGCATAGGAAAAGTAGTTGTTTGATGATTTATGGATCATTAGTTGAGGTAATAACGATTACGTGTTATACATGCAGTATGGGTACGTGAAGAATGAGACACGAAGAATGAGATTAGTAGACGCGAAGAATGAGATTTGCGGGTAGGGTTAACTATGCTTCTTTTTTAGGAAAACACTTTTTTTATGATCTTAAATACACAATCAAACTTCTCGAAGTTCCCATATCGCCTTTTGTTTTTCAAGAATCTAGCGATTTGCCCGGTGCGTGCAATTGCACAAAGGAGTTGAAACGACAAAAGGACCTAGTAGGATCCTAAAGGGTTTGATTGTGTTTCTTTTTATGAGGTGTGTGTTGATTGCGATATGATATATGTATTGTTCATGGCAAAACAACTCCTTCATTATCCAATTCAACACATACACTTTCGTAGAATCGATAATTATTTACACTTGGTACTTTGAGCTTCCCTCAAACCCATTCCTATGTCACTTGCCATAGCAAATGTGTGTGCAAATCTTGCACCATTTCGTAGACATGGCATGGGATTTCTGGACGTGCTCAAAGTACTAAGTTGTCTCCACTTGCTTGCTTATAACATATTGACATTTAACTTTTTGACCATTTCCTTTGCATGTATAAACTCTATTTTGTTCATAAGTGTCTTACTTTGATAGAGGCTGTGATGATATATTAAAATCAATCGTGATATGCATATATGTTCAACTCTCTTTTGAATCCGCAACTATATCATATTGTTCCTTAACTTTTTTTAACAATCTAGCAAAACTATAATTATGATTTCAAAAAACATAATTAACCCTTCTCGCCTATACATCCTTGTTTTTCAACAATCTAGCAAATCGCTCGCAGCCTTGCTCAAAGGGAGTTGGTTTATTTTGGGCCACATGTGTTTATTTGTGATATGCAAAAGGCTGTGATGACGATTATCTTATTTGATATGCAAATGATGTGATTTACCGTATGTTGGCATGGCAATTTTATTACATTATTTTATGCACCATGGCAGCTTATATCCGATGTTCCGGTGTTTATCCAACCTTTCACAGATCTGAGCTTGCTAATGCATATCACACCCACACCTGGAAGTTTATATGAGTCTGATATACTTGTTAGACTTTGCTAGATTGTTAAAAGTTAGGATCAATATGATATAGTTGCTCAGGGAAAGTTGTACCGTGGCCACGTTATTTGTAGATGAGTAGGAATTTCATAGTTACCCATTATGAATTCCCATACATTTCCTTTTGTTTTTTCAACAATCTAGCAAATCGCTGGTGCGGCCTTGCTCAAAGGGAGTTGAAACGACAAAGGTACTGTAGGGGATCTGTAAGGGTTCACTGTTGAAATTCCATACACATCTACAAAGTAACGCGACCACATTGGTATGTTCAACTTCCGTTTGAATCAAAATATATCATATTGTTCCTAACTTTTTTAACAATCTAGCAAAACTATAATTATGAGGTGTCAGGTGTATGAGTCAGATGACAAGTATCTTATTAAATCATGCAAATGATGTGATAATGATGTTTTGAAACTATTGATTTATACAGATCTGAGCCTCACTATTATGTGCAAAAATGAAATAATTTTTGACCAGTATGGTAGATGGTCATTGTATACAAGATCTTATTCCCTAGTTTCAACATTAAAATTTTAACCATTGCACTTAAAGTCTTTTTTCACTGGATAGGCTTTTGTCTTTCACTTCCTCAGAAATTAACTTTTTGTAGAATCGATAATTATTTATTCGGCACACCTTCAGACTTTGAGCTCGAAAAACCCATTCCTATGTCACCAAGCATAGCAATAGGTTTGTGCAAATCTTGCTCCATTTCATAGACATGGCAATGGGATTTCGAGTGGACGCCAAAGTACTAAGTCTGTTCCACTTGCTTGCTTATAACATAGGTGTCTTACTTTGATAGAGCTGTGTTGCTTACCATGACCATCAATGCCTTGATCAATTATGACGGGTAGTTTTAAACTTGAGATTGCCCATATCTTGACCTGGTTTATAGCAATGTATAGACGATTATGTCGCATGTTTGTGACCGCTTATTTTATATGCATATATATCACAACCTTGTACTTTAATGAAGTTGGTAAATTTCTTCGGTCAATCATGTTTCATTGTGCGGCGTCCGTATGCCACGTGTATATATAGTTTCTGTTAGAAGCTATATATAATCATTGGTCCCTATCATACACCCGTCCAAATGAATCATGATTGGCTCGAAGATGTTAAGCATCTGTGTATATAGTCGTAGTAGAATGGGCTGGAATTTGACATCTAATAAGAATGGGTGGAAGAAGTTAATACCGCTAAGTTAATACCGCTGCTAAGTTAATACGTAGTGCTAAGTTATTAAACAGTATGTTTCTTATTTAAAAAGTACCTACAATTATATACTTTATTACAACGTATAACTTTTTGTTACTTGGATTCCCGTTTTTTATCATCAGTGAACGTGACATTCAAGGACGGGAAACATCGACAAAAACATTGCAAATGTTGATGCATGGCAAAGTGATTCAATAGCTACATTGGATATTCGATTAACCAATATTGTATTCGACATATGTATTTATTTATAGAAGTTACGATATCGTGTGTGTTAATGTAATATTATTTATTTGTATGTTAAGGTACTTAATTTTTAAGGTGATTCTACCAAATATTTTGTATGTATTTAATCAAGGGTTTAGGTCATAAAATAGTTGCGTACTTTTCAAATGTACCGTTTTGGTACGTAATTGTTGTGTAAAATTTACATATTTGCATATATACCCAAAACATGCTTAAGTTGCATTGTACATCATGCATTAAAAAATTGTATTATGGAGAAATATGAAACTTTTTGAGTTTTAGTGGGTATATATGCAATGCTCCCATAATACAAGCTAAAAAAATAAAACAAAAAATCCTTCCCTTAATTAATTGTAATCATTGCAGTTTTGAGAACCGTGACATATTACGGCTACACTTAATCACATAGTGTTAGCAAAATATTCAAGTCTATCTTCTTCAACACAACAACCGCATCATCAGGTAACGTTACACATTTTTTTTTTTTTTTTTTTTAAACCATGAATTGCAAATGTAAAGTGATTGATATGCATGTTTCTGATATGTTGATGGATACAAATGCATGTTTGGTAATTTTTCAGCAATGTTTAACATATCCTAAAGAATATAGTATCCTTTGATCATAAAGTAACAGCCGTTTTATTAGAACTATATGCGGATTCTTTGAATATTGTGTGACATGTAAATATAGGATGATTTGAATTAAAAAATCATGGATATATGTGGATTGTGGAAAAACGTAGCAGCTATTTGTTAAATAGCTAATTAGACAACTTGTAAACATATGTTTAATCTAGGTTAGTATAGCTTTTATATGATTTGGTAAAGCACTACACCTTATGTAATAATTATCTGAGCTTAGGTTTAAACATTGGATGAAGCAATGGCGTATGGTATGTTGGGTAGATTATGGATTTCTTACTAGATTTTAACAAACGTATTGGGTAAGATGAATAAACGTAAAAAAATACAGATTTTTACTCTAAAAGGACTATATGATTATTGGTTTTTGAAACATAGTTAAATATGTAGTAGTACATCTTCAATCATATTTTGTTTGACACCTTAATGATAAAGATGTATTGATCATCTAAGACTTGTATTAGTTGAATGTTATGCATATGAGATAACCTTATTGACCATTAAGACGATTGTGGTTTTAAAATAGAATGAGCATCCAATTGTTGGTGGAGGCAAACCGTACAAACATTAGGACATTGCAGGTAAGTTGTACTTAAAATGCTTACTTAAGGTTATAAATTTATCGATGTAACCATCAAATTGATATACGTGCTTACTTTTTAAATTTAAGATACTTCATGCTTTGTTTACTGAAACACTGTACCCCAAGAAGCGCTGGATATACCTAATCCATAATAGGGGAACCAAACATAAGGTTTACTGGAAATTGGTTCGTGGTCGCATTACTTTGCAAGGGTCCGAGTGGCAAGCTTTTATTGATCAAAGCCAATACATCAATGTGGCCACATTCCATTTCATTCGTCGGAAGAAGATGTTATTATGTAACAGGGTACAACGATGCAGCCAATGAATGCCCGGATACGATCTGGCTCTTCTAGGTTACAGAAAACGTTGGTGCCTGGTTACGTTGGATGAATATCCCGCACAACCTCCGCGTAAAAAAATGTTAATCAGTACATTGTATAAGTTTGTTGAAAATGGGGATTATTTTAATTGTTTGACCCGCTAATGTTTTCTTTAAACTAAACTATTACGTAGGTCATTCCTTGCAATTTCCGGACCATATCGACAATAACCAATTTCACGTTCTTGTTGCTGGCGTGCCCGTAGCAGCTATCACTCACCGTCAAATTGAAATACTGGAGGAAAATAGACACGTGCATGAGTTTGGTGGGCACGGATGGAATGTATTGGTTCACGATGAAAACTGTTTGCGGCACAAGAGTTGTTATCACAAATCTCCTAAACAATACTCTTTCCCTGATGCCATTTGCTGAAAATGGATTGATGATGCGTTCTCAACTTGTGCAACGTATGGAGCTGAATCGTACAAGACCGTTCATGAGAAACCCGTAGATGAAGGTATGTTAATCAAAGTGTAGACATAATCTATGATTTTATTTTAAAATAAACCTTTCCATATAATAGCTTTTAAATTATTAATTACCATTTTTATTAAATTCCAATTGCAGATGAGCGTATGAAACACATATGTGCATGGAACGAATGTTCAGAGCATGAAAGTGAAAGGGATTGTTTTACGCCCATCCTTGCATATGTCACGGAGAGTGAGTCGTAAGTAATGATACAAATCGGACCATTTCAGTCATTATAACTGCCAAAAAACTAATATATACTTCAACACATGGACATACTTTTGATTAGCATACTACATTGTTCTTTTAATGCGAACATACCACATAAGTTTACGGCGAAATCACATGTGGAAGTACCATAACGCATTGGTGAGATACCGAAGACATGGAGTTTTAGGTGAACGTGAATCTGCAACACCACAGCGATAGGCCTAGAAGCAAGAACCACGTTACCAAAACGCCATATGAGAGAGATTGTTGAAGAGTGTCAGTGGGAACGAAACAAAATGGTCAGATTCAATCTTGTTGACTTTGTCATCGACGACCAAGCTTCTGTCTTCCCGTAATCCAGCTTATAATTCCAGTATTTAGCATGTGCTAAAACGTAATTCCAGGCGTATCGTTGTTATTGGTAGACATGTTTATAAACAGATTTTAGGATTGTGTAGGATTTGGTTGGCTTCATTTAGGTGTGTGTTCCCAAGTAGTTGAAGCCATTCATGAGATGGAATGTAAACTACTTGGTATAGCCCCTATCCGGAAGTGTATGGTTCATAGTGGTGCATTAAAAGGTGTTCTTTGTGATGGTTTTGTGTTGGTTGTCATCATCCATGGTTGTATGATATGGGCGCTTTGTTTTATTATCGAACTTATAAGAACAGATATATCAGATATTGAATAGAGTTGCCTAGTATGCAACTTGATATGGAACTTGTCCATATCAGTGTGTGTTGATTTTTCATTTTACAAAGTTTCCTTGATTAATACAAGTTCATCTTTGCACCCAAAAAAATATATATATTTTGTGTTGTGGTCTACTTATAAACAGAAAACTTTAGTGGTTAAAGCTGCCAGACAAGTTAAGTCCGGTAGGTTAGTTTTAGTGGTTAAGGCGCCAAGATAAGGTTAAGTCCTGCAGAAATAAGATAAGTCTGTTTAGTATTCGTAGTTAGTCTCTTTATGAAAAACATAATAGGTTTTTGTGTGACTATTGATAATCCAATGGCCACATCAAATTTCTTTTTGTGTGGCCATTTCTAACATTTAGTCACACAAAGCATGTTTCTTTTGGTTATTTAGTCACATACAATTAAGCATAAAGTGGCTAAAAGTGTTAATAAGTGTGACCATATGGTGTTTAAGGTGAAGAAATATGTCTTTGGTGTGACTATTGATCATCCAATGGCCACTTGGATTTTATGTTTGTGTGGCCTTTTGTAACATTTAGTCACACAAAGCCTGTTTGTTTTGGGTATTTAGTCACATACAATTAATCATAAAGTGGCTAAAAGTGTTAATAAGTGTGACCATATGGTGTTTCAAGTGAAGAAAGGTGTCTTTTGTGTGACTATTGATCATCCAATGGCCACATGAATTTTATGTTTGTGTGGCCTTTTCTAACATTTAGTCACACAAAGCATGTTTGTTTTGGGTATTTAGTCACATACAATTAACCATAAAGTGGCTAAACGTGTTAATAAGTGTGACCATATGGTGTTTCAAGTGAGGAAACGTGTATTTTGAGTGACTATTCATCATCCAATGGCCACATATTAAGTTACGTGACCATATGTACTGGATTTTGGCTACACTTGAATAATATGTGTGACAAAACGTTTAGTGTGACCATATATGGCATTTGGTCACTGTGTTAGTAGTAAATGTGACTTTATAGATTAGCTTTCAGCAAGCTAACACAAACTAAACTTTAAACACACATATTAACTTACGTGAACATATGTACAGGATTTTGGCTACACTTAACGAATGTGTGACAAAACATTTAGTGTGACCATATAAGGCTTTTGGTCACAGTGTTCAAGTGTGTGACATATATTTGTCACTGTTTATATGTATATCGTGACTAATGCTTCAACCTTACTTTTCATTTGTCACTTGTTCCAATTTCAGATGTGGCTAAAGAGTTGGCAAAACATATCACCACCCTTGCATAATGTGTGACAAAACTTGACTCTATGATTTAGACACACAAAAAATTACTTCATGTGACTAACGAATCAAGGTTACTTGTATTTGTCACTGTTCCAAATTCATATGTGGCTAAATGATCTAAAACAAAATCACCAGATACCTTTAGCCACACAACGTTCAATTGTGTGGCGATACAGTTCTAATGGTCACACAATTAAAATTTTCATGTGTGACTAATTAGTACATGTTGTCAATTTTCGTACCTTCAGCCACAAATATAATGTGTGGTCGTTCCATTTCGACCATGCGTGACCAAATCCCGTTTTTGTACTAGTGCCAGAGTTGCTTTGCATCTTTAGCATCATGGAACTTGAGTAGATGACCATCCGAATAGCGCATAAATGCGATATTGAGAGCCTTTCTTGATTCCTTATTATGTTGCCTGGTAAGACTGCTAGGTGGTTTAGGTTACCCGGAATCTCTACAGTTCTCGAACCACTCATTGTGTTAATGACAATTACATTCCATAGTGCATGGTCTGAATAAAGAATGTACGCCTCATCTTCATGCTCCATGGTGGTCGTATTCTCCCTTCTTAATGATTGGTATTCTTAGTGAGGTGATGGATGGGGTGGAACAACTACCGACATATTTAGGGTTTGTTGTTAAATCAAATTATTGTATTTCTTCTTAATCTGAAGTTTCCACAAGCCTGATACCACTTGTTGGATCGATGTACTCTAACCAAACTAACTTATATAGCTTGTTAAGGGCTTAATAACCTCGGATAAATCCTAAGTTATTAAAAATGAAACACTGAACTTACTCTATTAAGTACGCGGAATTTACTTCAATAAAGCTAAGAAGATTTTACTTTAACTTCAACTATTATATATTAATAACTCTGAACCTGCTTGTTAAACAGATTTTTCAACAACTCTAAACTCTAATATCGTACTTCTCTAAAACTCTAAAAACACGTATCGTACTTTAGGATTCTAAAACATATATCTCTAATGCCAATCTAGGGGTCCATTTATAGACTTAAGGATAACCCTAGTCGGTTTACAACTTGTAACCTTTGTACGACAAGTAATCTAAACTAAGACTATTCTAGAATAACAAAGCTTTCCACAAACAAATATAGCAGTTCTTTAGCTTTGCAGTACTTTGACTTCGACAGCAGTACTTTGACTTTTACTTAGCAGTACTTTGAATCTCTAGCACTTTGACTTCTTCTGTACTTTAACTTTCATATCCCAACACATGTTTTGACCCAACCCATCCATATTTCAACCACTGTTAATGCATTTCTTACCTGAACCAATTCATTTTGCAACCTCCACGAATGCCATTTTTTGAAGTTAGTAAATGCACATAGTATCATATAATTAAATTAACCTCAACGTGTTGCACATGCAATGTAGTAGAGGTCGCAATCTTGACCTATTAACTAATGAATGCGTCGATTTGTCATACGATTCTGTTGAATAAATTGGTCAAACCTTCCCTTTATATGTTCGGAGACTAGTTCTGTCATTCACAGAACTATACTAACTCTAACATATTTAGTGTATCTGTGTTTGTCTCTTTATATTTGTGCAGGGACTAAAGATGGAAAAGTGAATTGTTGTTGCCTATATATTCTCACCTCTAGTACTACCAGACACACACAAGTCGTCTTCTCCAAACGACTCTCTTAGCCTCTCTGATATTCTCCTATTGTATAGCTAGGCTGATCTATCATCTTAATCAAGCCTAGATTGTATTCTGATTGATTTCTCACACCTGGTGACAATCTTAGTCATTTTTCTCTTGTATTGTAATTTGATACTCACTGTTTTGAATCAAGGGGTAGTTGGTTGGATTCTATCTTGGTTTTGTTATAATTTCTACATGGTATCAGAGCTTAGGCTCTGATCGATTGGTGATTTCGTTGTTGGGGTTCTTGAAATTAGGGTGAGATCTGCTAGATTCTTGGTTAATTCAAAATTTGTGTTGAGTTAATTGATGTTTGTGGTGGTTTCTGGTGATTTCTGGTAAATTAGGGTTTGAATCTCAAAACCCTAATTTTTCTGATTTGGGGGTTCTTGTTTCTGGTGATTTCTGGTGATTATTGGACCTTATTCTTTCATAATATCTCTTAACTAAGTAAATTAAGAGTGTTGTGGTTTCTTTCCGCTGGTTCTTCTTATTATAGCTCTATAAGTATTCTTTCTTCTCTTAAAAATTACTTAGTTTTAGTTAAGGGGGTGCAAACGGTGTGATTAACTCCTTGATCTCCTTGAGAGGGTGTGAATACTGCCCGTCACACCCAGTTCCCTTGGCTGGACTTTGTAATTTTTGGGTGTGAGTTTTATCTTCTTTCAAATTTTTTTGTTAGTATTTTACTTTGTTGTTTCTTTTCTATCTGCTAATAGCTTATATGTTACTTATTATGGCTCCTGGTACTAGTGATGTTGATATGATTAGTAATCTTGACTTGGGTAATCCTTTGCATCTTCATTCAAATGATATTAGTACAACATCTATTGTGTCTATTAAACTTACTGGTACTGAAAATTATAGATTTTGGTCTACTGCTATGAAATTGGCTATTAATACTTGGAATAAGGCTGGTTTTATTAATGGTAAATGTGTTAAGGCTACTTATGCTTCTAGTGATGTTCTCTCTAATCAATGGGACATATGCAATACTATTGTGTTGTCTTGGATCTTGAATTATGTGTCAGAAGATTTATATCTTGGTCAAATCTTTTCTGAAAATGCTACTGAGGTCTGGGCTGAACTTAAAGAGACTTATGATAAACTTGATGGTTCTATTATTTTGAGTCTTATGCAAAAATTTAGTAGTTTTAGACAAGGAGAATTAACTGTGTCTGAATATTATCATAACCTTAACTCATTATGGAGAGAATTTGATATTATGACCAAATTGCCTATGTGTACTTGTGCTGCTAGAGAAGATGTGTTAAAACATAATCAACTCATGAAACTTATGCAATTTCTTATGGGTCTTAATGAAATTTATCAGCCTATCAGAAGTAGTATTCTCTCTAAAGAGACTCTTCCTGATGTTAAGGATGCTTTTGTTACTATTTCCATAGAAGAGTCTCATAGAGGCATTGCCTCTTCTTCTACTGGTTCTAATTCTAAATCTCAAATTGATGGTTCTATTATTAGAGAACTTGTATAAAGCTTCCTTTTCCGAAAGTACAAGAAGTTTCTTTTCATCGACTTCCCCCAACCAAAACAACTCATCGTAGTTTCTGCATATCTTGAAGATTTCTTCAAAGTTGGTTGGAATTTGCTGCACATGATCCACATTGAAGTTTGATTTCAAGACTTGTTGGACTTCCTTGGATTTTTCAATTTCTTCATGTTTCACCTGTGTGCAAACCATGTTAAATATGCATCATAGAACATGGGTTTAGTTTAATTTTTTGGCATGCATCCGACCTCTTTGTATAATATAAACAAAAGAGTATATAATGGAAACAGGGATATAAATTTAAAATTACTTTGTAAATTGTTCGAAATTCAATGCCTTCAACATAAACCGCACTTTCTCCACAATAGTGTGATGAAAAGCTCTCAAATAGAAACTCAAAAACAACATCCTCGTTCTGATTAAAGAATTGGTACAACTCAATCATCATCCAGTCCTTGTCTCTCCATGTTGCGGAATATGCATGTAGACTTTCGAGTCCCTTTCCATACTTTAGGTTAACACACAAATGTGTACTTGATTTAAATTTCTAAGGTCTCGTCTACCTAAGGTCTACCTATTACACTAATGAGCAGAGAACCCGATCGTGCATAGTATAGAAGTTGTTAAAGCCGAGGTCGTTCCCAAGAGCTATGTAGATGAGGATCCTAATTAAGTCTAGTGTCACAGTTTTTAGAGAGATTATGTTGAAATGAATAACTAAACTAAAAAGGAAAGAAATAAATTGTCGAAATTAAATGAGGTTGTGAACAATAGAGAGAAAGTTTGCTAACCTAATTACTCATCCTATCATGTTATGTCTATGTTTTCTAATTACTTCCTATTGCTTCAAGTAGGGGTTCAATTCACTAGACTCCTTTGGTTAATTCTTCATAGCCTATTAGACAAAGGTTCCTACCCGACGTCAAAGGCCTGACCTTTGGGGAGACAAGGATCTCTAGCAACCTAAGCTAAGTCATTAAGTACCCTACATGCAAGATTCGAACCAATGGGTGCCCGGGCGCTACCATCGTAGACACACATCCCTAACTTCTTAATTTCCTCATTCCGAATCCGATCCATTGGTCAATTCGCACAAGATGGATTGATAGTCCTTTGGTCAATTCTTACCAACCCTCTACTTCCCTAGGGTCCTTTGGTCAATTCTCCTAAGCAAGTAAATACGACCGCAACTCAAAACTACCGAAACTATGGTGACTACGAACGAACTATGCGTGCATACACTAGAAACAATTATAGAAGTGCGAAAACATAAACAACACAATCAAGGAATCATAACTAGGCTAGCACCAAAGATTCTTAGCCGATCATATTAAAATACACAATCAATTCAATGTTTAACATAATTAATGAAGACATGAATTAAAGTGTAATGAAATAGAAATCGCTAAAGCTTATCAATGATATGATGTGATTTCTCCCTTGGAAATAGCTCCGTATGCTGAGTATGATCTGCCTTTGGAACCCTCACTACAAGAATTCAGGCGAATAGCCACGGACATATTTTGTGGGTAAAATTCGGTAATCGGATGAATACCCACGGATTATCCATGAATTGTTTAATGGGAAAACCTTCGAGGGTAATTGACTAGCCACGAATTTTTGACATGTGGGTAATGTTAACCACTTACATTATTTGTGGGCATTTTCACTCAATCCGGGTAAATGTAGCACGGGATTTTCTAAGTTACCACGGAAAATACCCACAATTGTCATGTGGTAATCTATGGGTATATTTAGCCAAAGACATAATCCGTGGGTGTGTTCATCAAATTTGGTGGTAAAATGTTTCATGGGATTTTTACATTACCACAAAATACTCACAAAAGTTTTGAGGGTAACTCAACAAACACATAACCCACTTATATAGTCGTGTGTAAATATCCAATGTTAAAATTTCCGCACTTACCGATAATTTATGGGTACACTTAACCACGGATATTTAAGTGTGAAAAACCAAGGGTAATATTAGAAGTTTACCCACAATAATTGGTGGGCAATATTAACCATGAAGAATACCGTGTTCTTATGGAATTATTTGATAAACGATTTGAATGAAATTAATATGAAATTTGGCTACAAATTTTAAAATAGTCAGAAATATAAATTAAGCGCATAATACAACAAAACAAAACCAACTTTATTAAACTTAACAAAAACATAAAATATCCGAAAGGAACCAACAACCTAATTTATCCAAAAATAAAACATCAACCTAAGATATGCAAAACCAAA